>OU343224.1:50888468-50906346 GCA_910596185.1 Chrysanthemum makinoi
GATCTCCTAAAGTTTTTACTTGATTTCTATTAACAATGATAATTAACTTACTTAGTACTTAACATTCTAGTGGGATTTTTCCTTTTATGGTAGATTTTTATGAAATGGTTTTTATGTTGCATGAGATTCTGTTTCCCAGTTCCACGGTTCTCACGGTTCCCTTCCAAGAGAGATCCGGCTAGTTAAACATTATGGATCCGTGGATCTGCAGTGACAGAAAAATGGTCTTGAAGTAAAATAGATTTGTGCAACTTTTAGGTTTATAAAAAGGAGATGTGTTCTAGCCAATATTTACTAGTTAAGCATGCATTGTAGGTTTCGAAAGTATGTTAAAGTGAAAGATACGAATGAAAAGAAAATGATAAACACATAATGAAAAACAAACGAGATAAACTAAGATATTAGTAATATTTCATTTCAATGCTAAGAGCGATACAAAGAATTGGATATATGATACAAATTTAGATTGACAACACAAAGTAAATGTCTCCATGAGAAAACTTGATCATGGGATACACGAGAGCGATGAGTGTTAAGACGATGATCACGAAGGAAATATAAACCATGATGATGAACTTCTTCCTTGGTTTTGATTTGAGATGAGATGAGATGAGAGGGAAGATGAAGTTTGAATAAGAGGTAATTTTTGAAAGTGGAAGATTTGAAAAGTGAGGTTTTGGTGGAGTTGACGAGCGGAGGGAGTTTTTATGGGGAATGAGGAATTTTTGAGATTTTTGTTTTGTTTTATTATTAGAAAGATTTGATTTTTGGATTAAGTAAAATAAAAACACATGTTTATAAACCTAGACTATAGACGGAATAGTAACACGTATGCAAGAAAATTTTCCTAACAAAGCTACGTGTAATACATGAGTATGTGAAAATATAATCATATAAGTTCCTATGCAAGCATACTTATTCTAAGCTAATGTTATTTAGAAATAAGTTAGAAAGTCATACCTCTAATGTAATTATGAGTGTCGTTTTCTTTTGACAAAAAAAATGTCAATAGACAACTCCGGTTCCTTTGTGATCTAGATGGTAATTAAGATACCTTCTTAGAAAAGGTAATCTTGTTAACAAGGAATTCCTATGGCTTGATAAAAATGAGCTTTAGCTAAGCAAAATGATAAGAAAGGTTAGTGAAATTTAGTAAGATAAAATAAGAGAAAAAAAAATATAATGTTGTCATCCAATCAACATCCTACAAAAGTGTTTTTAAGACATGGTGTTTATTTTTGTAAAAGACCTTCTTTGTAGTTTTCTATTATACACCGATCGTGTCAAGTTTTTAAGGTACAATATATTCTAAAAACTTGGTTACGAAGCTCTGGTACCAATTGTGGAATACTAGAAAGGGGGGTTGAATAGTTTTACCGATTAAAACTTGGTTTTAAACTATTTAGATCGACTTATGTAAATCTATTTGAGCATGTGTGTTGAATGTTGATAGATAAGCATATAAATAAATAAAGCAAAGATAAAGAGCAAGAAGAACAAAACCACAACGCGAGTATTTATAGTGGTTTGACTACAAGGACACCTTCCTTGCCCTACTCCACTCCTCGAGTCACCTACTCGAGAGTTCGTAATCACTACACAACACAAACTCCTTGTGGTGAAGAAGCCTTCACAATGTCGCCTACTCTTTATCTGGTACAAGGCTAGACACTGGGTTCTTCCACAACGTCGCCTACACTTTATTCGGTACAAGGCTAGATACCGAGTTCCATTACAAAGGAGGAACTACTACCCAACTTCTACACAACACCTATCCCAAAGGAGACCCACTTCTTATTACAACATCAACAAGGATATCACTATCCTATGACCCAATACTAATCTATCTTGTACATCGACACATCATATCGAATGTACACCCTAGGAACCTTTCACTAATGCCTTTGACTTGACTTCTAGGAACCCTTCACTAATGCCTTCAACACGGAATTTTTAGGACCTTTCACTAATGCTTTTGACACGGACTTTTGGCACCCTTCACTAATGCCTTTGACATGGATCGTTGACACCGTCCACAAATGCCTTTGACTTGATCCTTTAGACATCTTTCACCTATGTCTTCAACATAACACTTCTAATGAGAGAAGAAAGAACTATCAACAAGATAACATCAGTAGTCTTGATGATGACGAAACTTGGCAACCAATGGACTTGAGTTTGCTCGACTTCAAGAGGTGGTGATCTTGCCTTTAAGAGGAACCTAGAGAATCACATAAATACAAAAATACATAGAAAGATCCATTGGATCTGAGGTTAGAGAGTTTATAACACAAAGAGAAAATGTGTGTGAAAGAGGGTATCTTACAATGAAGAAATGGCTCACTATTTATAGACAAAAACTAGCTACTGTTGCACGAATCCCACGGATTCCTTGCATGAGGGATCCGTCTAGTGTAAACTGAGGGATCCGTGAGACGCTCCTCATTATCCATGGGTTATGGGTCATGGGTCCTAGACTTTGGACCATGGGTATCCAAGTAGATACAATGTATCTAGAACATGCAATGCATCTAGTCAATGGGTTATCGGTTAGCTCCATGGGTCATGGATAATACCCATTATGACTTATGCATGATGTCATGCAATGGGTCATGGGTTATGGATTATGCTCCATGGGTATGGGTCATGGACTTTGGGTCTTACCTAACTACATTCAATGTATTTAGTCAATAGGTCAAATACTTATACTTCTACCCATTCTATTACCCATTAAAATACATACTAAGTATGTATATATCTACCCATTATGTAAACACTAGTTGTTGTACATATGTATTACTAAAACATGAAAGCACTACTACTTGTTTAGTGATTTATATGAAAACGTAAGTGTGTTAGTAAACTACTGGCTCAAACCATTTATGTATTTTATTTGTTTCGTTAAAATGATTTTACGTTTGTTATTGACAAAACATTAGAAGATCGTAAAACATAAACAAACGTTTTTACGGTTTATTTGTATCAACACAACCCTTATCCCTTTCGGGAATTCCCTAAACCTTTTCTTTGCTGGGTTGGCCTGAGCCGCTATTATGCTTTGGGTGAGGACGTTTACCCTGACTTTCTTCATGATGACCAAACGGGTGAGTTTTGTTTTTTTTTTGTTTTTTTTATATTTTCGTATTCTGATATGTCCTCTTTACTGTACAGTGATGATTTGGCCCGAGTATATCCAGTCTCCGGAACCTTTGAAGGTTACTATGACTACGCGTCCTCGTCGTGAGGGGGGGGGGGTACCATTATGGAGGTTTCTGTTCGTCGTTCGTCGTGCGACTTATCCCCATTGCTCCTCCCCGTTCTAAGGATGAGCTAGAGGCTGAAGTTGATATTCTTTTTAGGCCAGAAGGCGCTGGTGTTAATATTGGGGGTAGATCAGCTCTTGAGGCCACGGGTTCTGATACTGACCCTGCTACCTTTGGTCCTTCGTTGAAAAGAAAGGAGGGTTCTTTACTAAGTATCCCTGAATCTTCTAGTCCTGCTAAGAGGTTTCGTTTTGACTTTCTACCGGGTCCGTCTACTAGTAGCGTTCCCACTGGTGGCTTTCAGGCTTTATTGGCTAGTAGTGTCTTGGAGGCTGAGTTAGGTTATACGGCCCCCTACACTGGGCCTTTCATTACCTCTTCTATCTCCACTACTCCTGAGCGTGAGGTTGGGTTTTCTGTAGGCTCCTCCATCAGGCGTGAGCCCTTTATTAGTTCTCCTCAAAGGTTGGTTATTTCCTCTGATTCTTCTTCTGATTCTAGTACCTCTGCTACTGGGGCTGAGGTTACCTCTTGTACCAGGTCCGAAAATATTTTGGGTGTTGTTGCTACCAATGTTGCTGTGACTGTCTCAGCTGCTATTCCTGTATTGAAGAATGTTTCTCCTTTCTTTAGTTCGTCCTCCAGCGGAGGGGCTGATCAGGATGTTGAAGATCTCGCGGGTCCTTCCGCTAGTCAGCCTTTGGCTGGTGATGCTCGGATTTCTATTGGGTTTGATCCTCTACGGTCACAGGTGCGTTATCTTCCGGATTGGAAAGTATCTAATGGATCTCTTCTTGACAATCCCTTAGAATGCCGCGAAGCTGTTGATGGGGTTGCCCCTCCTAGGATTTTTTTTCACTTCATGAGATGAGCCATTTTACTTTCAGATTTCGACGCCCTATCAGCTCGTCACTTGTGCTTTGGTTCTGAGGTGCGGATGCGTGTAGAGCGCTATTTGCAAGAGAAGGAGAGCTTATCTACCAGATGTGGCCTCCAAGTTGACGTGACTCATAGCCTGGAGTCCCAGTTGGCACGGGCTAAATCTGAGACTTCTGAGATGCTATCTCTACATGACCAGGTATCATCTTAGGGAGCGGCTGATAAAGAAAATGAAGCATTGCGTACCAGGGTTAAAGAGTTTGAGTCTTCCATTTCTGGTAAAGATATTGAGCTTGAGCAATTACGGTGTGTAAACTCTTCTCTTGAATCCCGAAACGCTGAGCTTGTTAAACAGGTTTTCTTTTTTGTTTTCTATCTTCTTCTTCCTTCCGTTCCCCTTTTTTTCTTTTATATTACCCGCAACGTTTGTCATTTTCAGGTACAAGTTTTGGAAGATGAATGTTCGGACCTCCGCCCTCGTACTTCAGAACTTGTTTGTATAAGGGAGCTCTTTATGAAGGTTGTCCTGTATTTGGAGGAGAGGCTCCACCCGTGTTTGCTTAATGCTATGTTGGTTCGCCGTTGGTTGTTGTTCGAAGATTTTAAACTTGTCATGTCCAGGTGTTGGCATTCTCAAGATTACCTTGATGCTTTGAGTGCGGCCATTAGCTGTGCTATTGACAAGGGGATGCAAGATGGGCTTGTCGCCGGGCACTATCATGGCGTGGCCGGTACATCTCTTTCCCATGTTGAGGCTTTTAACCCTTCTGCTGAGGCTGACTATGAGAACGTTCTTCAAGTGCTTCATGGTATCCAATTCCCTTTGTTGTCCTCATTGGAAGCGCTTAAGGATTCTGCTGTTGAGGATGTTATGCATTTACTTCGTCATGGGGTGTCCTCTGCTGACTCGTTCGCTATTAACCCTCAATTTTATTTAGAGCAGCTGTACGTTCTTGTTGAGCGTTCTGAGGGTTCTGCGGTGAGTGAGTCTCCTCTTTCCACTTCGATCAAATATTGCTTTGATAGAGCGGGAAAGGCAAGGGAAGGTTCTCTGCACGATTGGTTAGCTCTTGCAGATACTTGGTGTTCCTGGGTTAGCCCTTTATCTGCGGAAACTTTGGTGGATTCAGCTCACGTGTCTGGTTCCGGAGCATCGAACGTACTTGAGCATGGTGGTGATGCAAGCGGCCTTGGTGCGGATGCTTGTGGGCAGTCTGGGACGGACCCGCTTACAGACCCTTCCGACCAAGTGTAATTTGTTGTTATGATACTTTTTGTGTTTCCCATTTTGTGGCCTGCCGAAGCGCGACACTTTTGTTTAGACTGTCTATTGTATGCATATTTTGTTGTTTCGAAACATTTTAGTGTTTGCTATTTTTAATCTTCACACTGATGTGCTTATTATAATAGTCTTTTCTGAATACTTGTGGGTTATTCGCCCGATACTGGACTTGCAACATCTCTTACGTATCTTGAGTTAATTTGGAGGTTACTCAGCCTTTTGTTATTCGGAATAACGTTGTATGGGTCGTGCCCACATGTATGCGCGTCTTACTTACATATGTTAATATTTCTTAAAGTAAATGAGCAAGAATTTTTAAAGTAAAAGCTGGTGAAGGTAGCTAAGCTTCACTTTTTTTCATTCAACATAAAAATATTACAATATAAAAAGATAGATTGTGACATTGACCCTCCTCCGCGGAGTCCGCGAGGGACGGGTCGCTTACACTTGATGTATGTAACATCTCTTAAGATTGCAAACGTTCCATGTCCGTGGAATTGGATTTCCCGCACAGTCCTTCAGCTTGTATGCGCCTTTTCCTACCGCTTCCGTGACTTCGTAGGGTCCTTCCCATTTGGGTCCTAATTTCCCTCCTTCTTCGGCATGGCTTGCGTCATTGTTGCGGTATACGAAGTCTCCTGGCTTGAAACTTGTATTGTGAACTCTTGAGTTATAATATTTCTCCATTTGCGCCTTGCTTTTTGCTTCACGTATTGCCGCTTGCTCCCTTCTTTCTTCAAGGAGATCCAAGTTCATTTCCAACACTTCATCGTTTTCTTCTATGTTAGGCTCCGCTGTCCTCCATGTAGGCATTCCTATTTCATCCGGGATGACAGATTCTGTTCCATATGTCAATGAGAATGGAGTGTCTCCGTTGCTGGATTTAATCATTGTGCGGTGTGCCCATTGGACATGCGACAAATCATCCAGCCAATTCTTTCTTCTTTCTTCCAATCGGGCCTTTATTCCTTCCCCTAGGCTTCTGTTTGCTCTTTCTACCTGTCCATTCGCTTGTGGATGTTTGACTGAAGCAAAGTGTTGCCTTATATTCATTTTTTCACACCATTCTTTGAATGGGTTGTCTCGGAATTGCTTTCCGTTATCGGATATTATTTCTCCGGGGAGTCCGAATCTACATACAGTGTTTTCCCATACAAATTTTTTGATCTGGTTTACTATGATGGTGGCGACCATCTTTGCTTCTATCTATTTTCTGAAGTAGTCTATTGCTACTATGAGGAATCTGACATTCCCAGGTCCTTCCGGTAGAGGTCCTTCAATGTCAATTCCCCATTTGTAGAACGGTCATGGGGAAGTGATACGTGTTAGCTTTTCTTGCGGGTGCTTCGGGATTTTCTTGTGTACCTGACAGTTTTTGCATGCTCGGATTAGCTTTCGGGCATCTTCATGCATGGTGGGCCAGTAGTATCCGGAACGCAGGGCTTTGGCCACTACGGACCTTGTTCCAGCATGCATACTGCAAGACCCTTCATGAATTTCTCTTAGCACATAATTGGCTTGAAGGGGTCCCACACACCATAGCCATGATCCTAGAAAAGACTTCTTGTAAAGTGTCCCGTTGACTACTGCAAATCTTTGTGATTTTCTTTTAATTTCCCATGCTTTCGTTTCCTTGGCTGGAAGTATTTCTTTTGCCAGGTATTCATATATCGATGTCATCCATGTGTACCCTTCTTCTTTCATGATTGCTACAAGCGGTGTCTCCTCTATTGACTTTTGACTGAGTTCCTCTACCAGTATTTGCTTTTTCAGATGCGCGAAGCTGGTAGAAGCCATTTTGCTCAGGGCATCCGACTTTTTGTTTTCACTCCTGGGTACTTGCTTGATTGAGAACATCCGGAAGTTTTTCAAGATTTCCTTTACATTTTCTTGAAATTGGATCATTCCTGATTCTTTTGCGATGTACGTTCCATTGACTTGGTTTGCCACTAGTTTTGAGTCCACGTTTACTTGCAAATTCTTGATTCCCATTTATTCTGCTATCCTTAACCCAACTATTAAGGTTTCATACTCAGCTTCGTTGTTTGTTGTTTTGAAGCCGAACCTTAAAGAATAAGTGAACTGCATCCCTTGAGGGTCTGTCAGTATTAGTCCCGCTCAGCAGCCGTCTATGCGAGATGAGCCATCTGTGAATAGGATCCATGGTTGTGGAAGTTCCTCTTCTTCCATTGGATCATATTCTTCATTGTCCTTTGGGCGTTCTACTATGAAATCTGCTGGAATTTTTCCTTTGATGGATGTTCTTGGCCTGTATTGTATATCACACTCCCCCAATTCAATGCTCCATTTTTGCAATCTGCCTGCAACTTCCGGTTTTGACAGTATTTATTTTATCGGCTGGTCCGTGATAACTACTATTGTATGTGCTTGAAAGTATCTCTTCAGGCGTTTCGTAGCGTGTACCAAAGATAATACCAGCTTCTCCATTGGTGTGTAGTTTATTTTCGGTCCTCGTAGGGCTCGGCTCACAAAGTATATCGGTGTTTGTTTGCCTTCCCTTTCTGTCATCAAGACCTTGACGCTTCTTTAGCTGCTGCAAGGTATATTATGAGTTCCTCTTTTTGCTGAGGTGCGTGAGGGTGGGGAGGTTTGCTATCATTTTCTTCATCTGCTTAAAGGCTTCTTCCGCCTCTTTTGTACACTGAAAGTCACTCTTTTTTGTACACTTCTTGAGTGTTTTAAATAAGGGTAGCGACTTTTCAGCGAATTTGGCCAAAATCTATTTAAACTTGCTAGCTTCCCATTTGGTCTTTGAACGTCCTTGAGGAATTTCGGAGATGGGAGGTTTAGTACGGCTTCCCCTTTGTCTGGGCATACGTTGATTCCTTTAGTGTTCACTGTGTACCCTACGAACATTCCCTCTTCCATTCCGAAAGTGCATTTCTTGGGATTTAGCTTCATGTTTATTTCTCTTAATGTTTTGATGGTTTCCACTATTTCCCTTAGTATTTCTTCCTCCGAACGGCTTTTGGTCACCAAGTCATCGACATAGACTTCTAGGTTTATGCCAATTTGCTTGTGGAAAGCTTTATCTACTAGCCGCTGGTATGTCGCTCCTGCGTTTTTGAGTCCAAATGGCATTTTGGTGTAACAGAATATTCCTTGACTTGTGATGAAAGCTGTCTTCTCCTCATCTTCCTTTGCCATCTGGATTTGGTGGTAACCTTTGTACGCATCCAGGAAGCATTTGAAAGGTATCTGCAGAGTGATTCAACCTTCCAATCTATCTCCGGTAACGGGTAACCGTCTTTTGGACATGCTTTGTTGAGGTTTTTGAAGTCAACGCACATTCTCCAGCTTCCATTGTGCTTTGTTACCATCACAGGGTTAGCTAACCAACTATGGTAATGTACTTCTTTCATGATTCCCGCATCCACAAGCTTTTCTACCTCTTCTTGGATTGCCTTGTTTCTCTCTGGTGCCTGGCCTCTTTTCTTTTGCCTTATAGGAGTGTACCCTTCACGTATGTTTAAGTTGTGCTCTGCTATATGTCTTGGGACGCCCGTCATATCCGCCAGATACCATGCGAATATATCTAAGTTTTGCTTCAGCAGGTCACACAACTTCTTACGTCCTTCGACTGACAAGGTTGATCCAACGGATATTTTCTGCTCTTGATGTTTCGGATGTATTGCCAGGTGTATTCGTTTTTCCATTTTTTTCTGTTGCGGCTTGTGGTGTTGGTTCGTAAACCATAATGCATTCCAATGAGACCATCCTGCTAGTGCGAATTGTGAGCACTCCGCCTTCCACCGGGATTTTTATCATTCCATGTCTTTGTTGAAGGTACGGCCTGCAATTTTTACACCACGGCCTTCCTATAATTCCGTTATATGGCGATTGAGACCTTACAATCACAAAGTTCATCTATGCTGATCTTTGAATGTTCATCATCGCCGATTTTAGTTAACAATGATATCTGGACTATCGGCCATATTACTTCTCTGCTAAATCCAAAAAGGGGAGTTGTGGCAGACATCATTTGCCTTCTTATTTCGGACCGGAGTCTCTCGAAGGAATGCTCGTATAGGATTTTTGACGCGGAACCTCCATCAATGTACATGCGGTGTATGAAGTGCCCACCTATCTCTGCTTCGATGACCATTGGCCCGTCATTTCCTTCTTCTTCAGCGAGTGATGGGAATGAGACATTCTGGTTTGGGGAAAAGCTTTGTGTAATTTTTTGTCGTATCACTCGCTGCTGAGATTGCACCATCAAGATTGCGAGAGGTTCATCTTTTCCTGACGTTTCCCCTTTTTTGGGCGCTTTGGACTGGTCCTTGCCACTATTTTGTTTGAGCTCCGTTATCACGTTTGACAGCTTCCCGGTTCTTAGCAGTTCTTCTATCTGCCTGTTCAGGTGCATGCATTCATCCGTGTTGTGTCCCACCTCTCTGTGGAACTCGCAATATTTGTTGGCCTTCCTTTTCTCAACCAGTGTGAGCATTGGTGGAGGAGTTTTAAATTTTGCCTTTTCCAATGCCAATATTTCTTTGGGTGTATTGGAAAGGAGGATAAACCTATCTTGCTTCCTTTCCAACTGGAGTTGATTTCTGTACCCTCTCTTGAAGCCTTGCTTCTGCCCAGATTCATGCGACTTCCATTGTTTTTGGGGTAGTGATCTCTTTTTTTCGTGGTTGCCTGCGGCTACTTCCCCTCGGAGGAAAGATGCGGTTACCTTCATCATTTCATCTACCACTTGGGCATATTATCATGCAACCTTTTAATAAACTCGGGGTTAGTAATCCCATGCATGAAGCTGAAGACCTTCATGACTTCCGGGGCTTCTTTGACATTTCTGCTTTCCACCTTGAACCTTTTCACAAAGTCTTTTTTGGTTTCTCCTTATTTCTGTTCAATGTGATGGTGTTCCACGGGGTCCTTTATGCACTTCTTTTGCTGAAGGAAATTTGATAGGAAAATCTCTTTCAGCTCATCATAACTGTCTACCGATTCTGATGGGAGATCGTCAAACCACACCCTAGCTGATCCAGTGAGTGTGGAGTTGAACATGTGGCACCATGTTGGCATGGCCCAACGTTCTACTTTTTCCGCTGCTTGAAAGATCTTTAAGTGGTCTTTTGGGTCTTCACTTCCATCGTACGTCTTCACATTGGTAGGTGTGGAAAACTAGAAGGGGGGGGGGTTGAATAGTTTTACCAATTAAAACTTTCTTTTAAATATTTAGATCGACTTATGTCAATCTATTTGGATGTGTGTGTTGGATGTTGATAAACAAGCATGTAAAGATAAGTAATGAAAAGATTAGAGTAAGAAGCACAAAACCACAATGCAAGTATTTATAGTGGTTCGGCTACAAGGTCACCTTCCTTGCCCTACTCCACTCCCCGAGTCACCTACTCGAGAGTTCGTAATCACTACACCAATCTCCTTATGGCGGAGAAGCCTTCACAACGTTGCTTAATATTTTTCCGGTACAAAGCTAAATACCGAGTTCTTTCACACCAAGGCGAACCACACCTAACACAACGTCGCCTACCCTTTATACGGTGCTAGGCTAACCACCGAGTTCTTTCACACCTTAGGTGAACTACACCTTCACAACGTCGCCTACCCTTTATTAGGTACTAGGCTAAGTACCTAGTTCTTTCACACCTTAGGTGAACTACACCTTCACAACGTCGCCTACCCTTTATTAGGTACTAGGCTAAGCACCTAGTTCCATTGCAATGGAGGAACTACTACCACACTACACCAACGACTAATCCCAAAGGAGATCTACTCCTTTACAACATCATCAAGGATATCAATATCCTTGGATCTAAAACTAGTCTATCTTGTACATCGAAACACACCATATCGAATGTACATCTAAGGCACCTTTCACTAATGCATTTGACTAGATCTACAAGACACCTTTCACTAATGTCTTGTGTCTTCACTTCTAAGCACCTTTCACTAATGCTTCTTTGTCTTGACTTCTAAGCACCTA
The DNA here is from genome assembly GCA_910596185.1 of Chrysanthemum makinoi. Taxonomy (NCBI): domain Eukaryota; kingdom Viridiplantae; phylum Streptophyta; class Magnoliopsida; order Asterales; family Asteraceae; genus Chrysanthemum; species Chrysanthemum makinoi. The sequence continues at coordinate 50,899,867 of OU343224.1, forward strand.
CCACAAGTGCTTTATACTATAGACGATAGATACCCTTCACTAATATCTTCGTCTTGACTTTTAAGACATATTTCACTAATGTCTTCAACACTACACTTCTTTGAAGAAAGAAAGGAATCATCAACAAGAAGACTTCAATAGCCTTGATGATGAGGAAGTATGGCAACTCATGGACTTGAGCTTGCTTGACTTCAAAGGTGGTGATCTTGCCTTTAAAAGGAACCTAAAAGATCACATAAAAACAAAACTACAGACATAGATCTCTTGGATCTAAGGTTAGTGAGATTAAACTCAGGGGAGAAAGTATATTGGAAAGGGGTGAGAAACAATGAAGAAATGGCTCACTATTTATAGAGGAAAACCTCTACTGTTCCCCGGATCCCACGGATCCCTACCACAAGGGATCCGGCTAGCACAAAGCTAGGGATCCGTGGTCCGCTCCTCTTTGCCCATGGGTATTTTTGGTTATGGGTCATGGGTCATGGGTTATGGGTTGATCCATGGTTTTCTTTCTAGATACAATGAACTTGGTTAAGTGGTATATATAAAACCATGGGTTATGGGTCAAAACCATTTGCTAGTATTTACCCTTTTTGTATATACTTGTATTTACTCATTTTAGCATATACTTAGTTTTTACCCATTTTAGTATACTTAGTTTAAGTATATGTTTAACCCAATATGTAAACACTAGTTGTTGTACATATGTATCTAAATCATAAAATCACTTATACTTGTTTTAGTGTTTTATGTGAAAGCGTAAGTGTGGTAGAAAACTATTAACTCAAACTATTTACGTACTCTATTTTTTTCGTTAAAATGATTTTACTTTTGTTATCGACAAAACATTAGAAGATCGTAAAATATAAATAAACTTTTTTACGGCTTATTTGTATTAACAATCTCCCCCTTTTTGTTGATGACAAAACATAAAATCATTTTAAGGAAAAAGCTAAAATTCGTAAAAATTTGAATTTGTAGTTTTTACTTTCTTCTCCCCTTTTTGTCGAAACAAAAAGTGTTTGAAGGAAGGCAACACGTTGTTTTTAAGAAAAACATGTGAAAGAATTAAAAGTAAAAAGAGATAGAGAGCAAATAACGGGAAAGGATCTCGTCTTTTACTCCCCCTTGACGAGTCCATCCCTATGTAAAGGCGTCAAGTAAATGATACTAATCTAGTTTGTTTGCAAATAAGTTTGGAAAAGATATCGTCTACGAGACGAATGTGCTCCCCCTTGATGATTGCAATTGTTGCAAAGGGATGTTACGAAATGTAAACCTAGTATTGCAAGTAATTTGCAATGTATTGCTTTGACATAAAGCTCCCCTAGCTTTATGATGTCAAAGTCTTCATATGTAAATTGATTAACTACAAAACAAAGGTTAGAAATCAAGTATAATTCACAATTTCCTACAAATGTGATTCAAGTTAGTAGAAAGAAGGCTTTCTGTCTCACGGATCCCGAGGTTCCCTCCTAGTAGGGATCCGTCTAGGCAAATCTGAGGGATCCGTCTGGTGATGAATAAAGTCGACAAAGATTGGTATAATAAGAAATGTTAATACTAAAAAGAGATATGGATTATATAGTACACTCACATACTCAAAAATATAGCAAGTAGCATGTAATTCCATTTAATAAACAAGAGTTATCATATACATGACTCGAAAAACAAGACAATAGACAATACATGACTAGGAATTTCTAGATCCCTTAACGCTTGAAGCTAAGACACCACTATAATCTTCTAGCTCAAGTTTTGTTTAGGTTTAATCTCGTCGAAGCGTTCGAGGAGATGATAGAACATGAAACGTTGGTCTTCTCGTACTTCATGTATCAAACTCTCAACATGTTGACAATGATAGCAATCTTTGCCATGGCTAGGTAGTGGTGGTGGATGAAATGAAATGGCTTGATTCGAAGGATCAAGTGAAGCGGCTTGTGGAGCTTCAAACGATGGAGGTATTGGTGGAGGTGCATTTAAGAATGACTCAACCAAGAATGATGGTGGTGGTAGAGAGGTGTCAACTTCCATATGGTCGGGTGGTTGATTTTGATGATTTGTCATAATCCAAATGGGATTATATGATGAAAACGCCGAGAAGGAAGCCGGAGAAAGTGTTGACTCAACACCTTGATTTTGAACCATTATTCCTCCTAATGAGGAGTATGTTGTCGGCGAAAGCGGATGAGACGGCCTAGGAGGCAAGTCCTCTAAATTGTAGAGGTGTGGTGATGATAGTAGAGATGTAAATGAAATAGCTCTAGGAACAAATGGTGATGGTTTGGTGGGGATGATATTGTTTGGCCTAGGAGGTATGGTGGTGTTTGGCAAAGGTAGTTTTGTGGGTACTAACCTTTTAGAAATTGGTTTGATTGGATGATGAAGGATTCTATCATTAGTCGGCTTGACCGGAGATGATTCAGTTGAGGAAATTTCGTGTATAACACGAGCTCTTTTTATGGGTGGTTCTTTGGTGGATAAGTTACTACTTGGGGTTTTCCTCAAGATGAGATGATTTCAAGAGTTTGCAAGAGCTGAAAGTTGGGATGAAAGTGATGACTATGGAGGTCATAATAAGGTGGTTTATAAACTAAGAGATTTGGCAAGTGCATTTAAGCTTCAAGCCACTAGGATTCATTGGAATGTGATGATTGACATGCACAAGAGTCAACTTCAGAGATTGTACTGATCTAGGAACTCATTTAAGATGAGATGGAGTGTTTGAGTTAGGAAGATGAGTTGAAATGATTGCTTTAGCAAGATTTGACCTATCCTGTCATACGGATCCCACGGTTCCCTCCTCAGAGGGATCCGTCTAGGCTAATCCTAGGGATCCGTCTCTCAGCAACTATGAAAGATTGGAAATGATGTTTCTAAGATCTAAGACCTATATCATCTTGATTGTTTCAGTTCTTCTAAGTGTTTTAAATGAAGGGATGCTTGAGTACTTGAAGGTAATGAATGATGTAGCTAATGATTGTCTTTTGTGGAAGGATTTGGAACTTTCAAGAGTACCAATGGATGAATAATGATGACACTAAAGATTTAGAATGTCAATTGAAGCTAGATGATCCTAGAGATCAGGTTGTGTCTTAGGATAGTGTTTTGGAAAATATCCTAGAAGCTTTAAGATGAGAAAACTAGATTTTGATCAAATTTGATCAATTTGGAGGTGAGGATGATTTATGATCAATTTTGCCATAATTGAAAGATTTCTAAGACTAGATGTGAGGGATCAAGTAGAGAATAAGGTATGAGTTTAAGAGCGGAAGAGTAATGGATTAAAACGAAACGGTAGATCTACAAGCGTTTTTAGAGTGTAACCTCGGTGAGTTATGTATGAATGGGAAAGATTAACCTATCTTGATAAGGACTTAATTTTCCTTAAGACACTATGTTTAGCTTAGTGTAAGGTGTTCTAAGAATGTCTTTGAAATACAATGCTTGTAATTGCATTTTCTCGTTCACGGATCCCACGGTTCCTTAAGAGTAGGGATCCGTCTAGTGTAACTTTTGGGATCCGCCCATCTCGCCAGGACCTTTACTAAAAGTATGCAATGATCTTGACAATGCATTATATCTCAAGGATAGTCTAAAGAGAGTTCTAAATACTAAGATATCAAATGTTTTATTTCATGAAGGAAATTGGATTACATTGATAAAGCACAAGTACAATAGATTTGATCCTATTTTGAAATATTATTAGTTTCCTTGAGTGTTCTCTCTAGGAGGATCATTAAGTGATTGATGAGTGTTGGTGGAGTCAAGAATGAAGAAAGTCTTCATGAGGGATATGTTTAGCGGTTCCATCATTTTGTTCACAGTACGCACACAACGGACTTTGAAAATGAGGATGGAAGTGCATAACATTATGATAGAGGCGTGTCAAGAACATTCCATAAGGGATGAGTTTATTCTTGGAGCCTTGAAGATTTACCCGCTTCTTCGAAGAAGTAGGCGAGCTTGTATGGTTGTTGTGTTAGCAAACAATACAACATGTGAGCACAACAAGCGGGAAGGATTTCTCGATTTCCCCTAAGACTCCAAACATTTTCACGTAGGATGAGTGCAAGAGGCTTGTACTCTTCTCGGATATCCCTTGTAAGGATAATGTTTGGATCGGAGTAATATGGTCGAGGTTTGCATATTATGCGATTTAAATCTTCCGGAGGGGGTATGTGTGAACAATATGGACTATTTTCTTCACGAAAGTTGAAGAGAGAATCAAGAGACCAATCTTCGGTGAAGGCACATTGTCCATGATTTGGAATCCGGAGGATGTGAGCAAAATGCCCAAGGGTTAGAGTGAACTTTTGGTTTTGATATAAAACCAAAGAGATAGAGAGCGATCCTCGTTACGAGCGAGTTCGACTTGACGGAAGAATTCCATTATGAACCTTGGACATATTTTCTCGTTGATTTCAAGAAGACATTCTAGTCCTATGGCTCGGAAGGAGGTATTGATACCTTCTTCAAATTGTAGAAAGGTGTCTACAATACGTCCGTGGAAGTGCGGTTTTGAGATTATTTACGAACCCATAGACATGATTGCGGTGTATGTTGGGTTAGAGAGATGTTCGGAGTGTAGGCGCTAGTGAGTGAAAAATCAAACTCATATTCATGCGTCATAGTTGAACCTATAGAAATGACAAGTTAATAAAAGGAAATGTTTGTGCTCAACGTATGTTAATCTAATGTTTTTACTAGATTTTTATTAACAATGGTTTTTAACGAAATACACTTAACTCACTTATGGTTTTGACATACAAGTGGAGTATTACTCTTAGACGAAAAGAGGTTTTTGATTTGCATGAAAAGCTGTTTTCCATGGGACGGATCCACGGTTCTTTTCAAAAGGGATCCGCTAGTATAACTTCCGGATCCGTAGATGTAATTAAAGAACCAGATTATATGAAAACTCATAGATTTTTTAATCTCATAATTTTATACCAAGATATATGTTTTAACCTACATTTTATTTTAGCATGCATACATGACTTCTAATGTATCACAAAAGAATATAAAACATATAGATAAAAATAAGTGACAAACACATTATGATAACAACAACCTAGATAAAATAGATTATTAATAATATTGCATTTCAATACTAAGGATGATACAAAGGATTGGGTATATGATCCCAATATAGATTAACAACACAAAGTAAATGTCTCCGTATGTGAACTTCATCATAGGGAACACAAGTGCGATGAGTGTTATGGCGATGAGCACGAAAGTGATGTAAACCATGTTGAAGACGGATCTTTCTTGGTTTCTGTTGAGAGATGGGAGGAGAGAAGATGAATTTTTGAATGAGGGAAGATTTTTGAAATTGGAAGATTTTGAAAAAGTGAGGATTTGGTAGAATGGCGACCTGGGGTTTTATAGGGAAGGAGGAATTTTTGAAATTGGTTTTGTTTTATTATTGGATTTAAAAAAAACAAAACATAAGTTTTATATACCACTATTTTTAGACGAGAAATAAAACACGTATGTGAGAAAAAGGCTTCCTAATGAAGCTTCATGTAAAACATGTATAAGCACAAAAGATAATCACATAAATACCTAAATAGGTATACTTAATTATCAAGCAAAGTAAAAGGAAAATCATACCTCTAGCGCACTTAAGAATGTCTTTACAAATGACACAACAAATGTCACTTAGACGATTCCTGCTCCTTTAAGATACCTTCTTAAGGAAGGTATTCTTGTTACCAAGCGATTCCTAAAGCTTGGTGGTATGAGCTTTGACTAATCAACATGACAAATAAGATTAGTGCAATTAAAATAAAATAAGAAACAAATGTTGTTATCAAATCAACATCCAAACATATCGTTTTAAAAGACATGGTGTTTGTTTTTATGAAAGACATTCTTTGTAGTTTTCTATTAACCATGGATCGTATCAAGTTTTTAAAGTACAATATACTTCAACAAACTTGGTAACGAAGCTCTGATGCCAATTGTGGAAAACTAGAAGGGGGTTGAATAGTTTTACCAATTAAAACTTCCTTTTAAATATTTAGATCGACTTATGTCAATCTATTTGGATGTGTGTGTTGGATGTTGATAAACGCTAAAGATAAGTAATGAAAAGATTAGAGTAAGAAGCACAAACCAAACGCAAGTATTTATAGTGGTTCTGCTACAAGGTCACCTTCCTTGTCTCTACTCCACCTCAGTCACCTACTTGAGTTGTGAATCACTACACCAATCTCCTTATGGCTTAGAAGCCTTCACAACGCCGCCTACTCTTTCCTGCATAAAGCCAACACCGAGTTCTTTTCACACCAAGCGTAACCACACCTAACACAACGCCGCCTACCCTTATAAAGTAAGCTAGGCTAAGTACCTAGTTCTTTCACACCTTAGGTGAACTACACCTCACAACGTCAGCTTCTTACCCCTTTATTAGGGTACTAGGCTAAGTACCTAGCCTTTCTACAATCTTAGGTGAACTACACCTTTCACAAC
>OU343224.1:50906446-51238526 GCA_910596185.1 Chrysanthemum makinoi
TTTCATCGAATGTGATGATTGACATGCACAAGAGTCAACTCTGCAGATTGTATGATCTAGGAACTCATTTAAGATGAGATGGAGTGTTTGAGTTAGGAAGATGAGTTGAAATGATTGCTTTAGTAAGATTTGACCTATAATCAAGCCATACGGATCCCACCTGCCTCCTCGTGAGGGATCCGCCTAGGCTAACCTAGGGATCCGTCCTCACAGCCTACGGTGAAAGATGGTGTGATGTTTCTAAGATCTAAGACCTATATCATCTTGAGTGTTTCAGTTCTTCTAAGTGTTTTAAAAGAAGGGATGCTTGGAGTACTTGAAGGTATGAATGATGTGAAGCTAATGATTGTCTTTTGTGGAAGGATTTGGAACTTTCAAGAGTACCAATGGATGAATAATGATGACACAAAAGATTTAGAATGTCAATGAATGATGATCTAGAGATCAGGTTGTGTCTTTGAGATAGTTTTTGGAAAAATATCCTAGAAGCTTTAAGATGAGAAAAACTAGATTTTGATCAAATTTGATCAATTTGGAGGTGAGGATGATTTATGATCAATTTTGCCATAATTTAAAGATTTCTAAGACCGATGGTGATCAAGTAGAGAATAAGGTATGAGTTTAAGAGCGGAAGAGTAATGGATTAAAACGAAACGGTAGATCTACAAGCGCTTGCAGTGTAACCTCGTGGGAGTTATGTATGAATGGGAAAGATTAACCTATCTTGATAAGGACTTAATTTTCCTTAAGACACTATGTTTAGCTTAGTGTGAGGTGTTCTAAGAATGTTTTGAAATACAATGCTTGTAATGTGCATTGCTCGACGATCCCACGGTTCCTCAAGAGTAGGGATCCGCCTAGTGTAACTTTTGGGATCCTTCCATCTCAAGCCAAAGCAGACCTTTACTAAAGGTATGCAATGATCTTGACAATGCATTATATCTCAAGGATAGTCTAAAGAGAGTTCTAAATACTAAGATATCAAATGTTTTATTTCATGAAGGAAATTGGATTACATTGATAAAGCACGAGTACAATAGATTTGATCCTATTTTTGAAATATTATTAGTTTCCTTGAGTGTTCTCTAGGAGGATCATTAAGTGATTGATGAGTGTTGGTGGAGTCAAGAATGAAGAAAGTCTTCATGAGGGATATGTTTAGCGGTTCCATCATCTTGTTCACAAGTACGTCCAACGGACTTTGAAATTGAGGATGGAAGTGCATAACATTATGATAGAGGCGTGTCAAGAACATTCCATAAGGGATGAGTTTATTATTTGAGCCATGAAGATTTGCAATTCGCCTTGCGAAGAAGTAGGCGAGATTGTATAGTTGTTGTGTTAGCAAACCACAACACATGTGAGCACAACAAGCGGGAAGGATTTCGATTTCCTAAGACTCCAAACATTTTCACATAGGATGAGTGCAAGAGGCTTGTACTCTTCTCGGATATCCCTTGTAAGGATAATGTTTGGATCGAAGTAATATGGTCGAGGTTTGCATATTATGCGATTTAAATCTTCCGGAGAGGGGGTATGTGAACAATATGGACTATTTTCTTCACGAAAGTTGAAGAGAGAATCAAGAGACCAATCTTCGGTGAAGGCATATTGTCCATGATTTGGAATCCGGAGGATGTGAGCAAAATGCCCAAGGGTTAGAGTGAACTTTTGGTTTTGATATAAAACCAAAGAGATAGAGAAGATATCCTGTTACTTAACGAGTTGACTTGACTAAGAATTCCATTATGAACCTTGGACATATTTTCTCGTTGATTTCAAGAAGACATTCTAGTCCTATTGTTCTGGAGGTATTGATACCTTCTTCAAATTGTAGAGAGGTGTCTACTACGTCCTTCTTGGAAGTGCGGTTTTAGATTATTGAACCCATAGACATGATTGCCAGGGTTGGGTCGAGAGAGATGTTCTGAGTGTAGAAGCTAGTGAGTGAAAAATAAAACTCATATTCATGCGTCATAGTTGAACCTATAGAAATGATAAGTTAATAAAAGGAAATGTTTGTGGTCAACGTATGTTAATCTAATGTTTTACTAGATTTTATTAACAATGGTTTTTAAAAAGAAATACACTTAACTCACTTATGGTTTTGACATACAAGTGGAGTATTACTCTTAGACCTTAAAAGAGGTTTTGATTTGCATGAAAAACGCTTTTCCAGAGGACGGATCCCTAAGGCCTTTTCAAAAGGGATCCGCTAGTATAACTTCCCGGACCAGATCTGTAATTAAAGAACCGCATTATATGAAAACTCATAGATTTTTTAATCTCATAATTTTATACCAAGATATATGTTTTAACCTACATTTTATTTTAGCATGCATACATGACTTCTAATGTATCACAAAAGAATATAAAACATATAGATAAAAAATGTTACAAACACATTATGATAACAACAACCTAGATAAACTAGATTATTAATAATATTGCATTTCAATACTAAGGATGATACAAAGGATTGGGTATATGATCCCAATATAGATTAACAACACAAAGTAAATATCTACGTATGTGAACTTCAAAGATAGGGAACACAAGTGCGGTGAGTGTTATGGCGATGAGCACAAGTGCGATGTAAACCATGTTGAAGACGGATCTTTCTTGGTTTTGTTGAGATGGAGGAGGAGAAAGATGAAATTTTTGAATGAGGGAAGATTTTTGAAATTGGAAGATTTTGAAAAAGTGATGATTTGGTAGAATGGCCAATTTCCGTGGGGTTTTATAGGAAGGAGGAATTTTGAAATTGTTTTGTTTTATTATTGGATTTAAAAGAAACAAAACATAAGTTTTATATACCACTATTTGTAGACGAGAAATAAAACACGAGCTATGTAGAAAAAAGGCTTCCTAATGAAGCTTCATGTAAAACATGTATAAGCACAAAAGATAATCACATAAATACCTAAATAGGTATACTTAATTATCAAGCAAAGTAAAAAGGAAAATGCATACCTCTAGCGTTCCTAAGAATGTCTTTACAAATGACACAAACAAATGTCACTTAGACGATTCCTCGCCCTTTAAGATACCTTCAAGAAGGTTGTGCATTTTGTTACAAGTTTAATTCTAAAGCTTGGTGGGTATGAGCTTTGACTAATCAACATGACAAAGAAGATTAGTGCAATTAAAAATAAATAAGAAACAAATGTTGTTATCAAATCAACATCCAAACATATCGTTTTAAAAGACATGGTGTTTGTTTTTATGAAAGACATTCTTTTGTAGTTTCTTATTAACCATGGATCGTATCAAGTTTTTAAAGTACAATATACTTCAACAAACTTGGTAACGAAGCTCTGATGCCAATTGTGGAAAACTAGAAGGGGGGGTTGAATAGTTTTACCAATTAAAACTTCCTTTTAAATAGTGGTCTAACCAGGGGCTATGTGGGTTATGTCATGGTCATTGTTTCGTTGTTAGCATTCAAATTGGAGTAGTACTTGTACTCGTGTTCGCGTGTGTTTCGAGTCAGTTCGGGTTTTGTTCTATCCATCATAAAGTGTCACACCCCAATTTACTTGCTTTGCAAATGAATGGAATTCCCGGGGATTGACCGTCATAGCACCACATCACAGCTTATATTGAACGACCTAAAGTGCCGCTTAAAACACATCGTTGGATATTTTATAAAAACATTCAGAGTACAACATCGGTCCCAAAAGGTTTACAAAGTTTGTGGAAATACAAATATGTTACAAATCCAAACGATGTTTTGAAATAAAGTGCCATAATGTACATAATGTAAGTCGACGCCACGACTCAAAATGTAGGTCCCTAAACCATGTCATGATGAATGCCTCACACTGAAAATACATTGCTAAAAACGGTCAACAATAATGTTGGTGAGAAATCATAGGTTTATGTAAATGTTTTATACGACTACACAAGTATCTAGCATGCATGACCATCAAGTCACGTGAAAATAATGTTACAATTGCTCTAAGCCCATGACCTCAAACTAGACCGCTCAATCATGTATGCCCCCAGAGTGTTTGCCGACAACTCCGTAATGTGATCAAATGAAATGCATCCGCTTTTCCGGTTGGGATTCACCAACCCGGATGGAGGCGCCACTCGATAGATCTATCCACTCATCCTCGCTTCAAAGATTAACGGTTCATGTTCAAGTAATTGGGACTTTCAAATTGGCAAATGCGGTAACTTAAGCAATGTAATGAATTTAACATACTTGGTATCGTAAAAAAAAAATGTAGTGCAATGTATTCTCCCCCGTGGGTTTGAAAATAATCGAAAGCATGTAAACCGGGGCTATGAAAACTCACTTGGATAAACTCGAATAATGGCAAAAGTGAGTACACCGAGGTTTAATGTGATGCTAACCGGACCTATTATCAATGATATGATATGTCATGAGTTGCAATGTAATGTTATGCATGCACTTGATATGTTATTTATACCATTTACGAGTTTTGAAAATATTACTCGACGTCGAAAAATACTCTTTTGACGCCTTGACCAAACAAAAATCACTTTACATGTTTATACGCCAAAATGTCATCCTACAATGGTTTTATAATGAATTTTAGAGAAATTACCACTTTTCGTCGCAAAACAATGTCGTCGGAAAAATCATGAAATTTCCAAAAATGGCTTTGAAAAATAGTCGTAATGCCGATCGTTAGAGAACTTAACTCGACGGTGGAAAGTTTGTATAGATATCTAAAAGTTTTCGGTTTTTCGCCCAAAAGGTCTCGATCATAAAGATATTAAGGGTTAAAGATGGTGGTTTTTTGGCTAATTGTGCAGTAAAATTAGTTACGCAAGTTTATGAAAAGTGCATATCTTTGTCGCTTTAAACCGCTTTCACGCTTTATATGTCCTTAGCTTCGTGATCGTAAACTAATATATTTTTGACAAGTCGAATAATTTGTGAAGCTTAAGGCCTATTTTGACCCGCATAAGATAAAACATGTTGCTGAAATTTCTGAAAATAATACGTTTCGTCACAAACTTGTAAAATCCATAACTTCTTCGTCTAAGTCCGCTTATCCGCTCAAGCGCCACGGATTCGTTTTAAAGTATATTTTCTAAATATCAAGGCCAAAGTTTTGTACCAACTGTCGGATTTTCCAGAAAATCAAAACAAGGACAGAACACAATATATAGTTATCGAAAATAGTTTTTCTCCGACAAAACCTATTCTAATCCCTTCAAATCAACTCCAAAACTAATCTAATCCTACCATACACCTTCTTAGGGTGTCATGGGTTCCTAATCACCATCAAGACCAACCAATACCATGGGAATAATTATAGGATGACCTTAGGTATATATATAACTCAAAAATCATAAAAAAATGGTATAAATCACATAACATGCATATAAGCTCCAAAAATGAAAAGAAACATATGAAAATGAAAAGGAAACATGAAAATGATAAAACATGCTTACTAGTGATAGTGAAGAGGTGTAAGTAACAAGGATTAACTTAAATATCCTTGGTTTTTATATCAAAACCATATAAAGGATATAATCTAGGTTGTAAACACACTTGATCTTGCAAAACTTGATCCCCTTGGCACCTTGATGCTTGTGACCGGTTTGATGAAGCCAAAAAGAGAGAGGAGAGAATTTTCTTGCTAACACTTTTTAACTATGTGAGTTTTTGGTGAGTAAAATGAATGAATAATAATGTAGAAGACTTAAGAGTTAAAATATTATGCAATCACAAACCATACTCAAACATTAAATACACCCTCTAGGGGTCGGTTTTTGGGGCTTGTTGTCTCCCAAATTATTTATTTTTTTAACATTGAAAGTATATGTATATATTTGACAAAGTATAAGAAATATGTAAGTTAAATAAATCTTGTAAGGTAAATGGAAGTTTTTGGTACAAGTAAGTTTTTAGTAAATCAAAATAGATTGTATTGAGATGATAAAAATTGTAAAAATACATTCCTTGTGAAATTTGGGTGATAAAATAATTATCGTATGATTTTTAAGAAAACGTTGTAATAATTTAATTTTAACGATTTAAGTACCAAATAAATTTGAAACACTAGGAAAACTAAAATATAGTTTTTATAAACTAAATGTAAGTTTAAAAATACCTCGGTATCATTTTTGAAAGTAACGGATTAAATGTTAAAATAATAACTCACTGATAAAGATTATTAAACATAAAAATTACGCCAGAAATATGAAATGAAATGTCGTGAATGAATTTATGAGATGCACATGATGTCAATGAAATGTAGACTAATAATAGTCCATATGAAATGTAATGCGATGTCATGATCATGAATTCGCTAAACCTTCAAGGTTACGCGAATTTGAAACAAGTAAACCAAGTTTACTATAATTGTTGAAATAATGAGGCATGAATTGTGTCGAAATGACTCAGTACGGATTGTCACATTCTACCATCCAAAAGGGAATTCAGTCCCTAATTCAATCGTTGTTAGGTCTAACGTTCTGCGGAAAAGATGAGGATACTTTTGCGCGATCCGTCTTCCCGCTCCTAAGTAAACTCAGACCTCGCCGAGAATTCCAACGAACTTTCACAATAGGAATACACTGCTTTCAACCGCTTGACCTCGGGTCCATGATTTCTACAGGTTCTTCCACAAAGTTGAGTTTGTCATCAAGCTGAATTTCATCCAATGGAATAATGAGCGATTCGTCCGAAAAGACACTTCTTCAAGTTTGAAACGCGAAACGGTTGTGCACATGGCTAAGTGTCGATGGAAGATCAAGTCGATAAGCTACCTGACCAACTCGCCAAAATCTTGAATGGTCCAATGTATCTCGGTTCAATTTCCCACGCTTTCCAAATCGCACACGCCTTCCAAGGCTATACTTTCAACATAACTTTGTCACCTACTTGAAATTCCAAATCCTTGCCTAACATCCGCGATAACTTTTCTGTCGACTCCTTGCGCTTCCGAAGTCTATCACTTAATTTGAACAATCTTTTCCGTGGTTTCCTCGCACTACTTCGGACCAAGAAGTTGTGCGCCTCCTACTCGCCCAACAAATAGGTGAACGGCACTTACGCACCATACAAAGGCCTCGAATGGTGCCATCTTGATACTAGTGTGATAACTATTGTTGTACGAGAATTCAATCAATGGCAAATGGTTAGCCCAACCATTTCCAAAATAAATGACACATGCTCTCGATGTCTTCTAATGTTTGAATGGTCCTTTCACTTTGACCGCCGGTTTGTGGGTGATATGTCAGGCTCATCTCTAATCTCGTTCAATGAATCTTGCAATGAATTCCAAAAGTTTGAAGTGAATCGACTATCTCTGTCGGAAATGATAGAAATTGGTGCTCCGCGCCTCGAGACTATTTCCTTGACATAAAGTCTAGTGAGTTGCTCCATGGAATAAGTCTCTAATTAGGTATGAAATGGGCTGACTTGGTAAGGCGATCAACAATTACCCAAATAGCGCCGTAACCTCCCGATGTCTTAGGAAGTTTCGTAACAAAGTCCATTGTAATGCGCTCCCATTTCCATTGAGGAATTTCCGTTGTTGAAGTAAACCCTAAGGCTTCGATATTCGACTTTTACCTTAGAAGTAAGGCATTTGCTAACGACGTGGCAATCTCCGCTTTCATGTTCGGCCACCAATAAAGCTTCTTAAGATCTTGATACATCTTATCCGACTCTGGATGAATAGAATACTTTGACTTATGTGACTCATGCATAATCAATTCTCGTATTCCGCCATACAATGGAACCCACATTCTATCTTTGAGACATAATACTCCATCCGCTTCTCTTTACAAAACCATTTATGCGCCGGGCATACCATAAAGCTTTTCACTTGGTCGATTTTCCTCTTAAGTGCCTCAATTTGTGCTTCGTGGATTTTCGATGGTAAAGGAGAAATAATCGTCATTCCCAATGATCGAACTCTTAAAGGTTTAGGCCTCTCTTACCGACTAAGAGCATCACCACAACATTGGCTTTTCCCGTGATACTTGATTTCACAATCATAGTCGCTGAGTAACTCCAACCAACGACGTTGCCTCATATTAAGCTCCTTCTGATCAAGAACATATTGCAAACTCTTGTGGTCGGTAAACACCGGCACTTTGTACCGGAGGTAGTGTCTCCAAATCTTGAGCTAAAACTACGCTCCTAACTCGAGATCATGAGTGGTGTAATTCTTCTCATGAGTCTTAAGTTGTCGAGAAGCATACGCTATCACCTTCTCGCTTTGCATTAAAACAGCCCCAAGTCCTTTATGCTAAGCGCCGCAATATACAACAAAATTCTCAATGCCTTCGGTAGTGCCAAAATCGGCGCGACCGCAGCTTTGTTTCAACAACCTAAAAGCAACTTCTTGTTTCTTTCCCCACTGCATTCTTGTTTTTCTCAGGTCAACTTGGTCAAAGGTCTCGCTATCTTCAAAAACCTTCATGAACCTTCGTAATACCCCGCTAGTCCTAGAAATTGTCGAATCTCGAGGATTCGCTGGAGTAGCCCAATCTTTACGGCTTCAATCTTTGTGGGATCAACTTGTAGTCCTTGACTATCAATGACATGACCAAGAAATTGCACTTTGTGGTTCCAAAAATCACACTTCAAAAACTTGGCATACAACTTCTCATTCTTGAGTAGCCTTAAAATCATCCTTAAATGCTCGCGGCTCTTCTTTGCTCTTGGAGTAGATCAAGATGTCGTCAATGAACACTATAACAAACTTGTCCAAATACGGTTTACAAACTCTATTCATGAGATCCATGAATACCGCCGGTGCATTAGTCAATCCAAACGTCATCACTTGAAACTCGTGAATGACCGTAACGTGTTCTAAACGCTGAATATCCTTCCCAACTCGAAGTCGATGATAACCCAACGAAGATCAATCTTGGAATAAATACTTGAACCTTGCAACCGACGAACAAGTCATCAATTTCGGGAGTGGGTAACGATTCTTCACCGCTAACTTGTTCAATTCTCATAATCTATGCACATTCGAAGGATCCATCCTTCTTCTTTCACAAACAAGACCTGTTCCTGGCAGGAACTCGCCTAATGAATCCTTTGTCTAGAAGCTCTTGCAATTGATTAGACAACTCTTGCAGTTCGGATGGTGCTAGATCTGCACGTGCACTAATTTGCCCCGCACTAAGTCAATATGAAATTCTACTTGACGCGGCCGGTGGAAGTCCCGTAAATCCTCGAAATACTCTAAAAATTCACGAACAATAGGAACATCTTCAAGTCGCCTCCTCCACTTTCTCTACATGGGCTAAGAAAGCAAGACAACCTTTCTTAATGTACTTCTCCGTTTTGATACTCGATATGATACAAATTCTAGTTCCACTGCTCCACCTAATAATCAAAGTTTCACAAGTTATAGGAAGATGAACAACTTTCATCACAAATGATCTTCTGCACGATGCTTAGATAACCAGCCCATGCCGATGACGACGCGCCAAAACTACCAAGCTCACGCATGAGGTCTATGTTGAAGGGATGATTAAGAAAATTGAATGTGCAACCGCGGACAATGGTGTTTGTGTTAACTACGCTACCATTAGCTAATTCGACAATGTATGATGTATCTAAGGTGGTTGGCTTAATGTTGAGCAAAGGTGCAAATGCATTGTACACAAAACTTTTATCGGCACCAATCAAATAAAAATGAAGCTGCAACGATTATTGAGAAGAAACGCACTGCTATGACATTCGGTCCTCCCTATCTTCTCCTCCAATGACGAACCCTTCCTCGTGCCAAACCTTCTTGATTCGGATTTGCTTGATTATTTCCTTTCTTACAATCCCTCTTGTAGTGTCCAGTTTCCCCGCAACCAAAACATGTAACTTGTGGCCACTTGCAATCCCTAGTACGATGACCAACTTTCTTGCAATTTTCACACGGATCGTGACATCGACCGGATTGTGATGACTCAAACACTTATTACACTCGCAAAACCCTCAGTATATCCTTTTCCTTCCTTCGACCCAAGAACATAAGCCTTAGCAACCTCTTGCCTTTTGGGTGGTGGTTGAGTAGCATTCCTACCCCTTGTGTTGTCCCACTTGGCGCTATTGTTGCTATTGTTGTTGTAGTTGCCTCGGTTATTGTTGTTGAAACGTTGTTGGGGTTGTTGTTGTTGCTTCGGTTGGTGGTGGTGTACTTACCTCGCTTCCCCACTTGTGCCATCAACTCGAGTCACCGAATAGCTTCCTCAATTGTTTGTGGATCAAACTAAGTCACATCTCCTTGAACAACTTCGAAGTCCCCGATGAAAGCCTCTAGCAACTTCTCATTATCCGATACCATTGATGGGCATAACGCGGCTAATTCCCTGAATCTCAATGTAAGTGTCGATATCATAACCAATAGTGACCACTTCATAGAACTCCGTCTCCAACTTTTTGATTTCCGCTCGAGGACAAAACTTCTTAGTCACCAAGCCCTTGAATTCCTCCCAAGTAAGCTTAAAAGCATTCTCCATTCCAATCGGTTGAGCGTATGAATTCCACCATGACAACGCTCCATCGAGTAATGTGCTTGTGGCAAATTTGACCTTATCTGTCATCCGACAAGCAAAGCAAAACACCGATTCCAACTTTTCAAACCATCGCAACCATTGCAAGAGCTCCTCGGTACTTTGAAACTTAGTGGGTTCACCACTCTTGAAATCCTTGTACGAACATTTCTTAACCCCAGATCCTCCCAATTACCAGTAGCAAGTAGCTAGCCTAGCGGCTTCAAAGCAGCTGTACCCACTGCTTTCCCTCGACTCTTAGTGCATTAGCAATGCTATCATTCACCAACTTTTGAATTTCGCTGGGTCATTTCCGTGTAACTTTCTTAGGCTTCATAACTCTTCAAAATCACAAGATGAAACAATCATGAGAACTCGTAAGTAGAAACAACCATCATACAAATATATCCACAACCACATCATGCATAAAGATAAATGGAATCACAACGGAACAATAACGAAATATCACAAATATGATCACAACACACGTGGATAATATACATGAAAATTTCGCCTACATGGACCGATATCATAGATAATAATAACCATTCCTACATAGTAGAGTCAATACTTGATACATTTGTTTGTACAACAACCAAAATACAACAAGTTCTTAAAACCACACACCTTGTGACTAGGATAATAATGGTCAAAACTATACAATGATAAAAGTCTACATAAGGCACTCATGGTGTTCACGCCCCTCCCTCAAGATCACTAACCCGAGTAACCAAACTATCCACCAAACTCCTCAACTCATCAATCGACCCCAAAGCAACAATACTCTCCTATCCTCTATCCTGCCTATGCCAATACTCGATGAGATAAGTCAATACAAACCCCGCCTAATATCAAACCCCGACCTCCTCGCCGATGGGCTCAATCCTATCTACCGACAACCTCCAACCGCCGCGGTCAAACTATCAATCTGATCTGCCGACTATCAATACGCTCCTAACGCCTCAGAAGGTCGAAGCAAATGCCTCTAGAACTCTCACCTAACTCAAATCTAGCGGTGGCTCGGGCTCGCAAGATGCTGGTGTAGGGATATCAAAACGAAAGCACGCTTTTGCTGCAAGTCCGTCAGAGGCAAAGGATCTCTAAGAAAATATGATGGAGATGGTGATGATGGTGCTAGCAAAGGGTGATGGTGGATCATGAGCTGGGCTAACGCGGAGGAAGTGGTGCAACCGCCTCCTCGGCGGTTCGGCCCTGCTGTCATGATAGGTGGAAAGATCGAGTAGATCCAATGGAAGATACAATCTCTGTGGAATGTGATGCAACATCATCCATGATGGGGTTATGGACATCATCCGAAGCTAGAGTCCATGATATGGTGATGGGATGTGAATCTGAAGACATGTCTGTGACAACCGATGTGAAATAAAAGTAAATAATCTCTAATAAAGTGTAAGTGAATCCGCATGAAAAGTGAATATGTACTATGATGAAATGATGAGATGCTATGATAATGTAGCTATAGTCTAGGGTCAATGATGCTACCTAGTTCTCTATAATCAGAAGCTCGTACCAACTGCCACACCCCCATTTACTGCTTTGGCAGCCGAATGGAATTCTGGGATGACCATAGCACCACATCACAGTTATATTGAACGACCTAAAGTGCCGTTTTAAAAACACATCGCTGGATATTATAATAAAAACATTCAGAGTACAACATCGGTCCCAAAAAGGTTTACAAAGTTTATGAAATACAAATATGTTACAAATCCAAACGATGTTTTGAAATAAAGTGCCATAATGTACATAATGTAAGTCGACGCCGCGACTAAAAATGTAGGTCCCTAAACCATGTCATGATGAATGCCTCGCTACACGAAAATACATTGCTAAAAACGGTCAACAATAATGTTGGTGAGAAATCATAGGTTTATGTAAATGTTTTATACGACTACACAAGTATCTAGCATGCATGACCATCAAGTCACGTAAAAATAATGTTACAATTGCTCTAAGCCCATGACCCCGAAACTAGACTTTTCAATCATGTATGCCCCGCAGTGTTTGCCGCACAACCTCGTAATGTGATCAAATGAAATGCATCCGCTTTCCTGGTTGGGATTCACCAACCCGGATGGAGGCGTCACCCTCGATAGATCTATCCACTCATCCTCGCTCCAAAGATTAACGGTTCATGTTCAAGTAATGGGGGCTTTCAAATTGGCAAAAAATGTAACTTAAGCAATGTAATGAATTTAACATACTTGGTATCGTACAAAAAAAATGTAGTGCAATGTATTCTCCCCCGCGGGTTTGAAAATAATCGAAAGCATGTAAAACGGGGCTATGAAAACTCACTTGGATAAACTCGAATAATGGCAAAAGTGAGTACACCGAGGTTTAATGTGATGCTAACCGACCTATTATCAATGATATGATATGTCATGAGTTGCAATGTAATGTTATGCATGCACTTGATATGTTATTTATACCATTTATGAGATTTGAAAATATTACTCATCGCTAAAAAATACTCTTTTGACGCCTTGACCAAACAAAAATCACTTTACATGTTTTTACGCCAAAATGTCATCCTACAATGGTTTTATAATGATTTTTAGAGAAATTACCACTTTTCGTCGCAAAACAATGTCGCCGGAAAAATCATGAAATTACCAAAAATGGCTTTGGAAAAATAGTCAGAAAAAGTGTACGCCGATCGTTAGAGAACTAACTCACTGTTTTGGAAAGTTTGTATAGATATCTAAAAGTTTCAGCTCAGAGTTTTCGGCCCAAAAGGTCTCAACATAAAGATAATAAGGGTTAAAGATGGTGGTTTTTGCCAATTGTGTGCGAAAATTAGTTACGCAAGTTTATGAAAAAGTGCATATCTTTGTCGCTTTAAACTGCTTTCACGCTTTATATGTCCTTAGCTTCGGATCGAAGTAAACTAATATATTTTTGACAAGTCGAAATAATTTGTGAAGCTTAAGGCTCATTTTGACCCGACAAGATAAAAACATGTTGCTGAAATTTCTGAAAAATAATATTTTCGTCGTCAAACTTGTAAAATCCATAACTTCTTCGTTATAAGTCCGCTTTATCCGCTCAAGCGCCACGGATTCGCTTTTAAAGTATATTTTCTAAATATCAAGGCCAAAGTTTTGTACCAAATGTCGGATTTTCCAGAAAATCGAAACAAGGACAGAACCAATATATAGTTATTAAAATAGTTTTTCTCGGACAAAACCTATTCTAATCCCTTCAAATCAACTCCAAAACTAATCTAATCCTACCATACACCTTCTTAGGGTGTCATGGGTTCCTAATCACCATCAAGACCAACCAATACCATGGGAATAATTATAGGATGACCTTAGGTATATATATAACTCAAAAATCATAAGAAAATGGTATAAATCTCATAACATGCATATAAGCTCCAAAAATGAAAAGAAACATATGAAAATGACAAGGAAACATGAAAATGATGAAAACATGCTTACAAGTGATAGTGAAGAGGTGTAGGTAATAAGGATTAAACTTAAATATCCTTGGTTTTTATTTCAAAACCATATAAAGGATATAATCTAGGTTGTAAACACTTGATTTTGCAAAAACTTGATCCCCTTGGCACCTTGATGCTTGTGACCGGTTTGATGAAGCCAAAAAAAGAGAGGAGAGAATTTTCTTGCTAACACTTTTTAACTATGTGAGTTTTTGGTGAGTAAAATGAATGAATAATAATGTAGAAGACTTTAAGATTGTGTAAAATATTATGCAATCACAAACCATACTCAAACATTAAATACACCCTCTAGGGGCCGGATTTTTGGGGCTTGTTGTTCCCCAATTATTTTTTTTTTATTTTTTTTTTTAACATTGAAAGTATATGTATATATTTGACAAAGTATAAGAAATATGTAAGTTAAATAAATCTTGTAAGGTAAATGGAAGTTTTTGGTACAAGTAAGTTTTTAGTAAATCAAAATAGATTGTATTGAGGTGATAAAAATTGTAAAAATACTTTCCTTGTGAAAATTGAGTGATAAATTAATTATCGTATAATTTTTAAGAAAACGACGTAACAATTTAATTTTAATGATTTAAGTACCAAATAAATTTGAAACACTAGGAAAACTAAAAATATAGTTTTTATAAACTAAATGTAAGTTTAAAAATACCTCGGGATCATTTTTGAAAGTAACGGATTAAATGTTAAAATAATAACTCACGCGATAAAGATTACTAAACATAAAAATTACGCTGCGAAAATATGAAATGAAATGTCGCGGAATGAATTTATGAGATGCATATGATGTCAATGAAATGTAGACTAATCATAGTCCATATGAAATGTAATGTGATGTCATGATCATGAATCCGCTAAACCTTCAAGGTTACGCGAATTTGAAACAAGTAAACCAAGTTTACTCAAAATGTTGAAATAATGAAACATGAATTGTGTCGAGAAATGACCTGAAAGTACGGATTGTCACAGCAGCGCTTAAAGGCATGCATACATGATAGAGAGTATAGCATTGATCAGTGCATGTTTCTACATTTGAAATTTGAGATAACATGGGATCTTGTATATATAATAGTAAATCGGAAATCTATTTTGAAATATGATAATTTGTAGTATGCATGTAAGCTATAACTATTCGTGGTTGCATGATGGTCATTTGGATCGAGTAGTGTAAAAGTGTATAAACCATTTATGAAACTAAATACACTAAAAGTATGATTTTTTTATAATCCCTAACTTTGTATCTAAACCTGTATCTAAACATGCATGCATGAGTTGGTTCGTTGAAACCATAATAAAGTTTTGTGTCTTTTTCATTCGAGTTAGTGGAGTCACGTTATTAATTATTTAAGAGATGGTTCCGAGATTGGTTTTGAATGTGATTTTGAGTTAATTTTGAGAGTGGATCCTGGATTGTATACCACTTCGAGCTAAGGTAGTACATTGGTTCGAATATGGTTTTGGGTTGGTTGTTCCTAATCCGACTTATCCTTGTCCCTAAGTTCGAATATGGTTTTGGGTTGGTTGTTCCTAATCCGACTTTTCCTTGTCCCTAATTCGGTCTAACTTGGTTTCTATTTCAGTGTATCATTATTTATGTTTCGAGCTGTCACTATTCGAGTAACACCTAAACCTATGTCTTGACTACAAATGACTAAACGCTAACTACGTTAATATAATATAAAGGGCACAACAAATGGCATTAAACACGATAATCGGTTACATCATTATATAATGGACTTATAATAAAACAAAGCAAAACCCTAAAATTTGTTAAATGACACTTAAAACCCTAAAATATGATAAGTTGTCATATTTGATCCCAAATTTGAAGAAATATTGAATTATACTAAAACGGGAAACCTGCTAAAAGTAGAAACCTGTTAAAAATGGAAAGCCGTCTAAAATGAGTATTCCAATCTTAATAAGCGTTATCTGATTCATATAGGTTCCGGGCGGCGAGATTGTTTCATCTTGTGACCTTACTTTCCTATTTTGTTTGCTTCGAATAAGGTACATATATTCTATCCCTTTTCAGTAGGGGTTTCTCATAACTTTATGGTCCTTCGACTTTGTTTCGCTTATGATATTTCATTGCTATGATTCCTTGCTATTGACCCTATGATATTGAACCTTTGCTATTGACCCTCTGATATTGAACCTTTGATATGGACCTTCTAATAATGAACTTATGCTATGAACCTTTGATATTGAACCTTTGTTACTGAACCTTTGATACTGAACCTTTGATACTGAACCTTTGATATTGAACCTTTGATATTGGACTTTGATATTGGACTATTGCGATGAACCTTTGAATTGTGGACTACTGATATTGAACCTCTGATTATGATGACTAATATATTGCTGACCGTGACCTTTGTTTGACCCTTCCGATTGATACCCGAGCCAAATATTGTTAACTAGTCATGGAGGTACTTCACGCACCGCGTCATTGATGCACCAATGGCATGACTCTAGTGTGGTTGAGTGGTGTTCCACACCGCCCTACATCAGATTGATTATGCGCTGCCATCAAGTATTGTTATGGCCACTATTGTTTTCATGGGCTTATGGATGCATCCTAGATTAGTACCGCATCGCTATCGATATAAATATTGTTCCGTGATATGGTGCGCCGGTGCAATACACCCTCACACCGAGCTAGCTACCCATTGGTTACCGAGGTCTCCCTCCTATTGGTTTGGTATTCCGAGGTCACCCTCCCAATACAATGGCTATCGTTGGATAATCGGGTCGCTATTGCCACTACCGATATTACCGTATTGTATTGTTGGTTCGGGATAGATTTCGACAACCCTGGCTAATCGTTGATATACCTATATTGTACCTTCTCAGATTCCCCAACGCACCATATTCTCGCATTAATTGTCCATTACTCGCAAGACTTTATGTGACTCACTCTACTACCATGCTATATTCCATTGCATTGACTGGCCATACTCTTATTCTGTTACTCGCACTATCATTCCATTCACGCATCGGTTATTATATGATTATTGAATTTGATTATGCTATTACATGTTTTATGTGACTACCGTTTACCCTGCTATGATATGATTAATATGCGATTATATGATTCAACTATTGTCATCTGAATATATGTTATCTTACTGTTATGTGACCCTTTAATTTGTCTGGTGACCATGCTAGTGTGTAATCGATTGTTTTATCTGTTTATCATGTATACTTTCGTTCAGTTAATATCGTGAACTATGATTATCCGCTAGTATCTTTATCTGCTAATTGTTGACCTGCCATATTCACACTCTTGATTATGCCACTGTTTGATTGGGTAAATGATTCAACTTATGTTGTCTGGCTTGTTGACTTGTTTAGTTGCCATGCTATGTCCTTAATTCATTCAATTATAACGTTTATGCTGAATTCTACTTGATACGTGTGGCTACCATGTTTTGACTGCTTATAGTATTTCTGCTGTTATGATACTTGATATGTTATTAACTGTGGGTTACTTGACTTGTGTGATTGCCATGCTCACTTACTAATTAGTTGCTTCCGCTTGCTTTTAGATTTCCGTTTGGCTTATATGAATCCTGATTTCCTGATTAATTGTATGCATGGTTATTTTGATGTGCTTATGTATATGTCATCGATGCGTTACTTGCTTTGTTCTCTCCATTCTTCCGATATCCGCTACTATTGTATTCGCGGTGTTCCCTCATTGACTCATTGTTTCCGCTATGATCTTGTTATTGTTTCCTTTGTTTCATTCGTATTTCGATTTTGTTTAGCTTTCGCTTTGTTATATCTCTGCTCACCTGGCTTTTTGCTCAAAGCGATTTTTTCCCCGCGTGTTTTAGGTTGGAAGATGGGCTTTGATGGGTTGAGAGTTGGATTGCCTGAGTGGACCGACCCTAGTTACCTTATTATTTTGGACTTATTTTGATGGGCTATTGTTTTGAGATTTCATTTTATTTTAGACATTTTGGATTTTGTATTTTCTTTGTAAGTCATCCATTTATATTACTTGGTACTTTATTCTTTAAGACTTCCGTTTTTAAAATTTTATTTGTATATTCTGATATGATACCAGAATGTGACACTTCTACACATGGCCTAGCTAAGTCATCGTCCTTGACATCCGACTTTTGCCTTTTTGCTCCGTAAAACCCAACGCTAGTCTCCGTTATCTTCGCTTCCAGAGAGTCGACATGTCTTCAGCGAGTATGTTCGCGGCTATCTTCGATTCTCCGGAGTAGGTTCCGCTTCTTGCTTAATAAGAGTGGCGTGGGTACCTCCGTCCTATTTTTTAGATCCGCGACGACTGGTTCTCCTTTGGCTTTTGGAGCACGCGGAGATGCTTTTTTCTCTATCCCCAAGCCTATGGAATTTCAGCTTCCGCGTAGCCTTCCTTCAACACCGGGGTTTTCGCTGGATCCGACCGGCCGCGCTTTGGCTCTGAGTTTTCTTGTGTTTCGGGCCGGCCAGATCTCGATCTTCTTTTCTCGATCCATCCTTTGCATCTGCCTTCCAGATTCGGATTGTTGTGACGCTTAACCGAGTTTTTAGCGTTTCTCTAGCCTTGATTCTCCCTTCCTGTTTCTGAACTTTCTTTGTCACAATGGGTAAGATCTGATCGTAGTATTTGTCGTAATACTTTTTGACGGCTTCGCTGGATGCGGGCTCATCAGATCCTTCCAGATCTATTGCGTTTTTCTTTCCCGCCTTGTTCCGCACCACATACACGGGAGCGGTGTTGGATCGTGAGCGAGCTCACTTGGTGAGCATTTTTTATTCGGAACGCAGTTGTGTACTGGGTCCCACGGATGGCGCCAACTTTTTAGTACAAAAAGTGTGACGTGTTGTGATGGGTGTGAGTGTAGCTTGTCGGACTGGGCCAACAAGCTGCTAAAGGGCTGATCTTGTACTAATCCAAGTAATTTGATTAGTTTCTCTGCACAAGAAGAGTAAACCGTTAGCCTTACCGTGGGGACGGACCCCACGATTAGACTCAAGGCGGAGTAGAGTACACATTCCTACCGAGAAACTAACAGTATGTGTGTAATTATGAGAGAGAAAGTTTTACCTTGTATGGGGATTAGAGCCTCTTTTATAGCCGAGGCTTACCACTAGGGTTTCCTAGATATTCACACATAGTGGTTAGTCGCCGGAGCCAGATCCTTGTCAGACAAGGTTCCGTGTCAATCGCGGATGCGACACAGATACCTTCAAATGGTACCGATGGCTCAACCGCTATGTATCTTGTGTGCGTCTTTAGGTCTGGACTATAGCCAATTTCGTCATTGGGCTTATTGTTGGTCCAGAGTTCATAGCTATTTTATTGTTATTGGACCTGGGCCCAATATGTGTATAGTGTGTATTGGGTTTAGTGGGGCCGTTATACATACTATACGTCATCAGTTTGTGTTGGAATTCTTCCATCAAGTTGAACTCGTTCGTAACAAGGATCGATCTCTCTCACTATGGTTTTGGATCAAAAACCAAAAGTTTGTCTTAACTCTTGGGCAATTTGCTCACATTCTCCGAATTCCAAATCATAGACAATGTGCCTTCATTGAAGATTGGTCTCTTACCGTGAAGAAAATAGTCCATATTGTTCACACATACCTTCCCCTCAAGAATTAACTCGCATGCTATGCAAACCTCGATCCAATTACTCAGATCCAAACATAATCTATATTCGTGATATCTGAGATGATCTTAAACCTCTCGTAGTCATTCTACGTGAAAATTTTTGGAGTCATAGGGGAAACCGAGAAATTCTTCCCACTTGTTGTGCTCACATAATGTACTGTCTCGAAACTCAACAACCATACAATCTCGCCTATTTCTTTGCAAGGCGAATTGTAAACCTCCAAGGGAACAAGAACAAACTAATCCCATACGGAATGTTCTTGACACACCTTTATCATCATATCATGTACTTTATCATCAATTTCAAAGTCCGTTGTACGTACTTGTAAACAAGATGATGGAACCTCTAAATACATCTCACATCACGTCATTCTTCGTCCCCGAATCAACAAATACTCATCATCCATTTGACGATCCATCTAATGAAAACGCTCAAGAAACCTAGTTTCTTTTCCAAATAGGTTCAATCCTTAGGATTCATCTTTTATCTTTGTAATATGATCATTCCCATGAAATAAAACATTTATTGTTTGTTGTCTCACTTATATAGATGTTCAAATTCTTTAGAAATCACTGGCTTTAATATACGATACCTTGCGCAAATGTTGCACACTTTCTGTGAAGGTATTGTTCTGCAGGAGCCGGGTCTCTCACTTTGAACTAGCTGGATCCCTCCATTATGGGATCCGTGGGATCCGGGCAGACAAAAATGAATTTGCAGACCTCCACACATCAAACCGTTCCTGTAGACCACTTCATACTAGCTAAACATGAATCTTTAGGATCACCCAAGTCTTCCTTAAGATCAGTAGGTATCACACTCACTCATATTTAACTTAGGATCATATTCAAGGTGCTTTTGATTTATCACTTCACCTAAAACTCACCATATTTCCGCTCTAATGCTCACACATCATTTCTCACATCTCAACACTTCTAGTTTGATATTTCTTTCAATTTTAGAAAATTAATTTTAGTCATCCTTACCTCAAAATGGGCAAAAAACGAGTTTTTTCATTTATCATGATTTTTAAGGAATTTTCCAAATTTCTCTTGAGCTACCATCTGATCTCTAGGATCATTGAACTCCACTTAACAGTCTCAAAACTCTTAGTGTCATCCTTGATCACCCATTGGTGCTTCTAAAGTCCCATTTCTTTCCATAAAAGTCAATCATTAGCTACCAACAATCATTTCTCTTGATCATTTAAGACCCTCTTCATTTAAGACACCTAAGAAGACTGAAACACTCAAGATGTATAGGTACTAGACCTTACAAAATATCATTTTCCTTTTTCTTGGCTGCTGAGAGCCGGATCCCTAGGAGAAGCCTAGACGGATCTCTCATTGGAGGGAACCGTGGGAACCGGCTGCACAGAATCAGCTATTCCTAGCTAAAACAATCATTTCAATCCTTCCTTGCTAACTTGAACACTTCATCTTGTATTAATTGAATTCCTTAATCAATGCAAGTCTGAAGTTGACTCTTGTGCATGCAAATCATTGCATGTTGAAGGATCTTAGTGGTTTAAACCTTAAATTCACTTACCAATTCCCTCTCTTTATAAGCCACCTTGTTAGTACTTCTAAGTCACCATCTACAACTTCATTCTCAAAGAACTAGAAACCTTTAAATCACTAACCTTTATCATTTCATCATGAGGAAAGCTCCTAGTGCCAACTCCTCCACTAAAGGACCACCTAAGAAACTTGCTCGTGTTGTCCACGAAATTTCCTCAACCGAATCATCACCCGTTAAATCCACAAACGCTGGGATTTCCCCTCTACCAACTCAACCAATCAAACCAATCCCTAAAAGAATTATTCCACAAAACTACCATTACCAAACACTACTATACCTCCGAAACCAAACACCCCTATTTCCACTAAACCATCACCCTTAGTGCGTAGAGCCTTATCATTCACCACTCTACTTTCATCTCCACATCTCTACAAATTAGAGGACTTGCCTTCTAGGCCATCTCATCCTCCACCATTGCCAACATTCTCCTCAATAGAGAGAATAGCGCAACAAAACAATGGTGTTTAAATGACACTAGCACCGGTATCCTTTTCTCCATCACCCTCAAATAGTCCCTTTTGGATTATGAGGAATCATCAAAGTCAACCACTCGATCACATGGAAGTAGATACCTCTCTACCACCATCCTTGACACATATTCCACCACCACCACCTTTGGTTGAACCACCTCCAAATGTACCTCCACAAATCCTTCCTTCTTTTGTGGAACCTCAACCCAACCTTCCATCTCAAGCCATTCCATTCCTACCACCACCATTTCCGAGCCATGACAAAGATTGTTATCATTGTCAACATGTTGAAGGCTTGGCACATGAACTACATGAAGATCTACGTTTCATGTTTTATCACCTCCTCGAACGTTTCGATGAGGTCAACAAACCTAAACAACCTTGAGCTTAAGGATTCAAGTGGTGTCCTAGTCTTAAGCTTAACTTAGATTGATTAGGAATCATATTTCATGTTTAAGTCATTCTCTTAGTTTTAGAGATATGTAGATCGTTTCTCGTGTTTTTATTGAATGAAATTACATGTTATATGCCATATTGTCTTGAGAATATGTTTGGTGCCTTAATACATAGCTCATTTTGATGTTAACATCACATTTTACATCACCATTGCTGTCTTAAGCATACAGGCAGACGGATCCCTCACTTTAGCCTAGGCGGATCCCTCCCATCCGTGCAACAGTAACAAGTTTTCTTACTAATTTGAGTCTTATTTGCAGAAAATTATGCATCATATACTTTTTTTTCTAACCTTTGT
This sequence comes from Chrysanthemum makinoi, assembly GCA_910596185.1. Classification (NCBI taxonomy): domain Eukaryota; kingdom Viridiplantae; phylum Streptophyta; class Magnoliopsida; order Asterales; family Asteraceae; genus Chrysanthemum; species Chrysanthemum makinoi. The sequence goes on from OU343224.1 coordinate 50,928,880, forward strand.
GTTGTAGATTTTCAATATACACTTGAATACTTTGACACACTCAACAAGGGGGAGTTTCTTGTAAAAGTAAAACTTTGAAAAAACGTTTGCAATACTTTCACATAGGATTACATTAATACTTGACGTCCTCCTCACAAAGGAGCACTCATCAAGGGGGAGCATGTTCGTCCAAAATACGAAACCTTTTGCAAACGATATTGCAAAACACTTGTTTAGCTTTCCTAATTACTTGACGCCCTCAACAAAGGGAAGCACCGGTCAAGGGGGAGCTAAGATGAGAATCTTTCTCGTCTACTACTCTCTATTTTTCATATTTTTACTTTTCACATGTTTTTCTTCAAACAATGTGTTAGTTTCTTTTCGACGCTCTTTATGTTTCGACAAAAAGGGGGAGAAGAGAGTAAAAACTCCAATTCAAACTTTTACTAATTTTAGTTTTTCCTTAAAATAATCTTATGTTTTGTCATCAACAAAAAGGGGGAGATTGTTAATACAAATAAGCCGTAAAAACGTTTATTTATATTTTACGATCCTCTAATGTTTTGTCGATAACAAACGTAAAATAATTTTAACAAAACAAATAAAATACGTAAATAGTTTGAGCCAGTAGTTTACTAACATACTTACGTTTTCATACAAAACACTAAACAAGTATTAGTGTTTACATTTTATAGAAATGCATATGTATAACAACTAGTGTTTGAATAATGGGTATATGTATATATATATATATATATATATATATATATATATATATATATATATATATATATATATATATATATACATACTTAGTATATATTGTAATGGGTAATGTAATGGGTAAGAATCTAAGTACTTGACCCATTAACTATTTACATTGAATATAGTTCGGTAAAACCCAAAGTCCATGATCCATACCCATGGAGCATGATTCATAACCCATGACCCATTGCATGACATCATGCATGAAGTCATGTTGGGTAGTATCCATAACCTATGGAGCTAACCCATGAACCATTGACTAGATGCATTGCATCTTCTAGATACATTGTATCTATTTGGATACCCATGACCCATGACCCATAACCCATTTAGGAGGAGCGTCCTACGGATCCCCCAGTTTAATCGGACGGATCCCTCATGTAAGGGATCCGTGGGATCCGGGGAACAGTAGTGATTTTTTGTCTATAAATAGTGAGCCATTTCTTACACACATTCTCTCTTAGTGTTGTAAACTCTCTAACCTCAGATCCAAAGGATCTTTCTATGTAGTTTTCTGTTTGTGTGATTATGTAGGTTCCTCTTAAAGGCGAGATCACCACCTCTTGAATTCGAGCAAGCTCAAGTCCATAGGTTGCCAAGCTTTATCATCATCAAGACTACTGATGTTATCTTGTTGAAAGTTCTTTCCTCTCTCATTAGAAGTGTTGTGTTGAAGACATAGGTGAAAGATGTCTAAAGGGTCAAGTCGAAGGCATTAGTGAAAGGTGCCGAAGATCCGTGTCAAAGGCATTAGTGAAGGGTGCCGAAGGTCCGTGTTGAAGGCCTTAGTGAATGGTGCCTAGGTGTCGTGTCAAAGGCATTAGTGAAAGGTGTATAGGGTGTACATTCGATATAGTGCATCGATGTACAAGATAGATTAGTTTGGGTAAAAGGATATTGATATCCTTGTTGATGTTGAAATAAGGAGTGGATCTCATTTGGGATAGGTGTTGTGTAGTGTTGGGTAGTAGTTGCTCCTTTGTAATGGAACTCGGTATCTAGCCTTGTACCGGATAAAGTGTAGGCGATGTTGTGATAGGTTTGGTTCTACCTCGTGGAAGTACCCGGTGTCTAGACTTGTACTGGATAAAGAATAGGCGACGTTGTGAAGGCTTCTCCGCCACAAGGAGTTTGTGTTGTGTAGTGATACGCGTACAACGCGCGTTCGGGGTCAAAGGAACTTCCTTTTCCTCAAGGAAGTTTTTCAACACCCTAGGCAGTGAACCTAATCGTTGTAGTGTAGTATTAGGTAAGCTTCGGGTATTGATATCGTTCTCTAGGGGAATTGTTTCGTTAGGCTGAAGTGTATGTCGATTTAAGTCTAAAGGTGAGGGATGGTTATTTTTGTATTTTTATATTTTATGAATTAAAATATCTCGGTTTTGAAGGGGAGGGTGGAATTAGTTGCTTGTCAACTATCCCAAAAGATACTAACTAAATTAGGGGTCTACCAGGAACGTGAAGCGTATCTACTTATGATGTATTACTCTTGCTAGCTATCCAATTCTACCTACTGAATTGTCACATCCTTGTTTTAATTGGTGCGTGTATTCCATGTTTTATTCATAGGGCGGTGCCGGTGGTCCCTAATTCTATGAGCATAAACTCCTGCATTAGATACAACGAAAGCCAACTAGTGCACTCTAGGACTAAATAGATCACTATTTAAGACGTTCAAGCTCACAACCCAACGATTGAAGCAAGTTTTCCTTAATCTAGTGCGATAACCAATTAAATAAGAGACAGTAGGATGCAAGAATTATAAACTAAACCAATTAGACTCGTTGAAATTGTCACACCCCTAATGATGAAGATAGAAACAAGCATCTAAGAAATCAATAAGATCTAATTAGTTATATACAAGTTTCATACAACCATAAGCAAACACTAGGTGAATTAGCCAAGCATAATTAATGAAGAGCAAGCAACAATTATGATAATTGAAGACATACCATAGGATTGGATTAACAAACAAACCATTACACGATGTTTATAGAGTGTTTGAAACCCTTTAAGTTGCTGGAGAAACACCTACCTAAACCCTAGAATCGAACTTAGGGTTTGGGGCTTACAAAAAGTGAAGTTATAATGTTCTATTTATAGGCAGATTTTCTGTCGACAAAGGGTGACGGCATCGCATTTAAAGAGTGACAGCGTCAGGTGCAAAATAGCAAAATAAAAAAATCACTACTGAGACGTCGCAATTAGAGTGACGGTATCGCATTTAAAGAGTGACGGCATCACTTTTAAAGAGTGACGGCGTAAGGTGTAAAATAGCAAAATTGCTACTGAGCCGCCGCAACTAGAGCGACGACATCGCCCTTTATATGTGACGCCTTCGGGTTCACTTCCAGCAGCTTGAGTGTCTTGATCTTGACTTTAGCCATTTTCTTTATATATTTACGCCTGTTCATCCAAATAAGCTTCATTCCAGCATTATGCCTTCAAGAGACCTAAAAAGTGAAAAGGAACGAAATTAAGCAGTAACGGATATAAAAGTGGTCGATTAAGGGCTTAAATGACCTCCCTCAAAAGTGTACCTTTTAAATCCTTATCAAATATCCCTACACTTGGTATTTTCTTGTCCTCAAGCAAATGTGATTTTGGCCAATAAATCTATAAGTTAGGGGTCATGAAGCATTAGTTTAGACCAATTCATAACAAGTATAAGCCCCGCAAAAGTCATAACAAGCACGGAAATTACATACTAGCACCTCACAAGTGGTGTTTAGATACTCTCATCCCTCGGGTGTATATGAAATATATCAAGTTGGAAATGGAAGATAAACACTCATTAACCGGTCCTAGTACATAGATTACCATAGGCTTGAGGCTAGATTAAACCTCCATCGCATTAGCGTAAGCACCTAGGAAAACTATCCAAGAGGTCTTTTAAAGGGTTGTAATGTTAGGCTTACGACAGGGAAACAAAGTGTTTGGTGGGATAGGCGATTTAGTGGAGGCAAGTCAAAAATATTTATGTTACAAGCATGAGAAGAATGGCGTTGCTAAGCTAAGACTCGACACTCTAATCTCTAGATAACTTGAAACAAACAAACATAAATTTAAAGATAGATGTAGGATGGTAGCCCGTATTTTTTCTAATTTTTTATTTATTTTTATTTATTTTTTTTATTATTTTTTTTTCACGTACATTTTTACTCTACAATCCTCTACGATAACATCAAAATAATAGGGATTTATAGGCACATCCCTACACTTGGGTTTTTATTACTCTAACACTAATTTGACCCGAATTGAAAAGATTAAAACACTTGGAGTATATTATTACATAAATAAAGGGAATTTGAATTTAACGTTCTTTCCCGTCACTTCATAAAATTTAACTTTTCCCATGAGTTTCAATCGTCCTAAAACTGTGTACAAAGGATATGACTCGACTTAGCAACTTATGCAAGCAACTAGATAATTGAACTAAGGGTTTACATTTGGGGGTGGAATGTAAACAATGCTCCTCATTGATATTCCGGAAAACCGAAACATCACGAGAACCGCGAAAAGGATAGGCTCTGAGGGGTTAACTAGGGGTATCGTTTACAAAAGATGAGTACAACGCAAGGGTGTGGGGGAATTACTCAACCGATGTGGAAGAAGTAATTATAATACGGGTATCAAACAAGGGTTATCCTAATGCCTCTTATAATTTAGTTATTCCTAACTACACAAGTGTAGTCTCACTAGCGATCTCGGAATGCAACACAAAAGAAGTTCTAGAATCTATTATACTATCGGTACACTCTCGAAGCATTAAAGTGGAATTATGGATTTCCAAAAGCTGGTTAGAAATATTCGACGGCGGACAATACCTCTGAATAAAGTGCTTCTTAAGTAGAACCCAAGTATTAATTGCCCCGGCGGGCAATCTTTCGATCCATCTTCTGGCAGCTCCAGTAAGAGTCATGGGGAATACCCTTAGCATAACAACATCATGAGAAACACCCAGAATGTTGAAAAGGCTTGCGATGTATAAGACATTTTCAATGTGCTCATATGCATCTTCGTTCCTGTTTCCTGAAAAAGGGTTAGCACGAAGCTCCCTCATAAATTGTTCTTTGATTTCGAAACATACATCCGCTCCAATCGCCGGTATTAGGAGACCCGGCCCTTGTTCTGCTCTTTTCAATGCCAAATATTCCTCAAGAGTGAGGTCATCGATGTTAACAACTTCCATGGTACCTGAAAACTCGAATAATGATCGTGAGAATTATAGAAAAGTTTATAACAAAACGAAAATGGAAGACTTAATAGCAATCCTATTATAACTCCCCGGCAGCGGCGGCAAAAACTTGATGCAGGTTTTACTGACCATGTTTTAATATTTATAAAGTCGCGTTATACCTATGGTCTACCCTAATGCACTAACGGGCAGTGTACCCGGTCGCGTGTAGTGTAGTATTCGGTAAAACCGAGGTCGTCCCAAGAGCCATGTGTGTTGGATTATTAATAAGTCTAAGTGTCACAGATTTTAATAATGATTTCGTTAAGGAATTAATTAATTAACTACTAAAGCAGATAAAAGCAAATAAAGGCAAAGGTTTAATCAATAGAGGAGAGTGGTGCTAACCTAGTTATTCCTCCTAGCTAGTAATGTCTACGTCTACTTACTTCCAATTACTTCAGGTGGGGTCAAAGTCGAGAGGGCAACATTTGGTCAATTCGCCCTAACCTATCAGCAAAGATGTTACCATAGGAGAAGTCAGGTGTCCCCTCATAATTCCTGTTGTTCCTGGTCCCCTAAGCCAAGTCATTAAGTACCGCTACATGCTAGATTTATAATAGTGAGTGCCCGGGCGTTTGCAACTTAAACACTCACCCCCTAACTCTTAAGTTCATCCAAACGGTAGGTGATCAGTTGGTCAAATCGCATAAGTAGAAAGGGTCGTCAGTTGGTCATATCTTACCCTTCCCGTCTCAGTCCGCTCACCTAGGGTCAGTTGGTCATATCTCCTAGGCAATTGGCCTCTACCGCCATTCAAAACTATCGAAACAAGGGTAGCTACCAATAAACTATGCATGCATACACTTAGAAATAATTATACGAAAGTAATGTAAACGCAAACAAAACAATTAAGGAATCATAACTAGGCCAGCACCAAGAGGTGCTTAGCCGCTCATATTAACCATACGAATCAATTCAATATTCAAAGTTACGAAATACATGAATCAAAAGTAAAGAAAAGATAAAATGCTAATGCTTATCGTAGGGGAGTGATTTATCCTGAGGAGACAGCTCTGTATGCTCCTCTAGACCTGCCTTTGGCTTCTTCCCACATTCTTTGGTTGTGGTGTGGAATGGGATGCTTTGAAATGCTGGAAATCGTGGGGTATTTATAGGCCAGATCTGGGTTAAGGCGTAACTAAAATAAGAGTTACGCCGTAATCTTCAATTCCTTCGTAATTTGCACTAGATCTGCTGGTTACGGCGTAACCTTATAAATGGTTACGCCGTATTCTTCAATAATACTTGGTTACGCCGTAGTTGGTGGATTAGTTACGGCGTAGTTATCAGCGACGTGGAACCTCATTTGACCTAATGTAGTTACGTCGTAGTCCTTGGGGAGAGTTATGGCGTAACCTTCTGATGAGTTGAATTTCTGAGTCACGCTTTAGTTACGGCGTAATGTGAGAGATGAGTTACGCCGTAACTTCTTCAAAGTCAGCATACTATGATGAATCTTTTGATATTTCTCTAGTTCCGTGTCTCTTTAGCTCCAATGCTCGTAATTTACCTAAGAGTGGAAAACAATGGAAAACAAGCGTAAATGCATATAAATGATATAAATTACAAGCATTATCGGGGGAAATTGACACTTAATAATCAGGACTATTTGATGTTATCAAATATCCCCCCACTTGAACTCTACTTGCCCTCAAGTAGACCTTATTAGAAAGATTTCTAAAAAGATATCTCCTATAACCTGGAAAATATAAGTTTACAAATCCCTTATGCTAGAATAAAACAAAGCCGAACACCTCACGAAATGGGAACGAAACACTCAAATCTCTCAACTATTCTAAGTGTCAATTTCAGGGTGATCACTCAATCGCACAGTCGTAGCATGTATTCTATCATAAGCTTGGCGGTTACACAAATCTCCGCCACTAGAGTTAAGGGTTACAAAAATTCTCAAGGCTATAAGGGTAGACACGACAAAGGTTAAGGGGTGACTCGTCATTACTAACATGTCACGGCGAAGTGGACAAAATCAATGATACGTGACCAAATCCATGGCCAAGACACCAAAGATTGCTCGCATCACCTAGACACGCTTCATGACTAAAGGGTAGGAAAAGACATGGGATATATAAATGGTGTAAAATAAAAATCAAGCAGGTAGTCTAAATCTATAACCAAGTCATCACCACTTACCGTCCGCCCAAAGTTCAAGTTTTGAAGTCAAGAAACCGGATCATGAAATACTAGGTAGATGTGTCATTAGAGGACGTCGTGATGGGCATACTACCTTTGCTCCAACTGTTGGCATAATTACCAACTCGAATCTTCGAATGTGACTGAGGTGGCCTCCTCGATACTAAATCTATAAAGCTCATAACATTGCATTTTACAATAACTAAATAACATAACAACTTTTTTTTTTCAACATAACAATAATAACTAAACATAATATCCCCCCACTTGAGATGAACAATGGGAATTTAGGGGGTCTTCAATGATCTTCAAGAATATGTCGTCGATGAAAGCGTGATTTCCGAACCTTTCCACTTGAACCTTGAACTTAGGCAAATGATGACTTCCCAATCACAAATAAAGACTACAGGGTATGCTAAGGTGTATAGGAGTATCGAAACAATATATTGGGTTAACAAAATGAAAGGAATGGCTCAGAAGGGTGTATCTAGGGGTATCTTGCACTAAAGGTGAGAACAACAAAAGGGTTTCACATGGGGGTCGAGAAGTCGAGGTGACTAGTCGATAGACACACAATGGTAGGCTATTTGGGTGATAATCCTATAATATTGCCTTCTAAAACTGAAAATTCCAAATACATCGAGCTAAATCAACATACCTCGTCTATGGTCTCGAAATGATGCAAAGGCCAAGTTCAAAAGTTTACAAGCTACCGACACACTCATAATTTGGTGGATTTGGGGTAAAATATTGGAAACGGATAAGGCTAATCTCACCATATAATATCAAGGGTTGCATGTGCTCGGCTAAGGTCTAATCTAGTTAGGTTAAGAAAAACATGTCAAAATTTTAAAAATGCCATAATTTTTCAAAATAAACTAGAAAAACGAGGGCAAAATAATGTTCAAGAGATAATTCTACTCCCGTCCCCCCACTTGAATTGTACAAAGTCCCTTTTGTACTAAGCATTAAATAAAGGTGAAGAGAAAAGTAGAATTAGAGCGAGAACTTCTCTGAAATTTGCTCCACAAAGAAAGAAGGCCCACGAAAAAGAGACGTGCCTTCGTATAAGCATCATGAACAAACTTCACTCCCTGAAATCACACTACCGACAAGCATAATTATAAAAAGAAAAAAAATAAAAAATGAAAAAAAAACAAACCTAACTCACTTTCGTAGGAATCACGGTTGCATTTAGCATATGCAACAAGTCTTTTAAACCACTTGGTGTCCCAAGTGGACGAGTGAAGTATCATGAGGATTTACAGGGAAAACACCTACAAAGTTCATTTAAAATACTAATGCAAGGTTATTGTGTTTTGAAATGAAAGAAGTAAAGCAGAGGAAGGTTACGTCGTAACTCTTGAGGGAGTTACGCCGTAACTAGCAAAACCTGACATAAGCTGCAAAGCGAGTGGTTACGGTGTAACCACTGAAATGGTATTACAGCGTAATTAGTAATGCGTCTAGAATACTGCTGCAAAAGGTTGGTTACGGCGTAATCACATAGATGAGTTACGCCGTAACTATGATCAGATCAGCAAACTGCAACAACAATTACTTCCTCGTTTCCTGCAAAATGGTTAGAAAACACAAAACCCTACAGAAATGGAAATAAAACAAAAGAAAGGGATAATTCGGGTTGTCTCCCGAAAGAGCACTTTTCTTTATTTACGAGTCTTTAAGTTAGACTCGGAACCGCGGGACTCTATGGGGGCCTTTGGACCTGGCCGACTTTCTCAACGTCTTTCATTAAGTTATGCCTGACCCAAGCAACACTCGTGGCAGTGCGGAGGTATTCTTTAGTCTCGATTTTCCGAATTTTGCAAAAATTTTCCTCCGGCCCCAAATGGTAGCGAGTGAACTCATACTTTTCGACAACAATTGGTGGTGGCCTCTTGTAGGAATCCCAAGGAGTTTGCACCTCCTTTGCTCATATGCTTCATCGTCGAGGTCAGTAAATTCCTCATTCCCTTGCAACTTAAGGTAATCTAAAATCCCCTCAATGTCGTCGTCGTCAGAAGTGGTACCTTAAAACCATTCTTCATCGAGCAGATTCTCCACTAGTACACGCTTGAATTCTTATTTTTCATTTCTTACCAACTCCTTGTCATCCTCAACTGTTATTCCCTCGTGTTGTTAGGACTCTCATTGTTTGAATTTTCTTTACTCATGTATTCCTTCCAAATCTTTTCTTTTGTTAACGTATCTACATGTCCATACTTAATCTTCACCCAACTGTCAAATCCCAGGTTGTCCAACCAAGGTAAACTTGTTCTTTCCTCATCTTTGGTTGAAGTCCAAAAGAATTCGTCTTCTCCCATTCTCCTTAAGCTGCTTCCCCCGTTACATTTATCGTTATAAGGGTTGCATGATGCCCAGAAAACTTCCCCAGGAGATTTTATCCTTTCACACCAGTGACTTCGTAATTCCTTATTGTCAGTTTTGCTTAAATGATCTTCCATGCCGTGGATGTCGTTATTAGCCACTTCTTTTTCCTGATTATGATCCTTATAGTTAATCTTGAGCTTTTTGAGAAGATTCGGGTTAATCTTAGCATTCCCGAATTGTATTGCATACCAATCATCAAAGGTCAAATCTCCGAACTTGTTATTACGTCTTTCAAGCTCGTGAGGGCACATCCATTCTTCTTCTTGTTCACTATCCCCACCGTTGCAATACTCGCGGAAGGGGTCACACGTAGTCCATGCTCGTGTGGCTTCATCATCGATTATGATTATCGGAGTGCACCAGTGACTGATAGGCGGATCCTCTTCTTCCTCGAAGGAGAGTTTTTCTAATCTTTCTTCATCATCGATACGCCGCCCACATAAATTTGTTATTCTTGATCCTATCCTTATCGGCCCCCCCGTCACAAATTTCGTTTTTAGGGTCGCATGAAGCCCATAGATCATATGAGTCCCCCTTAGTTACAGGTATCGCCTTGCACCAGTGATATATTTTTTTAGATGGGGACAGAGGGCATAAATTAATGTCGTGGGACCATCCGTTAATTACATGTGTTCCTGATTCGTCAACTTCGAGAAAGCTGTCTGCCCATGTATCCCAGTTACGTCATAACTGTGATGTATGGTTACGGCGTAACTCGCTTGAGTCATCCTTATCAATATCAGTTATAACTCCTCGATTGCTGTCAAAGACATAGTTACGCCGTAACTCTTCAGACAGGTTACGGCGTAACTCTAGACGGAATTTTCACCAGTATTCACATCTTCAATGTGAGAATTACCCTGTATCTTCGAGCCGTCATCAGCAAAAATGACCTTGCATTCCATTGAGGGTCTTGATTTTTCATGTTTATTATTATTCATTCTTACTTTCTCACTAAGCTTTTCCACCATAGATTCAAGGTTTTTTAGGGTTGTGTCGTGATTGGCAAGGCTTCTGTCAGTGTTTTCCTGGAATTCTTTTAACCACTCATCTTGTTCCTTTTTTCTTTGGGCTGAACTTTCCAGGAATTTGTTAATTGTTTCTTCAAGATTGGGCTTTCTTTCTCCATAAGGCCCACGGTTGTAATTTCCACGATACCCGTTACTATTTTGATTATCTCCGTAAAAAGGTCGATTTTCTCCATACTTGGCTTCTTCAATTATATTTTCATCGTCGATGTGAGGACAATTCTTCGTGAGGTGTCCGCCTCCATAGCTTTCACAACCCACTTGGATGGCATGAACGGTTTCTCTGACTTTCAGCATGTCTCGACTAAGATTTTCAATTTTACTAGCGATTGCTGCAATTCCGTCAAAACTTCCGCTTTGGTTTCTTTTACTTCCTCCGTCGTGCCATTTTTGAGAATGATCAGCCATTTTTTGAATGGCTTCAATTGCAAGAGTAGGAGTCATGTTCGGGATAGGTCCTTGATAGTCCAGCGTCTGCCTTGTAGTTAAGTTGATTCCTTTGTAGAAGATGTTGACCTTTTGCTGGTTGTTCAGATCATGTGTAGGACATTTGTAAAAGAGATCGTTGTATCTATGCCAAGCCTGATATAACGTTTCATCGTCTTCTTGTTTGAAATTATGGATTTCCAAAAGCTGGTTAGAAATCTTCGACGGCGGACAATACCTCTGAATAAAGTGCATCTTAAGTAGAACCCAAGTATTAATTTCCCCGGCGGGCAATCTTTCGATCCATCTTCTGGCAGCTCCAGTAAGAGTCATTGGGAATACCCTTAGCATAACAGAGATCATGAGACACGCCCGGAATGTTGAAAAGGCTTGCGATGTATAGGACATTTTCAACGTGCTCATATGCATCTTCGTTCCTGTTTCCTGAAAAAGGGTTAGCACGAAGCTCCCCACTAAATTGTTGTTTGATTTCGAAACGGAAATCCGCTCCAATCGCCGGTCTTACGAGACCCGGCCCTTGTTCTGCTCTTGTCAACGCCAAATATTCCTCAAGAGCGAGGTCATCGATGTTAACAACTTCCATGGTACCTTAAAACTCGAATAATGATCGTGAGAATTATAGAAAAGTTTAAAACAAAACAAAAATGAAAGACTTAATAGCAATCCTAATATAACTCCCCGGCAGCGGCGCCAAAAACTTGATGCAGGTTTTACTGACCAGGTTTTAATATTTATAAAGTCTCGTTATACCTATGGTCTACCCTAGTGAACTAACGGCAGTGTACTCGGTCGCATGTAGTGTAGTATTCGGTAAAACCGAGGTCGTCCCAAGAGCTATGTGTGTTGGATTATTACTAAGTCTAAGTGTCACAGATTTTAATAATGATTTCGATAAGGAATTAATTAATTAACTAATAAAGCAGATAAAAGCAAATAAATACAAAGGTTTAATCAATAGAGGAGAGTGGTGGTAACCTAGTTATTCCTCCTAGCTAGCAATGTCTACGTCTACTTACTTCCAATTACATCAGGTGGGGTTAAAGTTGAGAGGACAACATTTGGTCAATTCGCCCTAACCTATCAGCAAACATGCCACCACAAGAGAAGTCAGGTTTCCCCTCATAAGTCCTGTTGTTCCTCGTCCCCTAAGCCAAGTCATTAAGTACCGCTACATGCTAGATTTATAATAGTGAGTGCCCAGGCGTTAGCAACTTAAACACTCACCCCCTAATTCTTATGTTTATCCAAACTGTAGGTGATCAGTTGGTCAAATCGCACAAGTAGAAAGGGTCATCAGTTGGTCATATCTTATGTAACACCCCCAAATCTCGGTACAGCGGAAGACTTAATCAAGTTTTTAGGGCGTTACTTTTTGGATTGGTATCGCACACAAGTATAGTCAAAAGATAGTCATTTAACAATTAAAACCAATCCCAAATTTAAGTATTCAAAACATTTAATCCAAAATATAAATATTAGGCCCAAAACAAGGTTTATTAATATAGGTCCCCAAAGTTTATCAGAGTCAGAAAATGATCCTTGAACCCCGCCTTCCTGCCAAGCTTCCACCGATCAAGTAATCCAAACATCTCTCAAATACCTAAGAAATCATGTTAAAAGGTCAGCTTACGCTGGTGAGTTCATAGGTTTAAGTTCAACAAAATCATAGTGGACCTGTCAAAGTTGATTTGCTATGCAAGACCTAAGATAGAATAAATATCGTTTCACACATGATCCTACCCGGATCTCCAATCAAATCCCGCATCCAGGGATTACTCGGGCCCCTGCGACTCAAGTCCAGCACTGTTGTGGCAAAATCTAGAACAATTGCCAACCCCGGACTAGGCCGATATAGAATTCTATTCTTAGCTAGGCACGGTTAAACTTAGACTAAGGCAACAACTACCGCACATCTATTGATACAGTCAAGCACATAAGCAAATCCAAATAGTTTTCATGGTCCAAAAACAGTAGCATGATTCTCACCCCAAAATAGTTCAAAACGTAGTTAAAACGTATATAAAAGTGGGGCTATGAAACTCACCTCAAGCAATCAACGCACAAATAAACACTAGCAGAAGATAACGGTATCACGACACAGCAACTATCGACTCGGCACAACCAATTAATGTAGACCAAACTTAATATATACATTCCTCAAAATCAACGTTATCTACCCCAATGTATTCCATTTTGTTATTTCCAAAGTGTCTCGTTTCACCATTTAATCCTAGTGTTTGGTATTCCTCGTGTGGGTGTATCGACTCAATATGATGCCATGAATGCACTCAACCAACCAATATATAACTCAATGCGACACAATGAGACCTCTAAACGATAAGCTCCATAGTTCAATAAGTTTCGGAATAAATAGTAGACCTTATCGAATTCGTCAACTCGATAAACTCATTTATTTATTCGTGTCACTTATTATCCCATAATCAATCGTATCCTTAAAGAGTCATAAGGATAAGTCACCCATTAATACGGTTATCCAACGTACCTAGCGGGCTCTTATTAGATTCGTCAACCTAATAAGTCCGCTACCCACGTGGATCAACAATATTAATGCTAGGTTATCCGTAACCCATGCACACAACGTAAGCAATTAAATACTTAAACCAATATTAAATGTCCACAATTGACATTTATCGATAAACGTGTACTCGAAACATTAATTACTTATTTATTACAAAACATTTCCAATTTAGTCGTTAGTTTCCGTTTAAAAATAGTAAATAACAAGATAAGACTTGTTATCGACATTTTTGGTACAAAAGCCCATTTATTATTTCTATTTCATAGTTCATTAGCATTTTCATGTTCATATATATATTTCGTCAAATTCCAATATTAATCTCATATCGTTATTCGTTTCGAGTCCACAAGCACGAGTCATAACTTCTCGGCTTTTAAATCAATCAATAGTCCAAATTATACTAAAGTCCATGTTACGGCTATGTTGGAGTCAACTATTGACTAAAAAGTCAAAGTAACACCGACGTAGCTCAAAGTTGACAATTATATATATCAAGTCCAAATTAAAAGTCATATTAGCGCAATTCAATCCCAAATCGACTCAAAACAATCTCGCCAACTAATCAATCAACCAAAAGTACTCGAAACCAATGTTATGACCATAATGGTCATGACACGGTCGCGGTCAAGACCACGTGAACCAAACAAGCTTCTAAAAGCTTTTCGGCTCCACGCGTCTCATCCTAACCTCAACTACATCAACCAACAAGCTACCAAATCGACCCGACCCGGACCCGTGGTCCAAGTGGGTCACGTACACCATCAACCAAGACCCCTACGTGGGTATCTTGGCTCGTACGCCCCTTCACCATGGTCCAACATCATCCAAACACAACCAAATCACTTCTACAACATCCCAATCCAATCATTCAAGCTCCAAACACTAACCAAACACAAAACCCATCAACTATTCTTAATCAAAAACATGAACCTAAACCTAAAATGCATAAACCCATCAAATTAATACACCACACATGTACCAAACACTAATTACTTGTTTAATTAGTCACTAATTAGCTTTAATATCATGTTCCACCCAAAAGCCGCAAATTTCATCCATGGGTCGAAACCCTAGAATTTAATTCGTGGGTTTATATCACCCAAACAAGCTCAAAACATGTTCCCTTTACCTTATCTAATCACCAATTGCAAAAGCCCTTTGAAAACCTAAAAGTACGAATCTTGATTCAAAGATTTAAAAGTGTTATTGAAGTCCAAATGGAGCTTGTTATATATGGTTGGAAAGAGGAGAAAGAGAGCTTCAAGATGGTGGTGGAGGTGGGGGTGATGCGCCGGTGGTCGGCGGTGGTGGCCGGAACAGTGGCGGCCGCCACTAGGTGGTGGTGGTTTTAGGGTTTTTAGAGAGATGTTAGAGAGAGAAAGAGCTTGTGTGTGTTTTCTAGAGAGAGAAGTGAAAGTATCAAATGACGGGTTGGGTGGGGTATTTATACTAGGCTACTAGGGACTTGAAAATAAATATTTTGAGAGGAGGGGGTTGGCCGGCCATGGGTAACTAGGGGGGTCGGAGTTGTAATTTTTCGTAACTATCCCGTTTACCCATTCCCGAGCTCATAAATTGTCCCCCGAGTGTCCCACGACGTTCATTCAACTTTCTAACATCGTTATTTACGTTTTTCCACGAGTTTTGACTATTTATTTGTCAATTTTCGAGTTACGGTCTAAAAATTACAATCTTTCTCGTTTATAGGTTTTTCTAGCGCCGAATCGAATTGTGCCTACCAAATAGAGTTAAAACTCATACGATAACTCATTCAATAGTGAAATCAATCATAAAAACCAATAGAAAATATAAAATCAAGTCATGGTTTATAAAAATAGTGTTAAAGGCAAAGCTCGGTTCAGTTTAACGTAATGCGGTTACCTAAAATAAACTCCCTAAATTTGCCAGTTGTCACAGCCTCCCAGCCTCAGAAGAAACCCGTCCCGGGTTTCACTCCGAGTTGCTTGATGTCATGAAAAGTTTAGGATACTTCCTACGGAAAACGTCCTCACGTTCCCAAGTGAACTCCGGTCAATGCCGCGAGTTCCAACGAACCTTAACAATCAGAATACGGCTATTCTTCCGCCTCTTAACCTCACGATCCATAATCTCAATCGGTTCCTCAAAAAAATTCAATTTCTCATCTATACGAATATCTCTTAAAGGAACCACTATATTTTCCTCCGAAAGACATTTCTTAAGATTACTAACATGGAAGACATTGTGTACACTGCTCAATTCCGATGGTAGCTCCAGACGGTATGCTACCGGTCCGATTCTTTCCAGGATTGGAAAGGGACCAATATATCGGGGATTGAGTTTTCCACGTTTCCCAAAGCAAATCACTCCTTTCCAATGAGAAACTTACGACATAACACGATCCCCAACCTGAAATTCTAAAGGTTTACATCTCTTATCGGCATAACTCTTTTGTCTATCACGAGCGGTTTGCAATCGATTACGAATCTGAACTATCTTCTCAGTGGTTTCTAAGATAAGTTCGGGACCTGTAAGTTGACTCTCACCAACTTCAGCCCAACAAACAGGAGAACGACATTTTCGGCCATACAGTGCCTCAAATGGGGCGGCCTTAATGCTAGAGTGACAACTATTGTTATAAGAGAATTTGGCCAAAGGGAGGTGTCTCTCCCAGCCTTTGCCAAAATCAATAACACATGCTCTAAGCATGTCCTCTAAAGTCTGAATGGTTCTCTCGCTTTGACCATCGGTCTGTGGATGGTAAGCAGTACTCATATCCAAATTCATTCCTAATGCTGTCTGTAACGACTTCCAAAAGTGGGATGTAAAACGACTATCCCTATCGGAAATGATAGATATCGGTACTCCATGACGCGATACTATCTCCCTAAGATACAATCGAGCAAGTTTATTAAGACTATCGGTTTCACTAATAGCTAAGAAGTGAGCAGACTTAGTTAAATGATCAACGATTACCCGGATAGCGTCATTGCCGCTAACTGTTCTCGATAATTTAGTGATAAAGTCCATGGTTATTCGCTCCCATTTCCATTCCGGGAGTTCGGGTTGAACTAAAATTCCTGATGGTTTCTGATGTTCGGCCTTAACTTTAGAACAAGTTAGGCACCTACTGACATACTGAGCTATATCGGCTTTCATATTAGGCAACCAATAAAGTTTCTTAAGATCCTGATACATCTTACCGGCTCCGGGATGAATAGAGTATTTTGATTTATGCGACTCGTGCATAATCAACTCACGGATTCCACCATGAAATGGTATCCAGCTTCTGTCTCTGAAGCATAAAGTTCCGTCGGAACGCTTCAAGAAGCCGTTTTCACTTTCTACCATTCCATGAAGATTCTCATAAGGACGGTTCTCTTCCGTCAATTCCCTTGCTTGGGCGGCTAAAATTTGAGACGGTAAGGGCGAAACAATGGTCATTCCTAAGGATCAAACGAGTGTGGGTGGAATGTCCTCCTTACGACTAAGTGCATCAGCCACAACATTAGCCTTACCAGGATAATAACGAATCTCACAGTCATAATCACTAAGCAATTCCAACCAACGACGTTGTCTCATGTTCAGTTCCTTCTGATCTAAGATATGCTTCAAACTCTTATGGTCGGTAAATACTACACACTTGGTTCCATACAGATAATGTCTCCAAATCCTAAGAGCAACCACTACATCACCTAACTCAAGGTCATGGGTGGTGTAGTTTTTCTTATGAATCACCTTCTCTCGTTGCATCAAAACAGCACCTAAGCCTTTATGCGAAGCGTCGCAGTACACGACAAAATCTATGCTTCCTTCAGGCAACGCTAGGATAGGCGCACTACACAACTTCTCCTTCAGAAGTTGGAATGCCTCTTCTTCCTTTTCTCCCCATTCATACTTAACATCCTTCTGAGTTAGTTTGGTCAGCGACTTAATTATCTTGGAAAATCCCTCAATGAATCTCCTATAATAGCCTGCTAACCCTAGAAACAATCGGATTTCCGATGGGTTCTTAGGAGCTGCCCATTCCTTAATTGCCTTAATCTTAGCTGGGTCAACATGAACACCTCGACTATCTATCACATGGCCTAAGAATTGTACGGACGGAATCCAAAATTCACACTTAGAGAATTTGGCATACAGCTTCTCCTCTCTCAGCAATCCTAAAATGAGCCTCAAATGCTCTTCGTGCTCTTCACTACTCTTAGAGTATATCAAGATGTCATCTATGAATACTATCACAAACTTATCCAGGTATGGCTTACACACTCGGTTCATGAGATCCATGAAAACCGCTGGTGCGTTGGTCAAACCAAACGACATCACTTGGAATTCATAGTGTCTATAACGGGTTCTAAACGCCATCTTAGGGATATCCTCCTCTCGAACTCTAAGCTGGTGATAACCAGATCGTAAATCGATCTTACAAAAGACACTAGCTCCTTGGAGTTGGTCGAATAGGTCATCTATTCTAGGTAACGGGTATCGGTTCTTCACTGTAAACTTATTCAACTCCCTATAATCAATACACATCCGAAATGATCCATCCTTCTTCTTCACAAACAACACTGGTGCTCCCCACGGTGATGAACTTGGTCGAATGAATCCCTTCTCTGACAACTCTGCCAACTGTTTAGACAGTTCCTCTAATTCTCTTGGAGCAAGTCGATAGGGTGCCTGGGCTACGGGTGCCGCACCGCGTATTAGCTCTATTTGGAATTCCACTTGTCGGACAGGTGGAATCCCTGGAAGATCGTCGGGAAACACATCCGGAAATTCTATAACAACGGGTACATCGTTAAGGTGTCTTTCACTCTTCTCTTCACTTTTCTTTTCAGAAATTCGAGCCAAGAAAAGGCAACCTCCTCTATCGATGTACTTCTGGGCCTTAATACAAGAGATGATGCTCAACCGGGAAGGGCTTCCACAGTCGCTCCGATCTCCTTGTATGCTCAGAACTTTTCCGCCATACGGTAAACGCACAATCTTCTCATCACAAATGATGTGTGCACCGTTCTTCGACAACCAATCCATTCCGATAATAACGTCAAAACTTCCTAAGGTAACTGGCAATAGGTCTATACTAAACGGGCGGTCTAGGAAACTTAAGGTACAACCTCGGACTACGGTGTCTATCTTCTCTCTATTCCCATTCGCTAATTCCACATCGTAACTAAACCCTAGAGGTGTTTGGGAGATTCCTAGTAATGGCATAAAATTGGTGGATACGAAACTCATATCCGCACCGGTATCAAACAGTATGGAAGCATAGCGATTATTGAGAAGGAACGTACCCGTAACTACGTTAGGGTCCTCACCAACTTCCTTCCCAATAGCGTAAACACGCGCTACTCCTATGTCTCTCTGCTGATTCCTAGCACCATTGTTTCCCTGGTTTTCCACAACCTCACGCTTCACAGGGTTCAAGCCATTACCTCCTACACCTCGGTTAGCAAATCCTCCTACATTACCGGGATTTCCTCTCATCCACGGCTCTCGACACTCATTCTTAAAGTGTCCCTTCTTTCCACATCCAAAACAGGTGACAGTGGCCTTCCAGTCCGCTCCTTGTGCAGTTTGAGCTGCTGCAAGTGGACGAGACCTACAGTCTTTGGCTATGTGTCCTACCTTAGAGCACTACCTATATACAATTGGGCACGGTCCATGGTGGTGTCGGTTACAACGACCACACACAGGCTTACTACCTTCATAACCCTTCTTATCTCCATTTCCTATGGCGAACACTCTGGCTGTCTCTTTCCCTTTGTTGCCATTCCCTTTAACAACTTCATTCCTCTTCCTCTTATCACTCCTATCACTTTTATCACTCTTACCCTTGTCTCCTACTTCCAGTACATAAGAGTCCATCAAACGCTGAGCCACAGCAACTGCCTCTTGCAAATTAACTGGCTTGGCAGCGATGACATCATTTCGAGTAGCCAAAGGCAATCCATCAGTATGCCTCTCAATATTAAGTTCTTCGGTGCGAACCATTTCAGGGCAAAGCAACGATAACTCTTGGAAACGACGAGTATAAGTCGCCATATCAGTACCCTTAACCTTATGGTTCTAGAACTCACTCTCTAACTTCTTAACTTCATTCCTAGGACAGTAAGTCTTAATCAGGAGAGCCTTAAACTGAGTCCAAGTCATACTATAAGCTACATCAATTCCTACTAATCTGTGATAGTTATTCCACCAGGTCAACGCCTCGTCCTTCAAGGTAAATGTTGCATACTTAACCTTACAATCCTCATCACAGTTACTCACAGCAAACACAGATTCAGTTTTCTCCAACCACCTAGTCAGGTAAACTACTCCCTCAGTTCCTCCGAACTCAATGGCACCACAGAATCGGAACTCTTTGTAGGTACAACCTCGAGTTCGATTCAGCATTGGGGTTCCACTAGAGATGTTAGAAAGATTAGCCTCAGCTAGCAGTTCAGCGACACTAGCTGGTCAATGTGGGTTGGGTTCACAGGTGGAGGGTTTTGTGGAACAGGACCATTCTCAGCACGGTCATTCACATTCGGGGTTTCTACAACTGGGTTATCAGTGTTAGGATTCTCAACAGGTGGTGTGGTCGGGGCCGGACGACGACCTCGACGACCAGGGGCAACAACGGCAGCAGGAGCTGCTCGGTTGTTCCTAAGCGAGTTTCGTCTTGTTGCCACCATTCTGGAGGCAAGAAGAACAGTTTCATAAGTTCACAAATTCACGCTCTAAAAATAGAGTTGGGTTCTAAGGGTCACTCAACAATGCCTGAATATATAATCAAGACCAACAAGGACAACGCTATACCAAAGCGAAACAATCAGATACCGCATCATAACTAAAGGATGCATGTTCCTATAACCATAACTCATAGGTTTCAAAATTGGAAATACATGGAAGGATACGGAGAAATCAAAAATGATCCTAATAACGATACTAATAAGACAACTAGGATAATCCTACATCTCGAACCAAGTACTACTTAGTTTCAGGATGGTACAAAACCATGAATCTAATACGATCTAGCCACGTCTACGAATATCACTAACTGATCTCCTAACATCATCAACCTCTCTCCACAATGATGCTAACTCAACACGTCGAGCGTCGCGATCACTCTTAAGCTCTGCGACCTCTCTCTCCAACTCACCAATCCTACGCCAAATCGCTCTATCAGCATCACGAGCTGTTGCGAACCCTCTCAGCAGGTCCCCAACCTGCTCCTGGAGCTCCGACATACCCTCATGCAAGACCATAGTCCTCCTGACTACAGTACCCATATCAACTCTCAAATCCTCTATACTAGCCCTCGATACTCCAACTAAACGATCCATCAACTGACTAAGCCTAGTACCCTGTGAAGTAATCCTCTCCCACATCAGACCCGTCTCACCATACTCCTCGAGCTCAGAAATAATCTCCGATGGTATCTCAGATCCTAACGGGCTACCTATATAAGGTGAGTAAAGTGGTGAGTCAATGTCTAAAGGCTATCCAGGGGACTCAGGCTCAGGCAAAGGAGAACCTGGTCCCGAAGAATGTGCATGACTCTGCAATGGAGGAGTACCCCCTTCTGGGATATCCTCATCATCCTCCTCCTGAGGATCCTCATCCTCATCTAAATACTGCTCCTCAATCTCATCCTCATGCTCCTCCTCGCCCTCATCTATAGGGGGAGAGTCCATGAATCAGAGTCTTTGTGCAGGTAAATCCTGAAGTGGTACACTAGGAGATCTAGGCCTCCTAAGACATGATGATACTGGTGGTGATGACAGAGGAGAGTGGACTGCTAAACGGATAGGTGATGATGGTGGTCTCACGGACAAGCGGGCAGTGCTATAAGCAAGCCTAGGAGTCTGTGCTCGCGCTAAGACCTGATGTAAAGTGAGCTGCCTAGATGAACTAGGACGATCTGATGATGATGAACTAGTGTGACGGGCAATCTCCTAAGGATCACCCTGCGCAACCGTCATGAGAGTCAATGTTGGCGAACTAGCTACAACAAGGACTTCCTCAAACACATCAAAAGCTAGTGAAGGCATAGTCTATGACAATGGCATAGGGTAGGTATAAGTGTTCGAAAACAACCATTTCTAACAAGCGCATTAACTCAACCAAAACATATATCACATAATGAAAGCTTTAAAGGTGTAGGTACCGCATTACTCAAAATATGCCTTTAAATAAAACACATAAGTTCAGTTCCGTCACATAATCATATATCAAATCAATCGAGTTCAAAATCATAGGTTTCGTTCTGTTAGGATTTAGTAAATCCGGTTATTAAAGAGTCGGTCACCTCAAGTATCTGTAATCGTTAGAAAGCTCGTAGTCGTAGATTATTGTAAGTTAAGTAGTATTTAGTTTAAGTAACTCCGTGGAGGACGGACGGGTCTTTACCCACTGTATGCCTGATCCACAGCCCGATAGGTGGCGATTTATGTAATGACTATAAATACTCTCTACCTCCCAAGGTAGAGAGTTGGAGCTCATAATAAGATTTTTCTTTCTCTCACTAAAGTTCCCTAAACCTCTAACTTTATCTCTCTAGAACTTATTATACGCCTATTTGATCTTATGGTTTAGTGTGTTTATTAAATCCAATATGTTACAAATGGTTTCAGAGCCAGGTTTGATCATCTCTTACATATCTTTGGATTTCTAGTGACTTTTAGGTAGTTTTAGAGTTTCAAAAGGTTTAGTGGTTTTTGCATCATTTGGATTATTTCTAGTGTTAAAGTTTGAATCTTGGGTGTTGTTTTGTGTTTAGAATCATTGTATGTGCTTAGGTTTTGATTTGGTAAGCTTGAATCATCGTGGTTGGGTTGTTTTTGGATTGAAAAGTGGTATTTATGTGATTTTCTAGGTAGCGACTTGAGCCACGGATAAGTTTTCTTGCTAGCGACTTGCTTTGTAATTTGGTAGCGAGTTGTAGTTGAAGGACTTAGCGAGTTGAGCTAGCGACTTGTCTATCGAGACAAGCCGACAAACAGTACACTTAGTGGATTCTCCACTATGGGTAGCGACTTGTACTTAAGTTTGTTAGCGACTTGGTGTTAGCGATTTGGTTCTTAGCGAGTTGCTCTTTAGCGATTTGACAACTTAGCGACATGGTGCTTAGCGACTTGCTGTCAAAATTTTGCTAGCGACTTGGTGCTTAGCGAGTTGTTAATTTAGCGACTTGACTGTGTTTTAGAAACTTGGTATTATAGAGACTTGGTGCTTAGCGACTTGGTTCAGGTTTTCTTAGCGATTTGATTGACTTTGTGTTTGATATGGTTTTCTCTTGATTTAGTAAAATCCCGTGAAAGAATCTATTTCCCGGTTTAATCATAGAGTTATAAAATCCCGTGTAATTCTGTAAACATGTCTACCAACGTTCCTACAATCATCTCCACTGTTGCCGAAGATGTTCAAGCAGCTGGTTCAGATACTCATCTACCCATGCTTGACAAAACTGACTACGACTCTTGGGCTCAAAGAATCAGATTGTACTGTCTTGGAAAGGAAAATGGAGTCAACATTCTCAAATCTGTTGATGAAGGACCGTATCTAGTTGAGACTACTAGAGACATAATTGATACAGTTGAAGATGGAACAATGATCTATGGAATAGACAGACCAAAGAAGTATGATGAGCTCAATGATAAGGAGAAGAAGAGATTCGATGCGGATATCAGGGCTTCTAACATCATATTGCAAGGTCTTCCAAAAGACATCTATAAGCTTATCAATCCCAACACTGAAGCCAAGGCTGTATGGGATAATGTCAAGATGCTTCTCTCAGGTTCTGAATTAACTATTGAAGACAGAGAATCACAACTCTATGATGAATTTGAGCACTTTAAGATGAAACCAGATGAGAGTGTCTATGAGTACTATGTAAGATTCCATAAGCTTGTGAATGACATGAGAAACATCAGAATGACTATGCCAAACATTCAGCTGAACTCAAAATTTGTAAACAACATGAATCTTGTCACATCTGTGAAGCTCACTAAAGGATTGAAGAACACAAACTATGAGCAACTGTATGCTTTCCTTCTTCAGAATGAGAGGCATGCTATGTTTGAAAAAAGGATTCTGGAGCAGTTCAAAACCAATCAGGGAGAATCAAGCTCACCAAATGACTCAACTGCTTTCTACACAAATGTTGGAATTTCCACCAAGGCTTCTAAAGTAATTCCCACGGGAGATGGTAATCACAAACTCATTCCTGATCCACGATTCAAGCAACAGGATGCTGATGATGTCATGGGACATTTCATCAATCAACTAGCTCTCACGGTTAAACAGAACTTGACCCTTTCGCCTCATACTAACAGTCTTCACACCAACAATGAAATCAGAACTGCATCCAATCTTCACAATCATTCTTTGATCAGAGATGGGAAAGTTATGGTGTAGCCAGTTCAAGAAAGGCAGTATGATCAGAGAAGGGGTGGAGTAGGTGGAGGCTATGGTGGAAATCATAATCGAGGAAGGATTGGAAATCAAGGACAAACTAAGCCTATCAAATGTTACAACTGTGGTGGTGAGGGACACATTGCAAGGAATTGCACATCTCCAAAACGTCCTCAGAATGCTGAGTACTTCAGGGATAAGATGTTGCTAGTGCATGCTCAGGACAATGGAGCAGCTTTGGATGAAGAGGAGTTATTGTTTCTCGCTGAGGGCAATGCCAAGACCTATGATGCAGATGTGGATGAGTAGC
Source organism: Chrysanthemum makinoi (assembly GCA_910596185.1). NCBI lineage: Eukaryota > Viridiplantae > Streptophyta > Magnoliopsida > Asterales > Asteraceae > Chrysanthemum > Chrysanthemum makinoi. The sequence continues at coordinate 50,953,107 of OU343224.1, forward strand.
CAATTCAGGAGATAGGTCACAATCATCAGAATGCCTTTCAAGTCGTTGACTGTGATGCATACGACTTTGATGTTGATGATGGACCTACTGCACAAACAATTTTCATGGCTACCATTTCTCCAATGGTCTCTCCTAAGGTCTCACGTTCACCACAAGCTGGACCATCCAAAGATAAAATAATCTCAGAGGTATTAAAACTATATGATGATGTTGATGAGCGAAAGATGCATTATGAAGTACAATCTCTTGAGACTTATGAATCAGATATTGATGATGTGGGTAATAGCAATGTTGTCCAATATGATCAATACGTGAAGCAAAGTGAAAGTGAGATTGTACCAAGTAATGCATCTTCTGGAGTCAATAATGACTATGTCTTTGATGAATTCACTGCATGTGCCCCTGAAGATTCTGTTATCTCTGAACTGAATGCCTATAAAGAACGTGTTGCTATTTATGAACAACGTGCTAAATTTGAGTTGACCACTCGTGAGCAGGAAATGGATGACCAAATGCGTACAATCATTAGAAAAAGTAATTTTATAGAAGAAGTATTAAAACAAGAGTTAAATTCCTTACAAGAAAAGCTATCTAAAACTGCTAAGCAAAAACAAGAACTTCAAGAAAATGTGAAAATGCGTAAGCAAGAATTTAATGCTAAGGAATCAAAACTTTTGAAAGATTTTTCTAATCTAAAAACTTTGAAAAACAAGCTTGAAAACAAGTTGTACGTACAAGGGAACACCATTCAGACTGCCCACATGATCACTAAGCATAGAGTCTTAAGCGATAAGCATAGCATTCCCCTTGTTGAGGAACCAAATCCAGAGGTCATTAAAAAGGCTAGAAATGCTCATAAGGTACTTTATGATGGCAATGAAATCCTTAAACCTAGATAGAAACCTAGTTGCGCTGAGTGCACTGAGGAAGATAAGAAATCTGATGAAGTCACTAGGGAAAAGATGAACAAGAAATTAGATGATCCTAAATGTAAAGAGAAGAAAATAAATATTACACCCCATGATTACAAGAAGGAGAATTGGATTTCCTTGAACATGTTTAAGCCTCAGACGTTGTTAACACCCGAACAAGTGTTCTGGAAAAAGGATTTAGATAAGCAAAAAGCAGAGAATCTTGTTGTAACGAACCCTCCCTTTAGGAAAATGCCTTCAGCGACTGTGTATCCTCCCAATACACCAATGCATTTAGTTCCTAGGACTATTGCCACTAAAAGCAAGACCTTAATCAGTCAATATGTTATTTTTCAACTATTTGTTGATTTTGAGAAAACTTTTTAGAAAAGGATCACACCCACTGGTATAACTGAAGGGGAAAGGGGTTTTGAGCAAATAAAAGAATGTTATTTAACTAAAGTCATGCCTTTCTTTAAACAACTAAAATATCATTTTGAAAGTCTTAAAAAGGGAATGAATTTAGACATTAAAGAAATGGAAAAGGAATTTGATGCAATGATAGTTGAGGTTAGTGACTATGAGCGAGCACTAAGATATAATGAGATTGAGAGGAAGAACTTGCATACATTGAATGAGACTCTTATTACTGAATGTGTTGCTCAAGATGTGTTTTTCACTGCTACAAATTGTTCCATTAATGCTTCGCAATTTCATGAATTATCTGTTGCCCTGAAAGTCTCCCATGATCGTGTCATTGAGCTTGAAAAGACTAATTCTAAACTAAACGAGAAAATTGAACTGGATGACCACGACAATTTGGTTAAACATTTTTCTAAACTAGAGATTGAGCATTTTAATTTACAACTAAAATATCAACATCTTAAAGAAAATATCAAAACTTCAAATATCAAGACATCCTCAGATGCTCCCGAGTTTGATGCAGTTTTTCAAATTAACAAACGTGATGAACAGATTCAAGCTCATTGTAACACGATCAGAAAGTTGAAATCCCAAATCTCTTAATTAAAGGGTCAAAAGAACAATGTGACTGGCTCCCAAATGCCTGCTCCTTTAGATTCTCAGAATTCTCAAACGTTTCATCTTCAAAACTTAGTAAATGCATTACAAAAGGAAAATGAAAGTTTTCTAGAAGAAAATGAAAAGGTTAAACGTCATTTCAATGAGTTATTTGAATCAATAAAGGTCACTCGTAACAAAAATAACGAACAAATAACTTCATTGCAAAAGGAAATTGAGAATCTGAAGAGCCATGTAAAAGGGAAAATGCCAATGACCAATGGGGAGAATGGTGTATCAAAGGTTCACTCTTGTAATAAATATGCTTTGTCTGTGAAATATGTTCCTCCTCATCTTAGGAATAACAAACTTGCCATTCAAACATATTTCTCATACCTTAAGGATAGTCTAGAATATCTCCGTGAGATTGTAGAAGATGATAAGTTAGAGAAACCACTTGATAATGAAATTGGCCATGCATGCGTATATGCCAAACGATCTCAAGAACTTCTAGAATTCTTAATTACGATATGCCCTAAGTCCTTAGGTGAGAGAGTTAATCCTTTGAATCCTTGTTCTATGCCTAGTGACAAGCATGAAATCCATTCAATGCCCAATGTTATGAATGTGAACCTCAGGGTACCTTCAAATAGTTCAGATCCCAGCACATCTAAACAGGGGCAAAGAGTAGCAAAACCAACTAATGTTCCCATTCCCTCTACAGGAGTAATCAGTGACATTAAAGCGAGCAGGTCAAAGTCTCAAGACAATACAAGGAATGATAAGACCTCGCAAGCTAAGAATGTGCATTGGAAGAGAGTAGAAGACCAACCTAGGAACTTTAAGCTTGAGTTGAATAAAATAAATCGTGTTGATTCTAGTATTAGCCATAGGCGTACTGTAATTCATTCGAATTCTGATACTATTTTCAAACCTTGTAATGATGTCTGCTTGAATTCTGTTTCTAATCATGAATGTAGTGTGAATGCTTTGTCTAATGCTGTCAAATCTCCAGTTAACATTGTTAATGCAAAATATCATGCTAAGAAGGCAAAAAGGCATAGGCGAAAGAAAGTTAGAAAACAGTGGAAATCCACAGGAAGAACATTTAGTAAGATAGGTTATCAATGGATACCTGTTGGCCATAAGGATAATCAGGCAATGCCCACTAGAAAATGGATGCCTACTGGTAGAACTATTCCCTTAAGAAGTGAACATACTTTGAATAGGGCAAATACGGACACTAGTACTGCATCTATTCATAATGATTCCATTGCCTCAATTTCTGATATGAATGTTTCTATCTCTGATGTGGGTGTTCCAATCACTGTTACTAACCAAATGGAACCCATTCTTGCATGGGGATCCCAATTATATAGTTATCCATTCTTTCTCGTGTTCAATTGCAGATCGTTCAAATCGTTCTGTGGTACCTGGACTCAGGCTGTTCCAAGCATATGACTGGAGACCGGTCACGGCTCATGAACTTCGTGAGTAAATTCATCGGGACAGTTAGATTCGAGAACGACCATTTTGGAGCTATTATGGGTTATGGAGATTATGTGGTTGGTAAAAGTGTGATTTCCAGGGTATATTATGTGGAAGGTCTTGGTCACAATCTGTTCTCTGTTGGTCAATTCTGTGATTCCGATCTAAAAGTAGCTTTTAGAAAACATACTTGCTTTGTTAGAGAACTTGATGGTGTAGAATTATTAAGAGGTACTCGAGGTTCTAACCTATACACCATCTCTATCGATGACATGATGAAGTCCTCTCCAATCTGCTTGCTATCAAAGGCTTCTAAAACAAAGTCTTGGTTATGGCATCGTCGTCTCAATCACCTGAACTTCGGCACCATAAACAACCTTTCCAGAAAGGATCTTGTCAGAGGCTTACCCAGATTAAAATATGAAAAGATCATCTTTGTTCAGCTTGCCAACTGGGAAAAAGCACGAAATATGCCCACAAACCTAAACCCACAAACTCTATAATGGAAATTCTTCATACCCTTCATATGGATCTGTGCGGCCCAATGAGAGTACAAACTATTAATGGGAAGAGATATGTGTTAGTAGTGGTTGATGACTACTCCAGATTCACTTGGGTTAAGTTTTTGAGGACGAAGGATGAAACTCCAGATGTCATCATTAAACTCATTAAACAACTTCAGATCCGACTCAACAAAACAGTTCGAATCGTCCGTACTGACTATGGAACTGAGTTTGTTAATAAAGAACTCAATGAATTTTATGGAAATGTTGGAATCAGTCCCCAAAGAAGTGTCCCTCGAACTCCTCAACAGAACGGTGTAGTTGAAAGACGAAATCGAACTCTTGTAGAAGCTGCAAGGACAATGCTGATTTACTCAAAGGTTTCAATGTTTCTATGGGCTAAAGCTATTGCCACTGCTTGTTACACTCAAAATCGATCTCTAATTCACACTTCTCATGGAAAGACTCCTTATGAACTTGTCCACAATAGAAAACTTGATCTATCATACCTTCGTGTGTTTGGTGCTTTATGTTATCCAACTAATGATGGTCAAGATTTAGGAAAACTGAGAGCTAAAGCGGACATTGGAGTATTTGTAGGTTATGCACCAAACAGAAAAGGTTACCGAATCTATAACAAGAGAACCCGGAATATCATGGAAACAATTCACGTCATGTTTGATGAGCTGACCGGTCAAATGGCTCCTGGACAACTCATTTCTGGACCCGCACTTCAAAACAGTCCCATTGGTTCATCCCTAGTACCAAATTCCTCTCCAGCTACTCCATATGTACCTCCAACTGAAGATGATTTGAAGAAATTGTTTGATCCGATGTTTGATGAACACTATGAGCCAAGTGCTAATGAACTGTTAATTCCCACAACAGAGGCTGCTCATATCCCTGTGAATGAAGTCAACCCTTCAGTTTCAATATCATTAAGTCAAGAAGCGCCTGCTGCTGATCACTCAGTCTCATCAACAAATCTTCAATCGTTGAATATACATCATGGAAGTGTTACTGGCATCAATGATGAAGTTAATCCCTTTGCTTCTCCCGAAGATGCTCCATTTGAAAATATCTTTGCTCCTGAATCATCATCAGAACCATCTTCTTCAGGAGACATCGACTCTGCTACTTCAGTCCCTCAACCACAGCCACATGAACACCTCAGAAAATGGACTCACGATCATCCATTAGACAACATCATTGGAAATCCCTCTCGTCCAGTATCCACGCGGAAACAACTTGCAACCGATGCCTTTAGTGCTTCTTCAACTCCGTACTCTCTAAGATCGAACCAAAAGATGTTAAAACCGCCATGAATGAAGACAGCTGGTTCAATGCCATGCAAGAAGAAATTCATGAGTTTGATCGACTTGATGTATGGGAATTAGTACCTACTCCAGATTATGCTATGATCATTGCTCTAAAATGGATCTTCAATGTGAAACTTGATGAGCATGGTGATGTCTTAAAGAACAAGGTTCGATTGGTTGCTAAAGGATACCGTCAAGAGGAGGGTATTGACTTTGAAGAATCATTTTCTCCTGTTGCTCGTATCGAGGCAATCAGAATATTTTTGGCTAATGCTGCTAGTAAGAACATGGTAGTCTATCAGATGGATGTAAAGACGGCATTTCTGAACGGAGATCTTAAAGAAGTCGTCTACGTCAGCCAACCTGAAGGCTTTGTGAATCCAGAGCAACCTACTCACGTCTATCATTTGAAGAAGGCTCTTTACGGTTTAAAGCAAGCTCCAAGGGCATGGTATGATACGCTATCAAAGTTTCTTATATCTACCGGATTCAAAGAAAGGAGCAGTTGATCCAACATTGTTCACCAGGAAGTCAGGAAAACATTTAATTCATGTTCAAATTTATGTTGATGATATCATCTTTGCCTCGACTGACCCCAATGAGTGTGACCATTTTTCAAATGAAATGGGTTCTAAATTTCAAATGTCAATGATGGGACAAATGTCATTTTTCTTAGGATTACAAATTTCTCAAAGTCCCGGAGACATTTTCATAAATCAATCCAGATATGCAAATGAGATTTTAAAGAAATTTGGTTTTGATTCAAGTGACCCTGTTGACACTCCTATGATTGAACGTACTAAACTAGATGAGGACCACTCAGGGATCATGGTAGACCAAATGAAATATCGTAGTATGATTGGATCCCTGATGTACCTCACAGCTAGTAGACCAGATATCTTGTTCGCTGTGTGCATGTGTGCCAGATACCAGGCTAAGCCTACTAAAAAGCACCTTGAAGCGGTTAAACGGGTCTTTCGGTATCTCCAAGGTACCATCAATATGGGACTTTGGTACCCGAAAGACACCGGTATGTCACTAACAGCCTATGCAGATGCTGATCATGCAGGATGTCAAGATACTCGTCGAAGTACTTCTGGAGGTGCTCAGTTTTTGGGTGATAAGCTTGTGAGCTGTTCTTCAAAGAAGCAAATGAGTACTTCTATTTCCTCTACAGAGGCTGAATACATAGGCATGTCGTCTTGTTATGCTCAAATCCTTCAGATGAGATCCCAATTATCTGACTATGGCTTTGAATTTAACAAAATCCCTCTGTACTGTGATAATAAAAGTGCTATTGCTCTCTCATGAAATAACATGCAACACTCTAGAGCAAAGCACATCGACATTCGACATCATTTCATCAGGAAACAAGTTCAAAAAGGTGTGGTGGAACTATATTTTGTAAGGACTGAATACCAGTTAGCAGACATCTTCACCAAAGCTCTTCCTAGGGAAAGTTTTGAGTTTATCCTTCCACGACTTGGTCTTAAGAGCCTAAAACCAGAAACACTCAAACGCCTTCAAGAGGAAGAAGAGGAGTAAAAGTTTTTCTTCAACTATCTCTTTTAAATATCTATTCGAAAAACAAAATACAAAATTACAAAACCTTAAAAAAATCAAATAGAAAAATATAAAACTTTCAAAATCCTTAAAAATTTGAAAAATTTGAAAAATTCTCAAAAAATATTGTCTCTTTGTCATGTTTCTCTCGATTCGATTATATCTACGATCTTGATGTTGTCATTCAAAGAATGACACAGGACTTTAGATGTTGTTCGAATGTTCTTAAAAAAAAAAAAAAAAATGGGAGAAAGAGAAACAATGGTTTATTGTCATTTCAGGCATAAACCCGCTTTTCAAATATAGAACAGAGCCATACTTTATCTTGGTTTTCAAATTCCTTGCTCTGATTCTTTAAACTAATCCTTACTATCTAATGAAAACTAGTTGTTTTGAAAAATAACTCGGACTCTATTTTTTATAATCATCTGGACTTAAAAGTTTGTCAAAACATCTATCTCTCAATCAACAACTTATGTCATTGATTAAGGGGGAGAATGATTTCAATTAACTCAAAAAGTTATTTTTCATACAATTTTTTTCAAAAGATAATCATGTATGTTTATTCAATGGAATTTAAAGTCTTAAAATCCAATCATTATCAGATAAAACGCTTTCATAATCAAGTCACAATTCTCCTTAAAAGTTTTCAAAATCAATTTAAATCCACAGAGATCACAAATCTCAAATGATTTGATAATTGTGATCGGGGGAGAATTTATGATTTAAATTGGATTTAAACTGATAATTCGGTAAATGGTTTTATAAGGATGTACAAGCTCTCCTTCCCACATGTGACAAACGATTTCAAATTTTCCATGCACATGTTGAGGGGGAGCATCTATTTTAAACCTCAAATTACTAAAACGTGACTGAATTGTCTCTTAGTGCAGGTTCCCTCTAATATGTGCAAAAACTCTATCAAAATTCGAGGCACATATTGAGGGGGAGCAAACTTATGAAAACCTCATCCTTCCTCAAAATGTTTTATCTACTCAAATTGATTGAGAAGTGATGATGATCATTTTAGATAATGTTAATCAAAAGATTGGACCTTTCACTCTTAATCTAACGATTTCAAAGATCTCTTGCCTCCATGTGCTAAACAAATTCCAAATTTTTATGCATATGTTGAGAGGGGGGGGGGGGGCATTTCTAAAATATCAAAACAATTAAGATACAAAATGCTTTGATTATATATCACAAGTATCTTGATTGATTTTCAAATGGTTTTCAATTGGTTCCAATGGCAGATGAACAATTCCAAAAAGACCGACCAACTTTACGTTATGAATGGTGATATAAGGATGATAAGGTTAGGTTGAGGTCCCATGATCCGCCAGAACCGGAGGGATCTACCCAGGGACAATCCAGTAGATAGTGTAGAAGTCCTTAGGTTTGATGAAAAAAGGAGAAATGTGAGATATGGGAAGAGTGCGGACTGAGATAGAGCTAGAACTAGAATAAACCCAACAAGGTTCTAGGTATGAAATATCGGTAAGCACTGAAGCGGTTGAAGAATGAAAAAGAAATGAAATATGAAAAGGGTGAAAAGAAATAGCCCTCCAATTATTCAACCTTAGGGCAGAAACCGGGTTCAATTCATATGCTACTGGTGTTTACTAAGGTAACACTGGTATTGAAGACAAGACGTCATGGACCCAGTGACGCACTGCACTACATCTTCCCAAACCACTCAAGTTCCTCTTAAAAGGGCTTGTTTCATTCTCACGGGGATCCTACATAATCTATCGACTTTCTCTTAGAGATTATTGATATTAAAGAACGAGACCCTCTCCTTAGTCTCCGATATAGGATCCAAATATGCACAAATTGAGTCTAGAGCCACGAGATCATCTATAAATCTCTTTAGGACACTTTCAATGAAGACTCTCTGTTTCACACAATGTGAAAAGGGAGATTATATCTTGAGTCCTACGCATTATCCTTGTGGTATTGCCAGAACATCCGAGTGATATGCATACATGTTCACAATGAAGATGGAAAGCCTTCTGGAGCCAACATTAAACAAGCTCCTGGTAGGTGGCATGTGAGATCTATTCTATAGATCAACTATGTGACAACTGAACAGAAACAATGGGGCGATTCAATCTTTTGAATCAATCTTGGTTCAGCTTATGGATTGATGGATACCTTTGAAAAACCGGTCGTTTTGCCTAAAAACTACTTTCTTTAGCACTTCGACCATGTACGAATATTTCATATCAAAAGGTGTTTATGATTGATAATTGATTTTCATTAAAACCTTCGGTGTATTGCAAAAACAGATTTCTATTGAGCAATACACGAATGTTTTTCAAATCTCTTTTCATCAATCAGTGAATCTCTATTCGCTGGTTCACTCACTCCGTGTTGTCTTCTTTGAGACTTTTCGGTTTGAGAACACTAGAACAGTCGAAACCCTGTCAAGAAAATTCTTCGAATTATACCGATCATAGGCAGATTGTACCGATCAACGGGAACCTTGGGCCGTGTACCTCAATTCAACGAAAGTGATCAAAGACACTTTCGTGCGATTTATTGCTAACTGTTGTATGCAGGTACGCCTACGTTTGCAGCTGATCAGAATGAAGCGGTCAATCCATAGCCGTATGTCACAAACCACATTCATCTCGAAAGAAATCATGATTAGTGCATCAATGACTCTGATATTATCACTCCATGCTTCGCTACGCTGCGCCAATATCATGAATCAACGAAAGCTTCCGCTACTCTGATAAGAAGAAATCATGATCCAGAATGTGAGCATGTCGGTCCGTTTGTCACAACTTCACATAATATCAACACCACAATGGATGTCTCGAGATTTTTTAACCGATGATCTCAAAGGTGGCTCAAAATGATTATCACGTGGATCAATAAAAGACCTCCACTTGGATTAACCATACATGCAATAAGAAGAATCAATGACTACGAGCTTCGGAGCAAAGTACTACATCAAGAATGCAAAAACAATCTATTAATATAATATCTGTTTGTATTCAATGTATGTTTAATGTGTGTTTGAGGTGACCTCCCTGAGGGGGAGATTGTTAGGATTTAGTAAATCCTGTTATTAATGAGTCGGTCACCTCAAGTATATGTAATCGTTAGAAAGCTCGTAGTCGTAGATTATTGTAAGTTAAGTAGTATTTAGTTTAAGTAACTCCGTGGAGGACGGACGGGTGTTTACCCACTGTATGCCTGATCCACAGCCCGATAGGTGGCGATTTAGGTAATGACTATAAATACTCTCTACCTCCCAAGGTAGAGAGTTGGAGCTCATAATAAGATTTTTCTTTCTCTCACTAAAGTTCCCTAAACCTCTAACTTTCTTTCTCTAGAACTCATAATACGCCTATTTGATCTTATGGTTTAGTGTGTTTGTGAAATCCAATATGTTACACGTTCCATCACATAATCCCATATCAAATCAATTGAGTTAAAAACTCCAGAATCATAATATACCGTTTACTCAAATCAAATTCCGTAATATCTTGATAATCACATCTCATTTTCGAAAACCAATAATCATATCTCATTTCCAAAATCAATAACCGTTTCTCATTTCCAAAATCAATAACCGTATCTCATTTCCAAAATCAATAATCATATCTCCAAATCATAACGTTTTCATAATCAGTGCACAATATCCCGTAACAGTTCATCTTATAATTCAAATCGTAGTTCATACCATAATCAAATAAGAAGCTTCGGCTTGGCAAGCGGGCGTGCGTCGGTCGAGGATCAATTTTTCTCAAAAATGGTTATAGTTTAGGGTTTATAAAATACCTAATTCTCTATAACCTTGAGCTCTGATACCAATCTGTAACACCCCCAAATCTCGGTACAGCGGAAGACTTAATCAAGTTTTTTTAGGGCGTTACTTTTTGGATTGGTATCGCACACAAGTATAGCCAAAAGATAGTCATTTAACAATTAAAACCAATCGCAAATTTAAGTATTCAAAACATTTAATCCAAAATATAAATATTAGGCCCAAAACATGGCTTATTAATATAGGCCCCCAAAGTTTATCAGAGTCAGCAAATGATCCTTGAACCCCGCCTTCTTGCCAAGCTTCCATCGATCAAGTAATCCAAACATCTCTCAAATACCTGATAAATCATGCTAAAAGGTCAGCTTACGCTGGTGAGTTCATAGGTTTAAGTTCAACAAAATCATAGTGGACCTGTCAGAGTTGATTTGCTATGCAAGACCTAAGATAGAATAAATACCGTTTCACACATGATCCTACCCGGATCTCCAATCAAATCCCGCATTCAGGGATTACTCAGGCCCCTGCGACTCTAGTCCAAAGACTGTTGTGGCAAAATATAGAACAATTGCCAACCCCGGACTAGGCCGATGTAGAAGTCTATTCTTAGCTAGGCACGGTTAAACCTAGACTAATGCAACAACTACCGCACATCTATCTATACAGTCAAGCACATAAGCAAATCCAAATAGTTTTCACGGTCCAAAAACAGTAGCATGATTCTGATGCGCTCCAGAACAGTCAAGCTTTATCACACAAGCCCGCTACTTGTGAATGGCGGACCGTAACAAGCTTAAAACGGCTCAGGAACGAAATAAATGAAGATCTGGGGAGTATAGTGTTTCCCCGGGTCGTTATGTCCCAGCGAGCTGTGCAATGGATTATCAAACGTAAAGTGATCGAGGAATTTGAACGGGAAAAGGATTTGATAATTATTATAACTACAGAAAAGCCAACAAATTAAAACGGCTTAAATGAAAATTAAAGGAAAATTAAAAAGATAAAATCTATTAAATAAACGCTATCACTATAATTAAAATGATGTTTTTGTTTTTATGTTTTTATAAAACTGAATTAAAAATCTACGCGACGTACAAATTAAAAAGTGAAACTAAAGCAATATTAACCCTAAAAATGTGAAAATGATATTTTTACAATCCTAATGATAAAAGAAACTTTTTAGAAAAAGAAAACTATTTTTACAACTATTTAATTAATTATTATTAATTAAAAACTATTTTTAACTATTTAATAATTACCTAAAATACAAGAAATTAGGAAATAAAGCTAGAAAAATAAAATTATGAAATGGAAAAGTCTAAAATATCAAACTAGAATTTTCAAAACTATTTTTGTATTTTTCTGATTATTTATCTATTTTTTATGAATTTTAAACTATTTAAAACTAATTAAATTACTAAAATTACCAAATAAACTATGAAAAATCTGGAAAATTACTTTTTTCACTTCTTATATTTATCTAAACCTAAGAAAATTGAAAAATTATTTTTTGAACCTTTTCTGAATTTTTTATATAAAAAGCTAATTAAAAATGCTTAAAACTACTTTAAATTAGGAAAAATAGCAAAACAACTTGGAAAAATCTGAAAATTTCAAGAAAACTCTAAAATAATACTAGGAATATAAGAAAAATAGAAAAACAGGCACTTATGTGGAGAAATATGAAACTGCTTAAACAAGTGCTTATCAATAAGCACTAAAATAAGCCAAATGAGACAAATAAACCACCAACTGTTGACCAAAGCTTTATTATGCTAAAATAACTCTAATACAACTTGAAACAACAGTTTATAACTACAGATTAGAAGGCTAGCAAAGATTTGATTTCTATGAATTACAAGTCAAAACAGATTCTGAGTGGCAAGTTTAAGCTCATGCACAAGCCTCAAAATAAGCTCAAACAAAAAACTACCAATTGGAACTTGTAAAGGACCTGGTTGAGAGTACTTAAACCAAAAATCAGACAATGACAAGCTCTATTAAGCCCTGTGCACAAGCTGCCATTTCTGTGAAAATCTCAGTATTCACTGAGCAGTGGTGCAGGGCACTTTGGGCTTGAAAGGTGAGCTTGTTTGGAGCTTAAAAAAAATTTGTAAAATTCAACTAAAATGGTGATAAGTAATTGGACCAGATGAGGTTTATGAAGGTACAAATTTCACTGAAAATGGCTCAAAGATGAAGCCATGAAAATTCTTTGCATTTGGCTGAAAAACAGATTGTGGCAACTTTGACTTTTGAAGATATTTAAGATTTTGACTTAAGTGAACTTTGAATCCAAATTTTGTGGATGAGATTGATGTTATGTGTTGTTATAGACCTAATGCAAGCAACATTATTGATTTCTAAACACAAAATGAAGGTCTGCTATCTCACAATCATAACAGTAAGACAGATAGATGGATTAAGGAACAATTTTGACTTTAAGTGGTTGCAGGTACCAAAGATTGACTCAAATGAGTTCAAATCTACTTAACAAACATGAGCCAATAAAAATGAACCATTGCATAAGCTTCAAAAACAGAAACACAAGCAGAACCAAACACTCCTATTTGTTACTGATAAGCGCTCAAAACAGAATTAAACCAAGAAACAACTTATTTTATGATCAAACTAACTTAACAACACTTAATTACTTCTATTAGAACAGATTATGACAGATTTGAACTACAAATATAGATTATGCATGAAAACTTGAATATCACTTACAACATGTCCAAGCCACTATGGCTAGCAAACAAGTACCCCTACCTAATACAAACAACCCATTGCTTTCCATTTCACCCCATTTCCAAACCTGCATCAATCCTGTCCCATTTCTGCACCAATTCTGCATATGTTGACTTATTTTGACCAAGGCTCAAAAGTGAATGAAACTGAAGTATAAGCTTATACAAAGCTTTTATGAGCTTGTATGAACTTATTTGAATGTGAAAATGAGTTGTTAAAAGCTTAAGCAAGTGAGTTTAAAATTTAAAATTTCAACAGTTAACAATAATGATGGACATTGAACATAAACTGAAATTATCACTTAAATCAATTTAAAATACACTAAAAAGGTTTACTTGAGTACAATGAAGCTTTAAATTACAACTGCAACTCTATTTTAGACTAAAAAACATGAAACGACATACATTGCTAAAAAAATAAAAGCTAACTCTTTTCTTGATGCTTCTCTTGGCCTCTTTATACATCCCAACTGTCTATCTCTCTCCTCTGGACAAATCCCACTAGTAAAAATGACCATTGGATGACTGCAAATGATCTTGGCCGTTTAAAGTAATTTTGGCGCCAATTTTGGTTTAACAGTTGTAGCTTGAGTGGGGTTGGTATGGGGTGCATTAAATGAGCCTTGGCTTCTTGTGTTTGGAGGGGGGGTGTAGTGGTGATGATGGTGAGATGGAGTGTGATCAGGGAGTTGCAGGGCTGGGGAAATGATGGAAATGGTAGCACGTGAGGGAGAGAGGGAAAATGGGTGGGTCAAACCCATTTGACCGGTATATTAATAATAGGGTGTGGGTTGGATTCGGGTTTAAAACCGGGTAAAGGGATGGGCCAGGGGTTGGATTGGGTATTTTGTTTGGGCCAAAGGTAATAAAGGGTCCATTTGGTAAGCTTAAAACACAAGGACCAATTATGCAATTCCACAAAACCAAGGGACCAATTCTGTAATTTTGCAAAGGTGTTTTATGGACTGAAATTGACAAGAGTTGATATTACAAGGACCAAAGTTGCCCTTTTCAATTTTTCCAGGGGCCAATTCTGTCAATTTGCAAATTTGAAGGACCAATTTGTAATTTTCTCAAACTTTTCACATTTTTCACCAAAGGACTAAATTTGACAAGTTATGATTTTAAAAGGACCTTTGGTGGCTTTTCTTTTGAAATTTTGACTCAGGGACTATTTTTGACAATTTTAGAAACTTGGGGGACTAAAACTGCAGTTTTTGCAAATTTGATATGTTTTTCATCTGATTTTAATATTTTTGCATTTAAAACACATAAAACACTGATTTGTGATATTTTGATCATTTTGATGTGTTTCTGAGTGTTTTCAGATGATTTTGCAGTTTATATTGTACAAAAATGATGAGTATTTAGACACTCATCAATCCCCCACACTGAGATATTGCTAGTCCCTAGCAATGATTTGAGAAAACATAATGGATTTTAATCTCTTTACCAAAAGCCATTACTTCTGGAGTAGCCAAATGTTTTAGTTCAAGTAAGAACCATGGTACACTGATAACCATGTGATTTTGAGCAAACCACCAACTTTTAACGGATTTGATTTTGTCTTTACCGAAGCCGTACCCTTCTGACTAGCCAACTCTTAGATAAATTATCAATATTATCTTTGGTGAGTCGATTACCAATTATGGTTTTCCAATGCCTTTACCACAAGCCATAACCTTGCGGGCTAGCCAACTCTTCACTTTTAGGATATGGTGAGTTGAGAACCATACAATTTTGGGCAAATTGCAAGCCATATAAACGGATTTGAGAAATCTTTACCAAGAGCCGTTTGCTCCTGGATTAGCCAATCCTTTTGTCTATTAGACAAGGCGGACTGATAACCAATTGAGTAAGTGAAAAACACTTACTCAAAAAAAAAAAATTTGGCCAAAAACGGGGGAATTGGTATAATTATATGATAAAATTCGCGAGAATTCCCCCCCACACTTAGAAATGAATAGTGCCCTCAATATTCAAAGTACCGGCGGTTATGCCGAAACAAAGAACGTAAAAGGAAATACTACGGCCATTATTTAGAAAGAAGATTTTTTTTTTTACTTGCATATATACACAACATGTGGGGCAACCCCCCCACACTAGGGTGGTAGAAAATAGAAAGAAGTCAGAAATATGGGTGAAAACCCATATGGTGTGTGCTATTGTTTTTGATTTCCGAGTCGCTAGCTTGACTCGACCCCGAATTAATTTGTTCATGGGGAAAGTTACGTGGAAAACCAATCTCGATCGGACTTTCATTCAAGATGTTTGGACAAACATTTGAAGCACGTGAAAGTTCCACACCGATGAGATATATTCCCGGCTCAAGATAATGGTACATGAAAATGCCGGGATCAAAGATAATGTCTTCATTCCCGAAGGAGTGAAGAAGAGAAGAAATCACAGTATATGTGAGGAATGGAATGAAGATTTTGATAACAATAAGGATCCATTCTTCATCATCTTTAATTTGAATTTGATCATTTAAGCTCATAGGGTGATTTTTAACAAAAACCTCGAGAGGAAGAGACGGGGTAGTGTCCTCAATGAGAAAACTCTTATGATAGAGCATGTCTCCCCCCGGGTCAAGATCAAGATCAAAATAGAAATGATCATACTCCGAAGGAGATATGTTATGAGAGAGTTCACCGAGAACTCCTCGGATCTAGATCAAAGATAAACGAATCATACTCGGGAAGAGAAAGATGAAAAGTGGGAATGCCACTACTCTCCTTTTCTGTATGATCGCCATCAAAGCGGAATACTTCAAATTCCGGAAAAGAATCATTGGAAAAAGCCTTAAGTTCAGGAATTGGTTCGGGCTTTTCCAAGTCACTATCCACAACAGGGATAGGAGATGAAGCTGACTTAGCACATAATGATTCGATCTTAGAAACGAGGAGATTTATATTGAATAATTTTTCACGAAGCATCTCGTCCTCAATTTCCAAATCATCAGAATCTCTCGCATCCTCTAAGCTAACTAGCTCAGAAGGTAAGTCCTCGTCATAATCAATGTCTCCATAAGATAAAGAATCGTCAAACGAAGTACAATCGTTGTCAGAATCGGAGAACATATCAACATGATCATTTGGAATGTCAAGAGGAGGGTAAGAATCATCATCAAGAGACTTATCACACATATTACGGAGATAACCTGACTCACTTGGGATTGGGACAAGGCTCTCAACACTAGACGATTCCATTTCTGGAATAGTGCTAAGAGGCTCGTCCCCCATTATGAGAGAGTCAACGGGTTCAACAATGTTTGTTGAAATATGATCATCGAACTCTTCTAAAACGACGTCACTTCTCTCAACCGGTGTGAGTGAAGGGAAAGAGTCGGAAATGAAAGGCTCGAAAAGAGTGGTTGTAGCCGACAAACTCGCATAATATTCTCTCATCTGAATGGAATCCTCTTCATCATCGAAAATGAAAGTCTTGCGATATTGGTCGGTGTAGCATTATAAACCTCGTCATCGGTGGCTTGACAATCGTAAAAAGGATGGGGACCACCACACATATCACATCTTTCGTAACGAATCAACGGGCTCGATTTTTGCTTCATGCATCGAATATCATCGTAAGCTCACCATCTCAATCGGTTTGTTTCTTGTAGTCGAACTTTCGATTTGTTCTCGATGATCGTCAATATATCCCTTGGGGTACGATACAAGATATTGCCACCGGCGGCTGCATTAAGTGAATCTTGATCAGTTTGCATTAAAGCATTGTAGAATATATCGATCTGGAGTAATTCCGAGAAACCATGATGTGGGCATTTCCATAGGAGATCTTTGAATCTTTCCCATGCCTCACCAAAACTTTCATCAAAGCGCTGCTGGAAGTTTGTAATCTCGTTCTTAAGATTTTCCGTCTTAGAATAAGGAAAGAAACGATTTACAAATTTTGAAACGAGATCTTCCCAAGCAAGGATCGATCGAGGGGTTCTTTTTCGAGCCAATTCGAGCTGCCCCTTGAGAGAAAATGAGAATAGCATCAACTTAATTGTGTCATGAGGAACATCCCTATATTTTATGGTTGAAATTAATCTATCAAACCATCGGATGTGAGCATAGGGATCGTCCCTCTCAAATCCATAGAATGGATTTGACATAATTAGTTGAATTAAACCGGTTTGTATCTCGAAATTTTCTGAAAGAATCTTCGGTACAACAACAGCATCTTCGTAACCCTCGGTGGGTACTTGAAGCATTTCGAACATCGTACGCATGTCCGCCATTAGAATTAAACATATAGAGGGATAAGAGGAGAATCAAATGGTTGAGAGGATACGAAGAATAGAATTAAACGGCAAAAGAGGGTAAGAGAAATAGAATCAACGAATAAGAGGAATGAGAAGAATATTTTTGGGGGTTTTGGCTAAGAAAATATAAACATATACAGATGGATGGTATGAACAAAGAGTGAATATCCAAATCACTAATCTTCTAGACGTAAGATAATCAGACAAAACCGCAGCCGGCGCCAAAATTTGATGCGCTCCAACGTCAAGCTTTATCACACAAGCCCGCCACTTGTGAATGGCGGACCGTAACAAGCTTAAAACGGCTCAGGAACGAAATCAATGAAGATCTGGGGAGTATAGTGTTTCCCCGGGTCGTTATGTCCCAGCGAGCTGTGCAATGGATTATCAAACGTAAAGTGATCGAGGAATTTGAACGGGAAAAGGATTTGATAATTATTATAACTACAGAAAAGCCAACAAATTAAAACGGCTTAAATGCAAATTAAAGGAAAATTAAAAAGATAAAATCTATTAAATAAACGCTATCACTATAATTAAAATGATGTTTTTGTTTTTATGTTTTTATAAAACTGAATTAAAAATCTACGCGACGTACAAATTAAAAAGTGAAACTAAAGCAATATTAACCCTAAAAATGTGAAAATGATATTTTTACAATCCTAATGATAAAAGAAACTTTTTAGAAAAAAGAAAACTATTTTACAACTATTTAATTAATTATTATTAATTAAAAACTATTTTAACTATTTAATAATTACCTAAAATACAAGAAATTAGGAAATAAAGCTAGAAAAATAAAATTATGAAATGGAAAAGTCTAAAATATCAAACTAGAATTTTCAAAACTATTTTTGTATTTTTCTGATTATTTTTCTATTTTTATGAATTTTAAACTATTTAAAACTAATTAAATTACTAAAAATTACCAAATAAACTATGAAAAATCTGGAAAATTACTTTTTTCACTTCTTATATTTATCTAAACCTAAGAAAATTGAAAAATTATTTTTTTGAACCTTTTCTGAATTTTTATATAAAAAGCTAATTAAAAATGCTTAAAAACTACTTTAAATTAGGAAAAATAGCAAAACAACTTGGAAAAATCTGAAAATTTCAAGAAAACTCTAAAATAATACTAGGAATATAAGAAAAATAGAAAAACAGGCACTTATGTGGAGAAATATGAAACTGCTTAAACAAGTGCTTATCAATAAGCACTAAAATAAGCCAAATGAGACAAATAAACCACCAACTGTTGACCAAAGCTTTATTATGCTAAAATAACTCTAATACAACTTGAAACAACAGTTTATAACTACAGATTAGAAGGCTAGCAAAGATTTGATTTCTATGAATTACAAGTCAAAACAGATTCTGAGTGGCAAGTATAAGCTCATGCACAAGCCTCAAAATAAGCTCAAACAAAAAACTACCAATTGGAACTTGTAAAGGACCTGGTTGAGAGTACTTAAACCAAAAATCAGACAATGACAAGCTCTATTAAGCCCTGCACAAGCCGCCATTTTCGTGAAAATCTCAAGATTCACGGCAATGGTGCAGGGCACTTTGGGCTTGAAAGGTGAGCTTGTTTGGAGCTTAAAAAAAATTTGTAAAATTCAACTAAAATGGTGATAAGTAATTGGACCAGATGAGGTTTATGAAGGTACAAATTTCACTGAAAATGGCTCAAAGATGAAGCCATGAAAATTCTTTGCATTTGGCTGAAAAACAGATTGTGGCAACTTTGACTTTTGAAGATATTTAAGATTTTGACTTAAGTGAACTTTGAATCCAAATTTTGTGACTGAGATTGATGTTATGTGTTGTTATAGACCTAATGCAAGCAACATTATTGATTTCTAAACACAAAATGATGGTCTGCTATCTCACAATCATAACAGTAAGACAGATAGATGGATTAAGGAACAATTTTGACTTTAAGTGGTTGCAGGTACCAAAGATTGACTCAAATGAGTTCAAATCTACTTAACAAACATGAGCCAATAAAAATGAACCATTGCATAAGCTTCAAAAACAGAAACACAAGCAGAACCAAACACTCCTATTTGTTACTGATAAGCGCTCAAAACAGAATTAAACCAAGAAACAACTTATTTTATGATCAAACTAACTTAACAACACTTAATTACTTCTATTAGAACAGATTATGACATATTTGAACTACAAATATAGATTATGCATGAAAACTTGAATATCACTTACAACATGTCCAAGCCACTATGGCTAGCAAACAAGTACCCCTACCTAATACAAACAACCCATTGCTTTCCATTTCACCCCATTTCCAAACCTGCATCAATCCTGTCCCATTTCTGCACCAATTCTGCATATGTTGACTTATTTTGACCAAGGCTCAAAAGTGAATGAAACTGAAGTATAAGCTTATACAAAGCTTTTATGAGCTTGTATGAACTTATTTGAATGTGAAAATGAGTTGTTAAAAGCTTAAGCAAGTGAGTTTAAAATTTAAAATTTCAACAGTTAACAATAATGATGGACATTGAACATAAACTGAAATTATCACTTAAATCAAGTTAAAATACACTGAAAAGGTTTACTTGAGTACAATGGAGCTTTAAATTACAACTGCAAATCTATTTTAGACTAAAAAACATGAAACGACATACATTGCTAAAAAATAAAAGCTAACTCCTCTCTTGATGCTTCTCTTGGCCTCTTTATACACCCCAACTGTCTATCTCTCTCCTCTGGACAAATCCCACTAGTAAAAATGACCATTGGATGATCTGAAATGATCTTGGCCGTTTAAAGTAATTTTGGCGCCAATTTTGGTTTAACAGTTGTAGCTTGAGTGGGGTTGGTATGGGGTGCATTAAATGAGCCTTGGCTTCTTGTGTTTGGAGGGGGGGTGTAGTGGTGATGATGGTGAGATGGAGTGTGATCAGGGGAGTTGCAAGGTCGGGGAAATGATGGAAATGGTAGCACGTGAGGGAGAGAGGGAAAATGGGTGGGTCAAACCCATTTGACCGGTATATTAATAATAGGGTGTGGGTTGGATTCGGGTTTAAAACCGGGTAAAGGGATGGGCCAGGGGTTGGATTGGGTATTTTGTTTGGGCCAAAGGTAATAAAGGGTCCATTTGGTAAGCTTAAAACACAAGGACCAATTATGCAATTCCACAAAACCAAGGGACCAATTCTGTAATTTTGCAAAGGTGTTTTATGGACTGAAATTGACAAGAGTTGATATTACAAGGACCAAAGTTGCCCTTTTTCAATTTTTCCAGGGGCCAATTCTGTCAATTTGCAAATTTGAAGGACCAATTTGTAATTTTCTCAAACTTTTCACATTTTTCACCAAAGGACTAAATTTGACAAGTTATGATTTTAAAAGGACCTTTGGTGGCTTTTCTTTTGAAATTTTGACTCAGGGACTATTTTTGACAATTTTAGAAACTTAGGGGACTAAAACTGCAGCTTTTTGCAAATTTGATATGTTTTCATCGATTTTAATATTTTTGCATTTAAAACACATAAAACACTGATTTGTGATATTTTGATCATTTTGATGTGTTTCTGAGCGTTTTCAGATGATTTTGCAGTTTATATTGTACAAAAATGATGAGTATTTAGACACTCATCAGATTCTCACCCCAAAATAGTTCAAAACGTAGTTAAAACGTATATAAAAGTTGGGCTATGAAACTCACCTCAAGCAATCAATGCACAAATAAACACTAGCAGAGGATAACGGTATCACGGCACAACAACTATCGACTCGACACAACCTATTAATGTAGACCAAACTTAATATATACATTCCTCAAAATCAATGTTATCTACCCCAATGTATTCCATTTCGTTATTTCCAAAATGTCTCGTGTCACCATTTAATCCTAGTGTTCGGTATTCTTCGTGTGGGTGTATCGACTCAATATGATGCCATGAATGCACTCAACCAAACAATATATAACTCAATGCAACACAATGAGACCTCTAAACGATAAGCTCCATAGTTCAATAAGTTTCGGAATAAATAGTAGACCTTATCGAATTCGTCAACTCGATAAACTCATTTATTTATTTGTGTCGCTTATTATCCCATAATCAATCGTATCCTTAAAGAGTCATAAGGATAAGTCACCCATTAATAAGGTTACCCAACGTACATAGCGGGCTCTTATTAGATTCGTCAACCTAATAAGTCCGCTACCCACGTGGATCAACAATATTAATGCTAGGTTATCCGTAACCCATGCACACAACGTAAGCAATTAAATACTTAAACCAATATAAAATGTCCACAATTGATATTTATCGATAAACGTGTACTCGAAACATTAATTACTTATTTATTACAAAATATTTCCAATTTAGTCGTTAGTTTCCGTTTAAAAATAGTAAATAACAAGATAAGACTTGTTATCGACATGTTTGGTACAAAAGCCCATTTATTATTTCTATTTCATAGTTCATTAGCATTTTCATGTTCATATATATATTTCGTCAAATTCCAATATTAATCTCATATCGTTATTCGTTTCGAGTCCACAAGCACGAGTCATAACTTCTCGGCTTTTAAATCAATCAATAGTCCAAATTATACTAAAGTCCATGTTACAGCTTTGTCGGAGTCAAATATTGACTAAAAAGTCAAAGTAACACTGACGTAGCTGAAAGTTGACAATTATATATATCAAGTCCAAATTAAAAGTCATATTAGCGCAATTCAATCCCAAATCGACTCAAAACAATCTCGCCAACCAATCAATCAACCAAAAGTACTCGAAACCAATGTTATGACCCTAATGGTCATGACTCGGTCGCGGTGAAGACCACGTGAACCAAACAAGCTTCAAAAAGCTTTTCGGCTCCACGTGTCTCATCCAAACCTCAACTACATCAACCAACAAGCTACCAAATCGACCCGACCCAGACCCGTGGCCCAAGTGGGTCACGTACACCATCAACCAAGACCCCTACGTGGGTATCTTGGCTCGTACGCCCCTTCACCATGGTCCAACATCATCCAAACACAACCAAATCACTTCCACAACATCCCAATCCAATCATTCAAGCTCCAAACACTAACCAAACACAAAACCAATCAACTATTGTTAATCAAAAACATGAACCTAAACCTAAAATGCCTAAACCCATCAATGTAATACACCACACATGTACCAAACACTAATTACTTGTTTAATTAGTCACTAATTAGCTTTAATTTCATGTTCCACCCAAAAGCCCTAAATTTCATCCATGGGTCGAAACCCTAGAATTCAATTCATGGGTTTATATCACCCAAACAAGCTCAAAACATGTTCCCTTTACCTTATCTAATCACCAATTGCAAAAGCCTTTTGAAAACCTAAAAGTACGAATCTTGATTCAAAGATTTGAAGGTGTTGTTGAAGTGCAAATGGAGCTTGTTATATATGGTTGGAAAGAGGAGAAAGAGAGCTTCAAGATGGTGGTGGAGGTGGGGGGTGACGCGCTGGTGGTCAGCGGTGCTGGCCAGAACAGTGGCGGCGGCCACTAGGTGGTGGTGGTTTTAGGGTTTTTAGAGAGATGTTAGAGAGAGAAAGTTCTTGTGTGTGTTTTCTAGAGAGAGAAGTGAAAGTATCAAATGAGGGTTGGGTGGGGTATTTATACTAGGTTACTAGGGACTTGAAAATAAATATTTTGGGAGGAGGGGGTGGCCGGCCATGGGTAATTAGGGGGGTCGGAGTTGTAATTTTTCGTAACTATCCCGTTCACCCATTCCCGAGCTCATAAATTATCCCCCGAGTGTCCCACGACGTTCATTCAACTTTCTAACATCGTTATTTACGTATTTCCACGAGTTTTGACTATTTATTTGTCAATTTTTGAGTTACGGTCTAAAAATTACAATCTTTCTCGTTTATAGGTTTTTCTATTGCCGAATCGAATAGTGCCTACCAAATAGAGTTAAAACTCATACGATAAGTCATTCAATAGTGAAATCAATCATAAAAACCAATAGACGATATAAAATCAAGTCATGGTTTATAAAAATAGTGTTAAAGGCAAAGCTCGGTTCAGTTTAACGTAATGCGGTTACCTAAAATAAACTCCCTAAATTTGCCAGTTGTCACAGCCTCCCAGCCTCAGAAGAAACCCGTCCCGTCTCAGTCCACTCACCTAGGGTCAGTTGGTCATATCTCTTAGGCAATTGGCCTCTACCGCCATTCAAAACTACCGAAACAAGGGTAGCTACCAATAAACTATGCATGCATACACTTAGAAATAATTATACGGAATTAATGTAAACGCAAACAAAACAATTAAGGAATTGTAACTAAGCCAGCACCAAGAGGTGCTTAGCCGCCATATTAACCATACAAATCAATTCAATATTCAAAGTTACGAAATACATGAATCGAAAGTAAAGAAAAGATAAAATGCTAATGCTTATCGTAGGGGAGTGATTTCTCCCTTGGAGACATCTCCGTATGCTCCTCTAGACCTGCCTTTGGCTTCTTCCCATGTTCTTTGGTTGTGGTGTGTGGAATGGGATGCTTTGAAATGCTGGAAATCGTGGGGTATTTATAGGCCAGATCTGGGTTACGGCGTAACTAAAATAAGAGTTACGTCGTAATCTTCAATTCCTTCGTAATTTGCACTAGATCTGCTGGTTACAGCGTAACCTTATGAATGGTTACGCCATATTCTTCAATAATACTCGTAATACGCCGTAGTTGGTGGAATAGTTACGCGTAGTTATCACGGCGTGGAACCTCATTTGACCTAATATAGTTACGTCATAGTCCTTGGGGAGAGTTACGCCATAACCTTCTGATGAGTTTGTTTTCTGAGTCACACTTTAGTTACGGCGTAATGTGAGAGATGAGTTACGCCGTAACTTCTTCAAAGTCAGCATACTATGATGAATCTTTGATATTTCTCCAATTCCGCGTCTCTTTTGCTCCAATGCTCGTAATTTACCTGAAAGTGGAAAACAATGGAAAACAAGCATAAATTCATATAAATGATATAAATTACAAGCGTTATCGGGGGAAATTGACACTTAATATTCAGGACTACTCGATGTTATCATGTATATCTAAGGATGGAAGATTGTTTAAAGATTGAGGTTCCGGTTCATCAACACTAGGAAATTCCCTAGAACTAAGAGTAAGACTGAGACTACAAGTATTCAAACCTATATTCTCTAGTAGAAACCAAACCTAGTAATTGATCCAACTTATGGTTTAATGCTTAGTAAGACTGAGACTACAGCTCCGTATGCTCCTCTAAAGTCTCTTCTACTACTTCCGGGTAAGTCACGTGCGGTGTGTATGCCTTAAATGATGGTGGGACTTGTGGGATACCTTGTGGGTCTAGACTTTTCACCTTATCCTCAATCACATCTACATCATCTATATGCTCATCAGGTATTATTTCCTTAGGTCGTGATGAAACCAAACCTAGTAATTGATCCAACTTATGGTTTAATGCTTGGTTGCTTACCATAATATTTTCACAGATTTGGTCAGTTCTCCTAAGGGCGTCACTCAAAATAGTTTCTAAACATGGAGGTTGTTCACGAAAGTCTATACTAGGTGAAGGCTTATATGAAGCATAGGTTTCACTAGATGAGGTATTTTGTAGGCTTGATGGAATGGTGAAACCCTCAAAAGGTTTATGGACTTGGTTACTTTCTTCCCACCATCTTGAATAATCCGCTTTAGTAATATCATAATTTTTTTTGAAAAAACTAATCGCGGATATAGTGGATTCGCGTTCTCCATAATGGTGAACGGAAGAGTCAATGGACAAGTTTTACGAACAAAGGCACAAAAAAGGGGGATAGACTATAAGGAAGCTAATAAAAAGAAAAAATCTCACTTGATAGGAATCTTGTGAGTAGACCTAAACGAGATATAAATCAAGCCTAAGCAATAACTATTCCCCGACAGTGGCGCCAAAAACTTGATATGCGTACAACGCGCGTTCGGGGTCAAAGGAACTTCCTTTTCGTCAAAAAAGTTTTTCAACACCCTAGGCAGTGAACCTAATCATTTTAGTGTAGTATTAGGTAAGCTTCGGGTATTGATATCGTTCTCTAGGGGAATAGTGTCGTTAGGCTGAAGTGTATGTCGATTTAAGTATAAAGGTGAGGGATGATTATTTTTGTATTTTTATATTTTATGAATTAAAATATCTCGGTTTTGAAGGGGAGGGTGGAATTAGTTGCTAGTCAACTATCCCAAAAGATACTAACTAAATTAGGGTTCTACCAGGAATGTGAAGCGTATCTACTTATGATGTATTACTCCTTGCTAGCTATCTAATTCTACCTACTGAATTGTCACATCCTTGTTTTAATTGGTGCGTGTATTCCATGTTTTATTCATAGGGCGGTGCCGGTGGTCCCTAATTCTATGAGCATAAACTCATGCATTAAATACAACGAAAGCCAACTAGTGCACTCTAGGACTATTTAGATCACTATTTAAGACGTTCAAGCTCACAACCCAACGATTGAAGCAAGTTTTCCTTAATCTAGTGCGACAACCAATTAAACAAGAGACAGTAGGATGCAAGAATTATAAACTAAACCAATTAGACTCATTGAAATTGTCACACCCCTAATGATTAAGATAGACACAAGCATCACTAAGGAATCAATAAGATCTAATTAGCTATATACAAGTTTCATATAACCATAAGCAAACACTAGGTGAATTAGCCAAGCATAATTAATGAAGAGCAAGCAACAACTATGATAATTGAAGACATACCATAGGATTGGATTAACAAACAAACCATTACACGATGTTTATAGAGTGTTTGAAACCCTTTAAGTTGCTGGAAAAACACCTACCTAAACCCTAGAATCGGACTTAGGGTTTGGGGCTTACAAAAAGTGAAGTTATAATGTTCTATTTATAGGCAGATTTTCTGTCGGCAAAGGGTGACGGCATCGCATTTAAAGAGTGACGGCTTCAGGTGCAAAATAGAAAAATGGCAAAATCGTTACTGAGCCGTCGCAATTAAAGCGATGGCATCGCATTTAAAGAGTGACGGTGATGCAGGATTTCTGACCAGGTTTTACATTTATAGTAACTCGTATACCTATGGCCTACCTAATGCACTAACGGGCAGTGTACCTGGTCGCATGTAGTGAGGGAATGGTAAGACCGAGGTCGTCCCAAGAACGGTTGATTCATAGCTGTCTAATTAATTAAATTAGTCAAATAAATAAGTTTTAATGTAAGGATTGATAATATTTAAGGTGTCACGTGATCAATTAGGTTGGTTCTCTGGTAAACAAGCTAATGGGAACGATAGTGATGCAATTCTTAAACCAAGTTCTTCCACAAGTGGAAACAGTCGATAGACTCATTTGGTCAATTCGCCTACCCTATAGTTCTTAGAATCCTCACCAAGAGGAACAGGTCACCCGGGATCATTCGGCAATCTAATAGCTGTCATTAAGAGCCGGCGTTTACTATCGCAGTACATGGGTTCTAAATGTCACTAGATTCCTGTTTCAGGTGGGGTCAAAGTCGAGAGGACATCATTTGGTCAATTCGCCCGAACCTATCAGCAAAGATGCCACCACTGGAGAAGTTAGGTGTCCCTTCATAAGTCCAGTTGTTTCTGGTCCCCAAAGATAAGTCATTAAGTACCGCCACATGCTAGACTTATAATAGTGAGTGCCCGGGCATTAGAACTTCAACACTCACCCCCTAATTCTTAAGTTCATCCAAACGGTAGGTGATCAGTTGGTCAAATCGCACAAGTAGAAAGGGTCGTCAGTTGGTCATATCTTACCCTTCCCGTCTCAGTCTAATCACTTAGGGTCAATTGGTCATATCTCCTAAGCAACTAGCCTCTACCGCCATTGAAAACTACCGAAACAAGGGTAGCTACCAATAAACTATGCATGCATACACTAGAAACAATTAATAACGCAAAAACATTAATAATAAAAAGAATCAAAACTAGGCCAAGACCTAATTTCCACATCTCCATAATACCCTAGTGGAATGACAAATATAATTACCATATAAAACAATAAATAAACAAAGACATAACATCAAATAATTAATTGACTAATAATAAATTAATAATCAATTAAATAGAACACAATAAGAATTAATTCGCCAACAATTATATTGAAAATCAAAATTATAATTAACAATAACGAAACCAAAATAATAAAATGAGTCGGAAAATAATTACATATCGAGCCAAAGATAATGCTATCGATCCCCTAGTTAAGTACCGGGGCAAACCCCCAAAAATCACACAGAGGCTGCGCCTCTTTTTCTCTTCTTCTGCTTTTCGTACAGTACCAAACTCACCCAAATTGATTATATTCTGTGTTAGCATATCATGACTATTTATAATAGTCAAATTAGCATAATTTGCAACATAAGCCCCTCAAACATGCGCAACTCTTCATTTGAGTCCTTGTCATCTTTTGTTCTTTATTTACACAAGTAAATGTGTATTAATATTCTTTTAACTTGACGACTTCGGCCCTTCTTCGTACTTCTTTATTTATTCTTTAGTCCTCGAGGTGAATAAATTAATATAAACTTGCCACTTTTAATTAATTACGGCGTAATTAAATTATAATTACGCCGTAGCCTTCAAAACTTTACGCCCAAGTAATTAATTACGGCGTAACTAAACATCGGGTTACGCCGTAATCCTTCGCCATCTCATGCTTATCTGCTCCGAAATAATATCTACGGCGTAACTAAATTGCATGTTACGCCGTAACCTTCACAAAATAATTACGACGTAACCATAAGAAATGGTTACGCCGTATCCTTCAAAGCATCATAAATAGGCCGTAACATTATTAAGCAGTTACGGCGTAACCTTCACAAATAATTCATAGGCCTTTGTAAATCAATCTTCAGAACATATATGTGGCATTTTATCATATCTTTTCCTCTCCAACGCTTCATTTATCCTGAAATGCAATAATGAACGAATATGATCGAATTAAGTACCATATTAATACAAATGAGGCCATAAACATGGGAATTTTATATATAAAAGATCAGGCTAATTTGATGTTATCAAATATCCCCCCACTTGAATCCTACTTGTCCTCAAGTAGACCCTTTAAATAATCCTTAAAAAGATATTTCCCGGGATTAATTGGAAGATATGAGTCTAAAAATTACATAAGCTAGAAAATTCCAAACCGAGCACCTCACGAAAAGGGAATTGAAATCACAGTCTCTCTCATAATTCACGTGTTTAATTTTTGGGTGATCACTCATCTGCTTAGTCATGGCAAGTATTCTATCATAAGCTTGGCAAAGATACTAATATCCACCACTAGAGTCTATAGGTGAAGCTATGCTAAAAGGCAATGGGTTGACACAACATAGGCTTATGGGGTTATTTTGTCATTACTAACGAGCTACGGCGAAGGGGACAAAACCAATGATACATGACCAAATCCATGGCCAAGACACCGATGATTGCTCGCTTCCTCACTTAAACTCGATTCATGACTAAGGGTAGGATAAGACATGGGAAAACATTTAATGGGTGTAAATAAAAAGACACGAAATAAATAGATTCCTAAGTCCATAGTCGCCCCACCACTAATCGACTTCAATCCCATAGAAAAAATCGTGGGTCAAGAGTCAAAGGGTCTTCAATACACAAGTCAATGCATATAAAATGTAGCGTAGTGCCTCATAATCTCCATAAACCAGGAAAATAAGATGCATTAACTCGGCCTTCATCATTAATGAAAAAAAGTATGTCCTATAAAAACATTTAAAATTTGGGTACTTTTAGCACATATTTTTACTAAAATCAATCATTTCTATCTCCCATCCCCCCACTTGAAATGTACAATGTCCCCATTGTACGAATATTGATTAAAATTTGAAAGGCGAGATAAAAATGTTCGGGTTTCTAATTTTACCCGTAAGACAAAACGGATTTGTAAAAATTTGTGCCTAATTGAATAAGGCGAGAATAATTAACACAATACGACACATAAGCTGATTTATAGCACCAGCTATAAACTAACAAACTCTTGCTTGCATTCTTTTCTTTTTTTTCACTTTTTTTTTTATGCAAGACAAGGTATACATGAATAAAAAATAAAAACAATACGAACATATAAAGCATCCCCCCACTTGAGATCAACTATAATCTAAACCCGATTTTCTTCCACAACCCTTTATTCAAAACCCGCGACTTTCACTAGTGGAATCAAAATTAACCAACAAATACGGACCATGGACATAAAAAACTACAGGGTAGGCTCGGCGATAGGTGTAACGAAACAACATATATTGGGTGAACAAAATGAAAGGAAAGGCTCTGAAGGGTGTATCTAGGGGTATTTTGCATTAATGGTGAGTGCAACAAAAAGGGTTTAACAAGGGAATTGATTAATCGAGGTGAAAATCCAATATACACAAACATAAATTATGGGCTATTTGGGTTTAATCCTAAAATTGCCTTAAATCCTAGCTGCACCGATCACACCAAGTTACCTCAGTGTAATGCTCATGATAATGGTCTCGAAAAGATATGTAAGGCCCAGTTCTAAAGGCCACTACAGCCACCGACACACTCATTTTTATGAAATTATGTATAAGGGGAAAACGGAAAGGGTTATCCTCACACAATAGAAATATAGGGTAGGTGTGCTCAGTCTAGATTAATCCAGTTAAGTAATGAAAAACATGTCAAAATTTTACCAATGAAACCTTTTCATCAAAAACTAGAAAAATAAGGGCAAGTAAAATCAAGCGGGTGTCTATGTCTAATCCCTTCCCCCCACTTGGTTCATACTAAGCATATAATTGAAAAATAGGAAGGGTTAGAGATGGAACGAAAAACTCCCCTGGATTTGCTTGGCATGATCAATAAATGTCACTTCTCGTAACATGCTCCAAATACGCTTCCTCGAGCAACATCCAACTTCTCATCAATTTTCCAACACCATGTCACTCAACTAGGACGGATAAAAAGTGTTCTCTTGCAGCCAATTATAATTCCATAATTCTTCAACCTATATTTCTGCAAGAAAACTAATACAAAAAGCATAATTCCGGATAAAAAGCAAAAATAGCACGAAATGTAAAAATAAAAACAAAACCTAACTCACTTTCGTAGGAATCACGGTTGCATTTAGCGCATGAAATAAGCCTTTTAAACCAGTCGGTGTCCCGAGTGGACGAGTGAAGTCTCGTGAGGGTTTACAGGGAACACACCCACAAAGTTCATTTAATTACTAATACAAGGTTATGGAATGCTTTGAAACTGTTTTTATTAAAGTTTTTCATATCAAAGGATAGTTACGGTGTAACTGGATCGGCCTAGTTACGGCGTAGGTTAGTTGACTTAAGAAAATTATTTACCAGAGGGTTACGCCGAATCGATCGGCCCGCCACGGCGTAATAAGAAAGCCCTGAGAAAAGAAGATACTTGGAACAAAGAGATTACGGCGTAACTAGATCGGCCTAGTTACGTCGTAGTTATTATGAAGTGGGCAGATGGCCTTACTAATCGCCAGTTACGGCATGGATCGGCCCATTGCGCCGTAATTACTTTATGATGTTGTAGTGCCCAAAATGTCAACTGCTTCCTACGTGATCAAGATGAGTTATTGGAACTCCTGTTATCTATTGTTGGATCGATATACTTTAATCAAACTAACTTAACTAGCTTGTTAAGGTTTAACAACCTCGGATAAATCCTAAGTTATTAACAAAGAAACACTGAGCAATCTTTATCAAGTACGCGGAATTTACTTAACAAAGCTAAGAAGAATAACTTTTATTATAAACTCTAAATCTGCTTATTATGCAGATCCACTAAACAACTCTAAGATTATCGAACTTCTCTCTAAAACACTAAATAACTTATGAATTCGTAAACTCTAAAACTCATAAACTCGTACATCTAATGCCAATCTAGGAGTCCTTTTATAGGCTCAAGGATATCCTAGTCGGTTTACAATTTGTAACCTTGTACGGCAAGTAATCTAAACATAGAATATTCTAGAGTTACAATACTTTCCATAAACTAATATAACAGCTTCTTTGTTCTTGCAGACTTTGACTTCGTTGTGCAAGACTTTGACTTTATCTTTAGCACTTTGACTCTTTGACTTTGTCCAAGATTTCTACAGTACTTTCATATCTTCAGTACTTTCATATCCCAACAATCCTCCCCTAACTTGAATTCTACTTGCTTGAATTCAAGTTCCTTTGTAAATATATCTTTAACAGCTTCATCTTTAAGGACAGATTGTTTGTTAGTCTTTGGATTGTATCTCTGTAGTATTTGTGCTTGTCAAAGTATCTCTAAAATTATTCTTTCTCAGCAAAGATCCAAAGAAGCTCCATCTTTTCAAAGAACACAACAACATATGACAATTTGTACATTTAATTCAGTTTAAGTTGCATAATATTCTCATCACTTCCGTGTGTGTTAACTCTGTGAGAGGTGAATCATTGAAAATTTAATGGATTTAGATCTCTTTACCAAAGCCATTAACTTTGGAGTAGCCAAATGTTTTGGTGTGTAAGACCATGGTACATTGATAACCATATGATTTTTAGCAAATCATCAGTTATCAACAGATTTGAGTTGTCTTAACCAAAAGCTGTACCCTTCTGGACTAGTTAGTTCTTATATCTAATGGTGAACTAATTACCAATAATGGTTTTTCCACTGCCTTTACCACAAGCCATTTTCTTGTGGGTTAGCCAAATCTTCACATTACCTGATATGGTGAGTTGATTACCATACAACTTATTAGCAAGTTGTCAACTAAAAACGGATTTGAAATATCTTTACCAGAGCAGTTTGCTCATGGATTAGCCAATCCTTTTGTAACCATGGTGGATTGATGACCTATTGATGTTGCCATCTCAAAATCCATTTATTTTACTTAACCTTTGTTTTCAAAATATTTGATACTTTAACAAAAGGTTTCTTTCAAAAATCACTTTAACTGGTTTAAAAGTCAGCAAGTACATTGATGAAAGTATCGTTTGATCGCCAGTATTTTGAATAAAGTAATCGATTTATCAAAAATAAGTTATTCAATGAAACTCATACCGTTTACTCATCTTCTTCAAGAATGGTAGTCCACTTGATAAATAGATTGATAACCATGCAAGCAGTTTCATTATCCTCTTCTACTTCCAATCCATGCTCTATCATTCTTCTCTTGAGCTCAACTGTGAGAGGATATCTTCTATTCACAAAAATGTGTATCATTGTACCATTTTCCAGCTCTAAAACATGAACTCCAGACTCTTCAAAGAATCTCCAAAGAAAAAATTTCCCAATTTTCTTGATTCTTCCATATATCATCAGTGCTTTCCTCTTCTGTTTCCCACATAGTTATTGAAAACTTTGAAGCTTTCATCTTCTTTATGAAAAATCATATAATCTCCTTCTTTGGATTTCACAACTTCAAAAGCACTAATATGAGATCTGTTCATCTTCATGTCAGCATTTTCTTTTGAATAATCAAAATCTACTACTCTGAGATAATTCCTTAGTGCATCTCTAGTCTCAGATCTTAATTCAACTCTTTCTTTCTTTGAGAACTGCCTATCTCAGAACTCAGTTTTCCTTTTTCTTTTAAACTTTTCTTCCTTTCTTCTTCACCAATTAACTTCTTCTCTAAAATCTTTGATGCCTCGCAACATCTTTCTTATAAGCTTCGTTTCAAAGATCATATAGTCTTTTCATATCAACATAATTCAGCTTCTCCAATACTTTATATCCTCGACCTTTCAAATAAGCCATCATAGCATTTCTGTCTTTAGCTAAATTAGGTCTTCTAGGCATATATCTAACAGAGTAGGTGATCAGAATGGTTCAAAGCAGCCTTCAAAGATTTAATTCATCTTGTAACTTCTTAGTCGCTTCTCTATTTTGAGCTTCTTCTCACTTCGAGCTTCTCTATCTTTAGCATTTAACTCTTCTTGAAGCTTTCTAAGCTGCAGCCTTCATTCCTAGCATCTTCAATTGCTCTAAGTTACGCCAAAGTTAGCTTCTTCTTCTTGGTTTCTACAAGAACACCTGTCCCTTTATCCTTAGGATCAATTTCAGGTTGAGAAGTTCTTTGTTGTTCTTCTTCTTGCACTTCTCGAATAGTAACACCACCTCTTGGTTATGATAAATCTTCTAAAATTGTAGCAATGAACTCATCATCACTTGCAGAATTAATAGGTTTGAGTGTAGCTTCCTCCTCTTCTTGTATAACAGTTGTAGAAGGACCAGCTTCCTCTTCAAAATTCAATACTCTTGGAGTAATTAACTCTTGTCTGAAAGATCTTTGTTGTTGAAGAGTAGTACTTTGTTGTTAAGTACCTTGATCTGCAAAGACTTTGAACTGGAACTTGAACTTGCTCTTCTTGAATGTTCTGTTCATCAATCTTTTCATGTTCTTCAGTACCTTCGTGTTCTTTTTCATTTTCAACATCTTCTTTCAAATTTTCTTCTTCTAAATTCCTCCCCAAGTTGATGAAGATGGTTTAGGAACCTGTTTGCCTTTTGTCGCCTTCTTAAATTTCCTTCAGCTTGTGTTCTTCCTTAACCCATGTTTATATCGTTTAATAAAAGGTGCAACATAAGTCTTTAACCTTCTATACTTGACCTTCAACTGAATTTCGTAGCCCGATCTTCAAATGATTTCTTCAACCTTGTTAATTCCCTTGTTAAAGCATAATTGTTGAGAATTTGACCTTCAGGCTCCATAGTTTGTGCATCTTCTCCGGATGATAAAGGTTCGCATGTGAAGATACCCGTGGAGATGGGTGTGGAGATGGAGATGGTGGAACTTCAATATGTTCATGATCGACTTTGGGAAGCAAGATGGCGCAAAGACCTTGAGATGCAATATGTTGAGAAGCAGACTGCAGAAGCGATTGCAGGGTACAAGACCTTCACTATCTTCATCTTCTCCACCGAACAGCTTCAACAATTTCCATCATAGAAGGAGTTAATGGAGTAACTTGACCTCTGAATAAAGCACTCATTTTTGCCATAAATGTAAAAATCTTTGATTGTTGAACAATAACAGGCAGTAAGTCTCAGAGGTTTTGGTACATTAGCAAGTTGCTTGTTCAAGAAAACCTGTATAAGCCTTGGGTACATTAGCCAAGTAGATCCATGTGAGATATGCGATAACATGCCATCCAGAATTAGCCATGAGAAGTTAAAAACCCGATTTGTAGCTAACCCAACTATAGCAGATGCTATATTTGACCCAAACTGCTCCCAAGAGGTACTCTTTGCACTTATGCAATGGAGCAACACATGAACCAAAAATTTCCAATGCGAACAAAATAAGAGTTTCTTGAATGTTTGTTCTCTTAATGACCCTTCATAACCAAGATCCCTAAAAGTATCCCAAATCAGTTGTTTGTCAAAACGAATGGCTCCTTCTTCATCACCAAATAACAAATCATCTCGAATAGAGGCTTCTGTAATCGTCACAGTTCTTCCAAAGAACTATTGATCTAACATAATATTCATCATTCTCCATGTTATCTCTAGCATTAGCCCAAAATTCGTGAATCCAAGGAGCAATGATATATGGCTCAACTAAAAGAGCATAACTAATTGGCGACCCAATAAGATAATCAATCATATCTTGAAAAATCACATTCGCCTCATTCTTTTCCAAACTAGCTACCATATTATGCTTTGAAACAGTAGGACGATTTGCCATTGTTGATTATGTAAGCACAATAAGAATTGTAATCGTATAATATAGAGATGATGAGAGAAAGATGGAAAAGATTCTAAAGTATCAATATAAGAGGGAAAATCAGAAAGTAGTTATTTATAGGTGAGA
Organism: Chrysanthemum makinoi; assembly: GCA_910596185.1. Taxonomy (NCBI): domain Eukaryota; kingdom Viridiplantae; phylum Streptophyta; class Magnoliopsida; order Asterales; family Asteraceae; genus Chrysanthemum; species Chrysanthemum makinoi. The sequence goes on from OU343224.1 coordinate 50,988,535, forward strand.
TTTGAAAAATCACATCCCATAATAACAAATTACCGTTAGCATTAATTACCCCTCAATGTAACCGTTGGAACAAGACTTTAATAAGACAAACAAGTACTTTTCACGTAAGCAGACTTTCCCAAGCAAGACTTTCCAAGCAAGACTTTCACGAAAACAGATTTTTCCAATTTCTTCGCAATCACTAAGTATACATAAATATCCTCCCATCAAGCAATACACGTGACTATACTAATACTAAATAGTCCTCCCCGAATCAGTAGCTCAAGAGTTAATCATACCAATGCTCACCACCAAGTGATTGAATCTTGAAACATCAAAGCCTTTGGTGAGTAAGTCAACTACATTATCATCTGTGTGAACCTTAACCACATTAATGAGCCTGTGCTCATAGCAATCTCTAATAAAATGATGCCTAATCTGTATGTGCTTTGTCTTGGAATGATAAACTAGATTCTTCACAATACAAATAGTACTCTCATTATCAATGTTGATAGGAGTATTCTTGAAATTGAATCCATAGTCCAAGAGTTGATTTTGCATCCATAAAACTTGTCCACAACACTTCCGCAGCCTACATATTCAAGAGAGGATGTTGCCGCAATTGTTTGTTTCTTACATTGCCGTGACACTAACCGTCTTCCAAGATATTGGCATCCTCCGTGGTTGATCGTCTATCATAGTTATCACCGCATAATCACTATCCAAAAGCTCCTAAGTGAAAAGGTGACTCCTTTGGATACCACAACCCCAACTTTGGTTGTTGCTACAAATAACAGAAAATTCTCTTCACCGCATTCATGTGAGAAATCTTTGGTGAGACTTGATATCTTGCACATAAACAAACGCAAACATAATATCGTGCCTTGATGCGTGAGATACATAAGAGAGCCAATCATTGATCTCAGATAACTTGACTTCAACAGGTTGTCCATCTTCATCTTTACCCAATGAGTTGAAAGATTTAATAGGTGTAGTAAATGTCTTCATATCATCAAAATTGAACTTCTTAAGGATATCTGTAACATACTTGTCTTGACTGATAAAAATACCTTCCTTAGACTCGCTTAACTGAAGTCCCAAAAGAAAGTCAACTCTCCCATTGAACTCATTTGAAATTCCTTCAGATCACCGCCAAACTCCTTAACCATGGACTGTTTGGTAGCCCCAAAGATGATATCATCTACATAGACTTGAACTAACATGATATCCTTCTTGTCTCTCTTGATAAACAAAGTCTTGTCAATTGCTCCCCTTCGTATCCATGTTGCAATAAGAATGTAGAGAGTCTCTCATACCAAGCTCTAGGTGCCTGATGAAGGCTATAAAGAGCCTTAACCACCTTATAGACTTTGTTTGGGTGTTTAGGATCTTCAAAACCAGGAGGTTGTTTGACATAAACTTCCTCTCAGAACTTGCCATATAAAAAGGCACTCTTGACATCCATCTCGTAAACTTGAAATCCCATATAAGAAGCAAAAGCAAGAAATATTCTAATAGCTTCAATCCTTGCTACAGGAGCAAACACTTCATCATAATCTACTCCTTCTTCTTGTTTGTAGCCTTGTGCTACTAACCTTGCCTTATTTTTTATAACATTACCTCTTTCATCTCTTTTGACTCTGAAAACCCATCTGGTTCCAATAACTCTCTTCCCATCAGGAAGATCACATAAAACCCAAACTTCTTGAAGTTTAAATTGAAGAAGTTCTTCCTACATAGCTTCAATCCAGCTTTCTTTAGTCAAAGCTTGAGCAACATTCTTGGGTTCTTCTTGAGAGATAAAACAAGTAAATAGGCAGGTTTGATGGTCCTTATGATTTAGCCTGTTTTGTGTATACACAAAGCTAAGTAAAGCATTGTGAGGTGTAGAAAAAGTTTTAGCTCTGTGTCTAGTCATTACTCCAGAAGTAGAAGGACCAATGATTTGATCAGAAGGATGATTCTTATGAATTCTTAAGTTTGGAGACTGAGGAACTCCATAAGTATCCTCCAAATTAGTAACATCAGCACCTTCATTGGAATGTGGGAAAATTCCCTCATCCTCAAACTCATCATCGGTTTCTTCTAATCCGTGCATGGTAGAATCATCCAAATCATCTAAAGTATCACAAAGTGCAAAGACTTTGGTCGAAAGTACTTTTCAAAGTATCGTGAGAGTACTCTAGCCTTGTTCTTCTTCTTTGCCTCTTCATAAGCTCTCCTTTGTTCATCAGTGTAAGAATGTGCTAAAACATCTTGAAGAAGCATCCGATTAAGTTCCTCTTGAATAGATTGATCCTCAGCAGATAATGAGGATGTTGGTGCAACAGTACTTTGCTTAGAAGCAACAGTACTTTGCTTTGGAACATCTGTACTTTGCTTTGGACTAACAGGATCTTCGACAGGAATAACATCAGGTCTAATATTAACTCCATGAACAACATATTGTAAATCTTCTCCATTGTGCACTGGTTGATTTTCTTCTCGAAGAGGTACATAATTCATTGAAGGAGTTAAAACATCCAATCAGGACCTTTACCTTTCTCATTGGTTTGATCTTCTAAAAACTCTACATGAAGACAATCTTGAACCTTCTTAGTAACTCTGTTATACACTCTAAAGCCTTTACTGTTAGTGCAATAACCCAATAAGTATCCTTCTTCTGACTTGCCATCAAACTTCCCCAATTTATCAATTGTATTTAAAATAGTGAGAGGGCATTCAAAAGGCTTCATAAAACGAATGTTGGGTTTATTGCCCATCGAACTCATAAGGTGTCTTCATCTCTGTTGTTTGGTGACGAGACTCATAAGTACATAGCAAGCAAGACTTACAACTTTCGCCAATTGAATAGGTAGATGGGAATCGCTAGCATTGTCCTTGCCGCTTCAATTAAAGTCCTATTCTTCCTCTCTACAACACCACATTGTGGTGTTCTTGCAATACTAAACTCCCTTTTATGCCTTTGTTTGCACAAAATTCATCCATAAGCTTGTTCTTGAATTCAATCCCATTATCACATCTAATACCTCTAACCTTGAGTCTCAATTGGTTTTCAAGGGCTATTATGAGAGTCTCAATAGCATCAAAAGTATCATCTTTAAAACCCAAGAAAAATACCCAACTGAATCTATTGCAATCATCTGTTACAACTAAGCAGTACTTTTCTTGTTTAAACTTGCCACAAAGACAGTCCAAACAAATCCATATGTAATGTAGCTCCAATGGTTCTCTAATAGTTCTCTCTTCAAGCTTCTTGCAGGAAGCTTTGTGTTGTTTACCCTTCTTGCATGCCAAGCATGCTTGATCATTCTTGTAAGTCTTTGAAGGTAAACCTCTAACTAGATTGCCTTTGACCGCTTTGTTGATATTCTTGAAATTAACATGGCCTAATCTTCTATGCCATTGATGTGCTTCTTCAGATGTTGCTTTAGCCACCAAGCATGTGGCTCTTCCATAAGATGTAGACTCTTCATGTCTAAACTATACACATCATTTGTCCTTGGTACTCTAAGTACTACCAACTAATCATCAAAGTGCTTAAAGTCGAGGAAAGGATGAGACATTCTCAGTCGTGAATAACACAAGATGCTTTTATCACAGATTTGAGAAACTGATAATAGATTGAACTTAAGCTCCTTGACATATCTAACATTCTCAAAATCTATAAGCCCCGCTTGATAGTTCCTTTTCCAGAATCTTTCCTCCATTGGGATCATTCCCAAATGCAACTCTTCCTCCACTAATATTTCTAAAATCGACAGATCTCTTTGTCTCTGTCATACTTCCAGAGCAACCACTATCCACAATAAGATGATCTTTAAGCTCCTCTTCTGGGTTGCCCCGCACAAAAAGAAAAGAGTTAGTGATCTTTAGGAACCCAAGCCATTACTGACTTGTGTTCCCTTGTGGAGTTACAAACTCAAATTATTTGAGTATGTAATTTCCACTATCTTTCAAATGGTGATCCAGAATTATCTTTTGATCTTTAGCATGTGATTTTTCAAAACTTTCGGTTTTTAACAAAATCTCTTTTATAATATAATTTGCTTTTTCTTGTATTACAAAACATCGATTCACTTTTTTGTTGAAAGTACTGTTTGTCCCTCTCTAGACTTTCCCTCTTAACCCATTCTCGTTTAACACATGGTTCCCTGTGATCTAGATCCCCTATGTGAATTATAATACCTCCTAGGTTGATAGTGAGATCTCCTAGGATTCCTATTCCAATTAGTGTGAACAAGACCTTGTTTTGGATAAGCAAGACTTTGAGAAAGTACTGTCTAGAATTAACAGACTTTGGAAAGTATCGTGAGATATCGATGGTTTTGAAAAAGGTCTTCTGGTGTGGGTATCTATGATCCGGTGAGAAGTTTATGTGATTGACCCTATTTGAAGTATTCCAAACCTGGTTTGTGCTCTCTAGGTGTCCGTTGATGCACTGTTCTTTGGAAATTTGCTTAGGTATTCTGAGTGATGTTCACAATCCTTAATAAGATGAGTAGGACTAAAATACACAAAACACGCTTTTGACCCATATTTCCAAAGTGACTTCTTCTATGTCTATGCCCAAAATTATTGTGCCTTCTTGGTGAATGATTAAAACTGTTTTGACCAAAGTTATCCCAAAAGGTTTAGCAAGATCTGTTTTGAAAAGGTTTTGCGAAGGTATCGCTTGGGGAGCAAGATACTTTGATTTGAAGGTACTGCTTGACGTTGAACATTGTTTTCAACAGTTTCTTTGGGTTTTTCAGACCTAGATTGAGCTACCAGCTTTTTTCTAAACTCTAGACTGTCTACTCCAAAACGAGAAACATTAGGCCTAGGGGGTTGATGAATGCCAGTTGGATGAGGAACAACATGATACTCATTGTCTTTCTTATACTCAGGAGGTGTATCACTTATTGAACCTTCATTACTAGACGAGTCTACATAATTAATGAGTTCATCATCACTAGTGGTTATGTCCTCAAAATCACCTTCATCCTTATCATTAGGTTGGTTTCTTCTAGTTTACTAAAATCCATTCCAAAACCTAATCCAGTTTTAAGGTAGGCTCTTTTCTATTTTTGAACATAAGTAACATGTGACGTACCAACTTCACCCCAAGCAACAAACTTAGCTAACAAATCATCTCTTTCCTTAGTCAATTTCTCAATTTCAAAGAATTTTACGCTTTAATTTCCATTCACTAAGTTTTAACTGGTAATCCTGTTGTTCATATTTTTCAACCCAAGCTACTTCATTAGTTTCATGTGCTAAGATTTTGGCTTCCATAGATTCTAAGGTTATTTGATAACCCGCTACCTCGCACCTAGCCCTAACATAATTATCTCTTTCAATCACATAACTGCCAAGCAATTTGTGATAAAAATCATGGCAATTTGAGCATACCTCAGAGATAGGGGTGAACTTGATGAAGTAGCCACCATTGCTAGTTGAACAGGATCATCTTCACTTTCCTTGCTCCAATCAAATCCTCCAAAGCTATCATCGATTCCAAAACAAAGATGTTCAGGTTCCTCATAAAAAAATGCTCCAAATTCAATGCTTCCACCGATTCTTCAACAACTTCTTCCATCGCTACCATACAAGTAAGTCACGGTTCATCATCAAATTCTTCACTCCACCAACTTCGATAACTTCTATTTAGCAACCAAAGCCTTTGTTTCAAGAATTGGAATTTCTTTGAGCTCAAGTTTTGGCTTCTCGATGTCCTGCTTGCTTGATACTTAGCAAACCTGCACTCCCTTGCAAAGTGACCAGCCTTTTGACAATTGAAGCATTCAATTTTGGATTTGTCAAAAGTTATACCCTGTTTTGGTTTGAAATCAATGCTTTTGCCTGTCTTCTTCATATACTTTTTGATTCTTGCAAGGATCATAGCAACTTGCCACCCGATATCAATTTCTTCAAGTGCATCTTCTTCAATCTGTGCTAGATCTTCTTCATAAGTGACAGGTAAACTAGCTTGCTGTGCAAAGAATGAGCACATAACTTCATCTGAGTGCATAGCGGTAGTTGGTGGGGCCTCACGAGCATATGAGGGGGTGTAAACAACAGTCCTTTGAGAAACAGTAATTTGAGGAGAAGCAGTAATTTTGATGGAAGTACTATCCTTCTTTTCAGTTGATAGAAAAGCAATACTGTGAGACTTAGAATTTGTTTGACCACTCATCGCATGCTCATACACCTTCGCTGATGATAAAGATCATCAAAGTCCATGACATCCAAACCTTGTTGTCCTCTGATCATTGTAGCAATAACATGCCATGTAGATGGCAGACTCCTTAGAAACTTCAAATTAGCATCCTCAACTGATACTTCTTCCTTGTATAATTCTAACATGTTGATGAGATTTTGAAACCTATCATATGCAGCATCAAGACTCTCTCTTTCACCAACTGTGAAAGTTTCAAACTGTTGTTTCAAAGAAATTTCTGCATCTTCTTAGAAGCTTCATTCCTCCAAATCTTGTCTTGAGAGCAACCAGAGCCGCTTAGCATCTTTAGCATCATGAAATTTGAGAAGATGACCATCCTGGAATGGCGCATAAGAGAATGTTGAGTGCCTTCTCTTGATTCCTTAATGTAGCCGCCGGTAAGACCGGCTTAGGTGCTTTGGGTTGTCCAGGAACATCAATAGGTTCAGGAACTTCTTCATTACCATTAACGATTACATTCCATAGAGCTTGGTCTATAATGGCAATGTATCGCCTCATCTTCATACACCATAGATCATATTCCCTTTCTTGATGACGGAATCCTCATAGAGGTGATGGAAGGTGGTGCAAATGTAATCACGACATCTTGAATATTGTTGTAGTAGGGTTTCTTCCTAGTCAGAGTTTCCACACAAGCTCCGATACCACTTGTTGGATCAATATACTTTAATCAAACTAACTTAACTAGCTTGTTAAGATTTAACAACCTCGGATAAATCCTAAGTTATTAACAAAGAAACACTGAGCAATCTTTATCAAGTACGCGGAATTTACTTAACAAAGCTAAGAAGAATAACTTTTATTATAAACTCTAAATCTGCTTATTATGCAAATCCACTAAACAACTCTAAGATTATCGAACTTCTCTCTAAAACACTAAATAACTTGTGAATTCGTAAACTCTAAAACTCATAAACTCATACATCTAATGCCAATCTAGGAATCCTTTTATAGGCTCAAGGATATCATAGTCGGTTTACAATTTGTAACCTTGTACGACAAGTAATCTAAACATAGAATATTCTAGAGTTACAATACTTTCCATAAACGAATATAACAGTTGTTTGTTCTTGCAGTACTTTGATTTTATCTTTAGCAGTACTTTGACTCTTTGACTTTGTCCAGTACTTTGCAGCTTACAGTACTTTCATATCTTCAGTACTTTCATATCCCAACATCTATCCTTGGTCTTTATACTTGCAAAAAAGATAACAAAACATACCAAACCCAAAACAAAATCTAAAAACTACCAAAAATATCCAAAAAGGTCTTTTAAAACTAAAAAACAAAAGCTAGATCTAAGATAGGGATGGGTAGTGTAGGACCTTTTATCACATATACCTTATCACAACACTCACGTCCCCAATAGCAAGAATACGTATAACATAAACAGATGTGTTATGCGTAGAAGAAAGATTAAGAGAAGAACTTGGTAACTTGAATGATATATAGATCGTGTATATGTGTAGAGAGATTGAGAGAAGAAAGGAAACTTTATTCCAAAGAAAACACTCACACACACACTCAAGCATACCCCTCAAATGAGACTTTGAGGGGTTTATATAGTACAAGTAGAAGATGCCCTAATGGGCTTGGCATGGGCTCGTTTGGATTAGATTAGACATGGATTGATATAAGGCTAGCTTAACTAAACTAATACCCATTTAGCTTAGTCCAATCCACGAGCCCGTTGACTATTCTATCACGATATCTAACACACGTTACAAAGTTCCTAAACGTGAATGACCATCACTTCTTATAAAAACTATTAAGGCTAACAATCTCCCCCTAAGGGGTGGTCATTCAAAAGATGCTCCACTTGATAAGATCTTTACTTTTCTCAAGCTTGAACTTTGTGTGTAGATATAGAATGGTCTTGATTCTTTGTTTCTTCATGCTTTGTGATCAATTAATGTGGTTGTCTGCCGTTGTCAACTTCGTTGGATTGGTGTCTCCACGTCTTTCTCCACCATGCTCACACTTCTTTTTGTCTTTTGGTTACTAATGATGTAGTTCTCGAGTCTTTAAACTTTGTTGATTCTTTGACATTGACGAAGAATCATCTTTAACTTTGAGTAGCCTTTGATTTTGATGAGAACTTTCATGTGTTGTTGGTATTAGCATGTGGAGAGTCTCAGACGATCAATCCGCCCCGAGCTTCCATAAGAAGAAAACATAAAACAGTTAGTAATAAGCGGATTCCGGCACTTACAAGTTTGAATTTCGAGGGTGTTAACAAGATAGTGTGAAAACACATCTCTAATTCTCACAAAGGCCGCCTCGAACCTGAGTCCTACAAGTGAGATAACGCGATGTACCGGTACACTTACAGCTCGATGAGTCACGAGGTACACCGAAGCATCACCTCACGATCGTAGACCGTTTGAGACACACTGCGTAATCCACGGGAGTTACCGGTGACCGCTATCGTGGTCGCTTGATGTTGACCCCGGCAGAATTTTCATTCAATCACCGAAGATCACGTGATGTGAAACTTCTCATAAATGTTCTGGCAGATTGCTAAGATCTGCGCAGGACTCTAGAATATATCACTTGTGTCCTTATTGATGAACAACAAGCGATGTCATGTCAAGTGTTCCTATGAGATCTTTTGATGAATCTCGTGGCTCTAGACTCAGTTATTGCATTTTGGTTTTCCGAAGGAGACTAGTGGGAGAGGGTCTCCTTCTTCAATACCAACAATCTCTAAGAGAATGTCGATAGATTATGTAGGGTTCCCAGTGAGAATGAAACAAATCCCTTTTGAGAGGAATTGAGTGGCAAGAAGGTTTAGTGCAGCAAGGCCACCGGGTCCATGACGCCTTTGTCTTCAATACCAGATTCATCTAGTGACAACCAAGAGTGCATGAATTGAACCCGGTTTCTGCCCTAAGGTTGAATATGGAGGGCTATTTCTTTTCACCCTTTTCATTACATTTCTTTTAATTCTTCAACCCCTTCTTTCTCCTTTCTCACATTACTCCTTTTTCAATCATACCTAAGGACTTCTAATACTAACTATGGGTATTGTCCATGGGTAGATCCCTCCGCTCTGGCAAGGATCATAGGACGGATTTTCCTATCCTTAGACACCTTATAACTCCATGACTGTCCTATTGTTGCCATAAAACCATTTTCTTGAAAATCTCTCAAAGTGTTTATGATTGAAAACATGTTTGGAACACTCCGAGAGTTTTATATTTTCGTAAACACTCCCCTTCACATGTGCTTATATTGTTTTGACGTAAATCAGCACAAAGTGAGGGTAGAGTTCGCACTTTTGAATTGATCGGTGATGATAGACAATTCTCCACGAGACACGGTTACGTTGCCTAGTTAAAGAGTTCCATTGTCTGTTTTTAGGTGACAACTAGCTCTAATAACTAACTTGAAGTTGTAAACACTCCTTGAAAAAGAAGGTTAGACCCATGAAGGTACATATCTATCACAAGTTTCTCGAGATGGTACATTTACTGACTTTGATTCCGGTCAATTCATTGGTTCCGTCTGAGTCGAGCTCGTTTTGAGATTCAAAAACCGATCATTAAACATTTTTGATGACATTTTAATCACGTCTCCTCCCCCTCAAAAATAGCATAATCATGATATTTTTGATATCCACGGATTAAAAATCATTTTTAGAATCTTTTAGGGAGACAAACGGATATGATTTAAGCATGAATTTGGAACATTTTGTTTTATACTCCCCCTTTAATAAAGCATAATCAATTAAAGGGTTTTAGAGCGAGTTATCTTGAGCACAAAATATTTTGAAAGATTTTGAAAAATCTTTTTGAACAATCTTGAAAAGGTGTTCAAGATGATGATGATTTCTCACCAGTTTTAAATGTAGTGCAATCAAGCGCATAACTAGTGATTTTCATTAAAAAGCACGAGTTTTGATTTGAAAAATAATCAAAAGTCATCATTTGGTCCGGTTTCGTATCAAGTATACGAAAACCATTTTATGAAGAAATTTTGAGAAACGACATGTTTTGAAAAACATTAAAGAACTCTCGCTCAAGCATCCGTACATACCCAGTATCATTGTTGAATGACATTTCTAGAAACGCATGTAATATCGATTATACGAGAGACATGTCGTGAGAAGAATATTTTTGGATTTTTGATTTTATATTGTTTTTGTATTTTTGAAAAATTTTCTATTTTTGTATTTTGCTTTTGTTGGTTTTATAAAAGAAATGGAAAATCAAAGATAGAAGATAGAGAGAATGAAGAAGAAGAGTTTACAGAATTGGAACCCTGTGATGAGCTGGGTTCGGAGATATTTGAAGCACCTGCATCCAAAGAAGAAGAGTTTTCACAAATAACAGTGTTAGAAGTACAAGATTCCTCACGATGAGGGTGATCACTATCAACGGTTGTAGTGGTTTCTACTTCCTTATCCTGATGATTGGCACTATTATCTGTCACACCCCAAAAATATCGCAGCAGAACGATAGTGTCTTTGAGGTATGACTTCATAGCACAAAGTATGGATACAGAAAACGACCTCTAAAATGAGACGTTTTGGAAAGTTTACCATTCGATTAAATAAAGTTAAAGTTTACAAAACATGAGATCCCAAAGTTTGATAATACATAAAGAGTTACAAAACACGTCGAATGGTAAATGATAAAAACACAAGACTCCAATGTATGCCATGTGACCCAAAAGCTCCATGAAATGCTATCGCCTTACGACCTGAGATAAACATGCTAAAAAGTGTCAACACTAAGGTTGGTGAGTTCATAAGTTTGTAATAAATGTTCTGAAATACTTTGAGAAATGTTCACACAAAGAAAGGCATTGTAAATCCACTCAGCCCAAGTTCTACCATACAAAACTTGCAACCCTGTGTGTTCACAACCCATTGCCTAAAATAGAATGACAATCATGAATATGCGCAATAAGATAGTTAAAAGTATAAATGTCACCACAAGGGTCTTCCAACAACTCGTGTTGGGATGTCCCTCCAACGACTCACGCTGTATCCATAAGAATGGCCTTCCAACATATAAATAATGATGGGATGTTCCTCCAACGACTCACGCGCTAATGTATCCAAATAAATGGCCTTCCAACATATAAATGATGGGATGTTTGTTTAAGTCTAGTCACTACACGCACCAAGTCTAAAGTATAAGTAATGTTGTTTGGCAAAAGAGTTTAAATGTTTTGATAAATAAGCATGTATCTCACCCCAAATAGTTTATAGGAATTTAAACGAGTAAAAGCGGGTATGAACTCACCTGGTATGATTGATATGCTAACAAAATGAAGTGCACGAAAATGAGGCTCAGAAACTATCCGCGACCTAAAATGAATGATGTGCTCTAATATAAGTCATGAAACAATGTTGTGCATGCAAATCCATATATAATCTATACCACTTGTAATGCTTTTGAAAATAGAATTTATCGTTGAAATATATGTTTATGACATCTCGTCATGTTTATAAAATACTTTACAAGTATATACGTTGAATCAACATCCTACGATAATCGCTTTGTGATTTATTGTGAAATTATAACTTTTCGTCGTAAAATAATGTTACTTGACAATTTCATGAAAGTGACTAAATGGCCTTGAAAAGCAAGTCGTAAAATGGTGCACGTCGAGTGTCAGGAAATAAACTCAACGGTTTTGGGAAGCTTGTATCATTATCTCACAGTTTTAGCATTTAAGTTTACATCCTAGAGGTCTCGATCATGGAGAAAAAATATAGGTTAAGTATGGTACTTGTATCCAAAATATTGTTTAAGGGTGGTTTTCCGGCAAAGTTTGAGTGACTATATTTTATTCGTTACAACTCCGCTAAACAAACAGTCGGACATTTTGGTAAATATACTTGGCGAACTCACTTTTACTAGAAGACATCTCTTTAAAAAAAGTTCTACATCAATGTTAAAAACAACCTTCAACTTGGTCTCTTTGTTTGCCGTAAAACTTGCCTATTAGAAATTTAATAGTTTTTCTTATATAATAAAGTTACGACAACTTTTTGTAAACGTGTATAATTTGACCATTACAAATCCGTTTTCTACGTTTTCTACATCCTTAGACTCGTATTAAAGTATACTAATATATTTTTGATAAGTCGACACATTTTATAACGCTTAAGACTCATTTTTGACTCGTAAAAAGTTAATATAACATGCTGAATTTTCTGGAATTATTAGTTTTCGTCGCCAAACTTCAAAAATTCATAACCTCTTCGTTATAACTCGCTTAACTGCTCAAGCCGCCACGCTGCTTTTAAAGTATATTTTCCAAATATCTAGCCCAAAATATTTTACCTACTGACGAATTTTCCCAGATTTAAAAATAAGATCAGACCCTTTTTAAAACTTGTCGAAATGAGTTTTTCACGCGCAAAACCTATTCTAACCAATTCAAAACAACTCCGAAGCTATTCTAATCCTACCATACACCTTCTTAGGGTGTCATGGGTTCCTAGGCATCACCAAAAGTGATATGTTTCAAGGAATAATTATAGGATGAAATATATATATAACACTTAATAACTATGAAAAAGTGGTATAAACCTTCATAAGACTTGCATGTTTTCTCAAATATGATGAAATGAATATAACCATGAATATGAAATATGATGATGAATATGAAAAGCTTACTAGTTTACTTGATGAGGTTAATGAACAAAGGTTTTTCCTAATCACCCAAGGTTTTTATTCCAAAACCTTAATCAAGAGTGTGTCTAGAGTGTAAAATACTTGTCTTGAAAATTTTGGTGATCTCCTCTTGGTCCTTGAGGTGTGGCCGGTTATGGTGTTGAGAGAGAAGAGAAAATGGTTTGATCTTGCTTTGTGAAAAATAATGAAAGGAAAGTGTTGTGTATAAGAGTATAATACTATATACATGATAGATATTTTGTGACAAAATTAAGTGACTCATTCACTTGGTCGACAAGGGTGATTTTGATTTAGCTAGTGATATTTTTTTTTCTTTTTTAATGTATTAGTATTAGTAGATGTAAAATTAAGTAAAGGTAAGTAGTAACTTGTATACACATTTGAGTATTTAGGGTAGCGTTAACTAAAAATAAATTTTAACGGGTCAAGATAAAATATATTGAGGTCATAAAAATTATAAAAATACATTTCTTGAAAGATTTGAGTGAATAAATATTTATCGGGTTGAATTTAAGAAAACCGTCGTAATTATATAAACTTAACAATTTATATACAAAATAAATTAAAAACATCGGGTAAACTCATAATATTATTTTTATAAACTTAATATGAGTACGAAAATATATCGGAAAAGTTTTTGGAAGTATCGGATCAATTGTTCAAAATAATTAATTACGCGATAACGTTTATTTAATAAGAAATTATGCGTTTAATGTGAAATGCAAAACCATGCATGAGCTAGTATGATGAATGTTGAGTTTGAGAAATGACCAAAAATTGAGAATTGTGACATTCTTCCCATGTCAGAGGAATCACGTCCTCGTGATTCAATCGCTGATACTTAAAGGTCTACCATTAGGTTTCGCGAAAACAGGGTGTATGGTCAAAGTGCTTATGCCAAACTTACGCGTCTAGGTTTCTTATCTAATGAGGCTAACTGAATCAATAATACAAAGGATCACTTAATGGTCTAGGGAACACATACCGCCACGCGATATGGGCTGCCTCGGTTCCTACATAGAATGCTCGACCTCGGGGTGGACTGATATTGAGTATAGGGTTTGGGTTATTTTCTTCAATTGCCACAGCTAGATGAGCTTGCATTGGTGGCTTATTCAACTGAGGACAATTATTCCGTAGTGATTCGGCCGTTGCACTCAAGCAAGTCCTTTGGTTATTCCTCATGTTGCCCGTGTTAACCGTTGTTATCGGTCTTGCACGCCTTCTACACCGCTTGAAAATGGATTGACCGATTGAAAATTGTACACAAGCGGCAAGGCTTGGACTTCGGGTGATGATAAGCACATTTAGCACATTTGGGATATGTACCGCGATATTCTCTTTGTTCAAGCACTGTTGCCACAAAAACTCTTGCTCTCTTGTTGTTCGCTACCACATCCATCCTGCCTACTCGATCCACTCGATTCTTTCCTCTTGTCATCGCTCTTCAAAGTCCCATTTCACCATCTCATCTGCTAGAGTTCCTCGCCTCAATATTGCACTTTGTATTGTAGACGGCTCAAGAGTTTTCACAGCTTCCACGGATTTCGGGACAAGACCATATATGTACCTATCGATTCTCTTGGATTCGGGGTGACCGGATGAGGAACTAGCTGCTAATTCATGGAATCGGTCTGTGTAGGCTGCGTGACCAGCTCCTATCATGGAGTGGTGATAAAGTTCGTCTTCTAGTTTTTGCATTTCATTATCCGGGCAATACTCCTCTTTCAATAACGCCTTAAAATCGTCCCATGTCATACCAGAGTGCCGCCTCTAACCTCGTAGCCGTGTGTTCCACCATGTCAATGTCTTCCCCGATAGCAAGCAAGCAAAGATACTTCACCCTCTCGATGTGCGCGCACAATTGTCGATGTCGATCACCGACTCGTCTTCTCTACCCATCGTATACCAAAGCACCTCCTATACCATCAAACTCCACGGGTTTGCATGCTGAAAATTCCTTATACGTGCATCCAGTTCTGTTGTTGTTGTTGTTGTTATTGTTGTTATTGTTGTTGTTGTTGGTGGTGTTGTTATTGTTGCCACTGCCAACTACATTGTTGGTGTCGCCATTCCCGTTCCCGTGGTTTCCCAAGCTATTCATATGGTTTCCAACTTGTGTGACAATAGTGGGAAGCAAGATTTGAAGTTGTTGAGCGGTGATGGCGGCAAAATCGGGTTTCCGCCGTTGTTGACATTGTTACCCATGTCGCGACCGTCTTCTCTACCTCCATGCTCACCTGCCCTTCCACCGCTTACGCACCACCTCGGTTAGTGCCGCTGTTACCCTCTTTGGTGCCATGATCTCTGCAAGGAAAGGACAGTTGAGTTCCCAATGTCTATACTTAACGCCCTCAAACATAATACCACGCCACAAATTGGTTCCTAAGGTGTGCCCACATCGATCTACGATGCTGTATTCGATATGTCCACGTGGTTGTGACGATTTATAATTATGTTGGCCACCATAATTATAATTCCTCATTTCACACGTGTACATACCACCAAGCATACATGTCTCGTGATTGTTGTTACCTGAAATAGGTAGCCATTCTATCATCCGATTCTAAACGGTGGAGGAGGGATTTAGGGTAGGTATCTAAGGAGAGTCGCACTTGGTGTATAGGAAATTCCGTTAGGTGCTAAAGTCACTATGAGGTTTAGTCGCCGCCAGCCTCAAAGTATCCTCAAGAGAACTCCCATCCTCGGGCAAAATCATCAAATCTATACGGCTATATAGTAACACTTATTTAGCTCGATCTCGTGTCTTCATCAAACAAGAACCTGTCCACGAGATCAAGTTAGATAAGTGCTCACATCGAGCTCCATATTTTTAATGACTTGACTAGATTTTGGGACTCCCCTATCGGTACAAGGAAACCATGGTATCCTATGAGGTGGGTCTAGAAGAATTATTTAAGAAAACATATGCATCTAAAAAGTGTAAGGCGATAGGAAAAGAAAGGATCGACGGGAAAGCGGTTATAGTCTAGGAACTAAAATGCAACCTAGTTCTCTATAACCAAGTCTCGATACCAATCACACCCCTAAATATCGCAAATGAACGATAGTGTCTTTGAGGTATGACTTCATAGCACAAAGTATGGATACGTAAACGACCTCTAAAATGAGACGTTTTGGAAAGTTTAACATTCGATTAAATAAAGTTAAAGTTTACAAAACATGAGATCCCAAAGTTTGATAATACATAAAGAGTTACAAAACACGCCAATGGTAAATGATAAAACACAAGACTCCAATGTATGCCATGTGACCCAAAAGCTCCATGAAATGCTATCGCCTTACGACCTGAGATAAACATGCTAAAAAGTGTCAACACTAAGATTGGTGAGTTCATAAGTTTGTAATAAATGTTCTGAAATACTTTGAGAAATGTTCACACAAAGAAAGGCATTGTAAATCCACTCAGCCCAAGTTCCATACAAAACTTGCAACCTGTGTGTTCACAACCCATTTCCTAAAATAGAATGACAATCATGAATATGCTAATAAGATAGTTAAAAGTATAAATGTCACCACAAGGGTCTTCCAACAACTCCTGTTGGGATGTTCCTCCAACGACTCAATGCTGTATCCATAAGAATGGCCTTCCAACATATAAATAATGATGGGATGTTCCTCCAACGACTCACGCTTGGGCAGATCCAAATAAATGGTCTTCCAACATATAAATGATGGGATGTTTGTTTAAGTCTAGTCACTACACGCACCAAGTCTAAAGTATAAGTAATGTTGTTTGGCAAAAGAGTTTAAATGTTTTGATAAATAAGCATGTATCTCGCCCAAAATAGTTTATAGGAATTTAAACGAGTAAAAGCGGGGTATGAACTCACCTGGTATGATTGATATGCTAACAAAATGAAGTGCACGAAAATGAGGCTCGGAAACTATCCGCGACCTAAAATGAATGATGTGCTCTAATATAAGTTATGAAACAATGTTGTGCATGCAAATCCATATGTAATCTATACCACTTGTACGTTTTTGAAAATAGAATTTATCGTTGAAATATATGTTTATGACATCTCGTCATGTTTATAAAATACTTTACAAGAATATACGTTGAATCAACATCCTACAATAATCGTTTTGTGATTTATTGTGAAATTATAACTTTTCGTCGTAAAATAATGTTACTTGACAATTTCATGAAAGTGACTAAATGGCCTTGAAAAGCAAGTCGTAAAATGGTGCACGTCGAGTGTCAGGAAATAAACTCAACGGTTTTGGGAAGCTTGTATCATTATCTCACAGTTTTAGCATTTAAGTTTACATCCTAGAGGTCTCGATCATGGAGAAAAAATATTGGTTAAGTATGGTACTTGTATCCAAAATATTGTTTAAGGGTGGTTTTCCGGCAAAGTTTGAGTGACTATATTTTATTCGTTACAACTCCGCTAAACAAACAGTCGGACATTTTGGAAAATATACTTGGCGAACTCACTTTTACTAGAAGACATCTCTTTATAAAAAGTTCTACATCAATGTTAAAAACAACCTTCAAAAAGTTCTATACTTGGCGAACTCACTTGCCTATTAGAAATTTAATAGTTTTTCTTATATAATAAAGTTACGACAACTTTTTATAAACGTGTATAATTTGACCATTACAAACTGCTTTCTACGCTTTCTACATCCTTAGACTCGTATTAAAGTATACTAATATATTTTGATAAGTCGACACATTTTATAACGCTTAAGACTCATTTTGACTCGTAAAAAGTTAAAATAACATGCTGAATTTTCTGAATTATTAGTTTTCGTCGCCAAACTTCAAAAATTCATAACTTCTTCGTTATAACTCCGTTTTAATCCGTTCAAGCGGCCACGTTTTCGTTTTAAAGTATATTTTCCAAATATCTAGCCCAAAATATTTCACCTACTGACTAATTTTCCAAGATTTAAAAATAAGATCAGACCCTTTTTAAAACTTGTCGAAATGAGTTTTTCACGCGCAAAACCTATTCTAACCAATTCAAAACAACTCCGAAGCTATTCTAATCCTACCATACACCTTCTTAGGGTGTCATGGGTTCCTAGGCATCACCAAAAGTGATATGTTTCAAGGAATAATTATATGATGAAATATACATATATAACACTTAATAACAATGAAAAAGTGGTATAAACCTCCATAAGACTTGCATGTTTTCTCAAATATGATGAAATGAATATAACCATGAATATGAAATATGATGATGAATATGAAAAGCTTACTAGTTAACTTGATGAGGTTAATGAACAAAGGTTTTTCCTAATCACCCAAGGTTTTTATTCCAAAACCTTAATCAAGAGTGTGTCTAGAGTGTAAAATACTTGTCTTGAAAATTTTGGTGATCTCCTCTTGGTCCTTGAGGTGTGGCCGGTTATGGTGTTGAGAGAGAAGAGAAAATGGTTTGATCTTGCTTTGTGAAAAATAATGAAAGGAAAGTGTTGTGTATAAGAGTATAATACTATATACATGATAGATATTTTGTGACAAAATTAAGTGACTCATTCACTTGGTCGACAAGGGTGATTTTGATTTAGCTAGTGATATTTTTTTTCTTTTATAATGTATTAGTATGAGTAGATGTAAAATTAAGTAAAGGTAAGTAGTAACTTGTATACACATTTGAGTATTTAGGGTAGCGTTAACTAAAAATAAATTTTAACGGGTCAAGATAAAATATATTGAGGTCATAAAAATTATAAAAATACATTTCTTGAAAGATTTGAGTGAATAAATATTTATCGGGTTGAATTTAAGAAAACCGTCGTAATTATATAAACTTAACAATATATATACAAAATAAATTAAAAACATCGGGTAAACTCATAATATTATTTTTATAAACTTAATATGAGTACGAAAATATATCGGAAAAGTTTTTGGAAGTATCGGATCAATTGTTCAAAATAATTAATTACGCGATAACGTTTATTTAATAAGAAATTATGCGTTTAATGTGAAATGCAAAACCATGCATGAGCTAGTATGATGAATGTTGAGTTTGAGAAATGACCAAAAATTGAGAATTGTGACATTATCTGTGTTGGTGCAAGTATCAAAAATCTTTCCTGTGGGAATCCATCTAAGACCAACTTGGTTGAAAACTTTTCCCGTGGGTATCCACCTAAGGTAAGATCTAGGAGTTGTTTTCTTAGCAGATGCAACGGAAGACTCATTTTTGGAAAAACTACGTCCTGAAGAGATCCACCTATTAGGTTTGTTTTCCATGTTCATCTTGTCAACGGGTTTGTTTCGGTTTGGAGTCTTAGTGGATTGTGCCTTGGCACGAGAATTATCTTTCTTGAGATATTGTGAGACACATGCATCATGATTAGCTGAAAAGACACATTTTTTACATGTAGTACAAACAAATTCAATATTCTTGTTTAAAACAGCAGCTTTAACTTTGTCACTACAGTCTTTTGGACATTGATTCTTGTTCGAAAAAGACTTAGAATTCCTAGTGTTGTTTTCTAAGGGCAAAGCATTTTCTTTTGCGAACTACTCTTAGATGCAAGCCAATCCCTAGTCTTTTGTAGAGTGTTCCTAGGTAATGGTTTACTACTACTAGCAGTGCCTTGAAATCTTGTAGAATTCATCACCCTAGATGTTGCACCTAAAATTCCGTCCTTTCGAGTCTGTGCCTTTTTTCTAGCTTCTTCTAGATAGTGATTGTTGACCATGTCATTAGAACCGACAGATTCTTTAACTGGATTTTTGGTCACATTCCGTGTACTATTCCTAGAAATGCCAGGTGTAATCACTTTAGGTTTTTCAGCAACTGCTTTTTCTTTTTCAAAACCTTTGATAATTCTCTTTTTAATAGGCAGGGACTGTGAAGTGACTGTTTTTGACAAATCATATTTCTCATTGACTTCTGGAGGAAACTGAGAAATAGACATTTTTGGTTTGGAAACCGGTTTGGGAACATTTGTTTTCTCCTCAGTCAATGGTTTTGCAAACTTAGTATCCACATCCTTTCCTTTTTGACATCCCAGCTGAGCTCTCAAAAGATCATTTTGCTCTTTCATATCCTTGTAGGCACGCCATACGACAGCTTTGTCATACTTGCATTTCCCAGATTTTCAATCAAGTTGTTTAAAATAGGACACGCTTTTCAAGTTTTTCAAGAGCTTTTTCATATTTTGAAACAATTATGCGGAGGCCTCAGATGGAGTCTTTCATGATCTTCAACATAATATATTTGTAAAATAATGGACATGATATCAAGAGTCGAACATCTTCAAGAGAGAATCATTCAATTTTTCCAAAACTTTGGTGTGTTCAAAACATTCATTAGCTTGCTTTATCAGGGATTTATGGTCCTTGACAAAGTCACCTAATTCTTTCAAAAATGCTTGTTCAAAGTGAATTACCCTTGCAATCGATGGCATTCAAATTGAGGGGCAATTTGAGTTTCAAAAACTTTCTCTGTTCAATATCAAAACTAGAGAACCAGTTATTAGGTGTAATAGTGGTTTTAGTTTTAATAGTTTCTTGAAGATCCGCAATTCTCGCTTTCACATTGTCTAAAATACTTCTCGCATCACTTGAGTTAAAAGGATTGTTTGAAGACATTTGTTCAATGTTCGAAAGAGATTTTGAGACAACGACTGGTTTTGAAACAGATTTTGAAACAGGTGTTGACTCTTTGTTTGAAACACTTGGTGTGATGGAAAACTTTGACTTTTCTTTTTGATTAACAAAATTAATTCCGTTAATTTTGTTCCATTTTTTATAATCAATCGGTTTGATTTCCGAATTCTTTTGTTTCATTTTGGATCTACTCTCCTCAGATAGTTCTAACGTTTCAAGAGAATCATGAATAATTATGGGTTCATGCAAAGGTTGTCCATTGTTCAAAACATTCTGTTCTTTCTGAGCTTTCTTGAGGAAACAAGGAGGTGTGTTACCAAGAGCCATTTTTTGAGTTGTATGAAAATACGGATTAGTTTGATTAATCAAAGATATTGGTTGATTTGGCTGAATGACCCGTTGTAACAAGCAAATTTTCCAACTTTTTGATCATCTCATTTTTGTCAAGAATTTCATCAAGAATAGAATCTTCTTGTTTTGAAAAATCAGTTATCAACTTTTTCTTCTCTTTTTCAAGATCAGAATACGTTGCTTTTTGTTTAGAAAGTTGGTCATTTAGTTCAGAAATTTCCTTGTTTAAAGATTTTATTTTCAAGTTCAAATTAACATCAAGTGTGTCATACTTGATTTGCAATTGTTTTTCTCTTAAAACAAAATCTCAATAACCAATTTCTAATTCTGATACTTTGTTTGTATGAAATTCAAAGGCTCTTGCGTT
Source organism: Chrysanthemum makinoi (assembly GCA_910596185.1). Classification (NCBI taxonomy): domain Eukaryota; kingdom Viridiplantae; phylum Streptophyta; class Magnoliopsida; order Asterales; family Asteraceae; genus Chrysanthemum; species Chrysanthemum makinoi. Next base: position 51,009,717 of record OU343224.1, read on the forward strand.
CTCTTTGTAACTCTCAAGCTCAGCGGTCAATTTAGCATTCGCTGCCTTAACTTCGCGATTGACCGTTCTAACTTTCTCAATCTCAATACCACAATTATTGATTAACGATTCAAAATAATCACGTGTTTCCTCATCATTAGCGCCATTCTGTTTAACTTGACCGTCATTAGGATCCATATATGGAGTTTCAGAGTTAACATTGCTATTAACTTGCTCCCCTACATATGTGTCATAAGAAGGTTCGGGAGACACAGAATGTGGCTTCTCATGAGTAAACGAATTAGCAACATTACTATATATTGGTACCTCATTGAGTGAATCTGTGTCGTAGACAGGAGGTGTGTCAAAAGTACCACTTGATGTTGTGTCCTGCTGGTAGATTGTATGACTGGAGTTAGCAGTATTGATTGCTTTATCTGCCCGATCTGGATTCATGAATTGTATTCGCATCGATCAATTCAATTCGACTCTTCTTCTCGTGCTAACATCAACATGTACTTGAGCCTTTCAAGCTTCGTCAGTGGTTTGACCCTAGATTCTGAATCAAAATAACTCAATTTTGGCTTTGATGTTTGGAAGTAGCATTCTGAATGAAGTCATAAAACGCTTATTCCCATTTTGATTTCCCATATTTCCCATATTCGATATCCCATATTCTCGATTCACAATCGACTCCTCGATGTCCATCAAACCGCCTCGCATATTGCATCCGATTCCCCATTTGTATACCCGTAGCAAATCCATTCCGATTCCCAATAACATCAACCATTTGTCCTCCTTAACCCATATGCATACTCGTTGAGCAGATGCGGATTATACGATGAAATCCATTGGTTGTTGTTATTCGGTGTAGAGTAACCATTGATGTTTAATGCATTATTGGCGAATGCAGCAATAGCAGTTGTGACAGCAGTTGTATAACGATCTTGCATAGTTGCCATTGATGAAGGTATGTAATGATAAAGTTGATGTAGGATCTATTCAACGATAAAGGAGTTGTATTGATGGCCGTATGAAGTTTTTCAGAGAATCTTACTCGTAAACCTGCTCGAAGGCGTAAAATTTTTCTCTCCCAAAATTTGAAATTCACATTAAAAAACAATTCTAAGGTTGTATGAAAAATTTGAGTTTTGACAATTTTGACGCCAAATTTTACCGAAAAAATTTGAATTTGGGTCCAAAAATTTGAATTTTTCACCAAGTTTTTCCAAGTTATACCAAAATTTGAATTTCGCGTAAAAATTGAACGTTTAGTCTCCCCTAAAAAATAAATTTTACTCAAATTTTCCCACCAAAAAATTGAACGTTTTTTGAAGAGCTTAGGCGTAGAGAGAAGAAGTTACGAGTAGAGTTGGTGCTTAGGCGTAGGATCTTATGCGTAGAAAGCTTAGGCGTAGGATTCTTAGGCGTAGAAAGCTTAGGCGTAACCTTAGGCTTATGCGTAAACAAAAAGACTTAGTCGTAAAAACCTTACGCGTAAGTGTGAGCTTATGCGTAGAGTGTTACTCGTAAGCGTTTATGCTTATGCGTAAACTTAGGTTAAAAACAAAAAATCCTTTACACCGCCACAGCGTAAAAGATATCCAAAAGTCGAAGTGTTCCACACACTTATCCAAGTGAGGGAAGCACTGAGTAACCGTTGAAGCTCGAAGAATCTGCAACAAAAAGTTATGCGTAGAAACTTACGCGTAGGATTAGGGTTTTGACTTTTCTTACGCGTAGAACTAGGGTTTTGACCTACGCATAAAAATTTCCAGTGATTCAAACAATTTCTCTTGCACAAATAGCCTTAAAAACACTCGAATAACACAAAAATGTTGACCTTTTTCACCAAAAGTGCTTGAAAAGCTTACGCGTAGAAATGACCAACGAACCAAACACGAGTTTAAAAATGATGAAAAACACGTAAAACTTCGAACTTTTTGCAAAAAAATAAAACTTTAACACCAAATAAACCTTAAACCACAAGAATCTTGAATTTTTAAGTGCAAAAATTAAAGTTTTATGCGTGTAAAAGATGACTAACGTGAGCAAAGACGCGTAACCCTTCAAAACAAACACAAACACTCCTAAACCATTGTTAGGCGATTGATACCAATTGTAAAACCCCTTTTTATCACATATACCTTATCACAACAGCTCACGTTACCAACACAAGTAACACACGTTAAACACAAACTGATGATATGCGTAAAGAAGAAAGATTAAGAATAGAAAGTGGTGACTTGATGTATATAATAGGCGTGTATGTTTTAGAGAGATAGAGAGAAGAAGGGAAACTTTATTCCAAAGAAAACACACACACACACATACACACACACTCAAGCACACCCCTCAAATGAGACTTTGAGGGGTTTATATAGTACAAGTAGAAGATGCCCTAATGGGCTTGGCATGGGCTCGTTTGGATTGGATTGGACATGGATTGATATAAGGCTAGCTTAACTAAACTAATACCCATTTAGCTTAGTCCAATCCACGAGCCCGTTGACTATTCTATCACGATATCTAACACACGTTACAAAGTTCCTAAACGTGAATGACCATCACTTCTAATAAAAACTATTAAGGCTAACAGGTAGTCTCCCGACGAGCACTTTTCTTTAACTCCCTTGAGTCTTTAAGTTAGACTCCTGCAACAGCTATCAATCAAACGTCTCAAAATAATGTCCATTGCTCAACTAACCTCGGCTTATGATCTTTTCGAGATTCCCTCCATTTGTTCTTCTTGCTCAACCTGCACACTATCACAACCTCGTGCATTAAATGTGTAAAAATAATAAACATGAGCAACAAGTGAGATATAACACATAATTCATAATTTTGAGATGTCTCAGAAATGGTTACGGCGTAAGTCCTATTAATAACTACGCCGTAACTTCAGTCTGAAAGAAACCTGATATATAATAAGAATAGACTACGTCGTAACCATGGCCAAGGTTACGTTGTAATCTCAAGACAGAAGACATAATTGTAGAATAATATTAATCAAACAGCCAAAAATACGAAGACCGTTCCCCGGCAGCGGCGCCAAAAATTTGATGCAGGATTTCTGACCAGGTTTTACATTTATAGTAACTCGTCTACCTATGGCCTACCTAATGCACTAATGGGCAGTGTACCCAGTCGCATGTAGTGAGGGAATGGTAAGAACGAGGTCATTCCAAGAACGGTTGATTCCTAGCTGTCTAATTAATTAAATTAGTCAAATAAATAAGTTTTAATGTAAGGATTGATAATATTTAAGGTGTCACGTGATCAATTGGGTTGGTTCTCTGGTAAACAAGCTAATGGGAACGATAGTGATGCAATTCTTAAACCAAGTTCTTCCACAAGTGGCAACAGTCGATAGACTCCTTTGATCAATTCGCCTACCCTATGGTTCTTAGAATCTTCACCAAGATGAACAGGTCACCCGAGATCATTCGGCAATCTAATAGCAGTCATTAAGAGCCGGCGTTTACTATCGCATTACATGGATTCTAAATGTCACTAGATCCCTGTTTCAAGTGGGGTCAAAGTCGAGAGGACAAAGATTTGGTCAATTCGCCCTAACCTATCAGCAAAGATGCCACCACTGGAGAAGTCAGGTGTCCCTTCATAAGTTCAGTTGTTCCTGGTCCCCTAAGCAAAGTCATTAAGTACCGCCACATGCTAGACTTATAATAGTGAGTGCCCGGGCGTTAGCAACTTAAACACTCACCCCCTAATTCTTATGTTCATCCAAATGGTAGGTGATCAGTTGGTCAAATCGCACAGGTAGAAAGGGTCGTCAGTTGGTCATATCTTACCCTTCCCGTCTCAGTCTACTCACTTAGGGTCAGTTGGTCATATCTCCTAAGCAACTAGCCTCTACCGCCATTCAAAACTACCGAAACAAGGGTAGCTACCAACGAACTATGCATGCATACACTAGAAACAATTAATAACGCAAAAGCATTAATAATAAAAAGAATCAAAACTAGACCAACACCTAATTTCCACATCTCCATAATACTCTAGTGGAATGACAAATATAATTACCATATAAAATAATAAATAAACAAAGACATAACATAAAATAATTAATTGACTAATAATAAATTAATAATCAATTAAATAGAACACAATAAGAATTAATTCGCTAACAATTATATTGAGAATCAAAATTATAATTAACAATAATGAAACCAAAATAATTATATGAGTCGGAAAATAATTACATATCGTGTCAAGGATAATGCTATCGATCTCCTAGTTAAGTACCGGGGCAAACCCCCACAAAAACCACACAGAGGCTGCGCCTCTTTTTCTTTTCCTCTGCTTTTCGTACAGTACCAAACTCACTCAAATTGATTATATTCTGTGTTAGCATATCATGACTATTTATAATAGTCAAATTCGCATAATTTGCAACATAAGCCCCTCAAACTTGCGTAACTCTTCATTTGAGTCCTTGTCATCTTTTGTACTTTATTTACACAAGTAAATGTGTATTAATATTCTTTTAACTTGACGACTTCGGCCCTTCTTCGTACTTCTTTATTTATTCTTTAGTCCTCGAGGTGAATAAATTAATATAAACTTGCCGCTTTTAAGTAATTACGGCGTAATTAAATTATAATTACGCCGTAGCCTTCAAAACATTGCGTCCAAGTAATTAATTACGGCGTAACTAAACATCGGGTTACGCCGTAATCCTTCGCCATCTCATACTTATCTGCTCCGAAATAATCTCTACGGCGTAACTAAATTGCATGTTACGCCGTAACCTTCACAAAATAATTACGACATAACCATAAGAAATGGTTACGCCGTATCCTTCAAAGCATCATAAATACGCCGTAACATTATTAAGCAGTTACGGCGTAACCTTCGCAAATAATTCATATGCCTTTGTAAATCAATCTTCAGAACATATATTTGGCCTTTTATCAACACACACATTTAAATAGATTGACATAAGTCGATCTAAATAGTTTAAAACCAAGTTTTAATCGGTAAAACTATTCAACCCCCCTTCTAGTTTTCCACTGAAGGAGCTCTAGATGTTTTGGGAGCAGCTTAAGCAGTTGAAGTGGATGCTTTGGATCTTTTAGGAGAAGCTTGAGCAGTTAAGGTGGAAGCAGGTTGACTTTTCGGAGCTCTGGATCTCTTGGAACCTTTGACATCATCAGAAACATACTCTTCACTTGAAACATCTTCATCATCTTCCAAATGAATCACCTCATCCTTGTTTGCCTTTAGGGAGCTCTGCATCTCAAGGTATTGCATCCTCATTCAACCATTGTAGCTTCATTTCAAGGTTTTCAATCCTCTTTTCACTAGAAACAACTCCATCACTGGATTTTTAAGCACATCACGGTCATCTTCTGTGTCAAAATACACTTCCTCAAGAGTTTCTATCATTTCCTTAAGGATTTCTATCTTCTTCTCGAGGTTTTGAATCCTGCTTTCACAAACCTTTTGATGATGCTCATCTATAAGTTAATAGGTTAACACAAGGTAAACGTACATATATAACACACTTACAGGGAACCCATAAATCAAGTATGAAAATAAGAAACAAAAGGCCAAATCAACATCAATAGTGTGCCCCATTTTAGTTTCTCTTTCTAAAGTCAAATTACAGTTTGACTAATCATGAACAAGTCCAAACACTCTGCTTACTCTCTTTCTACCAAACTGTGCAGAAATCCAAACACTCCTAAAGGTGTACACAAGGCAAGAGCTCAACTGATGAAGTGTATGCGGACTTGTAACAACATCTAGCAGCTTAGTGTATAATTAATCCATTTGCATTCTGAGTACTGCAGTTTGACTTGATACAGTCAAATTGGGTAAAGGGCCTTAATTGCTCAACTAAAATTGCAGTTTTAGTAATGCAAATAATAAAATAACCTAAAACTAAAAGACATTCATTAGGGCAACAACAGAAGGTCAAATCAACATCAAAAGGGTCTAAACACATATTCAAGGTTTGCCATTTCACAAAAAAACCAAAATGCATACCTTTATTCGCCTCTGCTTGGTTTCACTCCATGGTTTTTTTGGTCTGACCAAACACAACATCAAGGGTTGGAAAAAGCTCACTAGGTCCATTTGAGATTACTATGAAATAAGATAAGGGTAGATGAGCAACAAAAGGTCAACTCAAGTCATTAAGTCAAAATTTAATTCTAAACAAGAACAATGCAACAATGTGTTAACTTTTCACCATAGCTTAGTTCCACAAGTCTTCTAACATTTCATCAGACACTTCATCGCTTGCCTTCTAGGTATTTTTATACTTTTCATAAAGATAATATTTCATGTCTTCAGTAAATGTAGCTTTGCTCCAATCTTTGTTTGCCATTGCAAGAATGAGGGTAGCAGATCGAAATGTGAAAATGATCGGGTTGTAATAAGTGGGAAGAAGATCGAGTACATTAACAAGTGTGATGATCGGGTTGTGAGACTTATTGTATACACAGGGCCCAAAGGTGCCAAATAAAAGTACATGAAAAGAAGAAAATACCCCCTAACTAGTCAACTAACAACAAAATTTAACGACTGAAATTTTAGGGACTAGGTACGCCACTAAAAAAAGTTGGGGGGCCAAATATGAGAATCGGGCAAAGTTTAGGGACCAACGGTGATATTTACCCTAAAATAAAAGTGACACCAAAATACTTTTCTTTTCTTATAAAAACATCAACATGACCATCCATGTTCATTAAACTTTAAAAGATCTTAATCTGTTAGATAGCATTATTTGATAGTGGCCTATTAGGTTTTAGTGTTGATTTTAATAAACGTTATATAATTTAGATGTAAGGGCCCGTTTGTTTTTATCATTTTCCATTCGGAATTGAGGCTCATCCCCAAATTAAAAGAGATTTACAAATTCACTCACAAATGACACCTTTTGATATAATCCGCGAAAGGGGTCCAACATCATTTTTTTTCCAATTTTCATTATCTTGTAGCTTTTTACTAACCACATATTATTTATCACTTACATTTTTTTCATTTAATACAAGCTTATCAATCATTTATTTTATCTTTTTTCATTTAATTGAAAACCTATACTAAATTCAAATCTTAATTCATATCCAAATCTTAATCCCAATACTAATTTAAAACCCATCTACTAACCAAACGAGCCCTAATTGTCTTGAGGTTAATAACCATTTTAACATAATCTGTTAGCCTCGCTAAAGTGAAGTCATTACGGGAATTATATTAGTTTCTTCTTTTACTCATTCGCAAGGACTAGTTTAGTCATTTGTGCTAAGTTAGGCTGGTAGTAGTATAAATACACATCCTAGTCCCAACTAGGAGGGTGGAAGTTCACACTTGTAAAATAAAGTGTGTGTGGTTTCTTCTTCTTCTATCTAGAAACACACGCATCTTTCCCTTTTCTATATAATAACAATACCATGTCTTATTCATTCTTTGAGCTTCCCCGACCCCCCGAACCACATGAATCATATGTTTTTTACGGTCCTACAGTTGGTATAACGAGCCAGGTTGTTTATCTTTGATTTGTGTGGTTTGATTATTTGTTTAAACTGATTTTCACCAATTTTTTATGTCTTGGAAAAAAAAATTCCTCCTTTTGTGTTAACAGTTTATTCAGATTGCTTGTATCATTTTGGTAAAAAAAAAGTGAATTCTTTTTATATGTAGTTTCAAGGTTCTTTCAGTCCATGAATCAGTTTCTTGGTAAACTAACTTTTGTGCCTTTTTTACCAAACTCATGAATATTTGTGGTCATATATCATCTGGGCTAATATATGGTCAAATGGGTCATCAGTGAAGCTTTTTCTGCAAATGTTTCTGGGTATGTACTATGCTGAACGGAGAATATGGTCGGAAAAGTCATCGGAAAAAGTCAACGAAAGTCAAAACCCTCATCGACAGATGTTTACAAATTACTTGGAAAGTAATTCGTAAGGTTTTTACGAATAAGGTTTTTACGCCTAAATCTTACGTCTAAGCTTTACGACTAAGTCTTACGCGTAAAAATTTACGCATAATATTACTGCTTACGCATAATACTTTATGACCAAGACTTTACGCATAAAGGTTTTTTTTACGCATAAGACCATACGACCAATATCTTTTACGCCTAAGATTTTTTGACAGAAAAACAAGATGAGAAGAAGACTATGACCAGATCTAAAACAAATACCAAACCAACATTCTAAGTGGACTTCAGTTTGTATCAACATCATTCGTCCAAAACCAAAATGAAAAAATCATAACGTGACTGCCAAACTCAATCACAACTAAATCCAACTCATCTGTATCTATCCTACACTCTCATCCATCAAATACGACATATATATCCCTTCCCCTTCCACAAGAATCACGGATTAAAAATAAAAAACAAAGAATCTAACCGATCTCAGCTTTATAATTTTGTGGTACTCAAAAGTTATATCAAGACCAAAGGTCTAAACCATGAAAACAGCATCATTGATCGTATTCAAAGTCATAGCTTCTTTAATTATCCAAAATAGTAAATGAAAAGAAAATAACAATTGTGTCATTTCTTTTTCATTTGGTTTGTTTAAAGTATCAATACAAACAATTACACCTACCGTGACCACTTTAGGATCTTGAAGCCCTTGACGTGTTCTTGATCTGGATTAAACAACGAATGAAGAAATAGGTAACGGAATGGTTTGTTCGTACCTGGGGTGTTCGGTATTTGTGGAAAACTAGAAGGGGGGGTTGAATAGTTTTGCCGATTTTAAGATAGTTTCAAAAACTTTAGATTCGTTAATATGTGAGATCTTATGGATGTAGAAAAAGTATAGATCTAATGATAAATCAAGTAAATAAAGTAAAGCGAAGGGAAAGAAAAGACACAACCGATGTATAGTGGTTAGGCTACAAGGACACCTTCCTTGCCCTACTCCACTCCCCGAGTCACCTACTCGATAGTTCAAGCACTATGTCAACAAACTCCTTCACTTGGCGGAGAAGCCTTCACAACGTTGCTTACACTTTTTTTGGTACAAAGCTAGATACCGACTCCGTAGCACGGTGGACCAAACCAACACGACTATTATACAACAAATATGTGAAATATCAAATACAAGATCTTGGCTACAGAAATCTTGCGGAGTGACAAATCAATCAAGGACCCCTTGCTTGGATGACTTGTAGAATGCTCGTGATCTCGCCTTAGAGAAGGGCCTATATGAGGATCACAATAGAAAGAAAGAAGAACAACTCTCTAGATCAAGTGATCTATATATTAGAAGAGAATGAGAGTGTTTGAGAGATTTAGTTAGAAGAGGGGTGAGTTAGAATGAAGAAATGGCTCTCTATTTATAGGCAAATTTATCCTCTGTTCAACGGATCCCACGGATCCCTCCCACTTGGGATCCGTCTAGTGTAATCCTAGGGATTCGTGGGACGCTCCTCTTTGCCCATGGGATTTTTGGTTATGGGTTGGTCCATGGGTTTTCTTTAGATTCAATGTATCTAAGTATACATTGTATCTAGCCAACTTGGGTATGGGTATGGGTTATGATCCATAGGTTATGGTCCATGGGTTATGGTTTTTACCCATCCTAATAAACTATTACAAGAAATGCTTAATTACTACATTTTTGTATTTAAATGGCTATATGTAAATGCTTTACAAAAATAACATGTATCCTTATAATTATACTTAAGATAACATTATATTTGTTATCAACAAAACACAAAGAGATCGCAAAATATTAATAAACGTTTTTACTGTTTATTTGTATTAACAATCTCCCCCTTTTTGTTGATGACAAAACATAATGTTATGATGAGTAAAACTTAAGAATAGATGTAAGTTTTGAAAGCCCCTAAGTTTTACTTCTTCTCCTCCTTTTTGTCGAAACAAAAAGTTAACCCTTGGAAGAAATAAAAGTGTGGAAAAACAAGTCCACGTATTGCTAACTCCCCCTTGACGGTAGCTCCCCCTAGTTTGGGGCGTCAAGTGAAAAAAAATAAAAATCCTACAAAAAGAAAGGTTAGTAACATGCTTAAATAATCTTGTGATTGCCGAGAATCAAGATTGGGAGCCAAGGTATGTAAACAAGGCCTTGTAATAAAACAACAAATTGTAGTGGTATTTATGCCACTTACAAGCATGTAAAAATAAGAACAAGACTTTGTTCTTGAAAAATGACTTCAAAATAAAAAGTACTAAAAATAGAAAATAGTAGTAGTGGTTCCTTCCATGCTTGCATAAGGTTATGGATGGAGGTTTGGATGTGTAATGGTATTGATGCGATCAAGAATGAGGTTGAGTATGAATCGCATTTCTTCTATAACTTCTGTTGCAATTTCTCTAGTGGATTGGCAATGTTCACAATGTAGGTGATGTGGGTAATGAGTACGGAAATCTTCCAGTTTGTTTTGATTTGTGAGTTGCGGAAGTTGTGGTGGAAAAATAGGAAAATACGGATCAAAGTCCAGAATGATTGGAAGCGGTGGTGGAAAAGAACCTAGATGTTCTTATAGTTTAATGGGAGATACAGGTGGTGATGTTTCAAGATCATTGAATATTGTGTTCGGAGAAGTTGGAGGTGTCAAAAAGGCTAATTCTTTTTGCTTTGGTTGTGGAGATCTTGTTGGAGTCGTAAGGAGTTCCAAAAGAGTGTTTTTAGGTGATGAATGATTTGGTGATGAAGTTGGTTTACTCGTTGGTGATGAGGGAGGTGCTATAATGGAAGCATCTTGATTTTGGTAATGAGCCATATGATGGTTTTCCTAAGCAACAAGATCGGATGTTAATCCGTGCGGATATCCTAGAGTTTGATTTTGGTATTTTGGAAGATGGAAGTACAAAGGTTTGAGTTTCATGGAGATGATTGTTTGTACTAGGTGATTCATCTAAAGGGTTTGTGGATGACATGGTGTATTGTGTTTGTGAGGATGAGATGGATTATGCAAGCATTTTGGGATTTCTATATATACAAAAACAAAGCATTGTAATGAATGCTTGACCCAAAATGTGGATTAAAATCTAATGATTAGATATGAATTTAAGGCATGTGATCATGGGAACACAAGCATTAAAGAGCATACTCCCAAAAATAAAACAAATGTGGATTTTTCATCCAAAGTGAGAAAAATAGAAGATAAAAACAGCTTCTGTCTCACGGATCCCACGGATCCTTCCCTTGAGGGATCCGTCCAGCATGAAGGCTGGGATCCATGGGTCTGGTGATTCAGGCAGCACAAAATTTTTCTTTTTGGAAACATTTTTGCCTAGTGTATGCCTAAACTATTTGGAGTTACGGTTATCTCGACCCCTAAAAAGAAAAAGAAAAATAAACTAGAAGTAGAAAAGCATCCTATTGAGATAACCCGAAAACACATATTTAGTACATAAGTACGTAATTTAGTGTTATCAATGCTCCTAATTCATTGTTGATTAAATGAATGTACCCGAAAACACATATTAGTTATGTGTCCCCTTTAGCATTCAAAAGACATGAGATGTAATGAAAACGGGTTTTTACTTTGTATTAATAATGAAAAAGCGATTTGTCCTAGACGTGAGAAATTGCTTTTGTGAAATTGATACGGGAAGGTATTATCCTTTTAGAAAACATTATGAAAAGAGGTTTTCTTTGAAAATGTGTATGTAGTTATGTGTTTGTAGCTTGTAAGAAAAAATAAGAAAGCTATAAGTGGAAAACTTATCTTGGGTTTTGAAAATTCCCGTATTGTTTGTGAGTTGTGCATGAAATAGAAATCCTAGACTCAGAAAGAAGAAGGCTAGTGTTTACATACCTTGTAGAGTCAAATAAGTTACGACGTTTGTTCCATTAGACCAAGACCAAGATGAAGTAGGTTGAATTGTTCCCACTCCAACGGTTTGGTGAGGACGTCGGCTATGTTGTCTTCGGATGCTACCATCTCAATAGAGATGTTCCCCTTTTGAACATTGTCTCTTAGGAAGTGATGACGAATCTCTATATGCTTTGTGCGAGAATGCAATACCGGATTCTTGCTTAAGTCGATGGCACCTTTGTTGTTACATAGGATGGCTATGTCGCTTAGATGAATGTCGTAGTCGACTAACTCTTGTTTCATCCATAGTGCTTGTTGGCATGCTTTGGCGGCGGAGACGTACTCGGCTTCGGTTGTTGATATTGCTAGTGCCGTTTGTTTCTTAGAAAAACAAGATGTTAAACAACATCCCATGAAATTACATACCCCACTTGTACTTTTTCTATCAACGTAATCACCTGCATGGTCAGAATCTGGATATACAATTGTTTCTACTCCCGTGCCCTTAGGATACCATAATCCTAATTGTTTTGTTCCCTTAATATATCTAAATATCCTTTTTACGGCTTCTAGGTGTGATGTTTTAGGGTCTTCTTGAAACCTAGCACATAAGCAAACATTAAACATGATATCCGGCCTACTTGCCGTGAGGTAGAGAAGGCTACCTATCATGCCACAATATTTAGTATTATCTGCGGATTTGCCGTCTTCATCTTTTGTGAGTTTGGTGTCGGATGACATTGGAGTCCTAATTGGTTTCGACTCTTCTAGACCGAATTTCTTTAACATCTCCTTTATGTATTTAGATTGATTGAAGAAGATACCATCTTCTACTTGTTTTATTTGTAGACCAAGAAAGAAACTAAGTTCTCCCATCATACTCATCTCGAACTCGTCATGCATGATTTTAGAGAAATCATCACACATGTCTTGACAAGTGGATCCGATTATAATATCATCTACATATATTTGTACTATGATTATATGTGACTCTCTTTTCTTAGTAAAGAGTGTGTTGTCAACTAACCCCATGGTATAGTTGTGTTTAATTAGAAATTACTTGAGTCTATCATACCAAGCTTTTGGAGCTTGTTTACGACCGTAAAGGGCTTTCTTTAATTTATACACATGTTTGGGTTTTTCAAAATCGATGAAGCCAGGAGGTTGAGCTGGTTTTGCCGATTTTAAGTTAGTTTTGCCGATTTTAAGTTAGTTTCAAAAGCTTTAGATTCGTTAATATGTGAGATCTTATGGATGTAGAAAAAGTATAGATCTAATGATAAAGCAAGTAAATAAAGTAAAGCGAAGGGAAAGAAAAGACACAACCGATGTATAGTGGTTCGGCTACAAGGACACCTTCCTTGCCCTACTCCACTCCCCGAGTCACCTACTCGAGAGTTCAAGCACTATGTCAACAAACTCCTTCACTTGGCGGAGAAGCCTTCACAACGTTTCTTACACTTTTTATGGTACAAAGCTAGATACCGACCCGTAGCACGGTGGACCAAACCAACACGACTATTACACAACAAATATGTGAAATATCAAATACAAGATCTTGGCTACATAAATCTTGTGGAGTGACAAATCAATCAAGGACCCCTTGCTTGGATGACTTGTAGAATGCTCGTGATATCGCCTTAGAGAAGGACCTATATGAGGATCGCAATAGAAAGAAAGAAGAACAACTCTCTAGATCAAGTGATCTATATGTTAGAAGAGAATGAGAGTGTTTGAGAGATTTAGTAAGAAGAGGGGTGAGTTAGAATGAAGAAATGGCTCTCTATTTATAGGCAAATTTCTCCTCTGTTCTACGGATCCCTCCCACTTGGGATCCGTCTAGTGTAATCCTAGGGATCTGTGGGACGCTCCTCTTTGCCCATGGGTTTTTTGGTTATGGGTCATGGGTTATGGGTTGGTCCATGGGTTTTCTTTAGATTCAATGTATCTAAGTATACATTGTACCTAGCCAACTTGGGTATGGGTTATGATCCATGGGTTATGGTCCACGGGTTATGGTTTTTACCCATCCTAATAAACTATTACAACAAATGCTTAATTTCTACATTTTTGTATTTAAATGGCTATATGTAAATGCTTTACAAAAATAACATGTATCCTTATAATTATACTTAAGATAACATTATATTTGTTATCAACAAAACACAAAGAGATCGTAAATTATTAATAAACGTTTTTACGGTCTATTTTTATTAACAATATTGATAGATGAAACGAGTGACTGATGATGAGATTATGTGAGTATGATAATTTCAGATCTCTTTGTTTTGAAGGCCTGTTTGTTGAGAGATAATTGATAGGTGAGAGGGGGAGTAATTTTATCTGTGTTAGGGTTAGGATTAATAAAAATGAGGTGAAATATTAGGGTTTGTAGTCCTTTATAACCGGTTATGTATGGATCGGGTATTTTGATTTGTTCCTTGGGCTGATCGTGTACTAATGGTATTGGGCTTGATCCGAATATTTTAGATTGGGCTTTGGATTTGATCTAAGTATGGGCTGTTATTTATCAAAATTAAGTTAGGCTGACATGAAATTATATCTAGTGTGTTTTAATACATGGACTTATTTTTGATAATCACTTGGCAAAAAGAATGGTATTTTGGTTCACGAAAATTCTCACGAGGTTACTATTTCACGGCTAAAGTTTTCGATGAATATCAACGGTGATCACGAAGATGATGCTTTATTATTTATTTGGGTTTGAAGTGAAGTGTTACGGGCGCGTGTACTTATTTCGTCTTCTTTCTTTCTTCCCTTCCACGAAGATGATTTGTTTGGGAAAATATTGAGTGTGATGAAGACTTGGATATCTAGTTACTTTTGTGATTCCTTCTCTCTTAACTCACAAAGTAGCTATCACTTTTCGGTGTCTTACACAGTTGAGGATACGTCAAGAGGTTTTGTACATTCACCGTTCTTTTTCACAAGGATAGTACAAGCTTAAGTAACTATTCCGGGAAATTTTACTTCATTCTCGAGTTCGTCATATTGAGATTTTACTTCATTCTCGAGTTCGTCATATAGGGGGTTGAAATGAGTTAGACAATTTCAAATGGTATTGTTCATCGACATCTTCTCACGAGCTGATATGATTTATGATGGAATGCTTCCAGTTAATGCTTCATGTACACAATTTTATGCTGATTTCAATAAATCGTAACCATCAGGGGAGAGAAATGTGTACATCGGGGACGCACAACAAGTTCACGTGATCGGGCTTAATGGTTTATTTAATGATTTTTGTCAGAAATTGGTTGATTCTATATCATTCTATCGTCTGTTTCTACGCACTTATTCCTTATCCACCATCAGCAATTTCAGACAACAAATTCAAGATGATCAATGATTCAACTTTTTACCTTGGTGTTATCATTTCATGTGTACAGTATGGGCTGATTTGTTATATGAAAGATAACTGGAATGTATTTAGTGAGATGAAGATGTTGATATCTTATTCCCCCAAATGGACAATCTTGAAGAGGGTCGAGTCGACAGTCGATTCTTCATTTTTCGCTTCGTGTTAGAAGACTAAAGACGGTTCTAATTTAATTATCAAAAGACTTCTTCGAATTCAAGAAATTCTTCAGAAAGGTTGTCAGTTTGGAAGAGAGCACTAATTAGGGGAGAGTAAAAGGCCAGATCTATCCCTAATTAGATTTGCTCGCATTGTTCTTCTGCATGTAAAGAGATGGCAGCTGAGAAGATTCATGAAGTTTGAAGAATGTGAAGAAACTCTTGGAGCTGCTGAGATTATGTCTTGTATTTAATTTTTCTTGTAGGGAACATTGTAAGCAACTCCCGTATGACATCACTTGGGGAGAGATTGTTAGCCTCGCTAAAGTGAAGTCATTATGGGAATTGCATTAGTTTCTTCTTTTACTCATTCGCAAGGACTAGTTTAGTCATTTGTGCTAAGTTAGGATTGTAGTAGTATAAATACACCTCCTAGTCCCAACTAGGAGGGTGGAAGTTCACACTTGTAAAATAGGTGTGTGTGGTTTCTTCTTCTTCTCTCTAGAAACACACACATCTTTCCCTTTTCTATCTAATAACAATACCATGTCTTTCTTATTCTTTGAGCTTCCCCGACCCCCGAACCACATGAATCTCGTGTTTTTATCGGTCCTACATAATCTTTGCATGATTCAAGCCTACAACTTTGGTCAATTGGTCTGGCCATTGTTGGTTATGAGACTATGATAAGTTTATAAACTAGATATTGCTAGTTGTTAGACATTGGTTTTCATAAACACATAACTAATAATACATATGGGGCGTATAAATGAAATCCAGAGAGAGAAAGTGATGAGTGTTGGGAACTTAGTGAGACAAAGAAAAATGATATTGAAAAGCTCCAACCCTTTGCCTTGCAAGGCAAAGGGTATTTATAGTTACAAGCTTAAACGCCCTCCTTCGGGCTGTGGATCATGTATACAGTGGGTAAAGACCCGTCCGTCCTCCGCGGTGTTACTTAACAAACTGCTTACTAACATTAAATGATTATGACTACGAGCTTTCTAACGAATACATATACTTGAGGTGACCGACTCTTTAACTACTAGATTTTATAAATCCTAACAATCTCCCTCTAAGGGAGGTCACCTCAATTTACATTGATTACAAATAGATATTACATTTTGGGTGTTCTTGGATTCTTAATTAAGTTATTTGCTCTGTAGCCCGTAGCCATTGATTCTTCGTGTTCCACATGTTTTGTTATTTCAAGTGGAGGTCTTTAACTGATCCACGTGATGGTGAGTTATGAACCAGCTTTGAGATCATCAGCCACAACAAGTCTATGACTCATCCTTTTGTTGTATCACCATTATGTGATGTTGTGACTTTCGGACCGACATGCTCACATTTTGGATCATGATATCTTCTTATCAGAGTAGCGGAAGATTTTGTTGATTCATGATATTTGCAGCGGTGTAGCAGAAGCATGGATTGAAAATATCAGAGTCAGTTGATGAAGATATGCACTTATGATTTCTTTAGAAGTGAATGTGTTGTGTGAGCATGTGGTTATGGTTTGTCTCCTCAATTCTGATCATCTGCAACCGTCGGGTGTTCCTGCATACAACAATTAGCAATAAACGCGCACGAAAGTGTCTTTGATCACTTTCGTTGAATTGAGGTGCACGGCCAACGGTTCCCCTTTGATCAGTAGAAGTACTGCCTGTGATCAGGTATAATTCCGAGGAATCTCCTTGACAGGGTTTCACAGCTACTCTAGCTGTTCTCAAACCGGAACATCTCAAAGAAGATAACGCGGAGTGAGTGAACCAGCAAACTGAGATTTACCGATTGATTAAAAATGATTTGAAAAACAATCTTGTATTGCTTAACAGAAAGAATTTTTGCAATACAACTAAGGTTTTATTAGGAAAAATCAATTTTCAATCATAAATACCTTTTGATTTTGAAAGTGTAATACACAGTCGATGTGCTATGTAAAATAATTTTTGGCACAACGACCGGTTTTTTTTCAAAGGTATCCGTCAATCCATTTCCTGAACCAGGATTGATTCATGAGTGAATCGCCCCATCGTTTCTGTCGAGTTGTCACATGGTTGATCTATTGGATTTATTGATGATCTCTTGGCTCTAGACTCAACAGTGCACATTTAGTTCCTATGCCGGAGACTAGGGAGAGGGTCTCCTTTTTCAATATCAACAGTCTCTTAGATAGAGTCGATAGATTATGTGGGTTCCCCGTGAGAATGAAACAAGTTCTTTTAAGAGGAACTTGAGTAGCTTGGGAAGTTGTAGTGTAGTGCGTCACTAGGTCCATGATGTCTTGTCTTCAATACCGATGTTACCTTAGTAACCATCAGTAGCATATGAATTGAACCCGGTTTCTGCCCTAAGGTTGAAAAAAATGGAGGGCTATTTCTTTTCACCCTTTTCTCATTCATTTCTTTTTCATTCTTCAACCCCTTCAGTGCTTACCGAGATTTCATTACTAGAACCTTGTTGGGTTTATTCCAGTTCTAGCTCTATCTCAGTCCGCACTCTTCCCATTTCTCAATTTTCCCCTTTTTTCATCATACCTAAAGACTTCTACACTGTCTAGTGGAATGTCCCTGGGTAGATCCCTGCGGCTCTGGCTGGATCGTGGGAATGAATACCTAACCTAACCATCCTTATATCTACATGCATAAAGTAAATTTGGTTGGTCTTTTGGTATTGTTCTTCTGCCATTGAAACCAATTAAAAACCATATGAAAATCAATCCAGGTACTTGTGATACAAGATCAAAGCATTTTGTACCTGAATTGTTTTTGATATTTTTAGAAACGCTGCCCCTCAACATGTGCGTCAAATATTAGAAGTTGTTTTGGCACATGGAGGCAAGAGGACTTTGAAATCTTAGATTAGGAATAAAAACTTTGAAATCTTTGATTTAACATTTTCTAAAGATATCATCATCACTTCCCCTGATCGAGTCAAGTATTTTAAGTACTTTGTACAAAATATTTTGGGAAGGGATGAGGTTTACATTTGATTGTTCCCCCTCAATATGTGCGTCGAGATTCAAAAGTGTTTTGCACATATTAGAGGGAACATGCACTTATAGATAAATCAATCACGTTTCAATTCTTTTTGGTCTAAGATAAATGCTCCCCCTTAACATGTGCCTGAGAAAATTTGAAATCGTTTGGCACATGTAGGGAGGAGAGCTTGTTATTATATTTATAAAACCAGTTATTGAATTATCAGTTTATATCCAATTTAAATCACAAGTTCTCCCCCGATCACAATTTTCAAATCCTTTGAGATTTGTGATCTCTATTGATTTAAATTTTTTTTGAAAGCTTTTGAGGAGAATTGTGACTTGCTTTTAAAACATTTAACTGATAAGGATCAAATTCTGAGACTTTAAACTCCAATAATTAAACATGCTTAAGTATCTTAGGAAAATACAACATTAGCCTCGGTCTGGATCCAATTGTACAAAAACATTGTTCTTTTTGATTATCCAAAATTAGACCTTGCTCGATTACGTGCCAATTGTTTGAAAAATAACTTTTTGATTTTATTAAAATCATTCTCCCCCTAAATCAATGACATAAGTTGTTGATTGAGTGTTAGAGATTTTGACAAATGAAAAGTCTAGATTTTTTGCAAAAATATAGCCCGAGTTATTTTCAAAGCAATTTTGTTTTCATTAGATAAAAAATATTTTTTAGATGAATATTTAGAAGGAAAAATATTTGTGAAGGAAACATTTGTCTTTTTGGCGACAAACATTTGTTTTTTGAATTAGAGCATGATGTTTCAAAAATTAGATTAAAAATGGCTCTGTTCTTTCTTTTAAAACTGGTTACCGCCTGAAATGACAATAAACATCATTTTTCTCCATCTCATGTAAAACTTTTTTTTTATTTTTTTTATTTTTTTATTTTTATTTTTTAACTAAAAGTTTATGTACATTCGAACTTCATCTAAAGACCCGTGCCATTCTTTGAGTGACAAATCAAAGTCTGTAGATGTTATCGAAGAACAGAAATTTGATGTGAAATATATATATATATATATATATATATATATATATATATATATATATATATATATATATATATATATATATATATATATATATATATGTATAGGCTTTTTCAAAGATTTTTTGCTTTTTATGGATTTTCAAATTTTATATTTTTCTATTTTCCTTTTTTGTAGGTTTTATAATTTTGTGTTTTGCTTTTTGATAAGATATGTACAAGAGATAGATGAAGAAAAGCCATTACTCCTCGTCTTCCTCATTAAGACGTTTGAGTGTTTTCGGTTGTAGACTCTTTAGTCCAAGTCGTGGAAGAATAAACTCAAAACGTTCTCTAGGAAGAGCTTTAGTGAAGATGTCTGCCAGCTGATGTTCAGTTCTCACAAAATATAGTTCCTGTTAGGATTTAGTAAATCAAGTTATTAAAGTGTCGGTCACCTCAAGTATATGTATTCGTTAGAAAGCTCGTAGTCGTAGTTATTTTATGTTAAGTAGTATTTAGTTATGTAACACCATGGAGGACGGACGGGTCTTTACCCACTGTATGCCTGATCCACAGCCCGTAGGTGGCGATTTGTGTAAGACTATAAATACTCTCTACCTCCCAAGGTAGAGAGTTGGAGCTCATAATAAGATTTTCACTTTCTCTCACTAAGTTCCCAAACCTCTAACTATTTCTCTCTCTAAAACATCATTGTGTACGCCTCTTGTGATTATGGTTTGATGTGTTTGTGAAATCCAATATGTTACAAATGGTATCAAGAGCCATGGTTTGATCATCTCTTTTACATATCCTTGGATTTCTAGTGGTTTTAGATGGTTTTTGAGTTTGAAAAAGTTTAGTGGTTTTTGCATCATTTGGATCAATTCTTGTGTTAAAGTTTGAATTTTGAGTGTACTTTTGTGTTTAGAATCATTGTAAGTGCTTGGGTTTGGATTTGTAAAACTTGAATCACTGTGGTTGATCTTGCTTTGGATTGAAAAGTGTTGTTTTTAAGTTTTTCTACCTAGCGACTTGAGTCTCGGAGTTGTTTTCATCATAGCGACTTGATTTGTTAATTTCCAGCGAGTTGTAGTTGAAGTAGTAGCGACTTAAGCCTAGCGACTTGTCTATTGAGACAAGCCGACAAACAGTACAAGTTAGTGGAAGTTCCACTTCGGCTAGCGACTTAGTTGGGTTAGCGACTTGCTTCGTTATCCCTAGCGACTTGTACTTATTGTTCTCAGCGACTTGCCATTAGCGACTTGGATACTTAGCGAGTTGCTCTTTAGCGACTTGACTATTTAGCAATTTGGTGCTTTAGCGATTTGTGTCCAGCGACTTGGGTCATAGCGACTTGGACTTAGCGACTTGATTCACATCGACTTGAGGTGTAGCGAGTTGCTACTTAGCGACTTGGTTCAAGGGTTATAGCGACTTGGTTAATACTTGTTTCTAATACGGTTTTCTCTTGATTTAGTAAAATCCAGTGAAAGAATCAATTTCCCGGTTTAATTGTAGAGTTATAAAATCCCGTGAAATCTGTAAACATGTCTACCAACGTGCCTACAATCATCTCTACTGTAGCTGAGGACATTTAAGCAGCTGGTTCAGACACTCGTCCCCCCATGCTTGACAGAACTGACTATGACTCTTGGGCTCAACGAATCAGATTGTACTGTCTTAGAAAGGAAAATGGGGTCAACATTCTCAAATCCATTGATGAAGGACCTTATCAGATTGAGACTACAAGAGACATAATTGATACTGCTGCAGATGGAACCATGATCTTTGGATTGGACAGACCAGAGACGTATGATGAGCTCAGTGATAAGGAGAAAAAGAGATTCGATGCTGATATCAGGGCTTCAAAAATTATACTTCAGGGTCTTCCAAAAGACATCTACAAGCTTATCAATCACAACACTAAAGCCAAGGCTGTTTGGGATAATGTCAAGATGCTTCTCTCAGGTTCTGAATTAACCAAGGAAGACAGAGAATCACAGTTGTATGATGAATTTGTGCACTTCAAGATGAAACCAGAAGAGAGTATCTATGAATATTACGTGAGATGCCACAAGCTTGTGAATGATATGAGGAATATCAAAATGACTATGCCAAACATGCAGCTGAACTCAAAGTTTGTGTACAACATGAATCCCGAATGGCACAAGTTTGTCACCTCTATGAAGTTAACCAAAGGATTGAAGAACACCAACTATGAGCAACTGTATGCCTTCCTTCTCTAGAATGAGAGACATGCTATGTTTGAACGTAGGATTCTTTAGCAGTTCAAATCTAAGCAGGGAGAAACCAGTTCGTCAAATTACTCAACAGCCTTTTACACAAATGTTGGAATTACAACCAAAGCTTCTCAACCACACTCATGGAAAACTTCATCAATCAACTGTCTCTCATGGTTAGTCAAAACATGAACTCTCTCCCACACACCAACAATAACCTCAGAACAGCATCCAATCCACACAATCAAACAACTGTCAGAGATGGGAAGGTTATGGTGCAACCAGTTCAAAAAAGGCAGTATGAACAGGGAAGAGGTAGAGTAGGTGGAGGATATGTGGCAAATCAGAATAGGGGAAGGAATGGAAATCAAGGATAAGCAAAGCCGATCAAGTGCTACAAATGTGGTGGTGATGGACATATAGCTAGAAACAACACATCTCCAAAACGCCCACAAAATGCAGAGTACTTCAGAGACAAGATGTTACTTGTGCAAGCTTAGGATAATGGAGCTATGTTGGATGAAGAGGATCTGTTCTTTCTTGCTGAGGGCAATGCCAAGACATATGATGCAGATGTGGATGAGCAGCCAATTCAGGAGATAGGTCATAATCATCAGAATGCCTTTCAAGTCGCCGACTGTGATGCATACGACTCTGACATCGATGATGAACCTACTGCCCAGACAATTTTCATGGCTAGCATTTCTCCAATGGTCTCTCCAAAGGTCCCCACACCACAGCAAGCTAGTCCATCCAAAGAATCAATCATCTCAGAGGTATTAAAACTATATGATAATGTTGATCAGCAAAAGATACATGATAAAGTTCAATCGCAGGAAACCAGTGACTCAGATATTGCTAATATGGGCAATGATAATATTGTCCCATATGATCAATATGTGACCCAATGTGAGAATGTGATTGAACCAAGTGATGTATCTAATGCAATCAATGAAGACTATATCTTTGATGAATACACTACTAGTGTTCCTAATGATTATGCCATCTCAGAACTTAATGCCTATAAAGAACAAGTTGCCATTTATGAACAACGTGCTAAGTTTGAGTTAACTACCCGTGAGCAGGAGATGGATGACCAAATGCGTACAATTATTAGAAAAAGTAATTTTAGGGAAGAAATACTTATACAAGAGTTAGATTCCTTAAAAGAAAAGCTTAACAAAACGGCTAAGCAAAAACAAGAACTTCAAGAAAATGTGAAAGTGCTTAAACAGGAATTTAATGCCAAGGAATCAAAACTCTTAAATGAATTTTCCAACCTAAAAACTTTGAAAAACAAACTTGAAAAAAATTGTACGTACAAGGAAACACCATTCAGACTGCTCACATGATCACTAAGCATAGAGTTCTAAGTGACAAACATAGTGTTGCGTTAGTTGATGAACCAAACCCTAAGGCGTGTCTGAAAGCTAGAGAAGCACAGAAGGCAATCTATGATGGCATTGAAATCCTTAAGCCTAAACAGAAACCTAGTTGTGCTGAGAATACTGAGGAAGATAAACAGTTAGAAGAAGTAACTAGAAAGAAATTGGATGAAAAGCTTAAGAGCTCTTTATGCATAGAAAAGAAAATCAGCTATAAAACACCCAACTATGCTAAGGATAACTGGATTGCCTTTAACAAGTTTAGACCTCAAACATAGCAGACCCCTGAACAAGTGTTTTGGAAAAAGGACATGGACATGAAAAAAGCTGATGAGTTTGTTGAAAAGAATTCCCCATGTAGGAGAATGCTTCCTGCCACTGTTTATCCCCCAATACCCCAATGCATTTAGTTCCTAGATCTATTCCCACTAAAAGCAAGACCTTAATCAGTCAATATGTAATCTTTCAATTATTAGTTGATTTTGAGAAAACTTGTAAGAAAAGGATCACACCCACTGGGATAACTGAAGGGGAAAGGGGTTTTGAGCAAACTAAAGAATGCTATTTAAGTGAGGTCATGCCTTTCTTTAAACAATTAAAAGGTCAATTTGAGAGTCTTAAAAAGGGGATGGATTCAGATATTAAAGAAATGGAAAAGGAATTTGATGCAATGACAGTTGAGGTTAGTGACTATGAGCGAGAATTAAAATATAATGAGATTGAGAGGAAGAACTTGCATACCTTAAATGAGAATCTTATTTCTGAATGTATTACTCAAGATGTGTTTTACACTACTACGAATTGTTCCATTAATGCTTCTCAATTTCATGAATTATCTGTTGCTCTGAAAGTCTCCCATGATCGTGTCATTGAGCTTGAAAAAACTAACTATAAACTACATGATAAAGTTGAACAGGATGATCATGATAACCTGGTGAAACAATTTTCTAAATTGGAAGTTGAGCATCTTGCTTTGCAATTAAAATATCAACATCTAAAAGAAAATGTTAAAACCTCAAATATCAAGACATCCTTGGATGCTCCTGAATTTGATGCAGTTTTTGAAATTAGCAAACGTGATGAACAGATTCGAGCTCATTGTAACACGATCAGAAAATTGAGAACCCAAATTTCACAATTAAAGGGTGAAAAGAACAATGTGACAGGCTCCCAAATGCCTCCTCCTTTAGATTCTCAGAGTTCTCCGACTTTTCATCTTCAAAACTTGGTTAATGTTTTACAAAAGGAAAATGAGAGCTTTCTAGAAGAAAATGAAAAGGTTAAAAAATACTTTAAGGAGTTATATGATTCAATGAAAGTCACTCGTGACAAGAACAACAAAAAAATAACGTCTTTACAAAAGGAAATTGAGAATCTGAAGAATCAGGAAAAAGGGAAAATGCCACTTGCCTTTTATGAGAATGTTGCATCAAAGTCATCTGAAGACTGCAAATATACTGTGACTGTTAAATATATTCCTCCTCATCTTAGAAATAATGAACTTGCATTTCATAATTATCTTGCTCGTCTTAAGGATAGTCTTGAATGTCTTCGTGAGATTGTAGAAGAGGACTTCATAAATAAGCCACTTGATAGTGAAATTAGGTTTGCTTCCATTCAGGCCAAACGATCTCAAGAGATGTTAGAATGTTTAATAGCAACATGTCCTAAATCCTTAGGTGCGAAAGATAAATCTGTGATGCCGTGTTCCATGCCTAGTGCTAAGTATACAAACCATTCGATGCCCAACATTAAGAAAGTGAATTTCAATGTACCTTCAAGTAGTTCATATCCCTGCACTTCTAGTTCAGGAATGCAAAAAGTTGCAAAACCAACTAATGTTCCAATTCCCTCTATAGGAGTAAGAAGTGACACAAAAGCAAGCAGGTCAAAGCCTCAAGGCAACATAAAGAATGATAGGACCTTGCGTGCTAGGAATGTTCAGTGGAAGAGAGTAGAAGATCACCTTAGGGAGAATTTGAATAAAACGAATCGTGTCAATTCTAGTGTTAGCTCTAAGCATACTGTAATTAATGCGAATTCTGCTACTTTTGGCAAAACATGTAATGATGATTGCGTGGTTTCTGTTACTAATCTTGAATGTGGTGTGAATGATTTGATTAATGCTGTTAAATGCCCAGTTAGAACTGTTAATGTTAAAAATCAAGCTAAGAAGGCTAAAAGGCAATGGCGAAAGAAAGTTAGAAAACAGTGGAAACCCACAGGAAGGAAATTTAGTAATATAGGTTATCAATGGATACCTACTGCCCGTAAGATTAATGAGCTGTGCCCTAAATTTGCTAAGTCAATGCCCACTAGAAAATGGATGCCTACTGGTAGAACTATTCCCTTAAGAAGTGAACATACTTTGAATAGGTCAAATATGGACACTAGCACTGCATCTATTTCTGATGAGTCCATTGTTTCTACTTCTAATGTGGGTGTTCCAATCACTGTTACTAACCAAATGGAACCCATTCTTGCATGGGGATCCCAATTATCCAGTTATCCATTCTTGTCTGTGTTCAACTGCAGATCGTTCAAATCGTTCTGTGGTACTTGGACTTAGGCTGTTCCAAGCATATGACTGGAGACCGGTCGCGGCTCATGAACTTCGTAAGTAAATTCATCGAACTGTGAGATTCGGAAACGATCATTTTGGTGCTATTATGGGTTATGGAGATTACGTGGTTGGAGATAGTGTGATTTCCAGGGTATATTATGTTGAAGGTCTTGGACATAATCTATTTTCTGTCGGACAATTTTGTGACTCAGATTTAGAAGTGGCCTTCAGAAAACATACTTGCTTTGTTAGAGAACTTGATGGTGTGGAACTTCTCGGAGGAACTCGTGGTTCAAACCTATACACCATCTCTATCGAAGATATGATGAAATCTTCACCCATCTGCTTGCTGTCAAAGGCTTCCAAAACTAAGTCATGGCTATGGCACCGTCGTCTCAATCACTTGAACTTTGGTACCATAAACAATCTTTCCAGAAAAGACTTAGTAAGAGGATTACCCAGATTAAAGTATGAAAAAGATCATCTTTGTTCAGCTTGCCAATTTGGAAAAAGCACGAAATATTCCCACAAACCAAAACCCACAAACTCAGTAATGGAAGTTCTTCATACCCTTCATATGGACTTGTGCGGACTAATGAGAGTGCAAACGATAAATGGGAAGAAATACATTCTAGTAGTTGTTGATGACTACTCTCGATTTACTTGGGTAAAGTTTTTTAGGACGAAGGATGAAACTCCAAATGTCATCATCAAACTTATCAAATAGCTTCAAGTTTGACTCAACAATACTGTTAGAATTGTTCGAACAGACAATGGCACAGAGTTTGTTAACAAAGAATTAATTCAGTTTTATGAAAGCGTTGGAATCAGTCATCAAAGAAGTGTTCCACGAACTCCTCAAGAGAACGGTGTAGTTGAAAGACGAAATCAAACTCTTGTGGAAGCCGCAAGAACAATGCTAATTTATTCAAAGGTTCCAATGTTTCTATGGGCTGAAGCCATTGCCACTGCTTGCTACACCCAAAATCGTTCCCTTATTCATACCTCTCATGGAAAAACTCCATATGAACTTGTTCATAAACATAAACATGATCTCTCCTACCTTCGTGTGTTTGGTGCTTTGTGCTATCTAATGAATGACGGTCAAGATTTAGGCAAATTAAGAGCAAAGGCAGATATTGGAGTTTTTGTTGGTTATGCACCAAACAAGAAGGGTTACCGAATCTACAACAAAAGAACCCGAAATATCATGGAAACAATTCACGTTACGTTCGATGAGCTGACCGGTCAAATGGCTCCAGGACAATCCAGTTCTAGACCCTCATTTCAACCTTCATCATGTAGTCCTATCAGTTCTACTCTTGTTTCCAATCCCTCACCAGCAACTCCTTATGTACCTCCTTCAGAAGATGATTTGAAGAAATTATTTGATCCAATGTTTGATCAACACTATGAGCCAAGTGCTAATGATCTGTCAATTCCATCAACAAAGGCTGCTCCTATCCATCTCAATGAAGTTAACCCTTCAGTATCAATGTCATTAAGTCAAGAAGCGCCTGTTGCTGATCACTCTGTCTCATCAACAAATCATCAATCATCGAGTGTACATCATGGAATTATTTCTGGTACCAATGATGGAGATAATCCCTTTGCTACTCCTGAAGATTCCCCATTTGAAAACATATTTGCTCCTGAATCATCATCAGAACCATCTTCATCAGGAGAAATCGACTCTGCTACTTCTGTTCCTCAACAACAACCACATGAACACCTTAGAAAATGGACACATGATCACCCATTGGACAACATCATTGGAAACCCTTCTCATTCAGTATCCACTCGTTGACAATTTGCAACCGATGCCATATGGTGCTTCTTCAACTTTGTACTGTCAAAGATCGAACCAAAAGACGTTAAAACTGCTATGAATGAAGACAGCTGGTTCAATGCCATGCAAGAAGAAATTCATGAGTTTGATCGACTAGATGTATGGGAACTAGTACCTGCTCCTGAATGTGCTATGATCATTGCTCTAAAGTGGATCTTCAAAGTAAAACTTGATGATCATGGTGATGTTTTAAAGAACAAGGATCGATTGGTTGCAAAAGAATACCGTCAAGAGGAGGGTATTGAATTTGAAGAATCATTTGCTCCAGTTGCTCGTATCGAGGCAATCAGAATCTTTTTGGCTAATGCTGCAAGTAAGAACATGGTAGTCTATCAAATGGATGTAAAAATGGCTTTCCTTAACGGTGACCTTAAAGAAGTCGTATACGTCAGCCAACCTGAAGGATTTGTGAATCCAGAGCATCCTACTCACGTCTATCATTTGAAGAAGGCTCTTTACGGTTTGAAGCAAGCTCCAAGGGCATGGTATGATACGCTATCAAAGTTTCTTCTATCTACTGGATTTACCAAAGGAGCAGTTGATCCGACATTGTTCACCAGAAAGTCAGGCAAACACTTAATTCACGTTCAAATCTATGTTGATGATATTATCTTTGCCTCGACTGACCCCAATGAATGTGACAGTTTTTCAAATGAAATGGGTTCCAAATTTCAAATGTCAATGATGGGACAAATGTCATTTTTCTTCGGATTACAAATTTCACAAAGTCCCGGAGGCATTTTTATAAATCAATCTAAATATGCAAATGAGATTTTAAAGAAATTTGAATTTGATTCTTGTGACCCTGTTGACACTCCCATGATAGAGCGTACCAAACTGGATGAGGACCACTCAGGGATCATGGTAGACCAAACAAAATATCGTAGTATGATTGGATCCCTGATGTACCTCACAACCAGTAGACTAGATATTTTGTTCGCTGTTTGCATGTGTGCTAGATATCTGGCTAAGCCTACCAAAAAGCACCTTAAAGAGGTTAAACTGGTCTTTCGGTATCTTCAAGGAACCATCAATATGGGACTTTGGTACCCGAAGGACACCGGTATGTCACTAACAGCCTATGCAGATGCTGATCATGCAGGATGTCAAGATACACGTCAAATTACGTCTGGTGGTGCTCAGTTTTTAGGTGATAAGCTTGTGAGTTGTGTAGGATTGTGAATATTATGTTGTTTGATGATTTGGGTGGTCTAGGACAATGTTTAAATAAGAAAGCCATTAGAGATAGATGAACAGGCCGAGAGGAGGTTCTTGAAAGAGAGTTGCTTTATAAAAGTGAAAGGTTTATTCAAAGAAGCCACACCCCTTCCATGGATGGAAGGAGTATTTATACTTACAAACAATACGTCCTCCTAACGGACTGTGGATCAGGCATACAGTGGGTAAAGACCCGTCCTTCCTCCACGGTGTTACACTAAACTAATCTATGCTACAAACTAACTAATAAACTGCTAAATAACGTAAATAACTACAAGTCTACGAGCAAACTTATGCTAGATAATATTTGGGGTGACCGACTCTTCACTATGTAATTTTCTAATTCCTAACAATCTCCCCCTAAGGGAGGTCACCCCATGTTTTACATTTCGAATCCTAGAATTCTATTCTTGACTATGTTCTTGAGCTCCTAGACTTCAATTCTTCAATTCCGCAATCTTTGTGCTTAAACAGTGACTCTTCATAGTCCGCATAATTTGTACTTTTAGTGGAGGCCTTTGAACTGATCCACATCTTTGATGATCTTCGAGCTTTCTTTGAGATCATCAGCCACATCAAATCTCTCTGGATCACCATTTTGTTGTGTTGCCATCATGTGAAGTTGTGACTTTCGGACCGACATGCTCACACTTTTGAATCATGACATCTTTCCATCAGAGTAGCGGAAGCCTTACTGGTTCATGATATTTGCAGCAGCGAAGCAGAATCATAGTATGAAATATCGAGCAGGTTATGTAGATATGCACCATCATGATTTCTTCAATTAAGTGTGGATGCTGTGAGCATGCGGCTTTGGATTGACTCCTCAATTCAGATCAGCTGCAACAGTCCAAATGTACCTGCAGACAACAGTTAGCAATAAAACACACGAAAGTTTCTTTGATCACTTTCGTTGAGTTGAGGTACACGGCCCACGGTTCCCCGTTGATCAGTACAAGTACTGCCTGTGATCAGGTATGATTCCTAACAATCTCCTTGACAGGGTTTCGCAGCTGTTCTAGTTGTTCTCAAACCGGAACGTCTCAAAGAAGACAACACGGAGTGAGTGAACCAGCGAATTGAGATTCACTGATTGATGAAAAATGATTTGAAAAACAATCGCGTATTGCTTAGAAGAAAGAGTTTTTCAATACGACGAAGGTTTTATGAGAAAGATCAATTTTCAATCAAAAATACTTTTTATATTTGAAAAGAGTACACATTCGATGTGCTAGATAAAAGAAGAGATTTGCACATCGAACTGTTTTTCCAAAAGTATTTTTTCAATCAGAGATACTTTTTGAATTTGAAACATAAATACACATTCGACGTGCTAGAGAAAAGAAGGTTTGCACATCGAACGGTTTCTCCAAAAGTATTCGTCAATTCCATTCCTGGACCAAGGTTGATTCAAGAATGAATCTCCCCATAATTTCTATCCAGTTGTCACAAGCTTGATCTTACGAGAAGATCTCACATGTCACCCACCAAGAGCTTGTTTGATGTTGGCTCTAGAAGGATTTCCATCTTCATTGTGAATATTTTTACATATCACTCGGATGTTCTGGAAATACCACAAGGATAATGCGTAGGACTCTGAATATATACTTACTTTCCACATTGTGTGAAACAGCAAGTCTTCAAGAATTTAGTGTCCTAATGAGATGTTGTGGATGATCTCTTGGATCTAGACTCAATAGTGCAAATTTGATTCCTATGCTGGAGACTAGGGAGAGGGTCTCCTTCTTCAATATCAACAATCTCTAAGAGAAAGTCGATAGATTATGTCGGTTCCCCGTGAGAATGAAACAAGCCCTTTTAAGAGGAACTTGAGTGGTTTGGGAAGTTTAGTGTAGTGTGTCACTGGGTCCATGACGTCTTGTCTTCAATATCGGCGTTACCTTAGTAACCACCAGTAGCATATGTATTGAACCCGATTACTGCCCTAAGGTTGAATTATTGGAGGGCTATTTCTTTTCACCCTTTTTCACATTCATTTCTTTTTCATTCTTCAACCCCTTAAGTGCTTACCAAGACTTCATTACTAAAACCTTGTTGGGTTTATTCCAGTTCTAGCTCTGTCTCAGTCCGCACTCTTCCCGTATCTCACTTTTCTCCTTTTTTCATCATACCTAAGGACTCTACACTATCTTGTGGATTATCCCTGGGTAGATCCCTCCGGTTCTGGCGGATCGTAGGAACAAATACCTAACCTAACCATCCTTATAACTCCATGCATAAAGTAAAATGGTCGGTCTTTTGGTACAGTTCATTCCTTCTCGAAACCAATTGAAAAATCATTTGGAAAAACAATCAAGGTACTTGTGATACAAAATCAAAGCATTTTGTACCTTAATAGTTTTGATCATTTAGAAATGCTCCCCCTCAACATGTGCATATGATTTGAAATTATTTTAACACATAGAGGCAAGAGTTCTTTTGAAGCACATCCACGAATCACAAAAGCCATTTAGAAAACCATTTGAAAACTCAATCAAGGTACTTTATGTTAAAACATAAAAGCTTTTGTACCTCAATAGTTTATTTTCTTTAAAATGCTCCCCCTCAATATACGCTTCGAGATTCGAAAGCGTTTAGCACACAAGAGAGAGCAGCATGCACATTTGAATCAAAACGATCACCTTTTATCAAATTTCATTATTAAATCACAAATTCTCCCCCGATCAAAAATATCAAACCCTTTGAGATTTTGGTTCTCAAGTGATTTAATTAGGTTTAGAAAACATGGGAGAAAAAGTGGCCTTGTTTAAATACTCATCTGGTTTTTGGATAAATCCTCCTCCTCAACATGTGCATTGTGTATTTGAAATCGTTTGGCACATGGAGGCAGGAGTGCCTATAAAGGACTAAAACCAATTCCATTTAAACAGATAAGATATTTAAATCACGATCTCTACCCCGATCAGAAATTTCAAACCTTTTGAGATTTGTGATACCAAAAATTTAAATCATTTAGAAGATTTTGGGGAAAGACGTAGCAAGATTTGATTTTGAAAAATGACAGATAAGGACCATTTTAAGACATTAAAGATTGTTAGTATCAGGTAAGATTGTTTTATGAGATCTTTAAGTAAACTAAAACAATTTCACAATCAAACAAGAACAGAAAAAATTTCATTTTGAAAGACCTTGATTCAAAAGAAAAATCATACCATGACATAACATTAAATCTTTAGATCACCACTTATTATCGTACAAAACGGAACTTTTGTGAAGAAATATCGTTTGAAAATGTTTTATTTTAAATCACTCGCCCCCTCAATCGATGACAGAAGTCGATAATTGAGTGACATAGGTTTTGATAAAAAGAAGTCCGGTGATTTTCAAATTTTAGTTCAATTTATTTTCAAAACAATATTTTTCCATTTTCAAAAACAATTTAATCAAATTAATCAAAATTGTTTAAAAATGGTATCCTGCACAAAGATACGTTAGGTGGTTGAGAAGCTTCTGTTGTTTTTACTGTAGGGTTTGGAAGAAAACCATCCGCTGATGCAGTGAGACTTCTTCTTATGTTGCATTTTGAATGCCAACTGAGGTCAAATTAAGCTCCGTTTCTTCAATCACTTAGAAGAAAACCATCTGCTGATGCAGTGAGACCTCTTACGTTGCATTTATGCCAACTCTCCATGGAAGTCCAATTAAGCTCCGTTTCTTCATTTGTCAACATAATATATCGTTACCCTTTCCTTTCGGCATCCAATCATCTTCAATTGTGGGATCCGGATCGGGAACATTCTTTTATACCAATATACCTGCATACGTTAGTGAACACACATACAAATATATGGTGGTTGATCCGGTCCGAACCGTCAAGTCCTAACAGCCTTAAAACAGCTTGGAACCAAATTCAATGAAGATCAGGGAATACAGTGGATTCCCGGGTCGTTATGTCCCACGGAGACTCAATGGTGTGTCAAAACTTGATCAGACGATAGAATGATCACTAATGATAGTGATCGGAAAGGATTAGGATAGGATAATTACACTCTTGAAAAGATTATAAAATAAAGCGACTTAAATACAAATTAAGAAAATTAAAAAGATAAAAGATATTAAATAAACGCTATCACTATTTTTAAAGTGATGAACGTTTAAAACCTAAAACTTACGTTTAAATAAAAATAACGTAAACGTACAAAATAAAACGTGAAAATAAAGAAGGAAAATACCTACGAATATAGAAAATACATTTTTACAATCCTAATTATATAAGAAAATTATTAGAAAAGAAAAATTATTTTTACAACTATTTAATTAATTATTATTAAATAAAAACTATTTTAAACTATTTAATAATAATCTAAAATAAAAGAAAATACAAAATAAGGCTAGAAAAATAAAATTAAGATTTAGAAAAATCTAAAATATGATAAAACTAATTTTAAAACTGAAAATATATTTTTTAGACTTTTTATATATTTATTACTAATTTAATATTATTTAAAACTAATTAAAATGCAAAAAAAATACTTTTTAAACTAAGAAAATTATAGAAAAATACTTTTTGGGCTTTTTATATTTATCTAAACTTAAGAAAAATGAAAAATTATTTTTTAGAACTTTTTCTTAATTATTTGCAATTAAAGCTAATTTAAAATGATTAAAAACTAATTTAAATAAAGAAAAATAGCTAAACACCTTAGAAAAATCTGAAAATTTCAGGAAAAGTCTAAAATAATATTTAGAAGCTAGGAAAAATGGAAAAACAGGAGCTTATTTGGAGGAATTGGAAACTGATGGCAAAAGTGCTTAAAAATAAGCACTTGAGATAAGCTAATGAGCACCAATAAGCACCAACTGATAACAGAAGCAATAATATGCAAGAAGGACCAGAATACAACAAAAAACAACTGCTTTAAACCTCTTGAATATAAGTTGCAATGATTTGATGATATGAGCTTTTGGCTAAAAAAAGCAGTTTTGGGGGGTAACTTGCAGCATATGAACAAGCAACCAAATAAGCTGAAAATAGAAAACCACCAATTGGAACTTGGAGAGGACCTGGCTAAGTACCTATGAACCAAAAATCAGACCTAATGGAACTATGAAGAGCTCTATGCAGAGGCTACAAAATGTGAACAAGCCCTGTGCAGGCAAGCAGATTGCACACAGGGCATTTGAGCCCTCATTCACAAGCTCTTTTGAGCTTATAGAAAAAATTGCAAAAATAAACTAAAATGGACATGAGAGACTAGACCAGGAGAGGTTTAAAAAACCACAAGATTTACTTGATTTGCCCAAGAAATGAATCCATGAAAAATACTCCTATGTTGGCCAAAACTTAGTTTTTAGCTTTTGACTTTTTAAGAAAAAGTTGGAAAGTTGACTAAAATGGATTTTGAAGCCAATTTTTGGACTAAACTAGATGTTATATGATATAATAAGTGTAATGCAAGCTTTGTTTGAGACTTTTAAACACAAATCACAAGTTTTGCAATCCTAAATCCACAACAGTGGACAGTAGGATGGATTTACTGAAATGTTGACTTTTGTGGTAGCATGCACCAAACCAAGACTTGAATTGAGTTACTTATAGCCAAAGAGAGCTAGAACAAACACATCTATACCCAGATTTATCCTCTAACTCAGTTTTACAAAATAAACCAAACACTCCTTAATGTGACTGCAATGAAGCTTTAAACAACCAAATCACATTAACAAGCTTCAATCAACTTCAATACAGATTTAAGTGACTGCAATAAACCTAACTAAAGCTCAAGGACAGATCTACACAGCCTCAAACAACATTTTCTAAATGATGACAGATTCAACAGGTTGGAACAATTGTTAATCAAAATAAGCTATGCAACTGCTTACTACCTACATAATCAATCATAATAGAATTTCATCTACAAAAAAAAACAACAGCTAGCAACTAATCCATACTACTAGACTCAAATTGGGATTAAAATGAAGAACTTACAAGAATCCAAGCTAAGCTAGAATTAACTAAGAACAATGCACACTGACCAATACCCATTCTCCATCTACATTATGCTTCAGATACCACCCAATACTGAACCAGTTCTGCAATTTAACCCAATCCAGTATCCTTTATTCATCATTGCCTTTCGTTGACTTTAGTTGACCATTTCACACTTTTGATTGGAAATGATTTCAAAGCTTAACAAAAGCTCAAATTAACTTAACTAAGATTGTTTGAGCTTATGAATAAGCTAACTAAAGCCTATACATAAGAATTTGAAATGGAAATGTTCAACAGTAGCCATGAAACATGAAACTTTAACCAAACCATGAAATTAACTCTTAAAACAGATTACAAAGCTGAAATGACTTAAATGTAATACAAGGAAGGTGAAATTACAACATTTGGCTTTTAACTAAAACTCTTATTAAAAAACGACATAAAAAAAATGATAAAACTAGCTAACTCCTTTTCTTGCTTCTTTCTCCTTTCTTTTATACCCATTCTCTTTCTCTCACTACTCTGATTGAATCCCATCAAAAATCTCCACCATTGGATGACTTAGGGTCATTTTTGGCCATAGATTGAATTTGGCGGGAAATGGTTATTTGACAGTTGTGGCTTGAGTGAGAGGAAGGAGTATGCATTAAATGAAGTTTGGAGTTGTGTGGGGGGGGGGGGACAAAGGAGATGGATAGGTGAGGAGGGGGTGGGAGGAGATGTGTTGCAGAGGTGTTGGCAGAAGAAGCAGGTGAAGAAGATAAAAAGGGCGCCAAGTGGGGATTTTGACCAAAGGAGGGGTCCAAAATTGGATAGTGACAGGGGTCACAATGGTTTAAACAAGGGTCCAAAATTGGTTTGACAAGGCCAAGGTTTGCAAAGGTTTAAAACATAAGGACTTAAAGTGCCAAATCTGAAATTTAAGGGACCTATGCTGCCATTTATGCAAAGTTACTCCAAGGACCAAAAGTGACAATCTCACAAAGTATAAGGACCAAACTTGCCATTCTCCAATTTTCCAGGGGTCATTTCTGCCAATTCTTAAACTTGAAGGACCAATTTGTAATTTTCTCAAAACTTTTTATATTTTTCACCAAAGGACTAAATTTGACAACTTACGATTTAAAAAGGGCCTTTGGTGATTTTTCTTTTGAAATTTTGACTCAGGGACTATTTTTGACAATTTTAGAAACTTGGGGACTGAAACTGCCAATTATGCAAACTTTGCTCATTTTTCATTTGTTTTTTGAACATTTTGCATCTAAAACATATAAAATGCATTTTGGAATATTTTCAGTATTTTGATGCATTTCTGAGCATTTTTAGACGTTTTGCAGTTCAGATTTGACTAAAAATGATGAGTATTTACACACTCATCAATCCCCCACACTAAACTATTGCTAGTCCCTAGCAATCTTTTGAGAAAACTTAATGGTTTTGATCTCTTTACCAGAAGCCATTACTTTGGAGTAGCCAAATGTTTTAGTTCAAGTAAGAACCATGGTACATCGATAACCATGTGATTTTGAGCAAACCACCACTTCCAACGGATTTGATTTGTCTTTACCAGAAGCCGTACCCTTCCGGACTAGCCAACTCTTAGATAAATTATCAGAATTATCTTTGGTGAGCTGATTACCAATTATGGTTTTTCCACTGCCTTTACCACAAGCCATAACCTTGCGGGCTAGCCAACTCTTCACTTTTTAGGATATGGTGAGTTGAGAACCATACAATTTTGGGCAAATTGCAAGCCATATAAACGGATTTGAGAAATCTTTACCAAGAGCCGTTTGCTCCTGGATTAGCCAATCCTTTTGTCTTACAGACATGGCGGACTGATAACCAAATGAGTAAGTGTAGAACACTTACTCCAAAAAAAATTTTGGCCAAAAACGGGGGAATTGGGTAGATAATGTATGAAATTCGTGAGAATTCCCCCCCCACACTTAGAAATGAATATTGCCCTCAATATTCAAAGTACCGGCGGTTATGCCGAAACAAAGAACGTAAAAGGGAAATACTACGGCCATTATTTAGAAAGATTTTTTTTTTTTTTTGAAAACATGTGGGCAACCCCCCCACACTAGGGTGGTAGAAAATAGAAAGAAGTCAGAAATATGGGTGAGAACCCATATTGTGTGTGCTACTGTTTTTGATTTCCGAGTCGCTAGCTTGACTCGACCCCGCATTAATTTGTTCATGGGGAAGTAAGTGGAAGAGACAATCTCCATCGGACTTTCATTCAAGATGTTTGGACAAACATTTGAAGCACGTGAAAGTTCCACACCGATGAGATATAGAGAGACAGACCCGGCTCACAGATGATAAATGAAAATGCCGGGATCAAAGATAGTGTCCTCACTCCCGAAGGAGTG
This sequence comes from Chrysanthemum makinoi, assembly GCA_910596185.1. NCBI lineage: Eukaryota > Viridiplantae > Streptophyta > Magnoliopsida > Asterales > Asteraceae > Chrysanthemum > Chrysanthemum makinoi. The sequence continues at coordinate 51,046,568 of OU343224.1, forward strand.
AAGAAGAGAGGAAATCACATCATATGTGAGGAATGGAAGGAAGATGTTTATAACAATCAAGATCCATTCTTCATCCTCAAATGTAGACATATCGGGAGGAAGGGTGAAGGTAGTATCATCAATAAGCAAACTCTTATGATAGAGTATACCTTCCTCCGAGCCAATATCATCCTCAAGATCAAAATAGAAATGATCATATTCCGGAGGAGATATGTCATGAGAGAGTTCACCGGAGAACTCTTCATGAAGAGAATCATTGGAAAAAGCCTCAAGCTCGGGCTTGTCCAATGTAGAGTCACTATCCACAACGGGGATAGGAGATGAAGCTGGTTTAGCACAAAATGATTCGATCTTAGAAACGAGGAGATTTATATTGAACAATTGTTCACGAAGTACCTCATCCTTAATTTCAAGATCATCAGAATCTCTCACATCTTCTAAGCTAACTAGCTCAGAAGGTAGCTCCTCGACATAATCGATGTCTCCATAGGATAAAGAATCGTCAAACGAAATACAATCGTTGTCAGAATCGGAGAACATCTCGACATGATCATATGGAATGTCAAGAGGAGGAGAAGAATCACCATTAAGAGGCTCATCACACATATTACCGGAGATAACCTCGGACTCACTTGGGATTGGGACAAGGCTCTCAACACTGGACGATTCCATTTCTGGAATAGTGCTAAGAGGCTCGTCCCCCATTATGAGAGAGTCTTTGGAAGCAATTATAGGTAAGATAGGTGTGATAGCAATAGACTGAGGGAGTTGAGAAATAAGATCGTTCAATTGAGTAACACTCTCCTCGTCGTAATCATAGTATTCCTTCATTTGAATACTATCCTCATCATCATCATCATCATATCTGATTCTTATATTCATCTGCTGAAGCTTACACACCATTCTTTTCATTTGCAGTTTCTTTCGAATGCGTATTTCTTCAGAACTTTGAGGAAGATTACACTCCTCGAAATCATTGAAATGATGTGAAGGCTCGGAAGTCTGATGAATGATGGAATACTGTGGGGGTTGGAAATTGTCAAAACCGGGAGAATTGGAATTTTGAAAATTTTGATTCATCGGTTGACAGTCAAAAGTCTCATGAGGACCCCCGCAATTCTCACAACAGAGATAATTGGGAAAATAACTTTCACCAAAGTTTTGATTGTAACACGGTTCCGGCTCATAGACAAGCGGGGCCTGTGGTGGACAATCAAAACCGGAATGAGAATCATTCCCACAATACTCGCATGAGTAGGATTCGTATTGGGGTTGTGGAGGTAGGTAGGAAAAATCGGGTGTTTCATTTGAAATGGGATCGGGATTACCGACAAATTTGTCTCCGAAACCCACATTGGTACATCGCCGACAATTTCCACCGTTAAATGGACCTCCACACCAGGAACATGTTGAAAACCATGACATGAAGAATTAAACGGATAAGAGGGATAAGAGATGAAGAATTAAACGGTTACAGAGGATAAGGAATGGAGAATTAAACAGATTAGAGGGTAAAGGAATGGAGAATCAAACAGATTAGAAGATAAAGGATGGATATTTTTGGATTTTTTTTGATAACTTTACAAAAAACTTTTTACAAAGGATGGGATATGTGCAAGAATGGGTTTGAAAAAGGCTAAACACACGCTAAAGCCTCCCCGGCAGCGGCGCCAAAATTTGATCCGGTCCGAACCGTCAAGTCCTAACAGCCTTAAAACAGCTTGGAACCAAATTCAATGAAGATCAGGGAATACAGTGGATTCCCGGGTCGTTATGTCCCACGGAGACTCAATGGTGTGTCAAAACTTGATCAGACGATAGAATGATCACTAATGATAGTGATCGGAAAGGATTTGGATAGGATAATTATACTACTGAAAAAGATTATAAAATAAAGCGACTTAAATACAAATTAAGAAAATTAAAAAGATAAAAGATATTAAATAAACGCTATCACTATTTTTAAAGTGATGAACGTTTAAAACCTAAAACTTACGTTTAAATAAAAATAACGTAACGTACAAAATAAAACGTGAAAATAAAGAAGGAAAATACCTACGAATATAGAAAATACATTTTTACAATCCTAATTATATAAGAAAATTATTAGAAAAGAAAAATTATTTTTACAACTATTTAATTAATTATTATTAAATAAAAACTATTTTAAACTATTTAATAATAATCTAAAATAAAAGAAAATACAAAATAAGGCTAGAAAAATAAAATTAAGATTTAGAAAAATCTAAAATATGATAAAACTAATTTTAAAACTGAAAATATATTTTTTAGACTTTTTATATATTTATTACTAATTTAATATTATTTAAAACTAATTAAAATGCAAAAAAAATACTTTTTAAACTAAGAAAATTATAGAAAAATACTTTTTGGGCTTTTTATATTTATCTAAACTTAAGAAAAATGAAAAATTATTTTTTGAAGCTTTTCTTAATTATTTGCAATTAAAGCTAATTTAAAATGATTAAAAACTAATTTAAATAAAGAAAAATAGCTAAACACCTTAGAAAAATCTGAAAATTTCAGGAAAAGTCTAAAATAATATTTAGAAGCTAGGAAAAATGGAAAAACAGGAGCTTATTTGGAGGAATTGGAAACTGATGGCAAAAGTGCTTAAAAATAAGCACTTGAGATAAGCTAATGAGCACCAATAAGCACCAACTGATAACAGAAGCAATAATATGCAAGAAGGACCAGAATACAACAAAAAACAACTGCTTTAAACCTCTTGAATATAAGTTGCAATGATTTGATGATATGAGCTTTTGGCTAAAAAAAAAGTTTTGGGGAAACTTGCGAGCATATGAACAAGCAACCAAATAAGCTGAAAATAGAAAACCACCAATTGGAACTTGGAGAGGACCTGGCTAAGTACCTATGAACCAAAAATCAGACCTAATGGAACTATGAAGAGCTCTATGCAGAGGCTACAAAATGTGAACAAGCCCTGTGCAGGCAACAGTGCCCTGCACAGGGCATTTGAGCTCTCATTCACAAGCTCTTTTGAGCTTATAGAAAAAATTGCAAAAATAAACTAAAATGGACATGAGAGACTAGACCAGGAGAGGTTTTAAAAGCAACAAGAATCACTTGATTTGACCAAGAAATGAATCCATGAAAAATACTCCTATGTTGGCCAAAACTTAGTTTTTAGCTTTTGACTTTTTAAGAAAAAGTTGGAAAGTTGACTAAAATGGATTTTGAAGCCAATTTTTGGACTAAACTAGATGTTATATGATATAATAAGTGTAATGCAAGCTTTGTTTGAGACTTTTAAACACAAATCACAAGTTTTGCAATCCTAAATCCACAACAGTGGACAGTAGGATGGATTTACTGAAATGTTGACTTTTGTGGTAGCATGCACCAAACCAAGACTTGAATTGAGTTACTTATAGCCAAAGAGAGCTAGAACAAACACATCTATACCCAGATTTATCCTCTAACTCAGTTTTACAAAATAAACCAAACACTCCTTAATGTGACTGCAATGAAGCTTTAAACAACCAAATCACATTAACAAGCTTCAATCAACTTCAATACAGATTTAAGTGACTGCAATAAACCTAACTAAAGCTCAAGGACAGATCTACACAGCCTCAAACAACATTTTCTAAATGATGACAGATTCAACAGGTTGGAACAATTGTTAATCAAAATAAGCTATGCAACTGCTTACTACCTACATAATCAATCATAATAGAATTTCATCTACAAAAAAAAAAACAACAGCTAGCAACTAATCCATACTACTAGACTCAAATTGGGATTAAAATGAAGAACTTACAAGAATCCAAGCTAAGCTAGAATTAACTAAGAACAATGCACACTGACCAATACCCATTCTCCATCTACATTATGCTTCAGATACCACCCAATACTGAACCAGTTCTGCAATTTAACCCAATCCAGTATCCTTTATTCATCATTGCCTTTCGTTGACTTTAGTTGACCATTTCACACTTTTATTTGAAAATGATTTTAAAGCTTAACAAAAGCTAAAATTAGCTTAACTAAGATTGTTTGAGCTTATAAATAAGCTAACTAAAGCTTATACATAAGAATTTGAAATGGAAATATTCAACAGTAGCCATGAAACATGAAACTTTAACCAAACCATGAAATTAACTCTTAAAACAGATTACAAAGCTGAAATGACTTAAATGTAATACAAGGAAGGTGAAATTACAACATTTGGCTTTTAACTAAAACTCTTATTAAAAAACGACATTAAAGATGAAAAATAAAACTAGCTAACTCCTTTTCTTGCTTCTTTCTCCTTTCTTTTATACCCATTCTCTTTCTCTCACTACTCTGATTGAATCCCATCAAAAATCTCCACCATTGGATGACTTAGGGTCATTTTTGGCCATAGATTGAATTTGGCGGGAAATGGTTATTTGACAGTTGTGGCTTGAGTGAGAGGAAGGAGTATGCATTAAATGAAGTTTGGAGTTGTGTGGAGGAGGGGGGACAAAGGAGATGGATAGGTGAGGAGGGGGGGGGAGGAGATGTGTTGCAGAGGTGTTGGCAGAAGAAGCAGGTGAAGAAGATAAAAAGGGCGCCAAGTGGGGATTTTGACCAAAGGAGGGGTCCAAAATTGGTTAGTGACAGGGGTCACAATGGTTTAAACAAGGGTCCAAAATTGGTTTGACAAGGCCAAGGTTTGCAAAGGTTTAAAACATAAGGACTTAAAGTGCCAAATCTGAAATTTAAGGGACCTATGCTGCCATTTATGCAAAGTTACTCCAAGGACCAAAAGTGACAATCTCACAAAGTATAAGGACCAAACTTGCCATTCTCCAATTTTCCAGGGGTCATTTCTGCCAATTCTTAAACTTGAAGGACCAATTTGTAATTTTCTCAAAACTTTTTATATTTTTCACCAAAGGACTAAATTTGACAACTTACGATTTAAAAAGGGCCTTTGGTGATTTTTCTTTTGAAATTTTGACTCAGGGACTATTTTTGATAATTTTAGAAACTTGGGGGACTGAAACTGCCAATTATGCAAACTTTGCTCATTTTTCATTTGTTTTTGAACATTTTGCATCTGAAACATATAAAATGCATTTTTGGAATATTTTCAGTATTTTGATGCATTTCTGAGCATTTTTAGACGTTTTGCAGTTCAGATTTGACTAAAAATGATGAGTATTTACACACTCATCAGTGGTCGACATCACCCAAACAACAATCGACTAATAAAAGTCAATGCAACATATCAATCAGATCATATAGATGTATGGGAATAATGTTTTCATCAAACTCTAATAATCTAATCCTAGCAATCATATCCTAGGCACCTAGTCCTTCAACATAGGTTAACATCATTTTAATTAAGCATATTAGGATAATTAAGAAAGCCCGTTAGATGATGTAGATTTGAAAAACATTATCCCCCTTAATCCATGACCCATTTTATGAAAAGTTTAAAGCGAAGTCATTGATTGATTTTTCAATTTACAAGAACTCTGGAATCGATTGTTTTTAAAGCAACTCATTTACATTTTGAAACACCAAATATTTTTCAAGAATTTTAGACGGAAAAACATTTTGTGTAGGAACAACAGATCCTTGACATACTTTCCTTGTTTTGTTTTTAGGATAAGTGCACGAAATTTTTTGAAAATAGGTTTAGCGCTTGACACTTTCCTTTCTTTTGAAGAACGGGTTGCTATCTGAAATAATAGCAAGCCATTTTTGAAGCGCGGGTTACAGTCTGAAATAACCACTGAAGTCTGAAGCGATCCATTCCCAAAAGGTGTCAAGAGAACAATTCCCCCAAATAGTTGAATTGATGTAGTCAGTCTCTTTGTATAATGATCAAGAACTCTCCCAAATACACATCATGAGGGGAATTAAAACACCTCCCCATGTTCACATTTTTCTTCCCGGATGATCGTGTATGAAGCTCAAGAACCCGAAGTACACCACTACACAAGGAAGGAATAACTGATAACATTGAAGAAGCAGGCCAAGTCACTGATTATCTCTGCGGATGACAATCTCTGCGGATGTTGGTATATGTAAAAACATATACCTTTTTCTTTATCAAAACCGGACCAAAAAGGCCAAAAACTAACCCCTAAAGCCATAAATATTTGTGTTTTTGTGTTTATGTATGTGCTTGTAATGGATATTGTAAAACGAAAAAAAGAAGAAAAACAAGCATAAAAGCAGCGAGAATGGAAGGAGCACGAAGTTACGGGACCAATGATAATTTTATTTGAAGCATCGAGGCAAGAAAAGAAAAATTTAAAGACTAAACGAAGAATTAATTAATTAAGAAGAAAAAGAAAAATAGAAGAAAGAAAAGAAAGAAAAATGGATCACAAGAAGAAAAGAGCTTAAAAGGAAAATTAAATGAAAAGAGTTAACACAAAAAGGCTCTTAGTCTAGTGGTTGGGTGCATGTTTGTCAACCAAGAGGTCTTGGGTTCTACTCCTACTCATGACACTTTTAATATTTTTATACACTTATATTACAAAAAAGCAGAATTTGCTGCTAAATGAAGTCACATCTATTGCCATGCTCCCACGAGTCCAAATATCCAAAGCCCAAGCGAAGCCCAAATCTCAATTCCATGCTCACGAGGCCCAAGTCCACTAACTGAAGTCCATGAAGACCTAGCCCAATTCCAGTCCAACGTGGAGACCAAGTCCAACAATCTGCTCTTTAGAATAATTATACTTGGGGACCAAGTTTTGATAGGGTATTTTTTGTACCAAGCTAGAATAGTTTAGGGGTCAATATGAAAATTAGTAAGGACCAAAGTGTAACTTGTGGGTCTATATAAACCCACCTCCTCACCTCATTTTAATCATCTTTATTTATTTTTGTACCCAAACTCTTGTAATTTTTATGTTTATTTAGTTTTATAAAAGTTTATTTTAATTCTTGCAAGTTGGTTCATCTTATTTATTATCTTTGCATCTTTTTTATTCTCCTCATCTCTTAATCATTTTTATTTCATTTTATTTTTATAAAACTTTTTATAAAAATATGCCATGAAGAGTTGAGTTATAGTAAGATTTTGTGAGTGTATTTTATCGCAGCTCAGTGCCTGCACTTCAACATATCATATTTATATTTTTATAAAAGTTTAGTTTTTTTTATTGCTTATTTTTATTAAAGTTCATTTTTTTCTTGTTTTATTTATCTTAAAAATAGTAAAAGTCTCTAAAAATCTTGTCTTTTTTACAAAAAAAAATCCAAAAATATATATAAACTTTAATTAATTAAATTAGTTTTTTTAAAAATCTCTAAAAAATCCTAAAAGCATAAAAACCCGAATTTAGATTTAAAAAAAAAAAAAAAAAATCAAAATTCAAAAAAAAAATAATAATAATAATATATATTCCGCTTTTTTCTAAAATTATCTTTGATCATTTAGAGTGTAGGGAAATAAATTTGCATTCCTAAAGTTAAATTTGCAAAATTTGGTTTTAGATCGCGTTTTTAAATTCCCGTAGTTACGTTTTTAGAATAAAATTGCATTTATGATATATTTAGGTAGCTTTCCTTAGTTTACATGCTTAGTTTGATTTAAGTGTTATTTACGTGCTTTAATTTCCTTTCCGTTATTTAATTTGAATCTAGAACGTAATTAAAAATCAAAATCCAAAACATCGAGCATTTTAATAACGAACCTATAACGACGTTGCCCATTCACACCTCGTTGGGAAACGACTCGGATTTCCTAATCCGTATCACTATCACTCACGGGTTTTGATTCATTATCCTTTTTCCTAAAGGGATTTTAAATCATTACTTGTGGTTATTTTTTATATCGATATTGTGGTTTTATCCATACACACACACCCCTAAGCCTACATCGAATATCAAATTTTGGCGCCGGCTATTTGGGAGGTTGTGTCGCGACAATATCGTTAAAGGTTTGACGATTAGTGACTCGAGATCCTTGTTTGTGAAGTTATTGTTTTTATAAAAATCAAAAAAGTAAAAAAATATTTTCCTTTTTCTTTTGTATATATATATATATCATATTAAAAATACAAAAAGATTTTCTCTTTTGTTTTTGAGCTAAAATAGAATACATCAATTATATAACATTCTCAACGGAGATGTTATCATTAGTAAGTTCCCGAACTAAAGATCAAAAACTTGCTTTTGTGTCACTTGTGAGTCGATTTATTTCTATCGGATAAACAAACTGTGTGGTGGGTATAAGGGCGGCGACATTAAATTGCTTGAGTCGATTTTTAATAAGCTTCGCGCTGACCTAAATAGCTTCTCCGCTCGCTTGTGCGTTTGTCTTATAGAAGTGATTTATTCACTTGGGTTTATTGGTTAAGTTCCATGTTGTTTTCGAATACCGTTCTCTTTTAATTGCCTTGGTTTTTAAAGTGCATGCGCACTCGTTCTAATAACTACTGAGACCGTCGTGAAGCGCTACAATTCCAAGAAAAATAGACGTGCTCCATTAGTCGAACCGAGATTCGAACTAATCAAGCTCTCGCCATTATCGAAATGGCGGAAGATAACCGATCCATGTTAGAGCAACTCCAAGCACCCACCGAGGGTTATGGAGAAGCCATCGTCGTCCCGGCAATCGTTGTCGATAACTTTGAGCTTAAACACGGCTTAATCGACTTGGTATCGTCGAGCCAATTTTACGGATTTGAGAGGGACGATCCTCACTCTCATATCCGACGGTTTAACAAGCTCACGTCTACGATCAAGTACCGTAACGTTCTGGAAGAGGCTATCAAGCTTCTACTCTTCCCATTTTCACTTGAGGGGGCCGCCCGGATTTGGCTCGAAAAACTACCCCCTCGATCGATAACCACATGGGAGAATTTAGTGTCTAAATTCGTGAACGAATTCTTCCCACCGTCTAAAACAACAAGCTTAAAAAATGAAATAACAAAATTCACACAAAGATTTGATGAATCATTTAGTGAGGCATGGGACCGATTCAAAGATTTGCTTAGGCAATGTCCCCATCATGGTTTTTCTGAGTTACACCAACTTGACACGTTTTATAACGGTTTAAATGAGACTGATCAAGACTCTCTCAATGCCGCCGCAGGTGGTAATTTGTTGACCCGATCAACGAGAGATGCCTTGTCGATTATTGAGAACAAATCTAAAGTTCGTACCTCACGTAGCAAATCGGTTGTTGCCCGAGTGAGTGTTACACCATCGTCCTCGTCTTTTGAAAATACGTCTAGCACCGATGCTAAGATTGATAAGCTTACGGATATGATTCAGGCTTTGGTTAAGATTAAGACGGCTAAGATTAATTCTTCTCCACCCGCTCAAGTCAAAGCGGTGGAATCGACTTGTACTACTTGTGGTGGCCCGCATGCTTGCTACAATTGTACCGCCACCGATGGTAATCCTTTCGAAGCTAATGCGTAACAGGGTAACCAATACCGTCCTCAAGTTGAACCAAATCCTCGTGTTAGTAATCAAATGGGACCTCCGGGATTTTCTCAATCGAACAATCAAACTCGTTTTAATCAGAATCAAGTTCGTGGACCAAATGTTCAAAACCAATTCAAAGCCCCACCTAATCAATACCCGAATCAAGGAGTCAATTACAATCAAGGATATCAAAATTCAAGCTATCAAGCTCCACCTTTTGCCTTCTAATGAATTCACAATTACGTTCGACAATAATGCTACCATCCACACTATGCAAAATCAGATTACAAGTTTGAGAAACGAGTTTCAATCTTCGTTGACTAGACAAAGCAATGAGTTTAGGAATGAGATTCGACTTCAGAACAACAAATTGGATGCTTCACAGAATAAACTCGAGAACATGTTGAATCTTTGTTTTGTGTAAGATAAGTCAACCCTCGGGATCGGGATATCTTCCAAGTGACACCATTCCCAACCCGAAGGGTGAGTTGAAAGCTATAACCACCACAGTGGTAAGGCTTATGATGGACCCTCGTTTCCTACTCATTTGGTGAGGGAGGAGAACGAGACAACAGGTTATTGAAGAAAATGTGCAACCGCACCGTCCCATCTCCGGTAGTTCAGACTCGATTCGGAACCGATGTTTTGAAGACTACTTTTAAACCTTCACTTCCTTATCCTTCAAGACTTCATGATTAAAAGCTTCGTGATAAAACCAAAACCAAATGGAGAAATTTGTTGAAATCGTTCAATCCTTGAATTTTAACATCTGTTTCACCGACGCTTTACTCCTCATGCCGAAATTTGCCGCCATGATCAAAAATTTAGTGAGTAATAAGGAAAAGTTGGACGAAATAGCAAAAACACCGTTGAATGAGAATTGCTCGGCGGTGCTCCTCAAGAAACTTCCTGAAAAGTTAGGAGACCCGGCGAAATTTCTTATACCTTGTGAGTTTCGGGGATTGTGAAATGCTCCGCCTTGGCCGATCTTGGCGTGAGTATTAACTTAATGCCTCTTTCGATTTATAACAAGCTTTCTCTTCCGGATCTCACTCCTACTAAGATGACTCTTGAACTCGCGGACCGCTCAACCTCTATTCCGAAAGAAATCGCCGAGGATGTCTATGTGAAAGTAGGACCACTTCATTTTCGCCGCCAACCGTTGTCGTTGACTTTGATGCTGATTCCCGAGTGCCTCTTATTCTTGGAAGACCTTTCTTAAGAACGGGTCGTGCTATGATTGCGTTTATGAAGGAGAAATTACTTTACGATCTCATAAGGAAACCGTCTCATTTAACATTAACCATCCTTCGAGATACTCCTCCAACTATGATGATGCTTCTATTAATCGAATCGGCGTTCTCGATATTGCTACGGAGGAGTATGCTCAAAAGCTTCTTGATTTTATAGGTGGCAATCCCACCATTCTTTCTGAAATTGTTGAACCATCTTCTGAGCCTATAATTGCCGACTCTTCCCCCTCTCTTACTCCGTTCGAGGGAGGTGATTTCGTTTTGGTAGAGATCGATGAGTTTGCTTGCTAATGACCAATCGATTCCACGAATTGATGAAGATTTTTATGATTCGGAGGGAGATATTCTTTATCTTGAGAAATTGTTGAATGAAGATCCGTCACCGTCACTTCCTCCGAAAGAGATTACGATTGAAGAAATCAAAGAAGTACAAACGTCTAATGAAAATACTCGGGCCGAGCTCAAGGATTTACCTCATCATCTTGAATACTTTTCTTGAAGAACCAAACAAGTTTCCCGTCATCATTGCTAAAAACTTGAAAGATGAGGAGAAAACTGCACTTTTGGATATTCTTCGTAAACATAAGAGTGCCATCGCAGCAAATTTCGATATCAAAGGCATAAACCCTCGTTTTTGTACTCACAAGATTTTAATGGAAGACGATTGCAAACCCGTTATTCAACAACAACGTAGAGTTAATCCAAAAATTCATGAAGTTATCAAAAGGAAGTTCTTAAACTCCTCGACGCCGGAATCATTTATCCAATCTCCGATAGCTCATGGGTTAGCCCTATCCATTGTGTCCCAAAGAAGGGAGGGATGACCGTCGTTGCTAATGAAAATAATGAATTGATTTCCACGCCCCTCATCACCGGATGGAGGGTGTGTATTGACTACGAAAGTTGAATGATGCTACATCGTGAAGACCATTTCCGCTACCTTTTATGGATCAGATGCTCGAACGTTTAGCGGGGAATGAATTCTATTGCTTCCTCGATGGTTTTTCTGGTTACTTTCAAATTCCGATCGATCCGCAGGATCAAGAGAAAACGATTTTCACTTGCCCTTATGGAACGTTTGCTTACCGACGAATGCCATTTGGCTTATGCAATGCTCTGCGTTCAAAGGTGCATGATGGCTATTTTTCATGACATGATCGAGAAGTCTATGGAAGTTTTTATGGACGATTTCTCGGTTTATGGAGATTCTTTCACTTCTTGCCTCTCTCATCTAGACCACATGCTCAAACGGTGTGAAGACACCAAATTGGTCTTGAATTGGGAGAAGTGCCATTTCATGGTTCGAGAGGGCATTGTCCTCGGCCATAAGATTTCAAAATCTGGGATTGAGGTCGACCGAGCTAAAGTCGACGTTATAGCTAAACTCCCTCATCCCACTACCGTCAAAGGTATTCGGAGTTTTTTAGGTCATGCCGGTTTCTATCGCCGTTTCATTCAAGATTTCTCTAAGATATCCCGCCCTCTGACCCATCTCCTTGAAAAGGATGCTCCGTTTATCTTCACAAATGAATGCGTTGAAGCATTTAATTTTCTCAAAAAGAAATTAACGAGCTCGATCTTAGTTGCCCCGACGGGATTTGCCCTTTGAGCTCATGTGTGATGCAAGTGATTACGCAATTGGGGCAGTCTTGGGGCAACGTAAATTGAAACATTTTCAACCCATACACTATGCGAGTAAGACATTGTCTGAGGCCCAACACAATTACACGACTACTGAAAAGGAATTATTGGCCGTTGTTTATGCTTTTGAGAAATTCTGACCCTACCTTGTCTTATCGAAGACCATAGTGTATACCGATCATTACGCCCTAAAGTATCTTTTGGCAAAGCAAGATGCTAAGCCACGATTACTTCGGTGGGTTCTCCTCCTTCAAGAGTTTGATGTTACTATTCTTGACAAAAAAGGAGCGGAGAACCTTGCTGTCGATCACCTTTCTAGACTTGAGAATCCCCATCAAAGTGTGCTCGAGAAAAAGGAGATCACGGAAACATTTCCTCTTGAGACACTTGGGATGGTTTCTAAGAAAGACCCGAACACCCCATGGTTTGCCGACTTTGCAAATTACCATGCGGGCAATTTCATCGTGAAAGGGATGTCGTCCCAACAAAAGAAAAAGTTTTTCAAAGATGTTAAGCATTATTTCTGGGACAACCCTTACTTGTTTAGGATTTGTGCGGATCAAGTAATCCGAAGGTGTGTTCATGGCCAAGAGGCCCTTGATATTCTTAATGCTTGCCATAACGGACCCACTGGTGGCCATCATGGTGCAAGCTACACCGCTAAGAAGGGTTTTGATTCGGGTTTTATTGGCCTACCATATATCGAGACGCCCATGATTTGGTTAAGTCATGTGACTCATGCCAACGTCAAGGGAAGATTTCGCAAAAAGATGAGATGCCGCAAAATGCTATTTAAGTCTGCGAGATTTTGGACGTGGGGCATCGATTTTATGGGGCCATTTCCATCTTCTAAGGGTAATAAGTATATCCTCGTGGCCGTCGACTACTTGTCTAAATGGGTTGAAGCGAAGGCGCTCCCCACCAATGATGCCCGAGTGGTTGTTAAATTTCTGAAGAATTTGTTTTCCCGATTCGGAGCACCTCGTGCATCATCATCGATCGCGGTACCCATTTCTGAATGAACAATTTGCAAAGTTATGGCTAAATATGGAGTTACTCATCGTCTTTCTACCGCGTATCACCAGCAAACGAGCGGACAAGTTGAGGTCTCGAATCGTGGTTTGAAAAGGATTTTAGAAAGGACTGCAGGAGAAAATCGAGCTTCATGGGCCGATAAGTTAGATGATGCATTATGGGCTTTCCGCAGATACAAGACACCCATTGGGTGCACCCCATTTAAGTTGGTGTATGGAAAAGCTTGTCACTTGCCCATCGAGCTCGAGCATAAGGCATTCTGGGCCTTGAAACATGTAAACTTTGATCTTAAGACGCTGGGTGATCACGGAAAGTTCAATTGAATGAATTAAATGAGCTTAGGGATCAGGCTTACGAGAATTCTTTGATTTTCAAAGAGAAGACTAAGAGGATTCATGATGCTAAAATCAAAACCGCGTTTTCAACGTTGGTGATCAAGTTCTCCTCTTTAACTCTCGCTGGAAGATATTCTCGGGCAAACTCAAAACCCGTTGGTCCGGACCATTCACCGTTGCTCGTGTTTTCCGTATGGAGCGGTAGAGCTTTCTCGGCCCGATGGCCCAAATTTCAAGGTGAATGGTCATCGTGTGAAACATTATTTTGGAGGGACATCCCATCTATGGTTGTCCCGGATCTCCAAACTTTCCCTAAGGACAACGAATTCGGGATCGAGTCAAGCTAGCGACTTCGGTGACCAAAAACAAAACATAGCGCCGTGGGAGGCACCCCATGCTTATCCTTTTATCTTATTTATGTTTTCTAATAAGTGGCGTGAGGAGGTTTGCCTCTTCCATTTCTCGTGTTTCGTGTTGTTGTTGTTGTTTATGTCCGTGATTTTCCTCGATATATGAAGACTCTCGTGCTCGAAGTTTTGTCTTTTCTCCTCTCGAGTTTCATGTTTCGACGCTCTTATGGAAATCCGATATTCAAAATCTTTATCGATTATCGTTTATCTATTAGCATAACTAACCAATGGCTTTAGATTTACGTTGAGAACCCGTACCTTTAAAACATTGAGGACAATGTTTCGTTTTAGTCTGGGGTGGGTAATCTTTCGATTAGATTTTTGCCTAGCACTTTGCCGTGTACTCTCGCAACCCCGTTTTTCCTTAGATATTGAAAAAAAAAATAAAAAAAAAATAATTTTGCAAAATTGTGAAAAATTTAAAAATTTTGAAGCTTTTGTTAAGTCTTTTTGATTGAAAAGTTTGCTAGTCTCTTAGACAAGAAGCTATAAAATGCGAACTCTAGCTCACAAGGCCAAGAATTTGCAAGTTTCCCTGAGTGACTTTAAATATGCATAACTTGATTTCATTAGACGAAGCATTTGCTAAGTTAATATATGTTTTGTCACCTTGTTGACTTTCATTTGGGTGAAGGTAGGAATAGAATTACGACTTGATAGGGGTGTTGAGCCCTAGCTTGTTCCCTTAACCATAGATAATCTAATTATCGGCTAAGCATCCATGGATCTCATTATTTGGGATTTTAAATTTGCGGAGATCGAGAAATGATAGAGTTACTTATGAGTTTAGATGCTAAGCGTGGAGTAGTTGGTTCTCTTTAGAGCCCATCGAAGGTACTTATGGCTTTTGTTCCCACAAAATTGTTTCACCCCATATCTGTGAATAAATAATTAGAGATGTTGAGTTTTGGCGATAGTTAGTTCTTTATTCTTCTTTAGAGAATCCTTGCCCATGAGAGTTGGGTACACATCAAGGTACTGTCGGTGTTGCGGTGTAATAGACAACGATTCTCGATAGTTTTTGCTATTGTTTCTATTGTTATAAAAGCCGTAGGGTTTGGAGTTTGGCACAAAAATTAACATGAATTAAAGCCCAAATGTATTAAAATTGAAAAATCCAAAGCCATAAAAGTTTTCTATGTCCGACGGTACCCCGTTGTCATGGACTTCTAAAAAGGTTGAGGAAAATCCAAAGTCATAATAAGACTTCGATAAAAGCGGTAATCCCGTTGAGTTAGTGGTTGAAAAGACCAAGGGCCTAAATTGCAAAAATGCAAATGTGTGAAATAGTGTTAAGCCAAACTTTGAATCCGGGAGATGTCTAAATAAAGCCTCTGTCTCGGACTCGTAGATGAGTTGTCTCGATCGCCATAAAGGATATTCTCCCTAAATCGTGTGAAATTAGGACCTTGATGTGGACCTCATTCTTGTGTGCAACGGTTTTCGAGGGAAGATGGATAACTAATTATCGACTTAGCTTCATATCTTTATCGGAATAAAAATTATCGAAACGAGAAATTTGAAGAAATTCATTTCTCACAAAAAAAAATCTAGAGGAAAATAGGAAAATGGGAGCAAAAGGTAATTACACAAGTAACTTCCATGGGTAGTGTTAGCATCTAGAATCATATTTAACAATGATTTCGATTTTACGCTTAGTTTAAGAGTTTGTGAAAAATCAGGGACGATGTATTCTATCCGTATGGTCACTTCACGCTGTGTTGTGTTTCTTACTCCGTGATCCTAACGTGTCGTTTGAAAAATGTTGGAGTTATTGATCGACATGAAAGTTCAACAAACCGTCACTCATAATTGGAATGTGCTTAAACGTAATATCTTAATGTGAATTAAAAGGTAACGGGCGCTTTTAGAAATAAGGGTTTCTTAATCTCTTTTGAGGAATCTTTGCTACTTTTCATAGGTTTAGTAGAAAGAGATTGAAATCATTAGTTTTAGAAGCGTGAAGTTGACTACATTGCGAGAGGACACGGCAATCTTCTCGTCTGGGGTATTTTTGGTATATGTAAAAACATATACCTTTTTCTTTATCAAAACCGGACCAAAAAGACCAAAAACTAACCCTAAAGCCATAAATATTTGTGTTTTTGTGTTTATGTATGTGCAGGTAACGGATATTGTAAAATGAAAAAAGGAAGAAAAACAACGCAAAAACAAAAGCGACGATAATGGAAGGAGCGACGGTTACTGGGACCAATGATAATTTTTTTGGCATCGAGGCAAGAAAAGAAAAATTTAAAGACCAACGAAGAATTAATTAATTAGAAAGAAAGAAAAATAGAAGAAAGAAAAGAAAGAAAATGGATCGAGAAAAGGGAGCTTAAAGGAAAATTAAATGGCAACGTTAAGGCACACAAAAGGCTCTTAGTCTAGTGGTTGGGTGCATGTTTGTCAACCAAGAGGTCTTGGGTTCTACTCCTACTCATGACACTTTTTAATATTTGCCACACTTATATTACAAAAGAGCATTAGCTAAATGAAGTCACATCTATTGCCATGCTGCTCCCACGAGTCCAAATATCCAAAGCCCAGCAGCCCAAATCTCAATTCCATGCTCACAAGAGGCCCAATCCACTAGCGAGTCCATGAAGACTAGCCCATTCAGTCCAACGTGAGACCAAGTTCAATCACGCTCTTTAGAATAATTATACTTGGGGACCAAGTTTTGATAGGGTATTTTTTGTACCAAGCTAGAATAGTTTAGGGGTCAATATGAAAATTAGTAGGACCAAAAGTGTAACTTGTGGGTCATATATAACCACCTCCTCACCTCATTTTAATCATCTTTATTTTTTTTGTACCCAAACTCTTGTAATTTTTATGTTTATTTAGTTTTATAAAAGTTTATTTTAATTCTTGCAAGTTGGTTCATCTTATTTATTATCTTTTCATCTTTTTATTCTCCTCATCTCTTAATCATTTTATTTCATTTTATTTTTATAAAACTTTTATAAAAATATGCCATGAAGAGTTGAGTTATAGTAAGATTGTGTGAGTGTATTTTATACTCCGTGCACCGCGCTCAACATATCATATTTATATTTTTATAAAAGTTTAGTTTTTTATTGCTTATTTTTATTAAAGTTCACTTTTTTCTTGTTTTATTTATCTTAAAAGTAGTAAAAGTCTCTAAAAATCTTGTCTTTTTACAAAAAATCCAAAATATATATAAGCTTAAAAAAAAATCTTATATTTTAAATCTTTGACCTTAATACCCAAATTAGTTTTTGTGAAAACATATCTCCTTGAGAGAGTTTGGTGGTTAAGATTTGATTTATTAAGATTAGTTTATCTTTCATTTTAGCTTTTTATTATAAAAATCTTATATTTATATATTTGTGCTAACCCTTAAAGTTTTGATTTTGTTTGTGTAATCGGATCCTACCTCATAAGGTGTGGAGCTTACGGATCTTTAAGCATTTTAATACATAAAGTTTGAAGCTTTAGTAATTTTTAAGCTTGTTGGTGAATAAAGTTTTAAACTTTACTTACTAATTAGGGGATAAGATTAGTAAAGTTGTAAACTTTTGTATTAATTTGTGCTTATAAGATCGGTGGTTTTATTCTCTCTCGTTAAATCACGGGTTCTATTCTCTTACTTTTTGTTAGCTTATATTCATAGTTTACCGTTACGTTTAATTATTCGTATGATGGTTGTTAAGTCTTTTTAGAATCATTCTCTTAGCTTAATATTCATTGTCACTAGTTGTAGTTTGTCCTTTGAATTTTAGTTTAAACTTTAATTAGTTAAATTAGTTTTTTTAAAAATCTCTAAAAAATCCTAAAAGCATAAAAACCCGAATTTAGATTTAAAAAAAAAAAAAAAAAAAAAAAATTCAAAATTCAAAAAAAATAAAATAATAATAATATATATTCCGCTTTTTTCTAAAATTATCTTTTATCATTTAGAGTGTAGGAAAATAAATTTGCATTCCTAAAGTTAAATTTGCAAAATTTGGTTTTAGATCGCTTTTTAAATTCAGTAGTTACGTTTTTAGAATAAAATTGCATTTATGATATATTTAGGTAGCTTTCCTTAGTTTACTTGCTTAGTTTGATTTAAGTGTTATTTACGTGCTTTAATTTCCTTTTCCGTTATTTAATTTGAATCTAGAACGTAATTAAAAATCAAAATCCAAAACATCGAGCATTTTAATAACGAACCTATAACGACGTTGCCCATTCACACCTCGTTGGGAAACGACTGGATTTCTAATCAGTATCACTATCACTCACGGGTTTTGATTCATTATCCTTTTTCCTAAAGGGATTTTAAATCATTACTTGTGGTTATTTTGGATATCGATATTGTGGTTTTATCCATATACACACACACCCTAAGCCTACAACCGAGAATCAGGATGTCAACTCGGAATAAGTAATTATATCTGAATCACCGATTAAGCCCTCAAGTGACAAAGTGAGCCCCCAATGTACACAATTCTCTCTCCCGATGATAGTTATTCCATCGAAATCACCACACACATTTGTGCCTCTTTTATCTTGAAACTTTCTAACATCTCTTCCCTACATAGTTGGAATAAATACTAAACGCCATGAGTCAAACCTTGAGTTTCTCTACGGTAATGACATTTGTTTTCTCGGGATATCTTCAATCACTTAGAAGTATTAAGTTCATCAAGTTTACTTGCCATGAGTCAAACCTTGAGTTTCTCTGCGGTAATAACATTTGTCTTCCCATGATATCTTCACTCACTTAGAAGAATTAAGTTCTTCAAGTTTACTCGCGTTTAGATACGTGTCTCCTTCCCCCTTGCTAGTTTTGACACTTCAGAATCAGCAACATTGTATAAGACCAAATACTTGAAATCTTTATGAGAAGAACACTTGAACTCTTGTGAGAATCAACTTGCTGAAGACTCTCTCTAACTAATTTTATCAACCCTTATGTAGACAATTTGAAGAGACCACTCAGAAGAAAACCGCTATACTATACTTGAAGTCAACTTTCCCATTTGTATCTTAAGCTTGCACCTAATGATGGAAGAACGGTGTAGAGAATTTATGCTTCAAGCAAATCTCTAAGTACTCACAACCCAAACAAAGTATGAGACATTAACACCTCTTGCGATTATCCACACCGCCATATGCGTGTGACACTGAGTAAAACAAAGTAACTCCCTAATGGTGATAGTTAACTGTGTCTTCAACCATCCACCTCGATTGTTGGTAACTAGATAAACCAAGTCTTCAACTCAAATTCTTAAGCCCGAGCAAGTTATCAAATAAAAACACGCCTTTGTGAAAGTCAACTTCAATCTCAAATAAGTGATAAATGATTAACTCCAAAGTAATCAACTTGTGTCAAATGTCCAATACGTGAAATAGTCAATAACAACGTCTCGAGGAGTCACTGCTAAAGAATATAAGCAAGTCTAATTGGGGATTGAATCTGACTTATAACTCTCTCCCAATTAGTGCTCTCCCTTAAACCGACAATCTGCTTGATAGATGCCCGATTAAGAAGAAGTCTTTAGATCGATAAATGCAACTCGCCTTTAGTCTTCTAACATGTAGCGAAAATGTAGAAAGCATTTGTAGACTCTACCTTCTTCAAAATTGTGCAGTTGGGGAATAGATAGTTAACATCTTCAACTCACACCAAAAAGCATCCCATCAAAAGCATCCCATTAACTTACATCTTGCAAATCCCTTAACTAAAATCCCTCCCAATCAAACAAACGAAGATGTTCATCAAGAAAATCAAAGAATCGGGCATACTTGAACACACAAGATGGTAACACCAAACTACCAATCACATCAAACAAGAGATAGATTTTTCGAATCATCATGTTGATGTATAATGAAGCGATGCATTAACCGGAAGCACTTTGTCGATAAACTCATCAATCCGAGTGAAGATGTCAACCAACGACTCTTAAAAGAGAAAAATTCCATGTGAAGATGAGCCGATAAGAAGAAGCTCGGTTCTTACATGAGTTTAGAGCCGTATGACCATTTATATTCTCAAATATCAATCAACAATGCAAAAAATTCACACTTCTTCTCCCCCTCAACAATTGCATACGGAGATGCCATTCTTGATTAAATAAGTGAAATCATCCAAATGTAGTCTATTCACACTTCTCCCTCATAAAATTAGCACATGATGTCGCCATCGTCATTATAGTTGAGCAAGTGGAATCGAGAAAACAATCAATCAGCAGGTTACACTTGATAATTGAAAGCACATGGAAAAGCATGAAGCATGTTGATGAGAATGGTCATAATTGAGAAGATTTCTCTTCTTTTGAAGATAAAGCGCCTTGAAGCGTACACTTTTTCTTTTCTTTTAGGTACGAGGCCTGAATGATGTGTTCAAACGTCATAAGAAGATTTCCTCTTTGGAAGATAATAAGAAACGTACACATTTCTTTTCTTTAGAGAACGAGGCTTGAACTGTTGTGTTCAAACGTCATTAATCTCTCTCTTTTCATCTATTCTTGGCAAACTTGTAATCAACCCCAGTATCATTCAATAGGCTCTTTATCTATACCGGTGATGGAAACCCAATATGATGAATTTGACCTTGAAGTAAACTACCGAACTCGTGACTTATACTTCTGTAATATGTAACAAAGAGCGGTGCCGATTTCCATTAGCATATCTAAGTACTCTCTATGTACTCTATACTCTTCAACCAACCAACCATCAAGTAATAGACGTACATCACCTCTTGAGAATCCACAATTCAATGTAACACTGAGCACTACAACGTAACTCCTTAAAGTGATAGTTATTTTGTGGTGGTATGAGCCCAATTCCCCCAAGTGGTAAAAGAAAAGGTAAAAGACACCCAATAATAACTAGATTTCCATGTCTTCGTTTTTAATAATAAGTCAACAAGGATCATGAAGGATCTTCATCCAACCATCCTCGATACCTTCGTGATACTAAGTATACTCACCTGATATTTCACTTCAACCTCAAATAAATATAGTGAATTAACTCCGTTGTCACATCTTCTTCATTAAAAGCTCAATTCTAGCCTCCTTTGACGCTAAAGTGAACTATGATAATGGTTTTCATCCCGACCATGGTTAAAAGCACAAAACCCCATAAAACCAAGCAATAACCAAAACCGCCATGACGAATATCCAAACACACATCCAATTCATGAAGTACGCCATTTTATCCCTTCTTTGGCGTAAACCGTGATCACCAAAGATCGAGATAAGATTCCAAAATACACTTTCCTTTCTCCGTGATGGTTCCATCATTACGGGATTTTACAACTCTATGGTTTTAAACAGAAATAGTTTTTCATGGGATTTTACAAAACCAAGAATAAACCGTAAGATAGATCCGGAAATGCACTTTACTTTAACTAGGATGTTTCCATTGTCATGGGATTTTACAAGTCTATGATTTAAACCGAGAAATAGATTTTCAGATTTTACAAAATCAAGACAGAACCGTAAACAATGTCAGCTTGAATGTGTTATGACAACTTTGATTTCAGAGAATATCTGTTTTAGGGGAACATGCAGCGGTTTATCAACGGTTCAAAATCCAACATCATCAACATCATCAACCATCCAATCAACACCTTGGTACACACATCATTCACGCATTCCGCACGCCAGAGTACCACATTGAAAAGTAAACCCGATATGCCAAACTTGATCATGAAGTGAAAATCCCCTGATTTATTACTTAAACTTGTACTAATCTCTTAGGAAGAATAAACGGTGTACCCAATGTACAAAACCTCTTGACATTCTCAACTGAGTGAGACACCGAATTGATAGTTACGTTGTGGGTTAAGCAAGAACGTATCACAACCGTAGTTAAATAGCCAAGTCTTTATCACCTCTTATAAATGCCCAAACAAGTCATCTTCGCGGAAGGGTAGAAAGAAAGAAGACGAACTAAGTAAACGCACCTGGAAAAAACCTCACTTCAAATCCAAATAAGATATACCGTCTAAACACCCCCGTAGTCAACATTTTCCCAATAATTTCAAGCCGACATAATATTCTACGTGAAAATGCATAAACAAAAGTACCAACCCTCCAAACACAACGAATCTCATCATCACAATTCATAGCCCAAAACTCACACATCTCAAATCTCATCATAAATTAACTCTCATAAAAATCCAAATTATGAGAAGCCCATTCACTCCAATCATGAACGGTCCAAACTGTTACTTGTACAAATCAATGCCCGCTTTATGAAAATAATCCAATCATCCACGCCTAATGTCCAAATAGAACTGCTTTGAACTGGCCACTTCATCACAAATCAATAATATTGTCAAGAACCTCAACTCATTTCAAAAACACAAGCCGTGGATGTGTGAATATCCCGTGAAATTTAATGACCGAAATACCACTCATTAATCAACATTGTATCACAAATTTTGTAACACAAAAATTTGGATAACAATATATTCATGTCCAAATCATTTGGTTAGATGAGGCCCATGACCAACTCATCATATGCTCGGCCCACAACATAGATTATCCAACACATGACATTTAAACAAACCCAAGTCAAATAGACAAAGGTTCGGCCCATGATTTAAACCGGATCCAAATCAACATTCGCCCTAATTTCACGGGTATACAACGTCTCTCACACAACCACTTTTAACCCTAAACCCAAATTTTCTCATACAATCAAACGCAGTCACAAAAGTTTTGCCCAATATCAACCCTAATTATCATAAACATTCAGTCACACTCCTAATAATTCTCACATCATTTCATCCACCAAATAAATCACACAAACTTCATCTCACTTCAATCCGCCCCCATTTATAAATCCAGAATCGGTTTAGACAATACTCAGCCACAGGGATGGCTTCGAGAGATGAAGAAATGGCCACAGGGATGGTTTTTCAAATGAATAAGCGTTGATATCAACCAAAGAACGAGGTAGGTATTGACAGTTGTATTTGTGTGCTATTGTTTCATTGTACCAACCAACGAACGAGGGTAAATGAAGCAAATGATTTGATATCGTTGTTCCCTTTGCATGTTGTGTTCGAACATAACCGTGAAGTGTAGACATCAATATGTTTTTAATGACTTAGATCTATGATGATATCCTTGTGGGTGTTAAGATCAAAAAGATTACCAAAACCCACTAACAAGTGGCATCGAGATCATTTTGATTATAGATGTCGATTTTCATTTTTCATTTGATAAAAACTGAATACAAGATTTGAATGAAACTTGTAGGTTTTGTTTAATCTTTATAATTTTCAGATATCACATGACGTGATGAGCTTCTCATTTAGATCAATGATGTTATCTTGTGGGGTTGTTTGGATGTGCTTGTACTCTCTTTAGTTTCGAGTTTTGTTATATGAAATGGAGTTGGATAAGTTGTTTATGTCAACGTAATCTCCTAGGAAAAATGATGTTGCATAATGAAACTGGATGTCGAGATGATTTGGTAAATGGTAGTATTGTGGTCGAGTCGTATTTGGTATTAGATATGTGAGGTCGTGTGATTTGACTGGTATGTTGCATCATATTCTTCAACTTATTTTCAGTTAAATAACTTCAGTCAAGTCGCTAGTGCAAAAGACATGACCCAACTCGCTAACCCAACTCGCATTTGATTTTCTGAGTCAACTCGCTTAATGTTCATTGTAGCCGACAAGATGACATCGCTAACTCATTATTAAGCAACTCGCTAAAGAGCAAGTGCACGCATCATGTTCAACTCGCATTGTCCAAAAGACAACAGCATTCAATAATGCGAGTCCACAACTCGCCATAAGATCATCACAACCGCATGTAAGAAACAAGTCAACTCGCATAAAAAAATCGGTATGAGCAGCAGACTTTTTTGACACAATATTGAGACATGAATTAGTAACACAAAATCGCTTCATATTGACCAATGGAAGACCTTACTAATCCGGCGTAATAACCAAGAAAAGCGTAAGTAATCAGTTTTGAGACATGAAATTGGTAACCATTTAAAACCAGTTTTAAGAACACAAACAGAAGGCAGTTTTAAAACCAGTTTGTAAACGGATTCAAAAGCACAAAAATCGATAGACCTCAAAACTATCAACTCGCATTGATGAAAACCAGCCAACTCAAGATTTTAGAACATAGACACGAAAGCGATTCATAACTTGAAGACCAAAAAACAAATAATCAAGGCATAACAAAACAGCTTTATCAACTCATGAAACTAGATTCAAATGACTAAAGAGAAATAGCCAAAACCATAATGTACAACCACATCCACATACACACAAACCGTGATATAAAACATGTAAAACCATACGAATCACCAAGACAACACAACCTGACTCTAATGCCAATTGTAGGATCGAGAATATTATGTTGTTTGATGATTCGGGTGGTCTAGGACAATGATTAAATAAGAAAGCCATTACAGATAGATGAAGAGAGTTGAGAGGAGGTTCTTGAAAGAGAGTTGCTTATCAAAGTGAAAGGTTTATTCAAAGAAGCCACACCCTTCCATGGATGGAAGGGGTATTTATACTACAAACAACACGTCCTCCTAACGACCGCTGGATCGCATACTGGGTAAAGACCGCCCTTCCTCCACTCAGTGTTACACTAAACTAATCTACGCTACAAACTAACTAATAAACTGCTAAATAACGTAAATAACTACAAGTCTACGAGCTAACTTATGCTAGATAATATTTGGGGTGACCGACTCTTCACTATGGAATTTTCTAATTCCTAACAAGTTGGTCTTCAAAGAAACAAATGAGTACTTCTATTTCCTCTACAGAGGCTGAATACATAGGCATGTCATCTTGTTATGCTCAAATCCTATGGATAAGATCCAAATTATCTGACTATGGCTTTGAATTCAACAAAATCCCTCTGTACTGTGTTAATAAAAGTGCTATTGCTTTCTCATGCAACAACATTCAACATTCAAGAGCAAAGAACATCGACATTCACATCATTTCATCGTGGAGCAAGTAGAGACCGTGTGGTGGAACTCTATTTATGAGGACGTATATCAATTAGCGTATCTTCACCAAAGTCGCTCCAAGAGAACGCTTTGAGTTTATCCTCCCACGACTTGGACTAAAGAGTCTACAACATGAAACACTCAAACGTCTTCAAGATGAAGACGAGGAGTAAAGGTCTTTCTTCATCCCATCTTTGTATATATTTATTCAAAAGCAAATAGAAAATTATAAAACTTTCAAAATTCATAAAACATGAAAATCTTAATATATATATATATATATATATATATATATATATATATATATATATATATATATATATATATATATATATATATATATATATAGAGTTAGGATTCATAAGAAGAAAAATTTAAATAAGAATAATAAGAAAGAACTACAACCAATCATTTCATGCATCTACAAAATAGATGCATCTCCCCTTAAAAATTCTCATCCCTATTTAAAATGCGTGGCTAGAAATCCTTCTTATTCTTCTCATTTTAATTTTTTCTTATCGATCCCTTCCATATATATATATATATATATATATATATATATATATATATATATAGAGTAAGGATCCAAAGAGAAGTAAATTAAAATAAGAAGTGGTGAGAAGTGACCAAAACCACTCATTTGAGATGCAACGACTTGCATTAGATGCATTTCTATTCATATAGATGCAACATCTTGAGTTTCGAAAGTTAATTTGGTGTATAGATGGTGCAAATTGATTTTCATGATTTTGGTACGTGCAGAGGAACAAAAAACAAGAGAAATCATGAAATGCATCTAATATAAGTATATGCATCTGATTAAAAGCTAAAAAACATATTATTGTGCGTTATAATGCATCTAAGATTATAGAGATGCATCTAATTTAGGTTGGTGCATCTTGGATTTATGTTATAGTTCTTTTTATTACTTTATTTAAGTAATCTTCTTATTTGATCCTAACTCTATATATATATATATATATATATATATATATATATATATATATATATATATATATATATATATATATATATATATATATATATATATATATATTTATATATATATATATCCTTTATGTCCATTTTTCTTTCTCGACATAATATCTACGTGTCTTTTGTGTCATATTCAAAGAATGACATCGGTCTTTAGATGTTGATCGAATGTTCTCAAAAAAAAAATGTTTGGGAGAAAAGTGAAACAATGGTTTATTGTCATTTCAGGCAGTAACCCGCTTTTCAAAGAAAGAACAGAGCCATGCTTTATCTTAAATATTCAAACCTCATGCTTTGATTCTAAAAACAAATGTTTGTCGTCAAAAGGACAAATGTTTCCTTTCAAATATTTTTCCTTTAATTGATTCTTCTGAAAAATATTTGTCATCAAACGAAAACAAAATTGCTTTGAAAATACTTCAAACTCTATTTTTGAAAATCATCCGGGCCTTTCATGTGTCAAAATCTCTATCCTTCAATCAACAACATGTATCATTGATTGAGGGGGAGAATGATTTCAAATCAAAAGAGTATTTTTAAACAATTTGCACTAATCGAGAAAGGTCTACTCTTGAATAATCAAAAAGAACAATGTTTTACAATATTGTGTACAATTGGTACAAGACCTTTGTTATTATTATGTTTTCAAAAGATACTCAAGCATGTTTAATCTTTGGAGTCTAAAGTCTCAAACTTGATCCTTATCGGTTAAATGTTTCTCATAATCAAGTCACATCTCTCCTCAAAAGCTTTCAAAATCAATTTATATCTACAGAGATCACAAATCTCAAATGATTTGAAAATTGTTCGGGGGAGAATTTGTGAATTAAATTGGATTTAAACCGATAATTCTTAATGGTCTTCATAAGTTTTAAAAGCTATCCTCCCACATGTGCCAAACGATTTCAAATTTTCCATGCACATGTTGAGGGGAGCATCCTTAAAAATACAAAGAATTGAAACGTGATTGATTTGTATCTTAAGCACGTGTTCCTTCTAATATGAGAAAAAAACTTTTCAAACTCCTCGAGGCACATATCAGGGGAGAAAATTTATGAAAACCTCATCCCTCAATATGCTTTATCTACTTGATTTGATCGTGGAGTGATGTTGATATCTTTTAGAAAATGGTAATCAAAAAGTTAATTCTTCCTCTTGCCTCCGTGTGCCAAAATGATTTCAAATACATGATGCACATTGAGGGGAGTCTGCTTCAAAAAATATCAAAAAATTAGTACAAATGTCACACCCCAAATATATCAATGAACGATAGTGTCATTGGGGTATGACGTCATAGCACAAAGTATGGATACGTAAACGACCCTATAATGAGACGCTTTGAAAAGTTTACCATTCGATAATTAAGTTAAAGTTTACACAACAAGAAATCACAAGGTTTGATAACACATAAAGAGTTTACAAAACATGTCGAATGGTAATTGTTAAAAGCACGAGACTCCAATGTATGCCATGTGACCAAAAAGCTCCATGAAATGCTATCACCTTAAGACCCGAGATAAACATGCTAAAAAGTGTCAACACAAAGGTTGGTGAGTTCATAAGTTTGTAATAACATGATTTGAAATACTTTGACACCACAAAGAAAGGCATTGTAAATCCACTACCCAAGTTCCGGGCCCATACAAAACTTGCAACCTGTGTGTTCACAACCCATTGCCTAAAATAGAATGACAATCAAGAATATGTGCAATATGGTAGTTAAAAGTATCAATGTCACCACAAGGGTCTTCCAACAACTCGTGTTGGGATGTTCCTCCAACGACTACATCGCGGTCAGATCCAAATTAATGGCCTTCCAACATATAAATATTGGGATGTTCCTCCAACGCGACGCGGGCTGTATCCAAATTAATGGCCTTCCAACATATAAATATTGGGATGTTTGTTTAAGTCTAGTCACTACACACACCAAGTCTAAAGTATAAGTAATGTGGCTTGGCAAAAGTGTTTAAATGTTTTGATAAATAAGCATGTATCTACCAAATAGTTTATAAGAATTCAAACGAAAAGTGGGTATGAACTCACCGTGGGATTGATATGCTAACAAAATGAAGGGCACGAAAGTGAGGCTCTAAACTATCCGCGACCTAAAATGAATGTTATGACTTGAGTTATGATGTAATGTTATGCATGCATTTTCAGATGTTATTATTTATACCATTTATGAAGTTTTGAAAATAATACTTATCGTTGAAAAATACTCTTTTGACGTCTTGACCATTCTTAAATTACTTTACAAGTATTTACGCCAAAATGTCATCCTACAATAGTTTCAGAACGATTTATCGTGGAAATTTAACTTTTCGTCAGAAAATAATGTCGCCGGAAATTTCTTGAAAGTGACAAAAATGGCTTCAAAAACTAGTCGAAATGGTGTACGCCGAACGCTAGGAAACGAACTCGAACGGTTTTGGAAAGCTTGTATCAAAATCTAGAAGTTTCAAGACATGAGTTTGGCCATAAAGGTCTCGAACATAAAGATAATAAGGGTTAAAGATGGTGATTTTGTCTAAAATATAGTTTAAACATGAGTTTCGGCAAAGTTTAAGCATCCAGAATAATTTATTACAACTCCGCTATACAAACGGTTGGTCGTTTTGGAAAATATGCTTGGTGATCTCGATTTTACTAGAAGACATCTCATTACAAAAAGTTCCACATCATGGTTAAAAAACCTTCAACATGGTCGCTTTTAGTTACCGTAACATTTGTCCTCTCAGAAAAATAATATAGTTTTTCTCTAAAATAATAGTTACGAAATTTTATGAAAACTGTATATCTTATTCGCTTTCAAATCCGCTTTTACGTATTATATCGCCCTTAGCTTCAGTATCAAAGTATACTAATATATTTTTGATAAGTCGAAATAATTTGTAAAGCTTAGGACTCGCTTTTGACTCGTACAAAACTAAAATAGGTTGCTGAAATTTCCGTAAAATATATATTTCGTCGTCAAACTTGAAAAGTCATAACTTCTTCGTTATAACTCCCTTAACCGCTCAAGCTGCCACGGATTCGCTTTTAAAGTATATTTTCTAAATATCAAGGCCAAAAATTCGTGCCTACTGTCGGATTTTCCAGAAAACAAAAATAAGGACAGACCACCTTTAATATTTGTCGAAAATAGTTTTTCTCGGACTAAACCTATTCCAATCCCTTCAAATCAACTCCAAAGCTATTCTAATCCTACCATACACCTTCTTAGGGTGTCATGGGTTCCTAAACATCATCAAGACCAATATATAACAAGGGGATAATTATAGGATGACCTTATATGTATAAAACTCTAAAAATCAAAGTAAAATGGTATAAATACACATAAGTCTTGCATGTTTTTGCTCAAAATGATGAGATGAGTATGAAATGAATATGTAAGATGAAAAATAAACATGAGATGCTTACTAGTGATATGATGAGGTGATTAGAACCAAGGATTAAACCTAAACACCCTAGGTTTTTATTTCAAAACCTAAACAAGAGTGTATACTAGATTGTGATAAACTTGATCTTGCAAAATTTTATGAATTCCTTGCTACCCTATATGAAGGCCTTAGGAAGTGAAGAACAAGAGGAAGAGAGAACTTTGACTAACTTGTTGAATTATTTGAGTAAGTGAATGAATGAGTGAAATCTTTGAGTACATAACTATACAATCAAAGAAACAACTAACTATATTAATGCACCCCCTTGGTCGGCCAAGGGGGAAGCATATATGTCAAATATATATATTTTTTTCTTTTATACCTTGTGTAAAAATGTGTGTAATTGTTTGTAAGAAGAAAATGTAGTTAAGTAAGATATATTGTAACTTGTATATAGTTGTGAAGTTAAAGTAGTATGGATTAAAAATAAGTTTTAATGGATCAAACTAAAATATAATGAGATCATAAAAATTGTAAAAATACATTCCTTTGTAAAATTTGAGGATAAAGTAATTATCGTAGTTTTTAAGAAAAGGCCGTATAATATAACTTTAACGATTTATATACAAAATAAATTTAAAACACTAGGTAAACTCAAAATATAGTTTTATAAACTAAATGTAAGTATAAAAATATATCGGAATCATTTTTAGAAATAACGGATTAAATGTTCAAAATAATTAATCGCGATAGTTATTTAATAAGAAAATAAACGTTAAATGAAAATGCAAAACCATGCACTAACCGCTATGAAATGATGAATATGGAGTATGATAAATGACCGGAAATTGAGAATTGTGACATTCTTCCCCTGATAGGAATGCCCTCGCGATTCAATCGCTGATACTTAAAGTTCTACCCTTAGGTTTAGAGAAATCGTAATGTATGGTCAAGGTGTTTATGTCAAAACTTACGCGTCTAGGTTTCTTATCTAATGAGACTCACCGAATCAATAATATACGGTGGATCACTTAATGGTTCAAGGAAAACGGTCAGCCACGATACGGGCTTCCTCGGTCCCTATATAGAATGCTCGACTCTGGGTGGACTGATATTGAGTACGAGGTTTGGGTTATTTCCTTCAATTGCCACAGCCAGAGGAGCTTGCATCGGTGGCTTATTCAACTGAGGACAATTATTCCATTCGGCCGCACTCGTAGCAAGTCCTTTGGTTATTCTCATGTTGCCCGTGATAACTGCTGTTATTGGTCTTGCACGCTTCTACATCGCTTGAAAATGATTCGATCGATTGCATATTGTACATAAGCGCGTGGCTTGACTTCGGTGATGATAAGCACATTTAGCACATTTCGATGGGTACCGCGATACTCTTTGTTCGCACTGCCCACAAAACTCTGCCCTTTTGTTGTTCTGCTACCACGCTATCTCCGCTATTCAATCCACTTGCTTCCTTCCTCTTATCATGCTCTTCAAAGTACCATTTCTAATCTCGCTCGTCACGTGGTTCTCGCCTCAAGATCGCACTTTGTATTGTAGCCGCGAAAGTTTTCACGCTCCACGGATTTCGGGACAAGACCATATATGTACCTCGAGATTCTTTGACTCGGGGTAACTAGATGAGGAACTAGTCTGGCTAACTCATGAATCGGTCTGTAGTCGCTGCGACCCTATTATCATGGAGTGGTGATTACGATTTCATTGTCCCGCAGCATCTCTTTCAATAACTCCTTAAATTCGCCCCATGTCATGCCTATAGTTGCTCGCCTCAGCCTCGTAGTCACCGTATTCATAAATGTCTCGATAAAGCAAACAAGCAAGATACTTCACCCTTCGATGTGGCATAATTGCCGATGTCGACACGACTGCTCTTTCTACCCATCGATAAGCCAAAGCACCTTATACATCATCAAACTCCACAGGTTTGCATGCCGAAATTTTATATGAGCATCCAATTATTGTTGTTGTTATTGGTGTTGTTGTTGCTGTTGCCGCTACTATATTGCAGTGTCGCCACATCGCTCCTCGCCCGTGGTTTCCTCGAAAGTTATTCATATGATTTCCAACTTGTGTAACAATAGTGGGAAGTAAGATTTGAAGTTGTTGAGCCGATGGCTGGCAAAATGCTTCGCCAGTTGTTGTTGCCATTGTTACCCATGTCGCTACCACCTCCTCTACCTCCACGCCACTGCCATTCCACCTTGGTGTCGCACCACTCGCCGCTATCGGCGGTTTCTCTTTGGTGCCATTATCTCTGCAAGGGAAAGAACCTGAATTCCCAATGTCATACTTAACGCCCTCAAATATAATACCACGCTACAAATTGGTTCCTGTGTCCACACGGCCGCGATGCGTAGTCGTGATATGTCCACGCTGAGTTGTGACGATTTATAATTATGTTGGCCACCATAATTATAATTGCCTCATTTCACACGCACATACCACCTCAACATACATGTCCCGCGATTGGTGTTACTAGGTAGCCGCCTATCATCCGATTTCTAAACGGCGGAGAGGATTTAGGGTAGGTATCTAAGGAGAGTCGCTGGGTGTGTAGGAAATTCGTTAGGTGCTAAAGTCACTACGAGGTTTGTCGCCGCCAGCTCCCGTATCCTCAAGAGGACTCCTCATCTCATGTAATCATCAAATCTATCCAACTTTATAGTAACACTTATTTAGCTCGATCTCGCATCTCATCAAACAAGAACTGTCACGAGATTAAGTTAGATAAGTGCCATTAATGAGCTCCTTGATGACCCAACTAGATTTTGGGACTCCTCTATTGGTACACGGAAACTACGTTATCTAATGAGGTGGTTCTAGAAGGAATACTTAAGAAAACATATGCCATCTAAAAGTGAGTAAGGCAATAGGAAACAAAGGATCGATGCGAGAGGTTATAGTCTAGGAACTAAAATGCAACCTAGTTCTCTATAACCAAGGCTCGATATCAATTGTCACACCCCAAAATATCGCAAAGGAACGATAGTGTCATTGGGGTATGACGTCATAGCACAAAGTATGGATACGTAAAAACCACCTCTATAATGAGACGCTTTTGAAAGTTTACCATTCGATAATTAAGTTAAAGTTTACACAACAAGAAATCACAAGGTTTGATAACACATAAAGAGTTTACAAAACATGTCGAATGGTAATTGTTAAAAGCACACGACTCCAATGTATGCCATGTGACCCAAAAGCTCCATGAAATGCTATCACCTTAAGACCTGAGATAAACATGCTAAAAGTGTCAACACAAAGGTTGGTGAGTTCATAAGTTTGTAATAAAATGATTTGAAATACTTTGAGTAATGTTCATACTGAAAAGGCTTGTAAATCCACTCCCAAGTTCCTACCATACAAAACTTGCAATCCGTGTGTTCACAACCCATTGCCTAAAATAGAATGACAATCAAGAATATGTGCAATATGGTAGTTAAAAGTATCAATGTCACCACAAGGGTCTTCCAACAACTCGTGTTGGGATGTTCCTCCAACGACTCACGGTCAGATCCAAATTAATGGCCTTCCATAAAATATTGGGATGTTCAACCAACGACGCCGGGTCGTATCCAAATTAATGGCCTTCCAACATATAAATATTGGGATGTTTGTTTAAGTCTAGTCACTACACACACCAAGTCTAAAGTATAAGTAATGTGGCTTGGCAAAAGTGTTTAAATGTTTTGATAAATAAGCATGTATCTTCCCCAAATAGTTTATAAGAATTCAAACGAGTAAAGGGGGTATGAACTCACCGGTGGGGATATGCTAACAAAATGAAGTGCACGAAAATGAGGCTCGGAAACTATCCGCGACCTAAAATGAATGATATGACTTGAGTTATGATGTAATGTTATGCATGCATTTCGAGATGTTATTTATACCATTTCATGAGTTTTGAAAATAATATTTATCGTTGAAAAATACTCTTTTGACGTCTTGACCAATCTTAAATTACTTTACAAGTATTTACGTCAAAATGTTATCCTACAATAGTTTCAGAACGATTTATCGTGAAATTTAACTTTTCGTCGTAAAATAATGTCGTCGGAAATTTCTTGAAAGTGACAAAATGGCTTTAAAAAACTAGTCGTAAAATGGTGTACGCCGAACGTTAGAAACGAACTCGACGGTTTTGGAAAGCTTGTATCAAAATCTAGAAGTTTCGACATGAGTTTTCGGCCATAAAGGTCTCGAACATAAAGATAATAAGGGTTAAAGATGGTGATTTTGTCTAAAATATAGTTTAAAAATGAGTTTCGGCAAAGTTTAAGCATCCGTAAATAATTTATTACAACTCCGCTATACAAACGGTTGGTCGTTTTGGAAAATATGCTTGGTGATCTCGATTTTACTAGAAGACATCTCATTACAAAAAGTTCCACATCATGGTTAAAAACAGCCTTCAACATGGTCGTTTTAGCCAGTAACCTTGTCTCTCTCAGAAAAATAATATAGTTTTTCTGAAAATAATAGTTACGGAAATTTTATGAAAACGTATATCTTATTCGCTTCAATCCGTTTTCTATTATAACGCCCTTAGCGTATACAATATATTTTTGATAAGTAAAATTGTAAAGCTTAGGACTCGCTTTTGACTCGCACAAAACTAAAATAGGTTGCTGAAATTTCCGTAAAATATATATTTCGTCGTCAAACTTGAAAAAGTCATAACTCTTCGTTATAACTGCTTTTATCCGTTCAAGCGGCCAATGATTCGCTTAAAGTATATTTTCTAAATATCAAGGCCAAAAATTCGTGCCTACTGTCGGATTTTCCAGAAAACAAAAATAAGGACAGACCACCTTTAATATTTGTCGAAAATAGTTTTCTCGTACTCAAACCTATTCCAATCCCTTCAAATCAACTCCAAAGCTATTCTAATCCTACCATACACCTTCTTAGGGTGTCATGGGTTCCTAAACATCATCAAGACCAATATATAACAAGGGGATAATTATAGGATGACCTTATATGTATAAAACTCTAAAAATCAAAGTAAAATGGTATAAATACACATAAGTCTTGCATGTTTTTGCTCAAAAATGATGAGATGAGTATGAAATGAATATGTAAGATGAAAAATAAACATGAGATGCTTACTAGTGATATGATGAGGTGATTAGAACCAAGGATTAAACCTAAACACCCTAGGTTTTTATTTCAAAACCTAAACAAGAGTGTATACTAGATTGTGATAAACTTGATCTTGCAAAATTTTATGAATTCCTTGCTACTCCTATATGAAGGCCGGTTAGGAAGTGAAGAACAAGAGGAAGAGAGAACTTTGACTAACTTGTTGAATTATTTGAGTAAGTGAATGAATGAGTGAAATCTTTGAGTACATAACTATACAATCAAAGAAACAACTACCAACTATATTAATTGCTACCCCCCCTTGGTCGGCCAAGGGGGGAAGCATATGTCAAATATATATATTTTTTTTTTCTTTTATACCTTGTGTAAAAATGTGTGTAATTGTTTGTAAGAAGAAAATGTAGTTAAGTAAGATATATTGTAACTTGTATATAGTTGTGAAGTTAAAGTAGTATGGATTAAAAATAAGTTTTAATGGATCAAACTAAAATATAATGAGATCATAAAAATTGTAAAAATACATTCCTTGTAAAATTTGAGTGATAAAGTAATTATCGTGTAGTTTTTTTAAGAAAAGCCGTAATATAACTTTAACGATTTATATACAAAATAAATTTAAAACACTAGGTAAACACAAAATATAGTTTTTATAAACTAAATGTAAGTATAAAAATATATCGGGATCATTTTTAGAAATAACGGATTAAATGTTCAAAATAATTAATTACGATAGCGCTATTTAATAAGAAAATAAACGTTAAATGAAAATGCAAAACCATGCACCGAACCGTATGAAATTATGAATATGGAGTATGAGAATGACCGGAATTTGAGATCTGCCCTCGCATTCAATCGATACTTAAAGTTCTACCCTTAGGTTTAGAGAAATCAGAATGTATGGTCAAGGTGTTTATGTCAAAACTTACGCCGCCTAGGTTTCTTATCTAATGAGACTCACTGAATCTGAATAATACGGTGGATCACTTAATGGTCTAGGAAAACGCATCAGCCACGAGAGATATGGGCTTCCTCGTCCCTATATAGAATGCTCGACCTGGGTGGACTGATATTGAGTAACGTGGTTTGGGTTATTTCCTTCAATTGCCACAGCTAGAGGAGCTTGCATCGGTGGCTTATTCAACCGAGGACAATTATTCCGGTAGTGATTCGGTCGTTGCACTCGTAGCAAGTCCTTTGGTTATTCCTCATGTTGCCCGTATTAACCGTTGTTATTGGTCTTGCACGCCTCTACACCGGCTTGAAAAATGATTCGACTGATTGCATATTGTACATAAGCGGCAGTGGCTTGACTTCGGGTGATGATAAGCACATTTGGCACATTTAGGATGTGTACCCGCATACTCTCTTTGTTCAGCACACTGTTGCCACAAAAATCTTGCCCTTTGTTGTCTCGCTACCACGCCTATCCGCTTATTCGACCCACTTGCTTCCTTCCTCTTGTCGCTGCTCTTCAAAGTACCATTTCTAACCATCTTGCCCGTGGTTCCTCGCCTCAGATCGACTTTGTATTGTAGACGGCTCAGGTTGTTTTTCACAGCTTCCATGATTTCGGGACAAGACCATATATGTACCTCGAGATTCTCTTGGACTTAGGGGTAACTAGATGAGGAACTAGTCTGGCTAACTCATGAAATCGGCTCCGTAGGCTGCGACCAGCCCCTATCATGGAGTGGTGATAAAATTCATCCTCTAGTTTCGCATTTCATTGTCCGGCAGTATCTCTTCAATAACTCCTTAAATTGGTCCCATGTCATGCCTATAGTCGCTTCCGCCTAGCCTCTGTAGTCTGGTATTCCACCATGTCAATGCCTTCCCCGATAGCAAACAAGCAAAGATAATACTTCACCCTCCTGATGTGTGGCACAATTGTCGATGTCGATCATCGACTGTCTTTTCTACCCATCGAAAGTATAAGCCAAAGCACCTCCTATACCATCAAACTCCACATGTGTTTGCATGCCGAAAATTCCTATATGAGCATCCAATCATGTTGTTGTTATTGGTGTTGTTGTTGTTGTTGCCGCCGCCTATATTGTTGGTGTCGCAAGTACCTCGCCGCTCCCGGTTTCCGAGTTATTCATATGATTTCCAACTTGTGTAACAATAGTGGGAAGTAAGATTTGAAGTTGTTGAGCGATGATGGCGGCAAAATCAGGGCTTCCGCCGTTGTTGTTGTCATTGTTACCCATGTCGCTACCACCTCCCTCTACCTCCACGCCCACCTCGCCATTCCACCTCTTGTGTCGCACCACCTCGCCAGATCGTGTTACCTCTTTGGTGCCATTATCTCTGCAAGGGAAAGAATCGTTGAATTCCCAATGTCTATACTTAACGTCCTCAAATATAATACCACGTCACAAATTGGTTCCTAAGGTGTCCACACCGATCTACATATGCGTGGTTGCATATGTCCACGTGAGTTGTGACGCATTTATAATTATGTTGGCCACCATAATTATAATTGCCTCATTTCACACGTGCACATACCACCAAGCATACATGTCCCGGCGATTGGTGTTACTTAAATAGGTAGCCGCCTATCATCCGATTCTAAACGGTGAAGGAGGGATTTAGGGTAGGTATCTAAGGAGAGTCGCACTGGGTGTGTAGGAAATTCCGTTAGGTGCTAAAGTCACTACGAGGTTTATCGCCAGCTCCAAAGTATCCTCAAGAGGACTCCCATCCTCGGCAGTAATCATCAAATCTATCCAGCTTTATAGTAACACTTATTTAGCTCGATCTCGCATCTCATCAAACAAGAACTGTCACGAGATCAATTTAGATAAGTGCTCACATCGAAGCTCCATATCTTTGATGACCCAACTAGATTTTGGGACTCCTCTATTGGTACACGGAAACTACGTTATCTAATGAGGTGGTTCTAGAAGGAATACTTAAGAAAACATATGCGCATGAAAAGTGAGTAAGGCAATAGGAAACGAAAGGATCGATGTGAGAGCGGTTATAGTCTAGGAACTAAAATGCAACCTAGTTCTCTATAACCAAGGCTCGATACCAATCATCACACCCCAAAATATCGCAACGGAACGATAGTGTCATTGGGGTATGACGTCATAGCACAAAGTATGGATACAGAAAACGACCTCTATAATGAGACGTTTTGAAAAGTTTACCATTCGATAATTAAGTTAAAGTTTACACAACAAGAAATCACAAGGTTTGATAACACATAAAGAGTTTACAAAACATGTCGAATGGTAATTGTTAAAAGCACGAGACTCCAATGTATGCCATGTGACCAAAAAGCTCCATGAAATGCTATCACCTTAAGACCTGAGATAAACATGCTAAAAAGTGTCAACACAAAGGTTGGTGAGTTCATAAGTTTGTAATAAAATGATTTGAAATACTTTGAGTAATGTTCACACAAAGAAA
This sequence comes from Chrysanthemum makinoi, assembly GCA_910596185.1. Taxonomy (NCBI): domain Eukaryota; kingdom Viridiplantae; phylum Streptophyta; class Magnoliopsida; order Asterales; family Asteraceae; genus Chrysanthemum; species Chrysanthemum makinoi. The sequence continues at coordinate 51,084,535 of OU343224.1, forward strand.
GGCATTGTAAATCCACTCAGTTCCAAGTTCTGCCCATACAAAACTTGCAACCTGTGTGTTCACAACCCATTGCCTAAAATAGAATGACAATCAAGAATATGTGCAATATGGTAGTTAAAAGTATCAATGTCACCACAAGGGTCTTCCAACAACTCGTGTTGGGATGTTCCTCCAACGACTCACGTTGGGCTGTATCCAAATTAATGGCCTTCCAACATATAAATATTGGGATGTTCCTCCAACGACGACGCTGGGTCAGATCCAAATTAATGGCCTTCCAACATATAAATATTGGGATGTTTGTTTAAGTCTAGTCACTACACACACCAAGTCTAAAGTATAAGTAATGTGGCTTGGCAAAAGTGTTTAAATGTTTTGATAAATAAGCATGTATCTCGCCCCAAATAGTTTATAAGAATTCAAACGAGTAAAAGTGGGGTATGAACTCACCTGGTGGGATTGATATGCTAACAAAATGAAGGGCACGAAAGTGAGGCTCGGAAACTATCCGCGACCTAAAATGAATGTTATGACTTGAGTTATGATGTAATGTTATGCATGCATTTCGTATGTTATTTATACCATTTGCGAGTTTTGAAAATAATATTTATCGTTGAAAAATACTCTTTTGACGTCTTGACGAATCTTAAATTACTTTACAAGTATTTACGTCAAAATGTCATCCTACAATAGTTTCGTAACGATTTATCGTGAAATTTAACTTTTCGTCGTAAAATAATGTCGTCGGAAATTTCATGAAAGTGACAAAATGGCTTCGAAAAACTAGTCGTAAAATGGTGTACGTCGAACGTTAGGAAACGAACTCGACGGTTTTGGAAAGCTTGTATCAAAATCTAGAAGTTTCAGTACATGAGTTTTCGTCATAAAGGTCTCGAACATAAAGATAATAAGGGTTAAAGATGGTGATTTTGTCTAAAATATAGTTTAAAAATGAGTTTCGGCAAAGTTTAAGCATCCAGAATAATTTATTACAACTCCGCTATACAAACGGTTGGTCGTTTTGGAAAATATGCTTGGTGATCTCGATTTTACTAGAAGACATCTCATTACAAAAAGTTCCACATCATGGTTAAAAAACGTTCAACATGGTCGTTTTAGTTACCGTAACACTTGTCTCGTAAAAATAATATAGTTTTTCTAAAATAATAGTTACGGAAATTTTATGAAAACGTGTATATCTTATTCGCTTCAAATCCGCTTTCTACGTATTATACGTCCTTAGCTTCGGATCAAAGTATACTAATATATTTTTGATAAGTCGAAATAATTTGTAAAGCTTAGGACTCGTTTTGACTCGTACAAAACTAAAATAGGTTGCTGAAATTTCCAGAAAATATATATTTCGTCGTCAAACTTGAAAAAGTCATAACTTCTTCGTTATAACTCCGCTTTTAATCTGCTGCAAGCTGCCACGGATTCGCTTTAAAGTATATTTTCTAAATATCAAGGCCAAAAATTCGTGCCTACTGTCGGATTTTCCAGAAAACAAAAATAAGGACAGACCACCTTTAATATTTGTCGAAAATAGTTTTTCTCGCACTAAACCTATTCCAATCCCTTCAAATCAACTCCAAAGCTATTCTAATCCTACCATACACCTTCTTAGGGTGTCATGGGTTCCTAAACATCATCAAGACCAATATATAACAAGGGGATAATTATAGGATGACCTTATATGTATAAAACTCTAAAATCAAAGTAAAAATGGTATAAATACACATAAGTCTTGCATGTTTTGCTCAAAAATGATGAGATGAGTATGAAATGAATATGTAAGATGAAAATAAACATGAGATGCTTACTAGTGATATGATGAGGTGATTAGAACCAAGGATTAAACCTAAACACCCTAGGTTTTTATTTCAAAACCTAAACAAGAGTGTATACTAGATTGTGATAAACTTGATCTTGCAAAATTTTATGAATTCCTTGCTACTCCTATATGAAGGCCGGTTAGGAAGTGAAGAACAAGAGGAAGAGAGAACTTTGACTAACTTGTTGAATTATTTGAGTAAGTGAATGAATGAGTGAAATCTTTGAGTACATAACTATACAATCAAAGAAACAACTACCAACTATATTAATGCTACCATACCCCTTGGTCGGCCAAGGGGGAAGCTATATGTCAAATATTATTTTTTTCTTTTATACCTGTGTAAAATGTGTGTAATTGTTTGTAAGAAGAAAATGTAGTTAAGTAAGATATATTGTAACTTGTATATAGTTGTGAAGTTAAAGTAGTATGGATTAAAAATAAGTTTTAATGGATCAAACTAAAATATAATGAGATCATAAAAATTGTAAAAATACATTCCTTGTAAAATTTGAGTGATAAAGTAATTATCGTGTAGTTTTTTTAAGAAAAGCGTCGTAATAATATAACTTTAACGATTTATATACAAAATAAATTTAAAACACTAGGTAAACTCAAAATATAGTTTTTATAAACTAAATGTAAGTATAAAAATATATCGGGATCATTTTTAGAAATAACGGATTAAATGTTCAAAATAATTAATTACGCGATAGCGTTTATTTAATAAGAAAATAAACGTTAAATGAAAAATGCAAAACCATGCACGAACCGTTATGAAATGATGAATATGGAGTATGAGGAATGACCGGAATTTGAGAATTGTGACAACAAAATGCTTTGATAATATATCACAAGTATCTGAATTGATTTTCAAATGGTTTTCAATTGGTTCCAATAGCAGATGAACAATACCAAATAGACCGACCAAATTTACTTTATGCATGGTGATATAAGGATGATAAGGTTAGGTATTTGTTCCCAAGATCCGCCAGAGTCGAGGATCTACCCTGGACAATCCACTAGATAGTGTAGAGTCCTTAGGTATGATGAAAAAGGAGAAAAGTGAGATATAGGAAGAGTGCGGACCGACGAGCTAGTACTCGAATAAACCCAACAAGGTTCTAGTTATGAAGTCTCGGTACGCACTGAAGGGGTTGAAGAATGAAAAAGAATTGAATGAGAAAAGGGTGAAAACAAATAGCCCTCCATTTATTCAACCTTAGGGCAGAAACTGGGTTCAATACATAGGTAACACTGGTATTGAAGACAAGACATCATGGACCCAGTGACGCACTGCACTAAACTTCCCAAGCTACTCAAGTTCCTCTTAAAAGGGTTTATTTCATTCTCACGGGGAACTGACATAATCTATCGACTTTCTCTTAGAGATTGTTGAGATTGAAGAAGGAGACACTCTCCCTAGTGTTAGGTCACCATATATGCAACACAAGCACAATAGAAAGAGATAGAGAGAAGATCGGATGAACAACTCACTCAAGCACACATGTATAAATGTAAAGAAGAGTTAGGCATTGGAATGAAAGAGTAAATTGAACAACCAACCCTCAAGTGAGGGTTATTACATAGTATTTATAGGGGAGGGAGCTAGGGCAACACTCCTAGTCCCTTCCTTTTTCCTATTGGACTAGGCCTAGCTTATGGGCCTTCTACATAAGCCTAAGGCTAATTACTAACATAAAGGCCATATTAAGCTAACTATTACATGTGAATCACTAACACTTGAATTGGGTTTAGGAGTGATTCCAACAATCTCCCCCTAAGTGTTGGTGATGAAAGAATGCTGACGATGAGGGTGCTGATGTAATAGTCGCTTTGACGTCTTCTAACATTCTTCTTTCTTGTGAGAAGAAATGCCTTGATTCGAACAATCTCCCCAGTGTAGAGAAATTGTTTTTTGAAGTATTCGCTTGACGTCATCTTTGTTCTTTGATCTTTGTTTTTTGTGATGGTAGTGATAGTATGTTGTTGTTGTTCATCAGATCGTCGTCACCTGCTCAAGTGTCTCCACGTCTTTCTTCAACATGCTCACACGCTCTTTAACATTGGATTACAGTTTATGAAGTTCTTTAAGTCTTTAAACTTTGTAGATTCTTTGTTGACGAAGAATCATTCTGACTTTGTGTTGCCTTTGATTATGAAAGAACTTCCATAATTGATGATGTATGTATGAGCATGTGGAGAATTAGCACGATCAGTCCGCTCCAGAGCTTCCATAAGAAGTAAACATAAGAAAGGTTAGTAATAAGCGGATACCGGTACTTACAAGTTCGAACTTTGAGAGTGTTAACAAAGATAGTGTGAAAACACAACTCTAATTTTCACAAAGGCCGTTCCTGAACCGGAGTCCCACAAGTGAGATAACGCGATGTACCGAAGTACATCTACGGTTCTGATGAGTCACAGCCGGTACAATCAAGCATCACCCCACAGAGACCGCTTGAGACACACTGCGTAATCCACTGGGAATTACCGAAGTGACCTGCCTGTCGTGGCGCTTGATGTTGACCCTGGCAGGAGTTTCCATTCAATCACTGAGGATCACAGATGTTAACCTCTCATAAATGCAAATCAGCTAAGATATGTGTAGGACTCGATAACGCATTCACATGTTGTTCTTATTGTTGAACAACAAGTGATGAAATGTCAAGTGTACCTAAGAGATATTTTGATGAATCTCGTGGCTCTAGACTCAATAGTGTGTTTTGTTTTCCGAAAGCAGAGACTAGAGGTCTCCTTCTTCAATACCAAACATCTCTAAGAGAAAGCCGACAATTTACGTAGGGTTCCGTGTGAGAATGAAACAAGCTTCTCGCGAGAGAAACTTGAGTGGCTAAGAAGGTTTAGTGCATACGCCACTGGGTCCACGCACGACTTTTAATCTTCAATACCTGTCATCAAGTGATAACCAGAGCATATGAATTGAACCCGGTGTCCGCCTCTAAGTTGAATAACTGGAGGGCTATTTCTTTTCACCCTTTTCTTTGCTTTTCTTTTTAATTCTTCAACTCCTTCTTTCTCCGATTCTCATTTTCTCCTTTAATAATCATACCTAAGGACTTCTAATTCTAACTATTGGTAGTGTCCTTGGGTAGATCCCTCCGGCTCTGGCGGATCATAGGACGGTTATTCCTAACCTTAATCACCTTATAACTCCATTGCCATAAAACCATTTTTATGAAAATATCTCGAAGTGTTTATGAATGAGAAACATGTTTGAACACTTCAAGAGTTTTAGATTTTCAGAAATACTCCCCCTCCACATGTGCTTAAGAGTTGTTGATCCCAGTTGAGCAAACGATCTAATATAGAAACTGACTTTAAACACGAACTTATTAAGTGTCACGCAGAATTAATACTTAATCTTAAGAAGAAGAACAATAAACATTCAACACCTCAATATTATTATTAATACGAATACTCTAACCAGTATTAGGGTTTTACAACCTTGAAGTGTATCGACCTTAGATATAAAACATACATATATCTAATCTGCCCTAGAACCTCCTTTTATAGGCTAAGGAGTCCTTTACACAATACAATACGTAACCTACAAGATAAATATCTTATCTATATTTATCTAATACATAATACTAAACCGACTATACAAGACTAGCAGTGGTTACATTATATTATCCGTGGTTACACACTACTACTAGCCGCGGTTTGTCTTCATCTGTGGTTCCATTCTTCTGTCCGTGGTTATATCAACTCGTCCAGAGTTCCAAGATTACTTAGAATAATTCTTGATCTAAGGAACCAAAACCCAACAATCCTCCCCTAAACTTGATACATTCCAACAGAATTCTCAAGTTTCCTTTAAGCTCAAAACATCTGAATTGGAGGATGTAGCCAAACACTTATTAGATTTAAGAATTTTCTCATATTTCAGCAACAAATCATAAGCTTGACCATCATAGGGTACCAACATCTTGATAATACCAGGCTTCATCATCTGAGCAATAATTGCTGGATACTTATTCAGTTGTGGATAATCACCTTCTACAAGCATATGAATAACTTCTTCAGAAACAGTTAAAACTTGAACTCCACAAGTTTGATATAAAAACCAGCTTGTAACATTACCATTGTAGAGTCCTTTCCATTCAGGTTCATCATGAGTAGGTTCAAATAAAATCTTCAAATGATGATAAACCAGCCTCTCATGATAATCATTTAGATGTACTTCACCAAAATTATTCTTGTAAAGTATCCAAAGATTCACCAAATCATCTCTATCAAAATACTGAAGCATCTGTGAAAATTTATTATACTCATAAACTTCATTGTTGAGTCTTTGAATTTTCCAAACTCCTTCACTTCCAACTTTAAGCTTAAACTCATAAGAAATAATTCGATTAACATATTCAACTTCTTTCAGTCTTTTAGAATCAGATGTCTCTTGAATCTCGATTTTCTTTCGCTTTACTTTGAATCCACTCATCATCCTTCTGAATCCACTCTTCTTCCCTTTTAGAATTCATTGGACAGTAATCATCATTATTAATCTTCATACATCTCATATAAATCTCACGAATTCTTTCAAATGAATATCTATTAAGATTATCAGGAATATGAATGCCTGAATTCTTAATAATCTTTATCAGTACATTCCTCATCTGTGCAATTGTAGGATGTTTCTTTCTTATAACTTGCTTCCTTTCTTTACCAATCCTCCTTGCCCATTGACCCTAAAGTCTAGCTCTTTCCTCATCATCCAACAGTGCCCATTCTTGTACAAGATATTCATCATGTATTTGCTGAGAAGCTTCAAGATAGTTTTGTGATTCTTACCATGTAGCTAACCATCTCTGACTAGCTTCCTCTTCTTCTTGCTTTCTTTTCTCTAAAGTTGCTTGTTCTTCACCTAACATGTTTTTAAAAACTCGCATCATAAGCAACCGCTCTTCTTTACTTTAAACTTCAACTCTGGCTCTGCAATCCCTTTACCTTTACCAACATCTTGTTGAACCACTTTCTTCTTTAATGGATCACCAATAATCAAACTTTTACTTCTAGGTTTAGATGCAACAGATTCAATAGATAAAACATGTGCAATTATAGGTGTAGAAATAGATGAGGTTTTGCTTAGATTTATCAAAGTGCTTGCAGATTCTTTCTCAACTTCTTTAGATTTAGGTGGTGATACAGAGAGGGTTGTGACAATAGTGGAAGTGGTTATGATAGCAGTGGGTATGACAGTAGTGGGTATAATTGCCATGTCTGAAACTGCAGCAGTGGTTACAAGATTACTAACCGTGGTTGCGACATATACGCCATCGGTTGTGTCCTGCACTACTTCATCTTCTACAACATTCTTCACATTTTCAAGAACTTCCTCATTCCCATCTTTATCAGATACCAAAAATGCTTGATCTCCACTATCAACATCTTCTTCCATAGGTACATCAACAGCCTCCCCTGAATTCATGCCTTCACTCCTCCCCTGTTTGGATACATTCTCCACATTCAGAGCTGGAGAGAAGTCCACCTTCTTTTTCTTCCTTCTCATTTTTCTCAAAATAGCAATCCCAGGTCTTCGTACTTTCTCCAAAACCAATACCCTGTGCTTCAATCGCCTAATATCTTTACCCTGAAACACAACTAACTCCTGTAGACCTGAAATTGTATCCTCCATTTTGGCACATTTAGCCGTCAATTCATTTAACTGTTCACGAATATCCTCCCCACTTCGACCTGTGTGAACTGGTCCGAGAGGTGGTTCATTGGAAAAGTCATCATGTACAAAGTCAGGATTCGTCAATTCAGTTTCATGTTCCATTCTATCCTCATCACTTCGAGCTGTGTGAAATGCTCCGAGAGGTGAATCCTTGGATATAGTAAACATAGCATCAGACCTAGCCTGAACAGCTATGCACCCTGTAGTAGCCAATTGGCAAGGGATTCCTCCACCTGTGTTAAGTTCCAAGGAACTCTCTACATTAGGAGTTGCCAAAGGTTGGGTCTTAATGATGTTTCCACTATCCTGATCAGCATTTAAGCATGAATCAGTAGTGGAAGCCCTTCCAATCATGTCACCTCCACCACCTGTGACAGCCTCATTAACAACACCACTAACACCAGCCTGAGGTAGCTTGGTGTCCGTCAGTCTCCTAGTCCATACAATAGGTGTAACAATGGTTTGGGTTTGACTAGAAGTAGGTTGAGTTGTACTATCAGTGTTTACAAGTGTACTACCTGGGGTTTGAGGTTCACTAGCAGTGGGTTCAGTGACTAAAGATTCAGATCCAAAACCTTCATCAAACTCAGGATCAGCATGCAAAGTAAGCATATGAGGAAATAAAGGAATATCTCTAATTTGTACATTTTGTGGTTGATTCCTCATATGTGCAAAAACCTTAGGAAGCATATGATGAACTTCATACTCCTAGAATGCTCAACAGGTTCATTGATTTGGCTTTCCACAATAAGTTAAACAAACCTAGGATACAAATAGTATTTACCTTTCTTCCTAATGTTTTGTACTAAACCCTCATAAATCATCCTAGACCAATTGAACTTTCTTCCATCAGACAAACAAATAACAGCAGTAGCAATTTTGGAAGGAAAGTCATTAAACCCAGTGGTCTTATTACTCATACACATCAATAAGGTATGAATAAGAAACTTCCATTGTGTTGAAAAAAACTCTTAAAAAATTGTACCTTAGCACCCCTGTGAGTATATCCTAACCTTTCTAAACCAGTTACAATCTCAGCATCTGAAAGATTATCAATACCATCAGCATCATCAAACTTTAAAACTCTCCTAATGATCTCCTCCTCAACTGAAATAGCATTCTCATCCACAACAGTGCTAAACACTTCTACTCCATCAACCTCTTCATGCTTAGCATTCCTCCAGAACTGATGTATGTAGGCTTTAAAGATGGTTGGTGTGACAGTTAAGGCATAGTGAATAGAACTATGAGTAAGGAAATCAACCATTTGATGAAATCCTTCAGATCGATCATTTTTGGTGAGATTAGCAACAAGGTTATGAGTGTTGGAATACTTTTCCGCCATTGTGATTAATGATGGGTATGATGTGGGTTTTGTGAATTATGCAAAGTAAAGTGATTAGTGTTAGTGTTGAGCGCCAGTTGAAGTGATTTGAAGACCAATTGAATGATCCATCTGTGATTTAGGGGATATTAATATACTTTTGCCAAAGTTACCAAACAGCCCCTGTAGTATCCAAAAACAAGTAGCATGCCATCAGTGGTTTAAAGTCCTCTATCCGTGGATTGATACTTACTATCAGTGGATACAGAGTGTCACTCCAATTGATCAAGAAATACAGCAAGCAAATCTGTGTCAAAACAAAAGTATCTCACAAAAATATGAAGGATTCTCACAATCTCTCTCTTTTTTTTAAACATTAGCAGCTAAACATATCACCAGCTCCAATGTAAACAAATCCTTCATACCTGCAAGACACAACAAAAACCAAAACACAGAGAAGAGCGTTATCAGTGGTTAGAAAAAGATAGAGTTATCAGTGGATTCTTAGACTTATCAGTGTTTTGGCCTCTTTGCTAATACTTAAGTCAAAAAGGTCAACTATCAGTATTAATATTAGTCCAAAGCCCAATGATCTCATTAACTCCTCAACCATATTTAACCTGCCCCATATTTACTCACATAAGCCATATCACTGCTTATAAAAAGAACCCAAATCTCATAGCACACACATCAATTAAAACCAAAACCCTAATTTCTCTAAAATCCACAATCAACCTCAATCACCATGTGGAACCCCAGTTGGAATAAACCAGAAGTTATAGATCTACCATCCTCCTCCTCCTCCTCATCATCATCAAGTGAAGAGTCAGACCCATGGCGTCTTTACATACCTCCACAAGAACCACGACCAAGAAAATCCCCCTTTCTCCCATCATCTGAAGATGATACTGTGGTGAATCCAAGTGAGTATTCTGATGACTCTGATGACTCTTCTAAGAAGAGAACTTCAAACCCCCAACCTTCATCATCCCAACCCCAACCAAGACCACGAGCAAGAAATCCACCACTCCCAAAGGACAGAGAGGTGGTTCTTGGTCTTCCTGCACCAGGTTGTGGTGCTTCTTCACATATCGTAAAGGGGAAGGGTAAAAGGAAGATGGAGTGATTGCTTTTTGGTGAAACCAGTAGATGAAGCACAAAGGACAATGTCAAATCACAAACTCATCTACTGTATTCATCTTCATCATCTTCGGTTTCCTTAATCCATCCTTTCCATTTTGATCCTTAGATTGTCATGCATATCCAACAGCTGATATGAGCTAGGATAGTAGTAGGAAATCATGTATAGAACTAGTCTTTTAATTTTCACTTGAAGTTTCATTGTAATCTGTAAGCTGTAAACTGTTTCTTGAATGAATGAACAATGTAAATTCAGTACTTCTTTTGTTTCTATAATGAACTTTCTTTTATCTGCAAAATGGTTAGTGGAAACACAGAGCAACAAACAGTGGTTTGAACAAAACTATCAGTGGTTAGAAACAAAAATAGCAATACTAAGATTACATAATAACAGTTCAATACTTATACAAACTGGTACAAAACAATTTGAGAGTTAGAGATTAATCATTCCAATACTAACAACAAGGTACTGAAACCTCCCCACATCAAAAGCTTTAGTGAGAAGATCAGCAACATTGAAATCAGTATGGATTTTTACCATTTGAATCAGCCTTTTCTCATTACAATCTCTAATAAAATGATGCCTTATCTCAATATGTTTAGTTCTAGAATGTAAAACAGGATTTTTAATGATGCAAATTGTACTGTTATTATCAATGTAAATCTTAGTATGCATAAAATTGTACCCAAAATCCAGCAATTGATTCTGAATCCAAAGAACTTGACCACAGCAACTAGCAGCAGCCACATATTCAGCTTCAGTTGTAAAATTAGCCACAATAGTTTGCTTTTTACACTGCCATGAAATAAGTCTGCTTCCCAAAAACTAACAACCTCTAGTTGTAGACTTCCCATCCAAACTAGCACCAGCATAGTCACTATCTGTGTAGGCCACTAAATCAAAAGGAGAATCCTTAGAATACCAAAGGCCCAGTTTAGGATGACCTTTAAGATATCTAAATATTCTCTTAACAACATTCATGTGTGATGTATTGGGTGTGACTTGAAATCTGGCACACACACATACTGAGAACATAATATTTGGCCTAGATGAAGTGAGATACATCAAAGATCCAATCATGGACCTGTACAACTTCTGATCAACTTTGGGACTTCAATCATCAGGTAGCAGTGGTTTCTGAGTCTCCATAGGTGTACTAGCACTCTTCACATCCTGAAACCCAAACTTCTTCAAAACATCTGCTACATACTTGTCTTGACTAATGAAGATACCATCAGTCCTTTGTTGAACCTGTAGCCCCAAAAAGAAAGTGAGTTCTCTCATAGAACTCATCTGAAACTTATCATGCATAAGCTTCTCAAAATCTTTGCATAGCTCCTTATTGGTTGAGCCAAAGATAATGTCATCTACATAAACCTGAACCAATAAAATATCATCTTTGTGTTTTCTAATGAACAAAGTTTTATCAATCAGTCCTCTTTTAAACCCATTATCCATCAAATAAGTAGACAGACACTCATACCATGCCCTAGGAGCTTGATACAAACCATACATAGCCTTCATCACCATGTAAACCTTGTCAGGATGATCAGGATCTTCAAAACCAGGAGGTTGACAAACATAAACCTCCACATCAATTGTGCCATGCAAAAATGCACTTTTAACATCCATTTGATACACAACAAAATTCTTGAATAAAGCATAAGCTAGAAACAATCTAATAGCCTCAATTCTTGCAACTGGAGCAAACACTTCATCATAATCCAATCCTTCAATTTGTGTGTATCCTTGAGCAACCAACCTTGACTTGTTCCTCACAACAATACCTCTTTCATCTCTTTTGTTTTTGAACACCCATTTTGTCCCAATTGCCCTCTTACCATTTGGAAGATCAACCAATGTCCAAACCTCTTGAAGTTTGAACTGAAGAAGCTCCTCTTGCATTGATTCTACCCAACCTTCTTCAGATAATGCTTCTTCAACTCTCTTGGGCTCCTTTTGAGATAGAAAACATGCAACAAGCAATTTTGCAGATCTCTATGACTATTTCTTTTGTGAAGTGATCTTGCAAAGAAAGCTTGTTCAGGAAAGGTTTTTGTATTCTGAACCTTGCTTCTTGTTTGAACAGGGGTGTTCAAATTTCCAAGTATTTGTTCCTTAGGATGAATCTTATGAATCCTTGTTGAGGTAACAGGACTTTCATGAATGACATGTTCCAAATTAGTAAGATCAGCATTAAAGAAATCATCCATGTCTTCATCATCAGTAGGAGTATCAATTTCAATCAAAGCAGGCATATCAGGATCATGTGGATACTCCTCTTCACCAAATAATGGCTTTGCAGTTGGCCCAAAGAAAGTACTATCATAAGTACTTACAACTGTAGTTTCACTGATATTGGTAGTAGTAGAAGTTGGCTTATCAGTGTTTGCATTATAACTGTCTGTGCTTTGGTTTGGCTTAGTAGTGGTTTCAGAATGCCTTTTCTTCTTTTCAATTTCTTCTACCAACACTGAGTTATCTTTCAACAACTCATCCTTATCTTGATGATGATCAACATTGCCTCCAGTATTCAATACATCATCATCAGAGGGACCTTGCTTCTCAATGATGGGTGACACAGAACTAGCTTTCCACTTTTCAAACAAATAGAACTCTTGAGGAGAATCACCTTCCTTAGAAATTGCTTCTGCATCAGAATCCTTTTGTGTACCTGCATTAACATTAGTGGAAGTTCCTGCAATGATAGGCTCATAATTCATAGATTTGGTTAGCATATCAATGTTAAACAACCAGCCTGGTCCTTTGGTCTCAACACTAGGAGTCTTTTCACTAAATTGAACATGTAAGTTCTCTTCAACAATTCTAGTCCTCCTATTGTATACTCTAAAGGCTTTACTATTAGAAGAATAGCCTAAAAAGTATCCATCATCAGCTTTCTCTTGAAACTTGCCGAGGTAGTCTATGGTATTCAAGATAGTAACAGGACACCCAAAAGGTTTTAGGAATGCTATCATTGGCTTCCTATCATGTAACAGCTCATAGGGGGTCTTGTTATGAGGCTTTACTACCTTACTTCTATTCTGCACATAACATGCAATGCCTACAGCTTCAGCCCAAAAGGTAGTTGGTAACTTAGATTCTGACAACATTGTTCTAGCAGCCTCAATTAGTGTCCTATTTTTCCTTTCAGCTACACCATTCTGTTGTGGTGTTCTAGCAACACTAAACTGTCTTTCTATACCCTTAACTACACAAAACTGATTCATCACAACATTCTTAAACTCAGTTCCATTATCACATCTGATTATCTTTACCTTATGATTTACTAGATTTTCTATCTTAGTAATGAAACTCTTGAGGATCTCACTAGTCTCACTCTTAGCTGCCAAAAGTATACCCAAGAAAATCTACTATAATCATCAGTGATAACTAGGCAATACTGCTTATGGTTCAAACTTTTAACAAAGGTAGGTCCAAATAAGTCCATATGAAGCATAAACAGTGGTTGTGTAATGGTGTTGACAGTTTTGGTCTTACAAGAAGCTCTATGTTGTTTTCCTTTTTGACAAGCCACACACAGTTCCTTACACTCAAAAACCTTAGAAGGTAACCCTCTCACTAAGTTGCCTTTTACCAGTTTATTGATTGTTTTGTAATTGAAGTGACCTAATCTTCTATGCCATAATTTAGACTCATCCACAAATGCTTTAAAAAACAAACAGGTTAAGGACCTATTAGGAATTACATCTTTAAGATCAAAACAATATATATTTTCTTTCCTAGGTACCCTTAGTTGTATGTACTTCTCATCAGGCATCTTAAATTCAGGTGACAACACCACACACTCAGTTTCACCAAAAAGTACCCAGTTTTTCTTATCACACATTTGAGAAACACTGAATAAATTATACTTAAGTCCCTATACCAGATAGACCTTTTCAAAGTCTAAATTCCCTGTTCTGATTGTGCCTCTGCCAAGTATCTTTCCTCCCTTTGGATCATTGCCAAATGCCACATATCCTCCATCAAAAGCTTCAAAATATTCCAGGTTGCTCCCATCCCAAGTCATGTGCCCAGAGCAACCACTATCAAAAACTCCTTTGTGTTTTAGCTCATCTTGTAGATTGCCCTGCACATGAAATTAAACAAGTTAGTTCATTTTGTGGACCCAAGCCAATACTGACTTGGGTCTGCCCTGTGCATCAATATAATCAAATTTGTTTAGGTCCATTGATGCACAGTTGACATGATGTAAAACCTTGGTCTTAGGTTTCCATTGCCAACTAGCTGAGGCCTTTACAACATAAAAATGGTTTCCAACCACTGTGTCAGTTATCACCTTTGGAATTTTTAAAACTTCTTTTGTATCATTGGTGATATTTTGCTTACCAGTGTTTACATTTTGATTAGCAGTGTTTACATTTTGCTTAGTAGTGGTTGGAACCCATTTGGGTGCAGTAGTGACAATTGATTTTGTATTTCCATTCCTCATTAACACTGCTCTAGGAATCATTTTTCTGTTAGAATGAGGGTTTGTTTTCTTTGAAAAGTTTTGGTGATTTACCCTCCTCCAATGATTCCAAACTTGTGGTCTGTGTTTATAACAATTTATCTGTAAATGCTCAAAACTACCTCATGAAAAACAAGCCTTTTTAACACATTTAAACTCATCTCCTAACCTATTTGAAATTAGTCCATTGAAGTTTCTCTGGTTTCCCCTAGGTATATATCTTTTTAACTGTTCCCTAGGTACTTCCTTGTACTCTACTACTTTCTTAGCAATTTGAGCTCCAAATCTAGGCACAAGGTTGGCTTGCTTAGTATCAACTTTCTTAAGAGGTTCTATCTTCTCAGGCTGTGTTGATACAGATCTATCTTCCTCAGAATCTGATTCCCAATCTTCAATGATGGGAGCATCAGATGACTTATCAGAACCTATCTTAGGTGATTCATTCTTGTTAGTCTCACCTACAGGTTTGTTGAAACTAAATTCACTGCTAAATGAGAGCTCTTTTGGAGGTGGTGCATGTTGCATAAGAGTGGGTGGTGGCATATCATTGTAGCCTAGGCCAGTACCATCCTTGAACAATTTTTGACCTATTGGTTTATTTACTAGATCAGAAGCATATTGTGTTTTAGCAACCCTAACAACATGTTTTTCTTTTTCTTTTAGGGCTTCTACTTTTACACTCTCAGCTTGTTCTAGTTTCTCTTTAAGCATCTTAATCTCCCTATTCTTGAGATCAATTTCCCCACCTAGTATATTAATTTTATCAACATACTCAAACTCACATTTGATACAGTAATTAAGCCTTTCTTCAACACTTTCTAGACCAACTCTATAACCTAAGTTATCTAGAGACAGTCTTTCTACTTCTTTCCTTAAACTCTCAGTGATAGCCTTTTGAGATTCTAAGTTATCTTGACATGATTTAAAAGATCAAGTAGAATCATTTGATACCTCAGAATCTGAACCAGAAGATGAAGCATAGGCCATAAGAGCAAAGTTATGCTCTTTTGAAGCTTCACTAGCAAGAAAAGCTGCATTGGGTCCTTCTTCAATTTCATCACTCCAGTCATAATCACCAAGACCATCTTGAGCCACCAATGCTGAAGAAGGAGCAGACTCTTCAGTGGTCTTCTTGATGCCTTCAATCCTCTTAGGTGCTCGACATTCCCTTGCAAAGTGACCCTTCTTCTTGCAGTTAAAGCACTCCATCTTGCTTTTGTCAAACCCAGCTCTTCTTTTACCATCATACTTGACCTGTCTTCCAGTCCTTCTCAAAAACTTCCTTGCTTGTAGAGTCAACATTGCCATTTGCCATTGAAGATTAATCTCCTCAAGATCATCAGGATCAATTTGATCTAGATCTTGATTCAAAACAGTAACACTGGTAGTTAAATCAGCCAGAAAAGCACAAATTGCACCATCACTGACATTATCACTAACAGTGGTATTGTTTGCAATAGCCGTGGTTATACCATAAGCAGCAGTGGATACATCTTGTGAATTCTTGTGACTAGTGGAAACAAAAGCAATGTTTTGGCTAGATGTAGATGTACCAGCAATGTTGTTCTCAGACTCATATACCTTCAAGTTGTTGTAGAGATTGTCCAGATTCATCTTTTCAAAGTCATCCTTGTTCCTCCACACAACAGTATGCATAGCCCAGTCAGGTGATAAACTTCTGATGAACTTTAGATTAATATCTTCTTGAGAAACTTTGTAGTCCACTGACTTCAGTTGGCTGATGAGCTTTTGAAGTCTGTTATAGGTGCCATCAAGTTTTTATCCACTCAGTGCAGTGAAGTTTTCAAGCTGATGCTTGAGCATATTTTTCCTTGATTTCTTGGTAGCTTCATTACCAGCAAACCTTGTTTCTATCGCATCCATAAGCTCTTTAGCAGACTCATATTGTTCAAAATCCAAAGCATATTCATTAGGTATTCCCATAGAGAGAATACTATGTCCTTTAATCTCCATCTTTCTCTTAGCCTTGTCGATCTCACTAACAATGGAGATTTCTTTGCCATCTTCACCCTTCTTAGGAAGAGTATCACCTTTTTCCACAACATCCCAGAGAGCATAATCAATCATGCAAATATATTGCCTTATTCGCATTCTCCAGATTTGGTACTCACCATGCTTGAGCATGGGAACCTTTGAAGTTGTAACCATGTGTGTTTCGTCAGACATCTTATCTTACTTTAACAAAACTTAACTTGACTTCTTCTTGATTACAGTTTCTAGATCACAAGCTCTGATACCACTTGTTGATCCCAGTTGAGCAAAT
Organism: Chrysanthemum makinoi; assembly: GCA_910596185.1. NCBI lineage: Eukaryota > Viridiplantae > Streptophyta > Magnoliopsida > Asterales > Asteraceae > Chrysanthemum > Chrysanthemum makinoi. The sequence continues at coordinate 51,101,293 of OU343224.1, forward strand.
GATCTAATATAGAAACTGACTTTAAACAAGAACTTATTAAGTATCACGTGGAATTAATACTTAATCTTAAGAAGAAGAACAATAAACATTCAACACCTCAATATTATTATTAATACGAATACTCTAACCAGTATTAGGGTTTTACAACCTTGAAGTGTATCGACCTTAGCTATAAAACATACATATATCTAATCTACCCTAGAACCTCCTTTTATAGGCTAAGGAGTCTTTTACACAATACAATACGTAACCTACAAGATAAATATCTTATCTATATTTATCTAATACATAATACTAAACCGACTATACAAGACTAACAGTGGTTACATTATATTATCCGTGGTTACACACTACTACTAGCCGCGGTTTGTCTTCATCCGTGGTTCCATTCTTCTGCCCGTGGTTATATCAACTCTGTCCGTAGTTCCAGTACTTAGAATAATTCTTGATCTAAGGAACCAAAAACCCAACAAGAGTTTTGACTGAAATCTGCACAGTGAGGAAAGAGCGCGCACTTTTTGAATTGATCGACTCAAGATAGACAATTCCTTGCGAGACACGATTACGTTGCATAATTAAAGAGATACATTGTCAGCTTTTAGGTGACAACTAGCTCTAATAACTACCTTGAAGATGTGGACAACCCCGAGAGGTTGTCAAACCCGTCAAAGTTCATGTCTATCAAGAGCTTCTCGAATGGGTACAATTTACTTGGATAAGTCTTGGAAGACGAATCTTTTCAATGTATGATTGTTCAGTTCCCGTCAATTCATGGGTTGAAGTCTTTTCACACGAGGATTCAATAGCAAAACACAACATATTTCTTATCACATAATTTTTCTCCCCCTTAAAAATGGCATATAAATGTTATTTTTTAAGAAATGTTGAGAATAAATATGACCATTTTGAGTTTTGTGAGAAGATTACTGTTGGAATCACTCCTAAACCTTTATTCAAGTGTTAGTTACTCATATGTAATAGGTAGCTTATTATGGCCTTTATGTTTGTTTAAGGTCTAGCTTATGTAGAAGGCCCATAAGCTTAGGCCCATGTCCAATAAGGAAAAGGAAAAGAGTGGAAGTGTTACCCTAGCTTCTTGCCTATAAATACTCTTGTATAACCCTCACTTGAGGGTTGGTTGTTCAAATTATTTTCTTTCACATACATCTACGCCTAACCATGCTACTCATATCGTGTGTGTGTGTGTGAATCTTGTTCAATCGCCTCTCTATCTCTTTCTATAACGCTTGTGTGGTAAAACTAGTGACCTAACAGTGGTATCAATCGCCTAACTAGTTGGGTGAATCGTTATTTCTTGAAGTAGGTTTTGGTCCTACGCGTAGAATAACGTGCTACTTTGGTTCGCTTAAAAACTCGTTTTTTACACTTTTTAATCCAAGATTCTTGTACTTTCAACGTTTTAAGGTGTTAAAATACTTGTTTTTGGCAAAAAGTTTCAACCTTTACGCGTGGATCTAAGTTTTTAAGCTTGTTTTTGTTCGTGGGTGTCGTTCTACGCGTAACCCGTTTAGCTATTTTGGTTCATCAAGTTTCACACTTTTGTGTTATTTTGTTGATATTGAAGCTATTCCATAACAAAAATCTGGTTTAGAAGCAAATTTGGGCACAATCATTTTTACGAGTAATCTTACGCGTATCAAAACCCTAATATTACGCGTAAGTTATTCCGTGGTTTGATCTTCGTTTTTGTGGTTTACTCCGTGTTTTCTTGCTTGGATAAGCCTGAAAATACGTCGACTTTGGATATCTTTTGCACTGTGATAGTGTAAAAGATCACTTGGGATAAAACCCTAAACTTACGAATAAGCATAATGCTTACGCGTAGAAATCATACGCATAAGATTCATCTTACGCCTAAGCCTAGTCTTACGCATAAGGTAATCCTACGCCTAACTTTCTATGCCTAACTTTGTGTCTACGCATAACTTTAGTGCCTTTACCCTACTTACGCGTAAGCTAAATCTACGCGTAACTCTTGATTGTTACGCGTAAATTTGGTGTTTTTACGCATAAGTCCTACTTGGTTTATTGTGCTTTCTACGCCTAAGGACACTTCATCAACAAAGGTTCATTCGACTACAAAGATCCATTTTTACCAACACAAGTTTTTCAACATGTCACAACCACCATACTCTAACTATTTCCCTTGCACTTATTCTCAACGTCAACAACAACAACTCACTCCACAACATCAACAATGGAATCAACAACAAGCAATTTATCAAGAACAAGTTAATCAACAACATACTCCACAACTTGCCGCAATTCCACAACCTACACAATTTATCAACAACAATTTAAATGGTTCAACCACCACCAAGTCTTCAAGTTCAACCCTACACAAATGAATTCAATCAACATCCATCAAGGAACACTATGAAGGAACCCACTTGGTTTGCAAAGATGTGTGAAGCTTTAAGCAGCCAACAATCAATTCATGAGGCTGGATCACTTGATAGACCTCCAATGCTCACTCCAGGAAACTACGATCAATGGGTGATAAGGTTCTTTAGGTTTTGTGATCTGAAGAAGCCACATGGAAAGTTGTTAAAGAAGGTTATCTTGGAAGGTCCATTTCAGATGCCTACTGTTATCATACCCGCCGATCCAAATGCTAATCCACCAAGAGATGAACAATCCAACATTGCTACTGTTGCCGACCTGAATGCAGAGAAACTTCTACACTATGAAGCGGATGAACTTGCAATGCAATATATCCTCTTAGGATTACCTAACCCAATTCTTCGAGGTGTTGATGCTCAAAAGACTGCAAAGGAAATGTGGGATCATATTCATCTTCTTATGGAAGGATCTGTACTCACTCAGGAGGATTTGGAATCCAAAATTTACTTGGCTTATGAACACTTTATGATTGAACCTGGAGAGACACTAGAGTCTTATCATCATCGTTTTTCAGACATCATCAATGATTTGGATAAACATAACATCATCATGCCAAGAATTGCAGTGAATACTAAGTTCCTGAGTAGTCTTGGTCCTGAATGGGAGAAGTATGTCATTTTTCTCCGTCAAGCGAAGAATATGCATCATTCTACATATGGATTGTTGTACGATTACTTGAAGCCTCATGAAAAGGAAGTTAATAGGGAAAGGATTCTCCGTGCTCAAATTGCTCCACCGACACATCCGTAAAATCAACAACTTGCCTTATATGCTCAAAACAGTTATTCTCCTCAACCAAAAACTCAACCAACTGCTACAATCACACCATATGATCCTTCACAACTTCAATCTCAACAAACTCAATTGGTTCCATACCACAACAACAATGCTCAAGCACTTGTCGCTGAAGCTAATGAGGAATCTGATCCGTTCGAAGCACTGCAACAAGGATTTGCTATGATTGCTAATGCTTTTAGCCGTTATACCAACAAATCCAACAATCGTATTCGTTCCTCATCTAACACAAGGAATCAAGCTGTTGTGAACAATGGACGAGTTGAAGTTCAGAACCGTGGTTATGGTCGCCGATAGGCGGTGGTCAAGGTTTAATGCTGTGGGTAGGAATAACAATAGAGCTCAAGTGGTGGAACAAGGGAATGCTCAGAATGGGTTGAATGGTCTTCGATGCTACAACTGCAATGAGAAGGGACACCTGGCTAATGCATTCCGAAAGCCGAGGACAAGGGGCAGTGCTTATCACAAAGAGGATATTCTTTTGGCTCTTAAGGATGAAGCTCGGTGGAACTCTCACGCACAAAGAACGAGCTTTATGGTAAATGCAGACTCAGATGATGATATGGAAGATTTGCAGGCCAATGCAGCTGTTATGTTGATGGCTAATATGCATGAGTTACACATGAGTGACACAGCCCAGTGTATGACACTGATGGCTTGTCTCAGGTACCCAAACAAACCATATTCATCTCTGATCTATTATCTCCGCCAACATCTGAATCTGGCAAGGCTCAGAATGTTCAAAATGAGTCGTCCACATCTCATTCCGACGATTTTCAATTAGACCCCATAGTTATATTTGACGATCAAGATGACCACATGGTTTCCCTTGATAATCAAATTGACTCCGTGGTTATACTTGAGGATCTAAGTAATGATCATGTTGTGACTCACGTTGAACACGACGAACTTTTGCCTCATCCAGATTTTGCTCGTTTAATACAAGACCAACAAACCATAGTGGAAGAATGTCGTGCAATTAATCAGGACTTGAAAAGTAAAATGCACTGTTAACCAAGGATTTTGAATGTTTACAAAAGCAACTCAACTTTTTCAAAACTCAAGAAAACGTGAAAAAGGTTTTGAAACAGCCTTTGCTAAATCTTATCAAAATGAAAAATATTTAGAAAGACAGATGCGTGATCTAGCCGCTTCAAGAATGCTTTGTTGTCTGAAATAGAACAACTGAAACATGAACATAAAAAGCAAATTAACGCTCTCACCTTGGAAAATCAAAAAGCTAAGGCTGAGTTGTTAACTTGTCAAAAACAGTTCTCTGCATACAAAAAGCATTCAACGAAACGAATAGATGATCATCTTGATGAAATCATCGGCTTGCAAAACAAACTTAAAGAGTTTAAAACTGTTGTTTACAAACATGGCGAGTCGGTCACAACCATTGAAAAGTTTACTTTAAAACCAAATCCAAATGGCTATGGACCAAATCTTGCCGATTACAAACCTAAGCTTTCAACCAAAGCATTCAAACCAAATCCTGAAGTTTCCAAAGGCAGAATATAAAATTGATAATTCTGTTATGAGTGTGTTGAATATCATCGTCAAGAGGAATTAGATGCAGAAGACGAGAGTCGATCAAAATTAGAAAAAGTTGTTTACAACAAACCTTTTAACTATTCCAAAGCGGTCACTTTCGTCACACCAACGGATTCTTCTAACACACCAAGAATTATCACAAAAACGTCTGAGTCTTCTAATGTTAATCCCAAACAAGATTATGTACAAACTTATGGTCCTTTACCTTCCATCAGTGAAGTAAACTCAAAACCCGAAAATCGCAAAATTCTTAGATATTTTGACCTTTTCATAGGTGACCTCAAAACTTTACAACATGAGATAGAATATCATTCTGAAATCAAAGTTCAACATTTTCAATCGCCTCTGGCGCGAGAACAAAGAGACATTTTTCAGAAAAATCTTTTACCAAATATTAAAAATTTGAAAAGTTGTGCATTGTCTTGGGAAAAGGACTTTCATAAGGAACTTGGATTGATGAAGGTCATTTTCGAGAAAACAGAAACATCTATTTCTAATACTAAACGTAAAAAGAAAATGTTGAGAAAAGATGTTGATCGACTCTTGGAAGATGTCATCTGTGCTGATGTCCATAATGTTGTGCTATTGAATTCTTTGTCATATGCATTTGATTATATCTCTGCTGATACTATTGATTCTGTGGTAAATGTTGAGAACACTGATAAGGTGCTTCAGATCGAGTCATTAAAAGTTGAAAATAAACGATTGTCAAACGAACTTTCAAATGCAATCCGTCGTCTTAATTGGTGTCAAAAAGATATTCACGATCAACAACTTGCTTTTCAACACAAAATCGCCCAGTTGATTTACTCAAAATCTTCTGTTCCAAAAATTGAGCAACTGGATGATCAAAACGTGTCTTTTAAGTGTCAAATCTCAAAATATGAACAAGAACTTGTAAAAGTTAAAAAGGAATATGGTGTCATATTTGATTTACTCAAAAAGACTCGTGAAGAAGCATCAAATGAACTTGATCATTATCTTGCACACACTAAAGAAGTTATGCATTTTCGAAATTTCGGTCTGAAAATCAAGATCTGATTCACACTATCTTCAAGTTAAGAGAAATGTTAGGAAAGTATGAACAACTTCCGCCTACCGTGATTAAGAAAATAGCCCCAGTAACACTTAGTAATCGTGAACCTAGAATCACTACTGCCAAATCACAAATTGATAACGTGCTTCATTCTCTGAAACAGAATAGTTGAATCTTTTCCAAACGTCCGCACTTCACAGCCTAAGAGCACTACATCGAAGAATAGGAAGTTGCGACCTAAGAAAAGATCAATAAGGAATGCTAAAGTAGAAGAACACCCTAGGACTATGAATAAGACACATGTTGCTTCCACTATAGATATTGCGTCTCGCAAATGTAATAGAAATAGTGATGTAACGAATGCTAAACCTTAAAGTACTTTTGATATTCACCCGATGCACCTTGTGTTATTTGTCGTAAAAGTATGAATTCTGATTGTCATGACAAATGTGTTGCTAAAGCTATCATCTCTCGTTTAATGAATCCTAAGAACCGAATACCTCTAGGCCCACTAATCTTTCTAAGTCTGTGCTTGGTAGACCGCCTTCTTTAGATTCTAAGAAACGCATTGCTATCCCCCGTAGCTCCAGCTTTCACCTCCTAGGAATGTAGTACCACCTAGTGCATTCACTAAGACTAAAGCAAATACTAGTTGGAGATGGCCGAAATGGATATATAACACACTAGGATTTAAATGGATACCTAAAGCTATTGATGTGTGTATGTCTACTATAAATGCTCCGGAACCCTCTAACATTTCGGGTTCCACATCTACTTCTATTCCATCTGTGTCGCCTCAGGTGTAATGCAGGTGATACAAATCATTCTCTGGATTGTTGATAGCGGATGTTCCCGACACATGACAGGCAACCTTAAACTGTTATCAAACTTTATTGCAAAGTTCATTGGCACTGTCAGATTCGGGAATGATCACTTCGCAGCTATCATGGGCTACGGAGACTATATCAATGGGAACATCGAAATTAGCAGAGTTTATTATGTGGAAGGCCTCGGTCACAATCTATTTTCAGTAGGTCAGTTTTGTGATGGAGATTTGGAGGTTGCTTTCAGGGAGAAAACTTGTGTCATTCGTGATCTACAAGGAAACGACCTTATGTCTGGCTCGCGTAATTCCATTCTTTACACTATCTCTATGCAAGACATGGTTGCTTCTTCTCCCATCTGCTTACTTTCAAAGACAACATCAACAAAATCCTGGCTATGGCACCGTCGTCTCTCACATCTAAACTTTCAAACTATCACCAACCTTGCTCGACACAAACTAGTTGAAGGACTCCCACGATTTCGGTATTCTAAAGATCACCTTTGCTCAGCTTGTGAACAAGGGAAAAGCACTTGTGCTCATTTTCCTTCAAAGATGGAACACATCTCTCAAAGATGTGCTTCATCTTCTTCACATGGATTTGTGTGGCCCGATGCGCGTGCAAACGATCAATGGCAAACGCTACATCTTAGTAATTGTTGATGACTATTCACGCTGGACTTGGGTCTACTTTCTTCGAAGCAAAGATCAAGCTCCATAGATGATCATCACCTTTCTCACGAAAATACAAGTTCCGCTACGAAACACCGTTCGACAAATCAGAACGCATAAGGCAATCAATTTGTTAACCAAACTCTTCGTGAATTTTATGAGAAAGTGGGAATTCAACATCAGACATCTATTGCACGCACACCAGAACAAAACAGAGTTGTTGAAAGACGAAACCGAACGTTAGTGGAAGCTGCAAGAACAATGTTAATCAATGCTAAACTTCCAAATTACTTATGGGCAGAAGCTGTATCTACTGCATGCTATACTCAAAACCGGTCTATGATTACAAAACGCCACAACAAAACACCTTTCGAGCTTTATCCACAACAGAAAATCGAATCTCAAACACTTTCATGTATTTGGATCTCTTTGCTATCCGAATAATGATCGTGATGACTTTGGAAAGCTCAAAGCCAAAGCTGACATTGGAGTCTTTATAGGATATTGTGATAATTCTAAAGGTTTCCGAATCTAGAATCGTCGAACAAAGGAAGTTATGGAAACGATTCATGCTCATTTTGATGAACTTACGGATATGGCTTCTGAGTATAACAGCTTGGAACTTGGTCACGACCGCTTAAACTTCCCCCAAACCCCATCATCAGCTGAAACAAGCCCCCAGCTCACTCGTCAACAAATGGAATGACTATTTGCTCCTCTGTTCAGTGAAGATATTGATGAACGTGCTCCGTGGTATCCGCTGTTTCAAGCTCACTGCTCAACCCTGATAATACTCCTATACCTGATAAACCTGCTACAACAACTACTGTTGAAGAAGCACCACCAGTTGACTCCAACGCAACAGTTGAACAAACCGCTTCCAACAATGATGAACCGGCTGATGATGTTCTGAATGAAGTACCCCCACCTGCAGAGTTTGATCCAAATGCGTTCTTTAACCCGTTTGCTAATGAGACTGCTTCACCTGATGTCGCAGAATCTTCAACAAGCCATTTGAATCCTCAAAATCTGCACAATGTATACCAACATCAACCTTCCACACATAGATGGACAAAAGACCATCCTCTGGAAAATATTATTGGCAACCCGAATCAACCAGTCGTTACGAGACAACGTCTTCACTCAGATGGTGAACATTGCATTTATGCACTCACTGTCTGCCAATCTGAACCTAAAAACATCACAGACGCAATGACAAAAGACAACTGGATCGAATCCATGCAAGAAGAACTCAACCAATTCAAACGTCTTGAAGTATGGGAACTGGTTGAAAGACCAACATGGGTCTACGTCATTGGTCTCAAATTGATTTGGAAAAACAAATTGGATGCTTATGAAGAAAGCTCAGATGAAGAAGAAGAGCAACTGGATATTTCATACAGGAAGAAGTTCAAATTCCTTAGACTCCAACACGTGGCAACAGAATTTTCAAAAGATCAAATGGGTGGCCCTGGAGGTTCAAGTGGTGCAGCTCAACCTTCACCATATCCTGATGCGGTTAATCAACCCGATAAGGGATCTGGTGCCACCACTTTGGAGCAACAACAAAAGCCCGTGGAAGAAACTATTGAGCATGAATTTGAGGAACCTGTTAAAGAAAAGTCCAAGAAAGATGAGGGTGACAAAGAAAAGACTGAGACAGAAAAGTCTGAAGAGAAAGATAAGTCTGGAGATGACACTGATTATGGTAAGTTTCTGCTAGACAGTCCTGCTCGCTCAGAGGAGAAAACCTCTGCACCTCCAAAGGATCCAGAGTCTCCTCGTGTCTCTTCATCATCAGATTCGTCTTCTCATTCTTCACCACCACCATCTAAGAAATCAACATCTAAATCAGTAAAGAAGCCACCTCGATCTTGGATTTCTCATACTCATAAAAGAATTGTGAATGCGGTCAAACAGGTTAGAAAGAAAGACATGCTTTACAAAAAGCTAAATTTTATTGCTGACCAGTTAACGCACCTTCATGATGAGAATGACAAGATGCAAGTTGAACGGGAGTATGTACGTGGCTTATGAAGGATGATCTTCAAGGAAGCATGGACGAGATGATAAAAGGATATTCTCACAAGTTCCTAATGGAGGTCGTTCTGAAAACTCGACAAAGGAGATGTATACCGCACAACTGTATCCACATCTCTTACATTTAGCCAAGAAGCCATGAAATCAAACTGATGAATTTGAGCATCAATCCAGTTGAAACTACAATCTTTTCAGATGATGAATTAGTAAACCGGCGGTAGCCGCTAAAATGTCAAAACGCTCTGCAACGTTTGCCTCCCATGAAGCTAAACGGTTTGAAGCATTGCTGGAATACCAACTCAAGTCATCATTCAGAGAAGAGGCTATAAGGCCTAAGCGTTCAAGAGATGATGAAGACAAAGATCAAGATAAGGATAAAGAGCACAAACGCACAAAGAAGTCTGGTGAATCATCTTCCATTCAGTACTCAATGCCGCCTCCATCTCAAAGGACACCAGCTCAACAAAGATCACCTCCTTCCTCTTCTGCAGATAAACCTCATGATTCTGAAACACCACCCCAGACTCAAAAAACCGGTGATTACTTTGAGTACACGGGTGGTGACGATGAAGAATACCATGAGCCCCAACAACAACCCGCCTCTCCCGACAAAGTACAGAAACCAGAACCCTCATCTAGGCCTAAGAAACAGAAGAAGAAGGCGCCCAAGGCTGACGTCCTATCATGGATAGATGAAGACACCACAGAGGAATTTGAATGGTTTTCTACACTTGTCAATTTCAATCCCTACCCAGCTGAAGGTCAAGAGGTTACAGAATGTAGTACATTGGAGCATGCGAAATTTCTACAAGAAAAATTCCGTGTGAAGAAGATGACGAAATCCGAGTTGAAGCGAATCAAGAATGAAGCATTTCAACTTCTAAAAGACAACTCGGAAAGTGCCATCGAGGTCGAATATCACCTTGATAATATTTCATGAGCCATGTCTAACAACATGGATTGGCTCAACCCAGAAGAAAACATCGACTTCACTCAACGGGACAATCCTCCATATTACACAGATTGGTCTAAACCTCTCCCTACTATTGGCCAACCTGATCAGCCTAGGATTCCATTCAGAAATTTCTTCAACAAAGACCTGGAATTTCTTCATCACGGTGGCGATGGTTCAAGGAAACACCCTACATCCTTGACACTTCCATTCCCAACAGCCGAATACTCAAACTGCATAGCTATCGAGGAAAGAGCTAATCACTTGTTCTCCAACAAAGTGGAAGCATACGACCGAGATGCAATGTACGGGATTCATCATTGGCCGGAACACCGAAGAATCAACTACAGAAGCTACCAGGTCCAGAAGTCTCAACATGCAGTGTTCAATACTAAAAACATCGTTGCCATCAAACACGTTGATCTTTCATCCAAATGGGACTACACTTATCTAAAGAATATTGTGGTCAAAAGACAAGACGAAAGAGATTATGCATTCTCTGAAGCTGACTTTGAGAATTTGTCTATCAACGACATCGAAGACATGTACCTTGCCAAAGTACAGGGTCGTATGAGACAATTCTCCACTAAAGTACAACGTGAATTCATCAAGTCAGTGCTCATCTTCATCAGACGCATAGTTATCAAAGAACGTGTAGAAGATCTCCAGTTGGCAGTTGAATCTTATCAGACCCGTGTCAACTTCACTCCACCGCAGCTTGATCTTCTCGACAACAACCAGCTCTCACAACTTACAGTCATCTGCAAACCATTCGGCTTCGTTTACCGCAGTGAACTTCAAAGAAATTGCTTGATGGCGTGCAGAGATCTTCATAAGTTTGGAGATCACACTTTGAAGATGGTTAGGGACGGATTGGCTTACCGGTTGAAGGATATACACCAAAAGATCGGGTCTCCTAAGCGATGGAATTCTCAGGATCGAAGGGATGTGAAGAGGATCATCACGATGATTGATGAACGGTTGTATAGAAGGGATCAATTCAGAAGATTGGAAAGCTATGTTGGTGGTCGACCCAGGAGAAACATCATCGGCTTTCAACGCCCGATTCACACTCCTGGCGACATCTCTGGACTACCTTGTACCCCTTAAACCGCTTCTTTCAGTATTACTTTGGATGTATGATTTATTATGTCAATGGCTTGTGCACACATTACAGTGTACAACCCGCACTTGTAAATAAAGGACCCTGTGGTACGCTTCAGTGCCACAATACTTATAAAAGGAGCGAAAGCTTCTTACTTTTGAGTAAAACCTATCAAACCTTTCACTTTTCAAGGTTTTGCTCAAAAGAACAAGTACTTTCCCTTATGATTTTCAAAACCTCAACCGTTTATATCACTTGTTGAGGGGGAGTACTTGACTTAAAAATTTGTTCACAAATTGTTCACAGTGGTCATTCTTCCCGCAACACTCGAAATGGTCATATTTATTCTCAACTTTTCAAAAATAACATTTTATATGCCATTTTTGAGGGGGAGAAAAATACGTGATAAGAAATATATTGTGTTTTGCTATATGAACTCTCGTGTGAAAAGACTTTAACCCAAGAATTGACGAGATCTTAACTGTCAGTAACTCGAAAAGACTTGTCCGGGACGGGTAATAATTTCAAGCTAGTTCGCTAGTGATGTAAACATGTCTTGCAAAGGACTTGTCCGAGTAGAATGTACCATTCGAGAAACTCTTGGTAGACATGAACCATGACGGGTTTGACAACCTTTCGGGGTTGTCCACACCTTCAAGATAGTTATTAGAGCTAGTTGTCACCTAAAAGCTGACAATGCAACTCTTTAACTATGCCACGTAACCGTGTCTCGCGGGGGAATGTGATGTAGCGAAATAACAAGATAACAAATTGAGTCTGTTGATTCAAATGAATACCAGAAACAATCTTCCAACTATCGTTGATTCAAAAGAATACCGATAATTAGGTAAATTCACACACTAACACACACACTTGTGGTAGGGAGAAAATGACTTTCATATATTGATAATCTGATTAGCAACAAGGTCTAGGTCCCATTTATAGTTGTGATTTATGACAAGGAATTTGTAAAGTTGAGAATAAAATTAAATACATTAGGAAACTAAAGAGTCAAAAATAAAGAAGGTAGTATACGGATGGTTCCTCATCATTCTCCCCTTCTTTTAAAAAAAACTCGTCCTCGAGTGTTCCTTCGGATCAAACCACCTGGGTTGAATGGGATATCAGATCGTTGGGTTGAAACCTTTAAACTCGATGTTGCAAACACGGTGGACAAAGAAAAAGATGCTTTTCCATTGAAAACACAATCTACAGCTTCCAACATCCATGAAAAAACCTTGATTCTTTCAAACAAATGGTATGATGAGATACTACACTCGAAAACATCATCTTCCAAGAATATGGATATGTCATCATCTTTGGAAACTCCAATATCACCTTCCAATGTGATTGGAACTTTCAAAACAAGTTTTTCACCACCAGTATTCATAGCCCAATTTTTAGAACCCGAAAAATTCTTATTCGAATTATCGCGACATACCGGTTCGATCACACGTAATCCCGATATCGGTCATCCAAGAATACCATTCTTCATCTCCGTATTCATCAAACACGGGTGGATGATCATAGATTATATCGTCACTAGGAGGCATCATGATAAGGAAATTTGGCTCAAACCAATGATGTAGCGAAATAACAAGATAACAAATTGAGTCTGTTGATTCAAATGAATACCAGAAACAATCTTCCAACTATCGTTGATTCAAAAGAATACCGATAATTAGGTAAATTCACACACTAACACACACACTTGTGGTAGGGAGAAAATGACTTTCATATATTGATAATCTGATTAGCAACAAGGTCTAGGTCCCATTTATAGTTGTGATTTATGACAAGGAATTTGTAAAGTTGAGAATAAAATTAAATACATTAGGAAACTAAAGAGTCAAAAATAAAGAAGGTAGTATACGGATGGTTCTTCATCAGAATGTCTATCTTGAGTCGATCAATTCAAAAGTGCGCGCTCTTTCCTCACTGTGCAGATTTATGCCTAAACTCTTAAGCACATGTGGAGGGGGAATATTTCTGCTAAAAGATAAAACTCTCATAGTGGTTCAAACATGTTTTCATTTACAAACCCTTTGAGAGATTTTCTTCAAAATGGTTTTATGGCAACATAGGTTAGTCATGGAGTTATAAGGTGACTAAGGTTAGGAATAACCGTCCTATGATCCGCCAGAGCCGGAGGGATCTACCCAAGGACACTACCAATTGTTAGAATTTAGAAGTCCTTAGGTATGATTATAAAAAGGAGAATTGAGAATCGGAGAAAGAAGGAGTTGAAGAATTAAAAAGAAATGCAAAGAAAAGGGTGAAAAGAAATAGCCCTCCAGATTATTCAACTTAGGGCAGTCACCGGGTTCAATTCATATGCTACTGGTTGTCACTAGATGACACCGGTATTGAAAATTAAAAGCCGTCATGGACCCAGTGACGCATGCACTAAACCTTCTTAGCCACTCAAGTTTCTCTCAACAGAAGCTTGTTTCATTCTCACAGGGAACCCTACATAATCTATCGGCTCTCTCTTAGAGATTGCTGATATTGAAGAATGAGACCCTCTCCCTAGTCTCCGCTCAGGAAAACCAAAACGCACTATTGAGTCTAGAGTCACAAGATTCATCAAAAGATCTCTTAGGTACACTTGACATTTCATCACTTGACATTCAACAATAAGAATTTCAGTGGTACATTATCGAGTCCTTCACAGATCTTAGCAATCTGCCGAGAACATTTATGAGAGGTTCACATTTGTGATCCTCAGTGATTGAATGGAAACTCCCGCAGGTCAACATCAAACGCCTCGAGCAGGTCGCTTCGGCAACTCCCCGTGGATTGCGCTTAGTGGTCTGAAACGGTCTACAGTCATTGAGGTGATGCTTCGGTGTACCTCAGCGACTCATCTGAATCGTAGGTGTACTTCGATACATCGTGTTATCTCAATTGTGGGACTCCGGTTCAGGAACGGCCTTTGTAAGAATTAGAGTTGTGTTTTCACACTATGCTATTAACACTCTCGAAGTTCAAACTTGTAAGTGCCGGAATCCGCTTATTACTAACCGTTTTTATGTTTTCTTCTTATGGAAGCTATGGAGCGGAATGATCGTGCAGATTCTTCTCACGCTCACGCCAACATTGTAACACCCCAAAAATGATAGTCTGCAGCGGAAGTAAGTGTTACTGGGGTATTACTCGATTGGTACCACAACACAATGTATAGAACAACGGTTTAACTTAAGAAATCTCATTTCATAAAGATTTTTGTTTACATCTTTCAAAATATAAATATAGTGGAATGTAGGCCCATTAAAAAGGATTTACGTGGTCCCCAAATTATATCAGAGTCTTTTATGATCATGCCATGCCAATGCCCAAGCGCCTCCAAAATTTAGCTACCGCCTGCAATCCTGAAAATGCATGCTAAAAGTGTCAACACAAAGGTTGGTGAGTTCACAGGTTTTTAATACACAAGTGGTTTCCAAAACTGGAAAGTCAATTGGTTGTCAAAGTTTCAAAGGGTCCATTATGTATGCAGCATGTTCATGGCATAAAAGTTCCACTACTTAAGCCGATTCAGCCGAAAATTTCCCCTACGTGCAACATGCTCTAACCCAGCATGAGAAGTGATACTATGCACTCTGGTTAGTAGAGTGAGGGGATGGCTCTACCCCTAAATACAGCTATCCATAGTTATCAACGGCTCTTCCCGTACAGTGGGAATGAGTTAAAAAGTAGTATAGTACCAGGGGACTTTTATAGTTGTACACAGGCGCCAGACATAGGCATACATATCGTTTGCACAGATGCAGAGCATAGCTCAAAAATTGAGTCAGTTCATTAAATCCATAATTTCATGAATGCACAACCAATTTAGTTTTAAGTAATCATAGCATGCTTTTCACCCCAAAAAGAGTAAAACAAGAAATGGGGTCATGAAACTCACCTTAGTCCGAAGAAATATAGGAATCACAACTAACACGACTGGCATCGAGAAATGTAACACAATAGTATAACAAGGTAGCAATGCACCACGATACAAGAGTACCGACACAACGGTACGTTATTGGGACAACCTGATAGTATATGGTTTATCTCAAAATATGACACGCGAATAGTAATCGATGCATATGAGTTTTAAAAGATAATATATTTTAGTTTTCATGGAAGATTTGTATCAACGTTTGTAAAATGTTGAGTTTCATTGTTCGTGTGGTGATATGAGGTCATAGACTCAAGACAACGCACGCCAAAGTATAAAACATGTAACACAAGTACTACAGGAAATAAACAAGTAAGGGTCGAATAGTAATCGAAAGTAAGTAAATGGTTAACTTTAAGGCATTTACCCTAAGTATCCGAAATAATGAAGGTTTTATATTAAAACATAAGTTCTAATGTAAAGATTAAAAAGAGAAAGTTTTAAATTTAATAAAACTATACTCTTCGTTTTATTATTATATTTTTACCAAAATAAGTTTTTAACGATAATAAGTATATAAATAAAAGTTTGATATGATTCGTCATTCAAAACACATTTCGATGATAAGTAGTATGACTAAGTAAATTTAAAATAACTTAACTCATTAAAAGTGTCGATAGATATTGGGCTTCATAGTCCAATAATAGCTCGTTAAAGATTTGTCTAATATAAATAGTTTAATAATAATCTGTTAAGGAGTAGCCCACAATAATAAATTCTAAATCCGTTATGACCGATATTTTAAGATTCGTAAGGTATAATTAATGTTCAATGTCAAGTCCCAAAGTCACAACTCGTTATATCCAGTATAAGTCAAATATATATCCAAATATATATCCAATGTAGTCCGATACAAGTCTAATATAAATCAATGTCCAACTTCAATTGCTTTTGTCCCATGTCCAATATGTATACAATTTCAATAAATCTAGTTTGTTCAAACGATGTCAATCCATATTTGTTCAATGTCCAAGTTTAATAATCGTCGTATAATATTAGTCCAACAAGAGTGATATTAATCAGGCCCATTTTACTAAGTCTTGACTCATAATAACTATAAATTACACATAAATGGGCTTCAGCCCAAAGTTAAGTCCAAACACACCCTAAGCATGTCGGGCAAATAAGCTAGAAGAATAACATCATCTCGACACCCTTTGGTGTATTGTTAAATCGAACTAAATGAATACCCTATCTGGGTGTGGTAGTACCGTGAGCCAAGTCAAACAAAAATAAGCTTCGAATAATCAATTATACGCCCCTAGTGGTGTTATGGCTAGACCGAGACAACAATTAACATAACCCGGTCAACAAGATCAGTTTACAACCAACCTAAGCCAAACACAACAATTGACTACAACTAAATAATTTCAGCAGGGTACTAATAAGCCAAAGCGAGATCCGAGATTAAATATGATAACACTCAAATAAGCAATTTAGCACACCCTTGTGTGGCTCTTGCGTGGTTGAACCTGAAGAAAAAAAACAAAAGCAGCCACTTTGGGCTCTCGATGGTGGTCGAAGACCAAACTAGGCCAACACACCCTCTTGGGTCGTGACCAACAAACACAAACACCTCTGGTGATTTCCTTGTGTACTGAGGACAAAATGAACCAAGACTAATAATAACCCCGTGGGTGCTTTTCTCGATCAGAATTAACCAAGCAAACTGCACTCTCTTGGGTGGGCTGCAAGAGCAGACAAACAAACACTTCTTGGGTGTTTCTGTCGCAAACCGAGACCAAAGAAAACAAAACATTCGCACCCTTGTTGGCTGCGGTCCTGGAACAAACACAACGCCTACTTGTGGTTTTTACCTTAATCCGAGAGCGAACAACGACAACAAACAACACTCTCTCGTGTTTGGTTGTACCAAACTATGAGTTAACAAACACCCTTCGGGGTGTTGGTGTAGACCGAGCAACAAAACCAAACATACCTTTGTCGGGTTGGTGGTCATCGAGCCGGACACAAACTGACGCACCCCTTGGGCTGATATTACACACAAACAAGCACTTTCTTTGGGGGCTGTCGTGTTGGCCGAAACAAACAAATCAAGCGCACCCATAGTGGTTTGCGATTTGGTGGGCTAGACCCTCAAGCCAAACACCAGATTGGTGTGGCTGTGGTCGCGACTCAGAGCAAACAAACACAACCTAAGTGGTTTTGATACATCAACAAAGAACCATGACGACCACCTATTGGTTGCCATGGTTCGGACCAAAACACAAACACAACCAATACGCACCCCTTTGGGTGGTGTTGAACCGAGAGCAAACAACAAGACACCCTTAATAGTTTTTAAAAATAAACACATCAAACAAACACTACCATATTAAGAAATAACCAAAATCAATATTTGTCGTGACCCTCCCTAGTCTTGTCTCGCAACCCAAACGGGTTCAGTGCCCGACCCATGAACATGACTGAATCAAACACCCTATTAAATTTCGTTTAACACCACACGAACTGTTTATGAATCATGTTTAAACCGGTTTTATCCACGAAAATTTTGTAAATAGATTTGTAATTGGTAAATAGTATTATGATGAAATAGACTATGCGTTTAAGCATACCCATGAGGGGAGAAGGTTAGGCAAGATGAGGATGATGGTGGTGCGGCTGTGGTGATTCACTCGGACCAAATGAAACCCTTATCACAAGTCTAACGCAGCCCTTGGTCCTCCTTGATCTTGATGATAGTTACCGAGGTGATGGTGATGGCTTGGCTGCGATTGTTTGATTGATTGGTAGTAAGGTGATGGTAGAGTTAAGTGATGTTGCTGCTGTTTTCGTTCACCAGAGATAGAGAGGAGGAGAGTTATCTTCTTCTTCTTTTTTTTTGTGTTGGATAAGGAGAGAAAACAGATATATATATAATACGTTTTAGAGTCGGTTTGGATTTTTTTTTTTTTTTTTTGAAGATATTTCTTATCTTAAAGGTCAAGTCTTGAAGTGTTACGGGTATAATTTGGTCCCGGTAATTGCTAACGTAATATTTCTAAGTTGCGAAGCTTAAAACTATGTAACAAAAATTTATAAATCTTATTAAAACGTTAAAACTTATCATCATACTCTATTTTAATATTAAAATGAGTCGTGGGTTTATTGGAGTGTATAAATATTGACGTGTAAAGTATCGGTTGTTACAGTCTCACCTCCTTATGGGAACTTCGTCCCGAAGTTCAATGAGTGTTGCGTGTTAACGATGTGTTCGAGTTCATTTTCACGTTTCCATGTGAATTCAGGAACTCTTCTCGAGTTTCCATTAAACCTTGAAAATAGAAATGTGACTTGCCTAAGTTGTTTGATTTCTCAGTAGGTTCTCTGATAGGGTTCAGGCGTTCATCAATTTGGATCTCTTCCAGAGAGATAATGAGTGCCTCATTCGTATAACACTTCTTCTAATCGTATAACCGAATGATGTCGTATACACTGGTAAATTCGGGTGGTAGCTCGAATTTGTAAGCTATCGATCCAATTCAAATGAAGATTTTGAAAAGTCTGATGTTGAGATGTCTGGGAAAAGGTGTGAGTATTTTGTGGTGTATTATGATCTTCGCAATCTAAGAGTCTAACGTGATTGTGCCAGTTGGAGGGCTGAAAACACTGGAGAATCAATATTGTGGGGCCAGCAGGAGGCGTCGCAAAAGTAAGTGTTATATCAGTGATCAGAGGTTGCTCTTACAAGAAGTTCTGGAGCTACAAGCTCGACAATCCAAAGTCACGGAAAGAGCGATTGGTTCGGCTCGTTGGTTTGAGTGGACATAGTTAATATTTCTAATCATCAACTATGTTGAAGACTGCGAAGTCAAATATGCCACAAGCATACTTCTGAATGATGTTTAGTTATGGTAGAATGATGTTGCTCCATGTATTAGTATTGAGGATACTCATAAGGTTGCTTGGACTAAGGTGAAGAAGTTATAATCAAGAAGTATTACCCTCGGAATGAGGTGCAAGAAATAAAGGTGATTTTGGAACCTTGTTGGCAGAGATATTAATATCACGACTTATATCCGTTGTTTTCAAGAGTTGGGAGTATTGTGAGTTGTAAGTTATACAAGTTTCTTTATCTGCGATGGATAGTTAAGTAAAATGTTCGTGATCCCGAATGATTATATTTTGGTTAGATAGGTTTTTAGACGTGATGTAATAAGACATTTTTGCAAAAGGCGGTGTTTTGATGTTTTCTTAGCATAAGAAAGTTTAATAAGGTTTGACCAGGAATTTCTAATTTCGTAAGAACAAGTATCTTCAGAGAATGTCATCACAAGTTTTACCATTGACGCAAATGAAACTCTAAAGGAAGGTCCTTGAAGGCGAAGCGTCATAGAAAAAATGTAGTTAAGTATGTATGAATCCATAAGATTTAGACGCCTAAGATTAGAGTACAGTTGTTAATGTTAAGCTCTTTGGTAGTTTATCCTATAACGACTAAGATGGTGTCACCGTCCTCTCGGATTTGAACGCTATAAAAACAAAGAGTCTCGACTCGTTAACATTTCGGGAGAGAACTTAAATGAATGTAGAGAAAGTTGCTGAACTTCAGCTTTTGTGATGAAAACTTATTAAATAAGGTTTTTAAATGAGCACATGGATTCGGTTTCAAGTTGAAGGTTTATATGTCCACTATATGAGTTTAAATATTACTTCTTAATTTCAAATAATTCCAACACCTCAGCTTTTGTAGATAATGATTCAGTTTGTTCCTTAGCAATTTCCCATTAAATGTTTATCATTTATTGTTTCATAACAAGGAGTTTGATCTACTTCGAATGTTTGGTTCAGTTACAAAAGGGGATATCGGTTATCCTTTAAATATTATCAAGGGAGTAAATAGTTTATAAAGTAATTGCAGTATAGTTTATAAAACAAACTGGAAAACCATTTGTTGAGAAATGAGGAAGATATTTTATTATTTGCAATTTAGTGGTAAATCGTAGTTTGTGATTTAGTATCGAAGCAACAACTTGGTAAATTTTTATTTTTTTTTTTATTTTTTTTTTATTATTATTTTTATATATAACTTATAGAATAATAGAAAACGATTTATTATTTATAGAATAGTAGTGAAATCATAGTTGAATTTTGTAAAATTTGATAAGACAACAATTCAGGTTATAACATAACTCGTGAAATGATTTGTAAATAACTCATAGAGTAGATAAGAAAACAATTAATTAATTGTCCAATAGTAGAAATATTTGTAGTTCATTTTATAATTCAGTGGCAAAGCTTGTTCATAAGGTTGTGGTAAAGTTGTAGGGTAACTGAAATTTGGTTAACAAAATATTAGCAAAAGTGTTTCTTGTCTAATGAAGTAGAAGCAGAGTAATAAATCGGTTTATTACAATATAGTGGTCCGCGAAGTAATTTGTACAAAAAGTTTGTAGGACGATTTGAGGAAGACTCATTGTTCATAAAATACAGGTAGGGTCGAAATTTTGATTCAGTGATGAAGTAGTACAACATTTGGTAGATTGACCGCGAAATAGTTGACAAGATGATCGATTACATGCTTTGTGCGTTAGAAACGACACGCTTTACTATTTTATAGGGGGAGTAGTTGAGCAACCTGTTGGTACTTTCTAGAGATAAGTAGAGAGTTAGGTATTTGTTCCTATATATAGTAACTCGAGTTACAAGTTAACTCGTGGTATGTTTCTAGATTGTTAAAAGTTCAGTAGTTCGCTTGTTATTTATGTTCAACAAGGGTTTCCCTTCATAGATGTCATGATGTGTCGTTCCTAGAACGGTAAGGAATGTATTCCGACTCATCAATTGAGTACGAGTTTTGGGATAGAGGAGACACATTACGGCAGTGAGTGATGAGGCAACCTCAATTTCAACGTCTGAAAAAATGTTAATGGGACGGGATAGAGATGACATGGTGTTGCAACGACTCGGTAATAGTGATTTAATATATCATAAGTAATATTTTTGTTGGGTATAGAATCTATGTTGAAGGGAGAGGTTAACAAGTTCAAGGTACAACTCCGGATGAAAGAGTTAATCATTACTAGTAGTCAGTCGATCGGCTCCGTACATAATGAAGAAGGGTACAACATTCGAGTTCAAAATCATAGTGTCAAAAGAAATCCGACTACAAGTCGAGATCAAGTCAAGCTCCAAATTCGAGTAAATGTCAGTAGTTCTCAATGGGTACGATAGAGGATCACACATCGATTGAGTGTAAGGTACTTATCGATAAGATAGCATTGATAGAACAACATTAGTAGGATATCATTGATAAAATAACATGGTAGGATGATATGGATAAAACGGCATTAATAAAACGGCGTCGATAAAACTACATCGATAGGAATACACCAATGGAGCATAAGGTATAACACCAATAGTGTGGGAGGCATTGCATCAATAAAGTGTAAGGTATAACCTTAATCGAGTATTGCTGATAAAGTGTAAGGTATAACCTTAATCGAGTGGATAACGTCGATTGAATAATATCGAGTGAACGGCATCGATTTGGAAAAATAAACAACAATCGTTTCAAGACAAGTCTTGGGGTAGGGGGTCCGTAAACAAACCACAATCAAGGCAAGGCTAAAATAAAGTGGCAAATCCAAATCCGCAACGAGACCCAAAATCTCAATGCCAAATAATCCAAAGTCAAACGTAGTCACGATTAATTCCAAAACACTCCAGTAAGTTCAATGAACTTAAAGTTCAATGAACTTATTACGATATCAAGCGTGTCGAGATACGCAACTTGAATTCAAATGGTGACCAATTGGGTGTAACTCGACCCAACGTAAAGCACGATTAAACGTTTTCATTAATTCCGAAAGTAATTCATAGTCGTAACATAACCAAGCGGCGATGAAAGACGTTTCGTAAAAGTAGAAAAATATCACTATGAATAAGTACTGTGATGCCAGTGTGTTGTGTGTAGGGTTAAAACTTTATCATGTCCATGCTCATTTACACATACAAAATCATTTCGTTTCCCCAAAACCAAAATAACCATCCCCAACATTGCAAAGTTCGCCTCAGGGTTGGACATAGGTGATCAGTCTATGCCCTTTCCCTGATGAATATAGGTGATCAATCTATATTCACATGAACTTTGGAATACTCAGCCCAGTTACACTAGCAATAAGTCCTTTACTTTTAGAAGTTGTTACGAAAAAGTAAAACGAGCATTCCATTTATGTGGGGGATAAGGCGTAGCGCTATGGTACATAAACATAGGTATATGAAAGCAATCATAGCTCATAGTGAGATTAAGTGGGCAGTAATATAATACATATCTCATCAAGTATGACTTCAACAAGTCAAAATCGAGGCATCAGCTTGGCAGGCAGGCATGTATCGGTAATAGTGTTAAGTTTTCATAAAAGTAGTTATAGTCTAGGTTTCAAAAATACCCAGTTCTCTATAACCGAGGCTCTGATACCAATCTGTAACACCCCAAAAATGATAGTCTGCAGCAGAAGTAAGTGTTACTGGGGTATTACTCGATTGGTACCACAACACAATGTATAGAACAACAGTTTAACTTAAGAAATCTCATTTCATAAAGATTTTTGTTTACATCTTTCAAAATATAAATATAGTGGAATGTAGGCCCATTAAAAAGGATTTACGTGGTCCCCAAATTATATCAGAGTCTTTTATGATCATGCCATGCCAATGCCCTCCAAATTTAGCTACCGCAATCCTGAAAATGCATGCTAAAAGTGTCAACACAAAGGTTGGTGAGTTCACAGGTTTTTAATACACAAGTGGTTTCCAAAACTGGAAAGTCAATTGGTTGTCAAAGTTTCAAAGGGTCCATTATGTATGCAGCATGTTCATGGCATAAAAGTTCCACTACTTAAGCCGATTCAGCCTAAAATTGCCCCTACGTGCAACATGCTCTAACCCAAAGATGAGAAGTGATACTATGCACTCTAGTTAGTAGAGTGAGGGGATGGCTCTACCCCTAAATAGCACTATCCATAGTAATCAAAGGCTTGTCCGCACTGGGAATGAGTTAATAAGTAGTATAGTACCAGGGACTTTTACGGTTGTACGGCCGGACATAGGCATACATATCGGTTTACAGATGCAGTGAGCATAGCTCAAGAATTGAGTCAGTTCATTAAATCCATAATTTCATGAATGCACAACCAATTTAGTTTTAAGTAATCATAGCATGCTTTTCACCACAAAAGAGTAAAACAAGAAATGGGGCTGTGAAACTCACCTTAGTCCGAAGAAATATAGGAATCACAACTAACACGACTGGCATCGAGAAATGTAACACAATAGTATAACAAGGTAGCAATGCACCACGATACAAGAGTACC
This sequence comes from Chrysanthemum makinoi, assembly GCA_910596185.1. Classification (NCBI taxonomy): domain Eukaryota; kingdom Viridiplantae; phylum Streptophyta; class Magnoliopsida; order Asterales; family Asteraceae; genus Chrysanthemum; species Chrysanthemum makinoi. The sequence goes on from OU343224.1 coordinate 51,124,952, forward strand.
GACACAACGGTACGTTATTGGGACAACCTGATAGTATATGGTTTATCTCAAAATATGACACGCGAATAGTAATCGATGCGTATGAGTTTTAAAAGATAATATATTTTAGTTTTCGTGGAAGATTTGTATCAACGTTTGTAAAATATTGAGTTTCATAGTTCGTGTGGTGATATGAGGTCATAGACTCAAGACAATGCACGCCAAAGTATAAAACATGTAACACAAGTACTACAGGAAATAAACAAGTAAGGGTCGAATAGTAATCGAAAGTAAGTAAATGGTTAACTTTAAGGCATTTACCAGGTATCCCGAAATAATGAAGGTTTTATATTAAAACATAAGTTTTAATGTAAAGATTAAAAAGAGAAAGTTTTAAATTTAATAAAACTATACTCTTCGTTTTATTATTAGATTTTTACCAAAATAAGTTTTTAACGATAATAAGTATATAAATAAAAGTTTGATATGATTCGTCATTCAAAACACATTTCGATGATAAGTAGTATGACTAAGTAAATTTAAAATAACTTAACTCATTAAAAGTGTCGATAGATATTGGGCTTCATAGTCCAATAATAGCTCGTTAAAGATTTGTCTAATATAAATAGTTTAATAATAATCATAGGAGTAGCCCACAATAATAAATTCTAAATCCGTTATGACCGATATTTTAAGATTCGTAAGGTATAATTAATGTTCAATGTCAAGTCCCAAAGTCACAACTCGTTATATCCAGTATAAGTCAAATATATATCCAAATATATATCCAATGTAGTCCGATACAAGTCTAATATAAATCAATGTCCAACTTCAATTGCTTTTGTCCCATGTCCAATATGTATACAATTTCAATAAATCTAGTTTGTTCAAACGATGTCAATCCATATTTGTTCAATGTCCAAGTTTAATAATCGTCGTATAATATTAGTCCAACAAGTGATATTAATCAGGCCCATTTTACTAAGTCTTGACTCATAATAACTATAAATTACACATAAATGGGCTTCAGCCCAAAGTTAAGTCCAAACGCACCCTAAGCATGTCGGGCAAATAAGCTGGAATAATAACATCATCTCGACACCCTTTGGTGTCTTGTTAAATCAAACTAAATGAATACCCTATGTGGGTGTGGTAGTACCGTGAGCCAAGTCAAACAAAAATAAGCTTCGAACAAACAATTATACGCCCCTAGTGGTGTTATGGCTAGACCGAGACAACAATTAACATAACCCGGTCAACAAGATCAGTTTACAACCAACCTAAGCCAAACACAACAATTGACTACAACTAAATAATTTCAGCGAGGTACTAATAAGCCAAAGCGAGATCCGAGACTAAAATATGATAACACGCAAATAAGCAATTTAGCACACCCTTGTGTGGCTCTTGCGTGGTTGAACCTGAAGAAAAAAAACAAAAGCAGCCACTTTGGGCTCTCGATGGTGGTCGAAGACCAAACTAGGCCAACACACCCTCTTGGGTCGTGACCAACAAACACAAACACCCCTGGTGATTGCCTTGTGTACTGAGGACAAAATAAACCAAGACTAATAATAACCCCGTGGGTGCTTTTCTCGATCATAATTAACCAAGCAAACTGCACTCTCTTGGGTGGGCTGCAAGAGCAGACAAACAAACACTTCTTGGGTGTTTCTGTCGCAAACCGAGACCAAAGAAAACAAAACATTCACACCCTTGTTGGCTGCGGTCCTGGAACAAACACAACGCCTACTTGTTGTTTTTATCTTAATCCGAGAGCGAACAACGACAACAAACAACACTCTCTCGTGTTTGGTTGTACCAAACTATGAGTTAACAAACACCCTTCGGGGTGTTGGTGTAGACCGAGCAACAAAACCAAACATACCTTTGTCGGTTTGGTGGCTGTACCGAGCCGGGACACAAACCAGACGCACCCCTGTGGGCTGCTATTACACACAAACAAGCACTTTCTTTGGGGGCTATCGTGTTGGCCGAAACAAACAAATCAAGCGCACCCATAGTGGGTTGCGATTTGGTGGGCTAGACCCTCAAGCCAAACACCAGATTGGTGTGGCTGTGGTCGCGACTCAAAGCAAACGAACACAACCCAAGTGGTTTTGATACATCAACAAAGAACCATGACGACCACCTATTGGCTGCCATGGTTCGGACCAAAACACAAACACAACCAATACGCACCCCTTTGGGTGGTGTTGAACCGAGAGCAAACAACAAGACACCATTAATAGTTTTTAAAAATAAACGCATCAAACAAACACTACCATATTAAGAAATAACCAAAATCAATTTTTGTCGTGACCCTCCCTAGTCTTGACTCGCAACCCAAACGGGTTCAGTTCCCGACCCATGAACATGATTGAATCAAACACCCTCTTAAATTTCGTTTAACACCACACGAACTGTTTATGAATCATGTTTAAACTGGTTTTTATCCACGAAAATTTTGTAAATAGATTTGTAATTGGTAAATAGTATTATGATGAAATAGACTATGCGTTTAAGCATACCCATGAGGGGAGAAGGTTAGGCAAGATGAGGATGATGGTGGTGCGGCTGTGGTGATTCACTCGGACCAAACGAAACCCTTATCACAAGTCTAACGCAGCCCTTGGTCCTCCTTGATCTTGATGATAGTTACCGAGGTGATGGTGATGGCTTGGCTGCGATTGTGTGATTGATTGGTAGTAAGGTGATGTTAGAGTTAAGGCGGTGGTGATGTTGCTGTTGTTTTCGTTCACCAGAGATAGAGAGGAGAAGAGTTATCTTCTTCTTCTTTTTTTGGTTTTTTGTGTTGGATAAGGCATAGAAAACAGATATATATAATACGTTTTAGAGTCGGTTTGGATTTTTTTTAAGATATTTCTTATCATAAAGGTCAAGTCTTGAATTGTTGCGGGTATAATTTGGTCCCGGTAATTGCTAACGTAATATTTCTAAGTTGCGAAGCTTAAAACTATGTAACGAAAATTTATAAATCTTATTAAAACGTTAAAACTTATCATCATACTCTATTTTAATATTAAAATGAGTCGTGGGTTTATTGGAGTGTATAAATATTGACGTGTAAATTATCGGTGGTTACAAACATCATCACTAATGGAAGTTCTATTCAAAAGCAACACAACAGTCAGAATGATTCTTCGTCAAATCAAAGAATGTACAAAGTTAAAGACTTAAAGAACTTCATCAGTACTAATTTCCAACGTCAAAAGAGCGTGTGAGCATGTTGAAGAATGACGTAGAGACACCGGGCGAAGCACTGAAGCAGACTTGATGGATAACAACATACTATCACTTTCATCACAAAGAACAATGATCAAAGAACAAAGTTAAAGATGACGTCAAAGCATAACTTTTCAAAGATAACTATCTCTCTACACTGGGGAGATTGTTCGAATCAAGGCAATTCTCCTCACAAGAAAGAAGAATGTCAGAAGACGTCAAAGCTACTATTACATCAACGCCTTCACCGTTTTTCATCACCAAAACTTGAGGGGGAGATTGTTGGAATCACTCCTCAACCTTTATTCAAGTGTTAGTTACTCATATGTAATAGGTAGCTTATTATGGCCTTTATGTTTGTTTAAGGTCTAGCTTATGTAGAAGGCCCATAAGCTTAAGCCCATGTCCAATAAGGAAAAGGGAAGGAGTGGGAGTGTTGCCCTAGCTCCTTGCCTATAAATACTCTTGTATAACCCTCACTTGAGGGTTGGTTGTTCAAGTTATTTTCTTTCACATACATCTACGCCTAACCGTGCTACTCATATCGTGTGTGTGTGTGTGAATCTTGTTCAATCGCCTCTCTATCTATTTTTATAAAGCTTGTGTGGTAAAACTAGTGACCTAACAATTACCACTGTGAACAATTTGTGAACAAAGTTTTAAATCAAATACTCCCCCTCAACAAGTGATATAAATTGTTGAGGTTTTGAAAATCATAAGGGGAAGTACTTGTTCTTTTGAGTAAAACCTTTGAAAAATGAAAGGTTTGATAAGGTTTACTCAAAAGTAAGAAGCTTTTGCTCCTTTGATAAGGATTGTGGCACTGAAGCGTACCACACGGTCCTTTCTTGACAAGAACGAGTTGTACACTGTTATGTATGCACAAGCCATTTTTCATATAAATCACACATCCAAAATATTATAAAGAGAAGTAGTTTTAAGGGGTACCAGGAAGTCCTTCAATCTTTCCAGGAATGCGAACAGGGCATTAATAGCCGGCGAGAGCAATCCTGGGACGACCACCGACAAAGCTCTCCAGAGTTCTAATCGGTCCCATCGATACAACCTTTCATCAATCCTGGTAATGATCCTCTTCACATCCCGTCTTTCCTTAGAATTCCATCGCTTTTGTGACCCGATTCCTTCATGAATATCCTTCAACCTATAAGCTAATCCGTCCCTAACCTTCTTCAATGTGTGATCCCCAAACTTGTGAAGATCTCTACACGCCATCAAGCAATTGCGTTGTAGTTCACTAAGGTAAACTAATCCGAATGGTTGGCTGATGAGAGTGTATTGTGGAAGCTGGTTGATGTCGGGAAGTTCTAACTGAGGTCGGGTGAAGTTGACTCGGTCATACGACTCAACAGCAAGCTGGAGTTCTTCTACACGTTCTTTGATCACTATGCTTCTGATGAAGATAAGCAAGGACTTGATGTATTCACGTTGTACTTCAGTCGAGAATTGTCTTATGCGACCCTGTACTTTGGCAAGGTACATGTCTTCAATGTCGTTGAGAGACAAATTCTCAAAGTCCGCTTCAGAGAATGCATAATCCCTTTCGTCTTGCCTTTTGACCACAATATTCTTAAGGAAAGTGTAGTCCCATTTAGACGAAAGATCAACATGTTTAATAGCAACGATTCCTTTAGTACTGAACACTTCATGTTGAGACTTCTGAACCTGCCAGCTTCTATAGTAGATTTGTCGGCGTTCCGGCCAATGGTGAATCCCATACATTGCATCGCGGTCATATACTTCCACATTGTTGGAGAACATGTGGTTAGCCTTTTCCTCGATGGCTATGCAGTTAGAGTATATGGCTGTTGGGAATGGAAGTGTCAGTGATGTACCGTATTTCCTTGAACCATCGCCACCGTGTAGAAGGAATTCCAAATCTTTGTTGAAGAAATATCGGAATGGAATCTTAGGCTGATCTGGTTGGCCAATTGTTGGTAGAGGTTTAGACCAGTCGGTGTAATATGGAGGGTTGTCCCGTTTAGTGAAGTTGATGTTTGCTTCGGGGTTGAGCCAATACATGTAGTTAGACATAGCTCGTGCTATATTATCAAGGTGATACTCAACTTCAATAGCACTTTCCGAGCTGTCTTTGAGCAGTTGAAATGCTTCATTCTTGATTCGCTTCAACTCGGATTTCGTCATCTTTTTCACACGGAATTTTTCTTGCAAGAACTTAGCATACTCCAATGTACGACCTTCTACCACATCTTGACCTTCAGGTGGGTAGGGAGTAGAATCAACAAGCTTCGAGAACCAATCGAATTCAGTGTCATCCTCGTCCAGCCATGATAAGACATCAGTCATAGGCTCCTTCTTCTTCTTTTTCTTTGGCCTAGAGGAGGATTCTGGTATCTTGGCTGTGTCAGGAGAGATGGGTTGTTTTTGGGGCTCAGAGACTTCCTCATCGTCACCACCCGTATACTCAAAGTAATCACCGGTTTTCTGAGTCTAGGGTGGTAGCTCAGAATCCTAAGGTTTGTCAGTAGAAGAGCGAGGAGGAGATCTTTGTGGAGCTGGAGTCCTTTGGGGTGGAGGTTGCATAGAGGATGATTCACCAGACTTCTTCGGGCGTTTGGGCTCATTATCCTTATCCTTATCTTTATCTTCATCGTCTCTTGGACGTTTAGACCTTTCAGCTTCTTCTCTGCATGCTGATTTGAGTTGGTATTCCAAAGAATGCTTCAAACAATTTACCTTCGTAGGAGGCAAATGTTGCAGAGCGTTTAGACATTTGAGCTACCAGCCGGTTAACCAATTCAGCATCTGGGAAGATTATAGGATCAACTGGATTGATGTTTACATGCATTGTAGTTAATTTCATGGTTTGCTTGGCCAGATGTAACAGATTCGGATAGAGTTGTTTGGTAAACATCTCCTTTGTAATTCCTGGAACAATGTCAAGAAGGAACTTGTGAGTGTATCCTTTGATCATTTCGTCCATTTTCCCTTGAAGATCATCTTTCATGAGCTTCTGGACATACTCCCTTTCAACTTGCATCTTGTTATTCTCATCATGAAGATATCGTATCCGGTCGCAAGAAAATCTAACTTCTTCTTTGTAATATCTTTCTCTCTGACCTGCTTGACAGCTTTAACGATTCTGGTCTTTGCTTGAGAGATCCAAGATGCAGTTGGCTTCTTCACTGATTGGATGTTGATTTGGTTGATCTTTTTGATGGTGGTGGTGAAGAGTGAGAAGACGAGTCAGATGATGATGAGATGTGAGGAGACTCCGGGTCCTTCGGTGGTTCAGAAGTTTTCTCCTTAGAACGTATGGGACTGTCTAGAAGAAAACGATCATAATCGTCTGTATCATCAATCTTTGTATCATCAGAAGTAGTTTTCTTAGTCTTTTCCGTTTCTGGTTCCTCAAAGTCATAATCAGTAGAATCTTCCACGCGCTTTTGTTGTTGCTTCAAGGTGGTGGCACCAGATCCCTTATCGGGTTGATTAACCGCATCAGGACTTGGTGTAGGTTGAACTCCACCACTTGACCCTCTGGGGCCACCCATTTGATCCTTAGCAAATTCTTTTGCAACGTGTTGGAGTCTAATGAATTTGAACTTTTTCCTATAATCAGTGTCCAGTGGCTCTTCATCTGAGCTTTCCTCTTCGTAGTCAATTACTGGAGTCTTCCCTGTTCCTTTAACTGCTGGAGGACTGGGAGGTTTAGCTACTGTTGGAGTGATATCGGTTGCAGTTTCAGAGTAGGTAACCTCTTCATCTGATTCGGTTCCCTCAGAGCTTTCATCCTTCAGTTGTGGTTGCGATTCAGGTGTGGGGATTGGAATAGCTTCCTTCGAAGGAACTTTCCTTTTACGACCAGGTGACCTCTTAGGAAACTTTCTTTGACCTTCAGTAATTGTAACACTCCCTGCACTTCGTTGTCTGGTTTTCCTTTTAGGTGTACCAGCGGATTTGTCATCAAGGAAACCAACTTTTTTCTCTTCCACAGCTACTAGATACCTTTTGTAAGAGTATAGTTGTTTGAGTTCATCAGAGAGAAGTTGATCTGGCAACACAGCACCTTGTTTCTTTGTTGTTGACTCCTTAAATCTGACTGTTAGAGTCGGTTCAGACAACATGTCGTGATTATCAGGGTCATTGATTCTCTTGGGGATATCTGGGTTATACCCAAGTGCTCTTTGAATCAAAAGTTTTGTATATCTGATATAAGGAATCTTTGAGCCAAGATTTTTGAGGAATGTCATCATGTCATCCCATATTAGAGCTTCAACTTCGATGTGCTTCATGTTGATCAGAGCCTAAAAGATTTGCAGTTCCACGAGCTTGGGATGCTCATAGCCACTGTCACGACCAGAAACAGATTTTGTGATGATGATATAAAGGGTTCTCTAAGGCTGAGGTATATTCTTGAGATCCACGTGTGAATGCTTAGTGATAACCCCTGAAGCTTCGTCATACCCAATATTAATCAAAAATTGCAGAACAGTCTCTTCAGTAGGTGCAGCATAGTATTCAGTTGGAATGATATCAGGAATGAGGAGGACAGCCCTTAAATCTGCAGGTGTGATGGTAACTTGTTTGTGGTTGAGAGTCACAATCACAAAGATTCTGTCCTTTGATCATTTGCATTGTTTTCTAGAATTGCTGTATGTAGATCTCCGGAACAGTGGCAGAGTTGGTGAGCATGTTCTGATAAGGATGGTTCTTCAGAATATCCACAGCTATCAAGCAAGAGGACTCTGAGCAGGTGAGAGTTTCAAAGTTAACTCTGAGGTTGTTCTTTCCAATCTTCATCGGATAGCCATTAGGGAAAATATCAGCAATGGTGAGAGCATTTAGTGCATCCACATTCAATTAAGCGTCCATGTCGTGATCTGAAATATATTTAGCCAGAAGAACCAACATATCGAAAGAGATTATGTTAGTCAACAGATGGTTTTATTGTCTAATTATTGAATGTGCAATGTTGATGATTGTTACGAGTCCAAAGTCACTTGTTTGTCCAATAGTCCAATGACGTTGTGATAAGTTTCGTGATTTAGTTAACTTTAAGTTTTAAATTTCATGTTATCACTTATTTTTCACAACATATTAAACGTTTAAGCTTATTAGTGACATTGTTGGTTTCGTGACGTTATGATTTATTTATTTACAAGTTTGCACGCGTAACAATTCATGATTAAGGTTAACAAGGCTTAGGCGTAGAAATGGCAACTTATGCGTAAACAGGAGAGGTATACGCGTAAACGCAAGCTTATGCGTAGGATCCTGACTTTCGCGTAAGAAATATTACGCGTTGGAAAAGGAGACCTTATGCGTAGGGCTTACGCGTAAGCGTATATAAACCTTACGCGTAAGGCTTACTCGTAAGAGTAGAACTTATGCGTAGAGGTCACTGTTTACGAATATCCTTCACAGGATACGCGTAGTCCCTTATGTAGAACCTTACGCGTAAACGTTAAGCGTAAGATTTCTCTACGCCATAACATGCTACGCGTAAGGTGATCCTTATGCGTAGATGTCTAACAACCTTGATTCTGATTTTTACGTGTAGCAAACCTGAAATAACATCATCATAGCATCAATATTAACGCATACATTCATTCTATAACACATCATGGCATGAATACTTATCAAACAGTTAGGCGTAGAATATATGTTAGGCGTAGCCTAAAACCCTAAAGTTCAAGATTTACGCATATGAAATCTAGCCATAGGATTTGCACCAAAGTTTTTCTGGGAGGTCTATGAAGTATATAAAGATGTCCTATCCAAGTTTTAACATCAACGTCAAAGCCAATCAAGAATACCCAATTCTCATGAACATAAACCCTAGTTTTCAGTTTTAGTGCAATTGATGTTTCTGGGCAGTTTCTGAGCTTAGATATAATCAATTAATCATGAATACAACATTAACTAACTATCTTTTTCACCAGAAACACACACATATGAGAAAACCCAAATTTACGCGTAAACCCTAACTTTTGAAATCAATCAATTTGAGTTTCTGGGTGAGTACAAATGATAAAAAATGGTGTTCTTGTGATGATAAAAACGTTTTGACACAACCATTAACACCAAAAACACTCAACTTTGATTATGTGTTCATACGCATATGCGTAGAACACAAAATCCCTTCTAGGCGAAAATCTAACCGTTAGTTTGAAAAACGATTCAAGACCCATGTTTAGATTGTTGCAAAGAATGTTTAAACACTTACAAATTGAGGATCAAAAGCACGGATTTGTGAAATGATTGTGGATCGTGGATGATGTTTAGTGAAATATTTAATGTGAAGAGTTAATATATTAGGTGGAGAGTTTTATTTAAAATAACTTTAAGCTTTTGACAGTTTTAGCCCCTCCACCTTTGCCATTTTCCTCCAATGCCTTTTAACTTCCATTTTGGTTACCAAACAAAGAATATTTGGAAATAACTTTGACGACACTCCCCCTCGACTTAAGAAAATAATGAAAGGTTATAAATTTTAGTCCGAGGAGTGTCAGAAAACCACAAATGTGACCACCATTATTAAAAGAAACAACCGGGAATAGGTAACATGCAAGTACAAGGTTTTATGAGACAGTTAAGAATTTATTTTCTCCCCCTCAACGCTTGATCGGAAAAATATTGAATTTTGAAAGATTTGAGTGTTGACGAAAGATTTGTACTTGCCATGTTAAAAGAAATAGATAGAAGAATATTTTTGTTGTTTTATAAGGTTTTATATTTTTGTATTTTGTTTTTGAAAAAATATTTACAAAAGAGGTTTTGGTGTTTAACCGGTTTTTAAGAATGTTTTAAGAGTTCATCCAGTTCCTCTTGAGTCAAACACCGCATACCAATCCGGTGGATCAACTTATTAAACCTAGCATGAGCTAAGGCTTTGGTAAGAAGATCTGCCAATTGGTATTCTGTACCCACAAAATATAATTCAACAGTACCCTGTTCCACGCGGTCCTTGATGAAATGATATCGAAGATCGATGTGCTTTGATTTTGAATGTTGAACAGAATTGCACGAGATCGCAATAGCACTCCGATTGTCGCAGTACATCGGGATTCTATCAAATACGTAACCATAGTCCTTGAGTTGTGTTCTCATCCAAATGACTTGAGCACAACACGAAGACATGGCTACATATTCGCTACATATTCGCTTCGATTGCCATGACACCAGTTTATCACCAAGAAATTGTAAAGCTCCTGAAGTACTTTTACGTGAGTCTAAGCATCCTGCGTGGTCGGTCACGAAAAAGCGATTAGTTCAAAACCAGAATCCTTCGGATACCTGATTCCCAAATTAATGGTTCCCTTGATGTATCGAAGGATTCTTTTAGCCTCAGAGAGGTGTGTTTCAGTTGGTCTTCGATAATGGGAGCAAAGATAGACGGCAAAACAATGTCATTCGCTAGTTGTTAGATACATGAGAGACCCAATGATACTACGGTATTTGGTAGGGTCCACCAATTTCCCATGTAAATCAGCATCTAGCTTCTTGGTATGAGCCATTGGTTTGGCATAGGTGTCACAGTTTTGCATTCCAAATTTGTGTAACAATTTAAGGGCGTATTTGGGTGACTCAAGAAAATACCACGGGGTGATTGATGGACTTGCATTCCAAGGAAGAATGTGAGTTCACCCATCATCGACATTTCAAAATGTTTTGTCATAAGTTTTGCAAAAGCATTTGAGTATTTTAAGTGTGTTGACCCAAAAATGATGTCATCCACATAAATTTGAACGATTAAGATGTGAGCCCCGTGATATTGTATAAAGAGTGTAGGGTCGACTGAACCTTTTGTAAACTTATTTGCAATAAGGAAGGATGATAACTTATCGTACCACGCCCGAGGGGCTTGTTTGAGATCGTAGAGAGCTTTCTAAAGTTTGTAGACATGATTATGGAACTCTGGATCAATGAATCCTTCTGGCTGGCTTACATAGACCATTTCTTTCAGTTGTCCATTGAGAAATGCAGTTTTGACATCCATTTGAAAGACCGTGATGTTTATGTGAGCCGCAAATGCCGAAAAATCGAACGACCTCAAGCGAGCAACCGGAGCAAATGATTCTTCAAAGTCAATACCCTCTTCCTGTCTATAACCCTTAGCCACCAGACGTGACTTGTTTCTAATTACGGTTCCTTCAGCATCAATTTGTTTTTCCAAATCCATTTTAGACCAATGACGAAGACCCTTGTTGGTCTTTCAACCAGTTTCCATACTTCAAGACGTTTGAATTGATTGAGTTCTTCCTGCATGGATTCAATCTAGTTGTCCTTTGTCATTGCGTCTTTAATGTTTTTAGGCTCAGATTGGCAGACAGTGAGTACATAAATGCATTGTTCACCATCTGAGTGAAGACTTTGGCTCGTTACGACTGGTTAATTCGGGTTGCCAATAATATTCTCAAGGGGATGGTCTTTTGTCCAACGATGTGTGGAAGGTTGATGTTGATATACATTATGCATATTTTGAGGATTCAAATGGCTTGTAGATGATTCTGCAACATCAGGTGCAGCAGTTTCATTGGCGAACGGGTTAAAGAACGCATTTGGATCAAAATCTGCAAGTGGGGTTACATCATTCAGAACATCATCAGCTGGTTCTGCGTCGTTGGAAGCAGTTTATTCAATTGTTGTTGTTGAGTCAACTGGTGGTGCTTCTTCAACAGAAGTTGTTGTAGCAGGTGTATCGAGTATAGGAGTATTATCGTTGAGCAAAACAATGGATACACGGAGCACGTTCATCAATATCGTCACTGAACAGCAGAGCAAATAGCCTTTCCATTTGTTGACGAGTAAGCGAGGGCTTGTTTGGTGATGATGGGGTTTGGGGAAGTTTAAGCGGTTGTGACCGGGTTCCAAGTGTTATACTCGAAGCCATTTCGGTGAGTTCATCAAAATTAGCATGAATCGTTTCCATAACCTGCTTTGTATGACGATTCCAGATCCGGTAACCTTTAGAATTCTCACAATATCCATTAAAGACTCCAATGTCAGCTTTGGCTTTGAGCTTCCCAAAGTCATCACGATCATTATTCGGATAGCAAAGAGATCCAAATACATGAAAGTGTTTGAGATTCGGTTTACGGTTGTGGAGAAGCTCAAATGGTGTTTTGTTGTGGCGTTTTGTAATCATTGAGCGATTATGAGTGTAGCATGCAGTTGAGACAGCTTTAGCCCACAAGTAACTGGAAGTTTAGCATTGATTAACATCGTTCTGGCAGCTTCCACTAACGTACGGTTCCGTCTTTCAACAACTCCGTTTTGTTCTGGTGTGCGGGCAATAGATTTTTGATGCTCAATCCCCACTTTCTCATAATATTCCCGAAGAGTTTGATTCACAAATTCAGTTCCTTTATCTGTTCGAATTTTTCGACGGGTTTAGCTGAATTTGAATTTTCGTGAGAAAGGTGATAATCATCTGTGGAGCTTGATCTTTACTTTGAAGAAAGTAAACCCAAGTCCATCTTGAGTAGTCATCAACAATTACCAAGATGTAGCGTTTGCCATTAATCGTCTGCACGCCGTGCCACACAAATCCATGTGAAGAAGATGCCTAAAATAGCACATGTGAGTTGTGTTCCACCTTTGAAGGAAAATGAGCACGAGTGCTTTTTCCTTGTTCACAAGCTGTGCATAGGTGATCTTTAGAATACCGGAATCGCGGGAGACCTTCAACAAGTTTTTGTCGTGCAAGATTTGTGATGGTTTGAAAGTTTAGATATGATAGACGATGGTGCCATAGCTGAGATTTGGTAGATGTAGCCTTTGAGAGACTGGATGAGCGTTGGCCAGACATAAGATCATTTCCTTGTAGATCATGAATGAAACAAGTTTTCTCCCTGAAAGCTACTTCCAAGTCTCCATCACAAAATTGACCAACTGAGAATAGATTGTGACCGAGGCCTTCCACATAACCTGCTAATTTCGATGTTTCCTTTAATGTAATCTCCGTAGCCCATGATAGCTGCGAAGTGATCATTCCCGAATCGGACGATTACAATGAACTTTGAAACAAAGTTTGATAACAGTTTAAGCAAAACTTTGCCTAATATGATGAATGTAGAGTTTAAGTGACCATATGTGGGAACATCCGCTATCAACAATCCAAAGGATGATCTGTATCACCGCATTAGACACGCATCGACACGGATGGAATAGAAGTAGATGTGGAACCCAATGAGTTAGAGGGTTCCTCGGCAGTTATAGTTGAAATACACACATCAATGATTTTAGGCATCCACTTAAATCCTAGTGTATTATGTATCCATTTCCGCCATCTCCAACTAGTCTTAGCTTTAGTCTTAGTGAATGTGCTAGGTGGTACAATAATCCTTGGAGGTGATCTTTGGAACTACAGGACATCAATTCATTTCTTAGAATCTAAAGAAGGCGGTTTACCCAAGACTTAGAATCATTAGTGGGCCTAGAGGTATTCCAAATCGTAGGATTCCGTAAACGTGACAAGATAGCCTTAGCAACACATTTATCATGACAATCAGAATGCATACTTTTAAGACAAATAACACAAGATGCATCAGACTGAATATCAAAAGTACTTAAAGGTTCAACATTAGTTACAACACATTTTCCATTACATTTGCCGCTAATATCTAAAGTGGGTGCAACTGGAGTCTTATTCAAAGTCCTACGGTGTTCTTCTACTTCAACATTCTTTATTTGTCTTTTCTTAGGTTGCAACTTCCTATTCTTCCTTGTATTGTTCCTAGGTCGTGAAGTGCGGACGTTTGGAAAAGAGGCAACTAGTCCTGTTTCAGGAGAGGGAAGCACATTAGTAACTTGTGTTTTGTCAGTAGGTATTCTGGGGACATGATTGCTAAGTGTTACCGGTGCAACTCTCTTAATGATGCTAGGCTGAACTTGTTCATACTTTCCTAACATTTCCCTTAACTTAAAAATAGTGTGCAACAGCTCTTGATTTTCGAACGAAGATTTTCGGAAAAATTCATGACTTCTTTAGTGTATGCAAGATAATGATCAAGTTCGTTTGATGCTTCATCACGAGTCTGTTTGAGTAAATCAAATATGACACTATATTCCTTTTTAACTTTTGCAAGTTCTTGTTCATATTTTGAGATTTGATACTTAAAAGACACGTTTTGATCATCCAGTTGCTCAATTTTAGGATCAGAAGATTTTGCACGCAATGGGCGATTTTGTTTTGAAAAGCAAGTTGTTGATCGTGAATATCTTTTTGACACCAATTAAGATGACGTTTTGCATAGGAAAGTTCGTTTGACAATCGTTCATTTTCAACTTTTAAAGACTCGAGTTGAAGCACATTGTCAGTAGTCTCAACAATTTCAACAGATCAACAGAATCGCAGAGATATGATCGATGCATATGCAACAGATTGTAATAACACAAGATTATTGATATCAGCACAGATAATATTTTCCAAGAGTCGATCAACATCTTTTCTCAATAATTTCTTTTTGCGTTTAGTATTTGAAATTGATGTTTCTATTTTCTCGAAAACTGTTTTCATGAGACCAAGTTCCTTGTGAAAATCCCTTTCCTAATATAGTGCACAATTTTTCAAATTTTTGACATGGGGTAAAATTCTTTTTTGAAAAATGTCTCTTTGTTCTCGTGCCAATGGCGAGTGAAAATGTTCAACTTTTATTTCAGACTGAAATTCAATCTCACGTTCCAAAAGTTTGATGTCAGATAAGAAAGTGTCAAAATATTTGATAACACGACAACTTTCGGCTTTAGTTTTTAGTTCACCAAGTGAAGTTAAAAGACCATTAATTTAGGCACCATTGTGTTGGGGACTAACTTCAGAAACTGGTGTGACAACCAAAGGTGTGTTCGAAGTATCTTGTTGTGTGACAAAAGTTACGGCTTTTGAATAGTTAAATGGTTTTTTATAAACGACATTTTCCATTTTTGACCGACTCTCGTCATCTACATCGAATTCCTCCATGCGATTATATTCCACAACAGTTATAATTGAATCATCAATTCTATGTTCTGCACTGTAAACTTCAGGATTTGGTTTGAATGCTCTGTTTGAAAACATAGGTTTGTAATCAGCAAGATTCGGACCGTATCCATTTGGATTTGGTTTAAAAGTAAGCTTTTGAATAGTTGTGATTGACTCACCATGTTTATAAACGACATTTCAAAACTCTTTGATTTTGTGTTGTAAGTCGACAATTTCTTCAAGATAGTTATCTATTCGTTTCGTGGAATGCTGTTTGTACTCAGAGAACTGCTTTTGACAAGTTAACAACTCAGCCTTGGTTTTTTGATTTTCCAAAGTAAGAGCGTTAATTTGTTGTTTATGTTCATGTTTCAGTTGTTCTATTTGAGACAACAAAGCATTCTTCGATGCGGCTAGATCACGTATCTGTCGTTCTAAAGATTTTTCGTTTTGATAAGATTTAGAAAAAGCGACTTCAAAACCTTTTTCCCGTTTTTCTTGAGTTTTGAAAACTTCGATTTGTCGAATTAAGCAATCGTTATCCCTGGTTAACAGTGCATTTTTTGCTTTTAGTGTTGAATTGACATCATGATAATGTTCCACTCGGGATTGTTGGTCTTTAACTAAGGTCCGGAGCTCAAATTCTGGATCAAACATAGAATCATTTTGTTCAACGTGAGTCTCAACATGGTCATTGTTTAGATCCTCAAGTATAACCACGGAGTCAACTTGATCATCAATGGTAACCATAAGGTCATCTTGATCATCAAATATAACTACGGTGTCTAGTTGATGATCATCAGAATGAGATGTAGAAGGCTCATGTTGAACACTCGATCTATGTCGATGCAGATGTTGGCGGAGATATCAGTTCATTAATGATAATTGTTTGTTCAGTACCGAGACAAGCCGTCAGTGTCATACACCGGGCCTGTGTCACTCATGTGTAGAGCTTGCATTTGTGCCATCAACATCACTGTTGCATTAGCCTGCATGTCCTCCATATCATCATCAGAATCTGCATATGCCATAAAGCTCTGTTCCTTTTTGGTAAGAGTTCCACCGCTTCACCTTAAGAGCCAAGAGCAAAGCCTCTTTGAAATAAGCACTGCCTCTTGTCCTCGGTTTTGGACATGCATTAGCCCGATGACCCTTCTCATTACAGTTATAGCATCGAAGACCATTAACCCCATTCTGAGCATTTCCTATTCAACCACTTGAGCCCTTTGTGGTGCGGAGCACCCATGTGATTCTTCCCATAGCATTTAACCCTTGACCTCTTCCCATCGGCGACCATAACCACGGTTTTGAACTTCAACGCGTCCATTGTTCACAATACCGATTCCTTGTATTAGATGAAGAACGAATCCGATTGTTGGATTTGTTTGTATAACGGCCAAATGCTTTAGCAATCATAAAAAATCCTTGTTGCAATTCATCGAAGGCATCGGAGTCCTCATCAACTTCACTGTAAAGAGCTTGAGTAGTGTTGTTGTTGTATGGAACCAATTGATTTTGTTGAGGTTGTTTCTGTGACGGATCATAAGGTGTGATAGTTGCAGTTGGTTGAGGAGCGGGTTGAGGAGCTTGTTGAGGAGGAATATTTGTTTGAGCCCACAAAGCAAGTTGTTGATTGTCCGCAAGTGAAGGGGAAACAGTTTGGCCATGGATAATCCTTTCCTTATCAACTTCTTTTTTATGAGGCTTCAGATAATCATACAACAATCCGTAGGTAGCATGATGCATATTCTTCGCTTGAAGGAGAAAAATGACATACTTTTCCCATTCCGGACCAAGACTACTTAGGAACTTTGTGTTGACAACAATTTGTGGCATGATGATATTGTGTTTGTCCAAATCATTGATGATGTCCGAAAAGCGATGATGATATGACTCTAATGTCTCTCCTGGTTCAATCATGAAGTGTTCATAAGCCAAGAAGATTTTGGATTCCATGTCTTCCTGATTGAGTGTTGTGCCTTCCATAAGAAGACGAATATGTTCCCACATTGCTTTTGCAGTCTTTTGAGCATCAACACTTTGAAGGATTGGATTTGGTAGTCCTAAAAGGATGTATTGCATTGCAAGTTCGTCGGCTTCAAAGTGTAGAAGTTGATCACCCGTGAGGTCTACAAAAGTAGCAATGTTGGTGGACTGCATCTCTTGGTGGATTGGCATCTGGATCTGCGGGTGTGACAGTAGTAGGCATCTGAAATGGACCTTCCATAATGACCTTCTTTAAGAATTTTCCATGAGGCTTCTTTAGATCACAAAACCTAAAGAACCTAATCACCCATTGATCATAATTCCCTAGAGTGAGCATTGGAGGTCTATCAAGTGAGCCAGCTTCATGAATTGATTGTTGGCTACTTAAAGCTTCACACATCTTGCCAAACCATGGCGGTTCCTTCATAGTATTCCTGGATGGATGTTGATTGTAGAAGTTTGTGTAAGGTTGTACTTGAAGACTTGGTGGTGGTTGAACCATTAGAGGTTGTGGAGTTGCTGCATGTTGTGGAGTATGTTGTTGATTAAATTGTTGTTGATAAATCTGCTGTTGATGATTAAATTGTTGATGTTGTGGACTTAGTTGTTGTTGTTGTTGTTGATTATAAGTGTAAGGAAAATAGCTAGAGTATGGTGGTTGTGACATGTTGAAAACTTGTGTTGTTAAATGGATCTTTGTAGTCGAATGAACCGTTGTTGATGAAGTATCCTTAGGCGTAGAAATCACAAAAGAGCAAAGTACCACTTAAGCGTAAAAACACCAAAGATACGCGTAACAGCAATAGTTACGCATAGGATTAGCTTACGCGTAAGAGATGAGAAAACAAAAAAGTTATGCGTAAACAGTAAGTTAGGCGTAGAAAACTTAGGCGTAGGATTACCTTATGCGTAAGACAGTGCTTAGGCGTAAGAGGAATCTTATGCGTAAGAAATTCTACGCGTAAGCTTAAGCTTATGCGTAATTTTAGGGTTTTACCCAAACGATCTTTTACACTATCACAGTGCAAAAGAAATCCAAATTCGACGTATTTTCAGGCTTATCCATGCAAGAAAACACGGAGTAAACCACAAAAACTGAAGATCAAACCAAGGAATGAGTTACGCGTAGTTTTAGGGTATTGATACGCGTAGAACTACTCGTAAATTGACTTTTTCCCAAAGATGTTTCTAAACCAGTTTTTTTTGTGATGAGATAGCTTCAATATCACCAAAAGAACACAAAAGTGTGAAACTTGATTATCCAAAGTGTCTAAAACTGTTACACGTAGAGCATCTACCACGTAAAAAAGCTAGCTCAAAAACAATGATCCACACGTAAAGGTTGAAACTTTTTGCCAAAAACAGTTATTTTAACACCTTAAAACGTTGAAAGTACAAGAATCTTGGATTAAAAAGTGTAAAAAATGTGTTTTTAAGCGAACCAAAGTTTGTAAACCGGTAGTTACGCGTAGGACCGAAACCCACTTCAAAAACAAACCGATTCACCCAACTATTTGGCGATTGATACCACTGTTAGGTCACCATATATGCAACACAAGCACAATAGAAAGAGATAGAGAGAAGATCGGATGAACAACTCACTCAAGCACATACGTATAAATGTAAAGAAGAGTTAGGCGTAGGAATGAAAGAGTAAATTGAACAACCAACCCTCAAGTGAGGGTTATTACATAGTATTTATAAGGGAGGGAGCTAGGGCAACACTCCTAGTCCCTTCCTTTTTCTTATTGGACTAGGCCTAGGCTTATGGGCCTTCTACATAAGCCTAAGGCTAATTACTAACATAAAGGCCATATTAAGCTAACTATTACATATGAATCGCTAACACTTGAATTAGGTTTAGGAGTGATTCCAACACCTAGTATCCGATATAGGAAACCAAATGTGCACTATTGGGTCTAGAGCCACGAGATCATCATATAAATCTCTTTAGGACACTGTCAATGAAGACTCTCTGTTTCACACAATGTGGAAAGACAGATTATATCTTATGAGTCCTACGCATTATCCTGGTAGTACTGCCAGAACATCTGAGTGATATGCAAACATATTCACAATGAAGATGGAAAGCCTTCTGGAGCCAACATCAAACAAGCTCTCGGTGGGTGGCATGTGAGATCTATCCAATAGATCAACCATGTGACAACTGAACAGAAACAATGGGGCGAGTCATAATTATGATTCAATCCTGGTTCAGGTTATGGATTGACGGATACCTTTGAAAAAACGGTCGTTGTGCTTAAAAATCTTTTCTCTAGCACATCGACTGTGTACTAATATTTCAAAATAAAAGGATTTTATGATTGATAATTGATTTTCATTAAAACCTTCGTTGTATTGCAAAAAAAAAAAAAAAAAAGAAAAAAACAACAATTTCTATTGAGCGGTACACGATTGTTTTTCATATCTCTTTTCATCAATCAGTGAATCTCAATTCTCTGGTTTACTCACTCCGTGTTGTCTTCTTTGAGACGTTCCGGTTTGAGAACAACTAGAGCAGCTGCGAAACCCTGTCAAGGAGATTCTTTGGAATTATACGATCACAGCAGGCGACTTGTATCGATTAACGGGAACCGTGGGCGTGTACCTTAATTCAACAAAAGTGATCAAAGACACTTTTGTGCGCTTTATTGCTAACCGTTGTATGCAGGTACGCCCGACGTTTGCAGCTGATCAGAATGAAGTGGTCAATCCATAGTCGCATGCTCACTCAACCCATTCATTTCTAAAGAAATCATGATAAGTGCATCAATGACTCTGATATTTTCACTCCATGTTTCTGCTACGCTGCTGCCAATATCATGAATCAACAAAAGCTTCCGCTACTCTGATGAGAAGAAATCATGATCCAGAATGTGAGCATGTTGGTCCAAAAGTCACAACATCACATAATACCAACACCACAAAGGATGAGTCAGAGATTTATGGCAGCTGATGATCTCAAAGCTGGCTCAAAACTCATTATCATGTGGATCAGTTAAAGACCTCCAATAGAATTATCCAAATATGTGGAACATGAAGAATCAAAGACTACGAGCTACTGAGCAATGAACTTAATCACGAAACCAAGAACAATCTAATGTAATATTTGTTTGTATTCATTGTATTTTGAGGTGACCTCCCATAGGGGGAGATTGTTATGATTTAGTAAATCCAGTTATTAAAGTGTCGGTCACCTCAAGTATATGTATTCGTTAGAAAGCTCATAGTCGTAGTTATTTTATGTTAAGTAGTATTTAGTTATGTAACACCGTGGAGGACGGACGGGTCTTTACCCACTGTATGCCTGATCCACAACCCGTAGGTGGCGATTTGTGTAAGACTATAAATACTCTCTACCTCCTAAGGTAGAGAGTTGGAGCTCATAATAAGATTTTCACTTTCTCTCACTAAGTTCCCAAACCTCTAACTATTTCTCTCTCTAAAACATCATTGTGTACGCCTCTTGTGATCATGGTTTGATGTGTTTGTGAAATCCAATATGTTACAGTTCCACCACACCTTTCTCCACTTGTTCCCTGATGAAATGATGTTGAATATCTATATGCTTTGCTCTTGAATGTTGAACATTGTTGCAGTAGAGAGCAATGACACTTTTGTTATCACAATACATAGGGTTTTTTTTGAATTCATAGCCATAGTCAGATAATTGTGATCTCATCCATAGGATTTGAGCACAACAAGATGACATGGCTATGTATTCCACCTATGTAGATGATATAGACGTACTCATTTGTTTCTTTGAAGACCAGCTTACTAATTTATCTCCCAAGAATTGAGCACCACCTGATGTGTTTCGACGTGTATCTTGACACCCTGCATAGTCTGCATCTGCATATGCTGTTAGTGACATATTGGTGTCCTTCAAATACCAAAGTCCCATGTTAATGGTTCCTTGGAGATACCGAAAGACCTGTTTAACCGCTTTAAGGTGCTTTTTGGTAGGCTTACCCTGGTATCTAGCACACATGCATACAGCGAACAGAATATCATCTACTGGTTGTGAGGTACATCAGGGATCCAATCATAATTCGATATTTCGTTTGATCAACCATGATCCCTGAGTTGTCCTCATCCAGTTTTGTGTGCTCCACCATGGGAGTGTCAACAGGGTCACAAGAATCAAATCCAAATTTCTTTAAAATTTAATTAGCATATTTAGATTGATTAATGAAAATGCCTCTCGGGACTTTGTGAAATTTGTA
The DNA here is from genome assembly GCA_910596185.1 of Chrysanthemum makinoi. NCBI lineage: Eukaryota > Viridiplantae > Streptophyta > Magnoliopsida > Asterales > Asteraceae > Chrysanthemum > Chrysanthemum makinoi. The sequence goes on from OU343224.1 coordinate 51,146,333, forward strand.
ATCCTAAAAAAAAGGACATTTGTCCCATCGTAGAAATTTGAAATTTGGAGCCCATCTCCTTATAAGGTGGTCACATTCATTAGGGTCGGTTGAGGCAAAAATAATATCATAAACATAAATTTGAACATGAATTAAGTGTTTGCCTGACTTTCGGGTGAACAACGTGGGATCAACTGCTCCTTTGCTGAATCCATTTGTCAATAGGACTTTGACAGTGTATCATACCATGCCCTTGGAGCTTGCTTCAAGCCGTAAAGCGCCTTCTTCAAGCGGTAGACATGGGTAGGATGCTCTGGATTCACAAAACCTTCAGGTTGACTAACGTAAACTACTTCTTTGAGATCACCATTCAGAAAAGCAGTCTTTACATCCAACTGATAAACCACCATGTTCTTGCTAGCTGCATTAGCCAGGAAGATTTTGATAGCCTCAATTCATGCAACCGGAGCAAATGATTCTTCAAAGTCAATACCCTCCTCTTGTCGGTATCCTTTAGCCACTAATCATGCCTTGTTCTTAAGAACATCACCGTGCTCATCAAGCTTTACTTTAAAGATGTACTTGAGAGCAATGATCATAGCACAATTTGGAGCAGGTACCAATTCCCATACATCAAGACGATCAAACTCATGGATTTCTTCTTGCATAGCACTAAACCAGCTGTCCTCAGACATCGCTGTTTTGACATCTTTAGGTTCGATCTTTGATAATACAGAATTGAAGAAACACCATAAGGCATTTGTGGCAAGTTGTTTACGAGTGGATACCAGATGAGACGGATTTCCAATAATGCTGTCCAATGGATGATCATGTGTCTATTTTCTGAGATGTTCATGTGGTTGGTGATGAGGAACTGACGTAGCAGAGTTTGGATCCTCTGATGTAGATGGTTCAGGTGTTGGTTCAGGGGAAAATATATTTTCAAACAGTGCATCTTCTGGAGTGGCAAAGGGGTTATCTCCATCATAGTTGGTAGAAACATTTCCATGATGCACACTCGAGATTTGAGGATTTGAGGATGATGATGAGTGATCTGCAGCAGGTGCTTCTTGAGTTAGTGACAGAAAAACTGATGGATTATCTGTGTTGACTGGATTAGGAGCCGCCACTGTTGATGGTGTAGATTTATCATTGACAAGAGGTTCATAGTATTCATAAAACAATGGATCAAACAATTTTTTCAAATCTTCTTCAGAAGGAGGTACATATGGAACTGTAGTTGAGGGATTCTGTACAAGAGAAGAACTAATGGGATTGCTTAATGAAGGTTGAAATGCGAGTCCAGAACTAGATTGTCTAGGAGCTATTTGCTCAGATAGCTCATCGAACGTGACGTGAATAGTGTCCATGATATCTCGGGTTCTCTTGTTGTAGATTCGGTAACCCTTCCAGTTGGGTGAATAATCAACAAAAACTCCAATGTCCGCCTTAGCTCTCAACTTTCCTAAATCTTGACCTTCATTTGTTGGATAGCATAAAGCACCGAACACACGAAGGAAAGAAATATCTGGTTTACGGTTGTGGACAAGTTCATAAGGTGTTTTTCCATGAGATGTGTGAATAAGGGAACGGTTTTGGGTGTAGCATGCAGTGGCAATGGCTTCAGCCCAGAGAAACATTGGAACCTTTGAGTAGATCAACATCGTCCTTGTAGCTTCAACAAGAATCCGATTTCGTCTTTCAACTAAACCGTTTTGTTGAGGAGTACGTGGAACACTTCTTTGATGACTGATTCCAATGCTTTCATAAAACTGACTCAGTTCTTTGTTAACAAACTCAGTTCCATTGTCTGTTCGGATAATTATGATAGTTTTATTAAGACGAACATGCAGCTGTTTAATAAGTTTGATGATGTCATCTGGAGTTTTATCATTTGACCTTAAAAATTTTAACCCAAGTAAACCGAGAGTAGTCGTTAACCACGACTAGCACATATTTCTTCCCGTTTATACTTTTCACTCTCATGGGTCTGCACAAATCCATACGTAGAGTATGTAGAACTTCCATAAATGGGTTATCAGGTTTGGATTTGTGGGCGTATTTCTTGCTTTTTCCCATTTGGCATGCTGAACAAAGATGATCCTTCTCATAATTTAATCTAGGCAAGCCTCTAACTAGGTCCTTTCTAGAAAGATCATTTATGGTGCCGAAGTTCAAGTGATTGAGACGACGATGCCATAACCATGACTTTGCTTTAGAAGCCTTTGACAGCAAGCATATTGGAGAAGACTTCATCATGTATTCGATAGAGATGGTGTACAGATTCGTTCCACGTGTTCCTTTTGGAAGTTCAACACCATCAAGTTCTCTAACGAAGCAAGTATGTTTTCTAAAAGCAACTTCTAGATCAGAATCACAGAATTGACCAACAGAAAACAAATTATGACCAAGAACTTCAACATAATAAACTCTGGAAATTACACTGTCACCGACAACATAATCTCCGTAACCCATAATTGCCCTAAAATGGTCGTTTCCGAATCTAACAGCCCCGATGAATTTACTCACGAAGTTCATGAGCCGTGAGCGATCTGTATGACCTGCAGTTGAACACATACAAGTATGGATGACTGGATAATTTGGATCCCCATGCGAGAATGGGTTCCACTTGGTTAGTAAACGAAATTGGAACACCCACATCAAAAGCAGAATCAATGATACAATTAGATGTAGATGCAGGACTCGTAGTAACATTAGATCTATTCAAAGTATGTTCATTTCTTAAAGGTATCACTCTACCAGTGGGCATCCATTTCCTAATGGGCATTGATCTAGATAATTTAGGGCACAATTCATTAAGATTGAATTTACGACCAGTAGGTTTCCATTGATAACCTACATTACTAAATTTTCTTCCTGTTGGTTTCCAATGTTTTTTAACCTTTCTCCACCTTGGTTTTCTGACATCCTTAACCTGTTTAGAAATTCTAACATTTTCGACTGAAGACTTAGCAACATATTTTACTTCATTCACAGCACATTCATTATAAGTACCAGAAACCAAACATTCATTACATGTTTTGCAAATCGTAGAAGAATTCGAATTAATTACAGTACGCTTATAGCTAATACTAGAATCAACACGATTCGTCTTATTAAACTCAAACTTATTGTTCCTAGGATGATCTTCTACTTCCTTCCTTTGAACACTCTTAGCTTGTAAGGTCCTATCTTGCTTTGTATTGCCTGGAGGCTTTGACCTGCTTGCCTTAGTGTCACTGATTACTCCTGTAGAGGGAACGATGGGAACATTAGTTAGTTTCACTACTTTTAGCATTCCTGGTTTAGAAGTACTGGGATCTGAAGTACTAGGAGGCACATCAAAGGACAATTTCTTGGCTTTGGGCATAGAGCAAGGCATAACTACTCTATCTTTCTTAGTACCAAATTTAGGATATATAGTTATTAGGCATTCTAACAGCTCCTGAGATCGTTTGGCATCCTTAATCGCACTATCAAGTGGCTTCTCAATTTTATCCTCTTCAACAATCTCAGGGAGACATTCTAGACTAACCTTAAGGTATGAAAAATATTTTTGAAGTGCAATTTCATTATTCCTAAGATGAGGTGGAATGTACTTCACAGTCATAGCATATTTTGCACAAGCAGGCACCTTTGGTGCAGTAGTCTCACAATTTGTGATTGGCATTTTCCCTTTTACCTGACTCTTCAAATTCTCAATTTCATTTTGCAAAGAAGTTACCTTTTCGTTGTTCTTGTCATGAGTGAATTTAATTGATTCATATAACTCTTTGAAATGCAATTTAACCTTTTCATTTTCTGCTAGAAAACATCCATTTTCATGTTGTAATGCATTAATGATGTTTTGAAGATGAAAATTCTGAGAATCTAAAGGAGGAGGCATTTGGGAGCCAGTCACATCATTCTTATCACTCTTTAATTGTGAGATTTGGGTTTTCAATCGTTTGATCGTGTTACCATGAGCTCGAATCTGTTCACCACGTTTGTTAATTTCAAAAACTGTATCAAACTCAGGAGCATCCGAGGATGTATTGGCATTTGAGGTTTTAACATTTTCTTTTAGAGGTTGATATTTTAATTTCAAAGCAAAATGTTCAACTTCCAATTTAGAAAAATGTTTGACCGAGTTATCATGATCATCTTGTTCTATTTTCCCATACAATTTTGAATTTTAGGACTCAAGCTCAATGATACGATCATGGGAAACTTTCAGGGCAACAGATAATTCATGAAATTGAGAAGCAGTGATAGAGTAATTTGTAACAGTATAGAACACATCCTGAGCGACACATCTTGAAATCAAGTTGTCATTTTAGATATGCAGATTTTTTCTCTCAATTTCATTACTTTTAAGCTCACGTTCGTAATCCTTGACCTCAATTTCCATTTCATTAAACACCTTTTTCATTTCTTTAATCTCTGTATCAATGCCCTTTTGAAGACTCTCAAATTGTTCTTTTAGTAGTTTAAAGAAAGGCATGACCTCAGTTAAATAACACTCTTTAGTTTGTTCAAAACCCCTTTCCCTTCAGAATCCCGTGGGTGTAAGTCTCTTTTTACCTGTTTTCTCAAAGTCAACAAATAATTGATAAACTACATATAGGCTGATTAAGGTCTTGCTTTGAGTCGAAAGGGTTCCGGGCACTAAATGCATAGGTGTATTTAGGGGATACACAGTGGCTGGAGGCATTTTTCTACAAGGATGATTCTTCTCAATAAGATTATCGATTTTTTGTTTATCCAAATCTTTCTTCCAGAATACTTGCTCAGGGGTTAATTGAGTTTGAGGTTTAAACTCATTCAAGGCTATCCAATTTTCGTTAGTGTAATCATGGGATTTAAGCGTTATATTATGCTTTGTACACCAAGGATCATTTAACTTCTTTGCCATTTTCTCCCTGTTTGCCTAGGCTTAAGAATCTCATTACCATCATAGACTACCTTTTGAGCATCTCTAGCTATTTTACCGTACTCGGGATTGGGTTCCTCTACAAGGGGAATACTATACTTATCGCTTAAGACTCTATGCTTAGTGATCATGTGAGTAGTCTGAATGGTGTTCCCTTGTATGTACAGTTTGTTTTCAAGTTTGTTTTTCAAAGTTTTTAGGTTGGAAAAGTCATTTAAAAGTTTTGATTCCTTTGCACTAAACTCCTGTTTAAGCACTTTTACATTTTCTTGAAGTTCTTGCTTTTGCTTAACAGTTTTATTGAGCTTTTCTTGAAAGGAGTTTAACTCTTGTTTTAACATTTCTTCCCTAAAGTTACTTTTTCTAATAACTGTACATATTTGGTTATCCATCTCCTGCTCACGGGTATTCAGTTCAAATTTAGCACGCTGTTCATATATGGTAACTTGTTCTTTATAGGCATTTAGTTCAGAGGTTATGGAATCATCAGGAGCACATGCAGTGTATTCATCAAAAATATAGTCATCATTGACTGCAGAAGATGCATCACTTGGTACAATTTCACCTTCATCTTTTTCACATATTGATCATATGGGACAACATTGCTATTACCCATATTTAATTTTCAATATTTGATTCAATGATTTCAGTTGATTGTACTTTGTCGTGTATCTTTTGCCCATCAATCTCATCGTATAATTTTAATACCTCTGATATGATCGATTCCTTGGATGAACTGGCCTGTTGTGGTGAAGAGACCTTTGTAGATACCATTGGTGAAATGCTAGCCGTGAAGATGGTCTAGGCAGTTGGTTCATCGTCGACATCAGAGTCAAACGCATCACAGTCTGCAACTTGAAATGCATTGGGATTGTTTTGACCCATACCCTGCACTGGCTGTTCATCCACATCAGCATCATAAATTTTGGCATTTCCCTTAGCAAGGAACATTAATTCTTCCTCATTCAACACAGCTCCACTATCTTGAGCTTGAACTAGTAGCATTTTGTCCCTGAAGTACTCTGCATTTTGTAGACGCTTTGGAAGAGTGCAGTTCCTTACTATATGTCCTTCTCCACCACAGTTGTAGCAATTGATTGGCTTTCCTTGTCCCTGGGCCATGTTCCTTCCACGATTCTGATTGCTCACATATCCTCCACCAATACTAGTATTTCCATAACCAGCACCAACCCCAACATTTCCTTGCTCATTATGTGGAAGATAAGCATTCTGCCTTCCCAGCACGTTTTGCACAACTACCTTTCCATCTTTAACCGTAGCATGATTGTGAAGATTAGAAGTAATTCTGAGATGATTTTTGGTAGGTGGGGTAAAGTTCAGGTTTTTCTTAACCATTAGAGCCACTTGATGAGCAAATTTTTCCAAGAATGAGTCTGAAGGCTTATAGCTTGGATCTGGAATAAGTTTTTTATTACCATCCCCAGTAGGTATGACTTGTGATGCTTTGGTGGTAATTCCTACATTAGTGAAGAATGCAGTTGAATCATTTGAGGAACTTGCATCACCCGTACTGGTACCAAACTTTTCCATGACTATTCGTTCAAATGCAGCATGCTTCTCATTTTGGAGCAGATAAGCATACAATTGCTCGTAATTGGTGTTTCTCAATCCTTTGTTCAGCTTGACTGCAGTGACAAATTTGTGCCATTCGGGATTCATGTTGTTCACAAACTTTGAATTGAGCTGGATATTTGGCATTGTCATTTTGATGTTCCTCATATCATTCACAAGCTTGTGGAACCTTACATAATATTTAGAAACACTTTCCCCTGGTTTCATTTTAAAATTCTCAAAGTCATCATAAAGCTGAGACTCCTTGTCTTCTTTTGTCAGTTCTGAACCAGAGAGAAGCATCTTAACATTATCCCATACTGCCTTAGCTTCAGTGTTGTGATTGATCAGCTTTTAGATTTCCTTAGGTAAACCTTGAAGTATAATGTTTGAAGCTCTAATGTCTGCATCATATCTCTTTTTCTCCTTATCATCAAGCTCATCATACATCTTTGGTCTATCCAATCCCAATACAAATGAACCATCAGCAGCAGTTTCGAGGATATCCCTAGTAGTCTCAATTTGATATGGTCCTTCATCAATTGACTTAAGTATGTTAACCCCATTTTCCTTTCCTAAGCAATGCAGTCTAATTCTTTGAGCCCAAGAGTCATAATCGGTTCTATCCAGCATGGGAGGACGAGTATCATATCCTGCAGCTTGAACGTCATCAGCAACGGAAGAGGTGATTGTAGACATGATTACAGATTCCACGGGATTTTACTACTTTATGATTAAACTGGGAAATAGATTATTTCACGGGATTTTACTGAATCAAGAGAAAACCGTAAAACGTAACATGAAGAAACGACAAGTCTCAATAGACAAATCGCACACTTGACAAATCGCACCCTAGACAAATCGCAACCTAGACAAATCGCACCTTAGACAAATCGCACCCCAGACAAATCGCACCCTAGACAAATCGCATAAGTATTAGAACGCTTATGTTGACAAATCGCACAACACTAAAATCGCATAAGCTGACAAATCGCATAGTACACAAGTACACCCACTACTTCCACTACTTTGTCCTTTCTTGTCGTTTTGTCTCAATAGAGAAATCGCATAATAGACAAGTCGCTTCACAGAAAGTGACAAATTGCATACAAAAGGTGACAAATCGCTTCAATAAGCGTTCACAAGAGAGACAAATCGCATAGGTTTTAGGACAAATCGCATAGATGAAAGTTAATACGAGACACAAATCGCATAGAAGAAACTTTAAAAAACACAACTCTTTAATCCAAAAACAACCCAACCACGATGATTCAAGCCTTCCAAACCAAAACCTAAACACTTATAATGATTCTAAACACAAAAGTACTATCAAAATCCAAACTTTAACACAAGAAATGATCCAAATGATGCAAACTACTCTAAACTCATTCAAACCCAAAAACCTTATGAAAACCACTAGAAATCTAACAACATGAAAGATGAGTGATCAAACCATGGCTCTTGATACCAATTGTTAGATATTGGTTTTCATAAACACATAACTAATAATACATATGGGGCGTATAAATGAAGTTCTAGAGAGAGAAAGTGATGAGTGTTGGTAACTTAGTGAGACAAAGAAAAATGATATTGAAAAGCTCCAAACCTTTGCCTTGCAAGGCAAAGGGTATTTATAGTTACAAGCTAAAATGCCCTCCTTCGGGTTGTGGATCAGGTATACAGTGGGTAAAGACCCGTCCGTTCTCCACGGTGTTACTTAACAAACTACTTACTAACATTAAATGACTACAACTATGAGCTTCCTAACGAATTCATATACTTGAGGTGACCGACTCTTTAACTACTGGATTTTCTAAATCCTAACACTAGTCCTGAATCCTGGTGCTGATGCGAGAAAAACTAAATAGCTTAAAAGTGTATAATAATATAATTGGATATACAAATAACAACATAACATGGATAAAACTAATAAATAAAAGCACTGATAAAAATACATAAATATGTAGCATTACATGATGACCTTAAAAGCCTGAAAAAAAAGATCCTGTTAAATTATCATTGACATTGTTCATTCCATGTTAAAGTAACAATATCATTACAAATCTGCTTCATCTTATTAGATGCTCCTTCACGGTTCTTTCCATTGGTTCATGTCATGAAGAGGAATATTGTGAAATTCATCGCGCGATATATAATTTGGATGTTGCTCCATCACAGTAAACATCAAGTTTTGTTGCGAACACTAAAGAATGTAGTTATGTAAAACAAGTGCAACTATAGTGACATCAATCTGATTCTGCACTAAATTTAATGATTCTACCAAATATTTCTATTGTTTCTTTAAGACTCAAAATGATTTTTTAATATGACTATGTAAAGAAAGGCCATAAAATGATTAGAAAGCTCATTTAACCCAAATGCTTATTAGAAAGGGAACACTTTGCTACTGAGTATGGCAGTATCATCTTAAGCATCTTGTCGGTGTTATTTCTCCTAAATATGTGATAAAGAAATTTCAGAGTATGATATGTCTCCCATCTCCTCTTCTGCTTTCGAAGCCCGATCCAATTTCGGATGTGCCGTTTGTGACAGAATCCCATTTCATCATATTAACCATATGTTACAACAGAACCAATAAGAATCAAAAGCTTTGCTCAAGCTGTTGTTAAAGTAAAGGTCCGATATGGGTGAAGTTCCGCCATAGCTGTCGTGGAGAGCTTCAGAAGGAGCCTCTTTATCCACCATTATATACGAACTGAAATATAAAGACAAGTATATAATAAAATTTTAAACTTCAAAGGTAATTGAAAAGCTAACACGAACAACATTAATCGCAAAAGATAAAAAAAATGATGTAAAATCAGAAAACTAGCCGTTTAACTCAAATGTTTATTAGAAAGAGAAAGTATGCCCATCGAGTATATGTGAAAGAACTGAAACCATTTTTTGAATCCACCCCCATCATCAAATCGGTTTCCCATCTCTTCATTCCAGCATTGCTGCCTGGACCGCCCGAACAAAAAAAAGGTAATAAAAAATAAAAATTTATAACTAATTTGTGTAAAGCCGTAAAACCTCACATTTGCTGCAAAGTATTAGTGCCAAAAATAAAATCTACACCCCTGTTGCAGCTACCTTCTACAGAAGAAAGTTTTGTTACCACCATGTACAAAATTCTCAACGCCCAAGAACATTAATGTCGGGTTGAAAACCTACTGACAAAACATCGGATATCAGCACCCTCATAGGTTATTTAGATTAGTATTGTAACACCCCTAAAATACCGCCGTGGAAGATTGTGTCACTGGGGTGCTACTTCATAATATAAAGTAAAAGTTATAGAAAACGACCTCTAAATAAGACGTTTTAAAAGTTATCATTCGATTAATGAAATCTGAGTTACAAACAATTAGATTCCAAAGTATAATACATAAATGTTTACAAAATGTTTCGAATGGTAAATGATAAAAGTGTAAGTCTTCAAAATATGTCGTAAGACTCTATGATTCAAACTATAGCTATCGCCATTTGACCTGAGATAAACATGCTAAAAAGTGTCAACACAATGGTTGGTGAGTTCGTAGATTTTGTTTAACATGTAAATCCTTTAAAGAATTTTTCCAAAGCAAAGGCATTGTAAATCCATTCAGTTCCAAGTTCCGTCCATACAAAACTTTCAGCCTATATGTCTACAACCCACTACTAACATATAGTATGTGTAAGACATATGTGTATACGAGTACTTAAATCAAATCACACGACAAAGCCTTATGCACAAACCACACATACTGGGAGTTACTTCCCAAAGACTACTGGGAGCCACTTCCCAAAGCTAACTGGGAGCCTCTTCCCAAAGATAACTGAGAGCCACTTCCCAAGGATAACTGGGAGTCACTTCCCAAAGATTACTGTCAATACATCTTAACCACTAGCAATCACGCAATAATAATTACATTGCAATAGCCACACAGTAGGGCATATACTAAAATCAAAACACGCATACTTATCAAATATGAAAACAATGCATCATAGCATAAAGCATTTAGAGTAATGATTTGGCACATAATTTATTGAAAGGAAAAAAAATGATCTAGCGCAATGGAAAGTATCTGAAAGTAGCAAAACATGTATCTCCCGCAAAGAGTTCAAACTGTATAAAAGTAGAGGCTATGAAACTCACGATAATCCTTAAAAGTTTAGAGTACTTGTGAAAGTAAATGAAAATAATTGAGCATGCATCTCTCCTAAAGAGTAAATTAATTTAAACGAGAAAAAGTGGGGCTATGAAACTCACCATGAACTAATGATATCAAAACGTATGACGAAATTGATGGATAATCCGGGAAGTCTCTACGCGTAACCTAGAATATGATGTCGTGTCTTAGGTTTGTAATACTAATGTGAAAGTATAAACGAGTATATATATGTCAGTACATTGATCATGATGTATTTCTTGGTTGTTTTGTGTATGTTTGTTTATGAAACCCCTCACATGAAGCTCCCTAGTGTTGTAGTGATCAATATCGAAAAACATTCGCTTGGATTGTGACATATAGATTAAGTGGTTACATGGTTCCTAATTACTTGATAAGTGAAAACTATATTTTGACGCCGACAAACTGTCTTACCATTTGAAGCAGAAAACTGTCCATATTTGGTGTTTTCATGCCGAGTTTACTCACAATAGACGTAAAACATTATTCCGGACAACTTTCATGTTTTAACTTTTGTTGAAATGGACCAGAAGGGCCTCTAAAAATTCCCAAATCTTGGCAGTGAGCTATTTGACAGTTTTTAGATTTCTAAGTTTCGCTAACTTCTTTTGATCATATCTTTTGACTCGTGTACTCGTTTTGGGTAATTCAAATTGCTACGTTTTCCTTGTAAGATCCTCTATCATTCTATAAGATTTTTTGGGTCTATAAGTATATATTTCTATAAGATTTGTTTTATAAATGATAACATAAGATGATATATAAGTTTAGACTTGTTTTAGGGATTTGTACATCATGAGATCAATATAACTAGATATATATAGCATATAGAGATTATGAAAGTATAATAAGGATGATGAACATAGGTTTCCTTATAATTTTTGGCCTTGTAAAAGGGAAACTAAGAACAAGAATATTAGCTTAATTCTTCAACAAAAGCCCTAGCTTCCAATCCTTCAACACAACTCTTGCTAACCCTTGATAAATTTGCTTAAACTTGATCTAACTCTGGTAAAGACCTTATAAGCTCAGCCCCTATACCCTTGTGTAGCTTGCAATTTAACCATGGAATCACCAAATAAACTTAAGATCTAAGTAGAGATCACTACGGCCTTCAACTTTGATGTATAATTTGTAGTATGAAAATCAAGGGATCATGGTGTTAGGATTTATTGTTGGGGCATTTGTTTTGAGAGGAAAGGGAAGAAGAATGTTAGATTTAAGAAAAGTGAGTGTCATTCTTAGATTAGTAACTCGTGATTTGTATTTTTCTTATATCAATTGTAAATGGTTTATGTAAGTAGTAAAAACCGTAAGTCTTTCTATTCTATCCTAAGCTACTATTCTATCCCATATCACCCCAACTAGTAAACCATGTAAGGGTTCCTTCCGTATAAAAGGAACCCATGACCTTCCATTTCATGTATGGAACACTAGGGGTAAGGTCATATTGTTCTCTAGGTTCTTCCAACTTCTTCTCTTGTATCATCTTCTTCATTCTTAACCTAATCTAATATTCTTTCCTTCATTCTCGTCATCTTCCTAAAACAAATGAAGATAATTCTCCTCTACAATATCTTCAAATGATTTTCAAAATCTTCATCATCTTGCGTACCATTGATTCGAAACTTTTTTAAAAATATTTTTCAAAATCTCTGACATTTGGTACCTAGATATCTCCCTCATTAAAATTTCAAAATATGCTTTCGTTAAGGGGGAGTATAAAACCAAAATTGTTCCAAAATTCAAGCTAAATCAGTTTCTCTCCAAATGCTTTTCGAAAAAACATATATTTTAATCATTTTGTTTCAAAAACATCATAGATATGCTATTTTTGAGGGGGAGAAACGTGATTAAAATGTGATCAAAATTTTTTTATAGTCGTTGTTGAATCGCAAAAGAGCTCGACTCAGACGTAACCAATGAATTGACAATAAAATAAAGTCAGTACTCGAAAAGAATTGTTCCTAGACGGGTAATAATTTCAAGCTGGTCTAACCAGTGATGTAAGCGTGTCTCGAATAGGACTTGTCTAAGTAAAATGTACCATTTCGAGAAACTTTCATTGGACTTGACCAGGCTGGGTAATAATTTCAATCTAGTTCACTAGTGATGTAAACGTGTCTCGAATCGGTCTTGTTCATTGAAAGTCTATCAATTCAAAAGATCGATCTCTTCCCTCAATGTACAAATTTCTCTTAAAAATATATGTGCACATGTGGAGGGGGAGTATTTCTAAAATATAAAACTCTCAAAGTGTCAACAAAATATCTTTCACAATCTTAAGCACTTTGAGAGATTTTACAAAAAGATTTTTATGGCACATTGGATAATCATGGAGTTATAAGGTGATTAAAGTTATGTTTTATGTCCTATGATCTGCCTGAGCCGGGGGGATCTACCCAAGGACAACACCAATAGTTTAGAACTAGAAGTCCTTAGGTATGTTTGAAAAAAGGAGTAATTTGAGAAAAGAGAAAGAAGGGGTTGAAGAATTAAAAAGAAAATTAAAGAAAAGGGTGAAAAGAAATATCCCTCCATAATCAACCTTAGGACAGAAACCGGGTTCAATTTATATGCTATTGGTTGTCACTAAGATGACACCGATATTGAAAGACAAAGACGTCATGGACCCAGTGACGCACTGCACTTAACCTCCTAGCCACTCAAGTTCCTCTTAAAAGGTTCTTGTTTCATTTCTCACGGAGAACCTTGCATAATCTATTAAACTCTCATTCCGAGATGTGTTGATATTGAAAAGGTTGCAGTCTGCTCCAGCCTCCGCTCACTAAAATCAAAATGCACTTAATCGATTCTAGAGCCATGAGATTCATCAAAAGATCTCTTAGTATACACTGTCCATTATCATACACTTATGTTCGCCAAAAAGGACACAAGTTGTATAAGAGTCTTTTGGAAGATCTTTTGATCTTGCCTCACATATCAAGGTGGTTGTCTATGTCTCAAACGGTCTACAGATGTGGAGTGATACTTCGGTATACTTTGGCGACTCACCTGAATTGTTGATACACTGCAGTATATCTTGTTAGCCTTCTTGAGGGCCTCCAATTCAGGAACAGCCTTTGTGAGGATTAGAGATGTGTTTTCACACTATGCTGTTAATACTCTCGACATTCGAACCTGTAAGAGCTGGAAATCCCGCCAAGGAGATTACTTTCACGAATCAAATCCTGATGACGTGGGTCGTTATCCAATGTAATGATAACTGTCCCTCAACGGGATTTGGACGGCTGATGTGCCCGACCAAGGTGAATGGAATCAAGGAATTCATCAGTAAAACAATCGTAGTGGTCTAATATCTTAGAGAAGTCCACAGTGATCGGTTTGTATTTTCAAATAACATATTTATGCAGGTATTGATGATAGTCCCTTGGAGGAAAGGCCATTTACCATCATCATGTACATCAACACGTACACCTCCACATACTCACACTTATATGAAGATCATCCTCATCAAAATCAAGCTAGAATGTTCAAGACAAAGTTTTACTTCAAATTTAAAGATTAAAATGTCATAGAACAAGTTCATGTATCAAGTGAGGAAGACATTAGTATGACGTTCAAAGTCTTTTAAGACGTATGAGTATGGTGGAGAAGACGACACGACAAATTAATGAAGATGTTGATTGAAGGCAAGAAAGATCAAAAACATTAATCAAAGATCACAACGCATGAAGGAACAAAGAATCAAGATAATTCTAAGACATTTCACGAAGTTCAAGATCAAGACGTCCAATGACATCATCACAATGAAGCATCTAAAGAATGACATCCCTTAGGGGGAGATTGATAGACTTAAGAAAAGTGAGTGTCATTCTTAGATTAGTAACTCGTGATTTGTATTTATCTTATATTAATTGTAAATGGTTTAAGTAAGTTGTAAAAACTATAAGTCTTTCTATTCTATCCTAAGCTACTATTCTATCCCATATCACCCCAACTAGTAAACCATGTAAGGGTTCCTTCCCTATAAAAGGAACCCATGACCTTCCATTTCATGTTTGGAAGACTAATGGAACACTAGGGGTAAGGTCATATTGTTCTCTAGGTTCTTCCAACTTCTTCTCTTGTATCATCTTCTTCATTCTTAATCTAATCTAATATTCTTTCTTTCATTTTCTTCATCTCTTCATCTTCTTGTCTATATTTTATGTGTGAAATGAGTTAATATTGGGTCCTAACAAATAATGATTATCTTTTATAGATAGAATGAGGAGGTGCAAGTATTAGATATTTAGAAAGCTTATTGAAGAAGTTTGGTAAGTTTAGCTAGTTAAGTAAACACATGCATGCATCTAATAGTTCAAGACTTATCACCAATACACCAAGGCTTGGTGAGTCACCTTAGAGTCATTCACCATAAGGAGGGATGACTAGGTGGATAGATTTTGGTTTTATCTAGATTACGGAGTGAGTTTTTGTCCCAATAATTGCTAACGGTAAGTCGTAAAGTCACGAAACTTAAAACCGGGTATCCTAAAAATATGAAACTTGTAAATATGTTAAAACTTATCAATATACTCTATATAAGCATATTAGATGAGTGATAAGTTTTATCAGGGTGCTTAAAGTCATAAAAACCTAAAACCGTAGGCTTAAAACGCAAAACCAAAAAATATAAAAATCCAAAACTTATGAAAATGTCGTATGATGTGAAAAACCTATATTTCGCTTGTTTGTAATGTTGTATGGACCTATCGGGATGCCTAAATGTCGTTTAAATCTAAACGTAAATCTCAGACACGGTTTTGTGAAATTTGCAAAAATGACCCGACGGGTGTCAAACTCTCGGGTTATACGAGAATGTGAAATAAAAATTTCGGGAGTGAATAGTAAAAAAATCCCGAGGATGATTAGTAACTTTTCTGGAAAACGAATAGTAAAATTTTGAGGTTAAATAATCGCCTAAAATCCGAGTTGTCACAAGTATATAGTCCTTTCATACACATTTCACAACACGAAACATCATGCCAATATTGCAAACCAACTGTTGCAAAAACGAAAGACGCGGAAAAAAATAATCATTTTATGTTTTTAATCAGCAACAAAACTCACACAACTATCAAATAAAAATGGTCTACCATAAATCATGATTCTCGGTTACTCAACTTTGGTCTTGACATAACCACATCATTATATTCAGCAGCAGACTGAGAAAACGCATAGGGGAACGTTATAAACCATAGATTTATGCAAAAAATATAGAAATTATGCAGACACTCTCAGCAACACACATTATTACTCTATTATACATGTACCGTCATTTTAAGAGTCTTTATAACGACACCTTTTTGTTATAAAAAAAACAAATAATAATGACAGCAAAGGCAAAAACCTTGCCGCAACAAATTTGAGACAATGCCTAACATGACCAGCTTTGTAACTTATCTAATAATCTGCATCGACATTTTTCAAAATTTTAAAACAGATAAACCAAAGTATGGTACATATAAATATAAATCTCATAACAATCCTATTTTTACATATTTTCTCATGCTATTACTAACTACTCATAAACTACATGAAAACATAAAACCATAAATCAAATAGAAAAAGAGATAACCAGCCTTATTTACTCATGAAATACATGAAAACATGAAACTATAAATCAAATAGCAAAATAGATAACCAACCTTACTTCGACGGTTGAGTTCGCGTCCAACTTTCACAAAACACCTTAAACTATTCTACACCTCCACGCAACAACTTAAAAAAGGCATAAAGTCAGTAAATTACTTTCAATAACATATCAAACAACATAAAATTAATACCTAACCAAAATGATCAAACTAAACACCTCTCAGCTAGAGTTCCTTGGTGGGTCTGATTTTCAACCCAATGGACTCTGCTATGTATTTAAACATAAAATAGCCTAATCTAGTAAGTCTTTGATATAAGTCAATGAGAAAAACACTCACTGATAGGAATCAGAGAGTAATTCAACCTCTGATGAAAATCAAAGGACTTACTCTCTAATGGTTATCAGAAAGTGTTACTCCTTGATGCTTTTCAGAGAGTAAACCCTGATGATTGTTAGTGATAGGTACCTCACTAGTGATCATTAGTGGATGTAAACTCACTGATATAAGAAATTAGTGAGAGTTTTATAAAGCTTAACCAACTGCCAAGCTTCAGGAAAGTCAAAGATCAACTGAAGAAACACTTTATGTAACTGATGCAGTGTCAGAGAGAAAGGTATAAGGAG
Organism: Chrysanthemum makinoi; assembly: GCA_910596185.1. Lineage (NCBI taxonomy): Eukaryota > Viridiplantae > Streptophyta > Magnoliopsida > Asterales > Asteraceae > Chrysanthemum > Chrysanthemum makinoi. The sequence goes on from OU343224.1 coordinate 51,163,197, forward strand.
CTACAAGCAACACCAGTAGGACTGAGGATTGACAAACGCCTCAGTTACCATGAAGACTTATCTTTATAAGGGACTTGGTATATGATGAATGGGCGGGAAACTCGTTGGGATGATAAGCGTAAGGTCTTATCAAAGGACGATAAAGTAAGATCTTGGGTACAAAAGTTGTCTGCATTGGAAATCCAAACACACGCTCCACCTAGTATACTAGGCACGTGCTATCTATATCCATGTGCATCCATAGTATTCCTTGGACTATTGAAATGAAGCGTTGTAACCGGGATAAGCAGGATTCTAAATAAATACATAAAATAGAACTTAGCTCTATAGTTGATAGAATCCCCTCTCCTAGGAACTTCTAAGAAAAGCTTGTTTCCTCCAGATTTTTTGAAAGGAGAGTTTACATTTTTTGCTCAACCGAAATAGTTTTACCGAGAGTTATTCCACTATAAATCTTTTGATTCTTTAATAAAGATTTATACACGTTGAAAAATACAAATAGTGTTATTATGGTTTTGGATGATGTTGTTACTATCCTTGGTACTAGTAGGAAGATTTCATCATCTACTCAAAGCTTGTGGACCAACAACTGGCATCAGAGCCATGTTGGTTTCTCATAATGCAGATCTGTTCTTGAGTGACTGCTAATAATCCATAGCCTTTCTTGAATGACGAAAAATAACACATAACCTAAACCATACTCAAGACCCTACCAACAAAAATGCCCTCATCAATATCCCTTTTCACTTTTCATCTACACAATTGAGTATTTCTCTACCTTTTGTGTAGCAAAAAGCTCCAAATGCTTCTTTTCAACTCGTTTAACCACACTAGAGACACAAGCTATAAGTGTGGTTAAGGTAACTCTCTAAAGAAATCAAGAGGGAGAAAGAAGCGTTAAGCACTATTGCTAATGAAGCATCAGAAGTAAATGGAAAAGAGGAGCATACGGGGAAGTATGGTGTGTCTTCAGTGCGCGCTAAAAGGTTTCATCGGGAAGTGTTCGTAGAATGGTGCAGTTCCCGATCCTAAAGAAACTTCACTAAAGACACCAACAACAAAGGATGAAGCTTTAATGACTTATCCTTTTATCCTTGTTGTACATCAGTTTGCAAGAAGAAGCCTCAAGCTCACTTATAATTGATTTTTATAAATAGGCTATCTTTGTCCTGAAATGAAAGGAGACTGGTTGCTAAAAAAATGTTAAATAAGACCAAACAGTCTTTGATTTAGATAGAATAGCCTATTCTTATTAAATTAAGGAAGCTAAACCAATGGTGACTCTGAGCTATGATTCTGAAAGTTCAAGGTCAGAGACTATATCTTCTTCTGCAACAACAAGGAATCAGTCTGTAAATTGTTTATCGTTTTATTCCTTATTCTAACTCAGTATGTAAGAAGAAGCCATTATGCTCACTTACTACTGAATTAGATTAGGCTGTTTGTATATTCAAATAGGGGAGATTGTTGGGGTTTGATTTTCAACCCAATGGTCTCTGACTATGTATTTAAACATAAAATAGTCTAATCTTGTAAGTGTATGATATAAGTTAGCGAGAACAACGCTCATTGATAAGGATTAGAGAGTAAGTCACACTCTGATGAAAATCAAAGGACTTATTCTCTGATGATTATTAGAAAGTGCTATTCCCTGATGGTTATCAAAGAATACACCCAGATGATTGTTAGTGATAGGTACCTCACTAGTGATAATTAGTGGATGTAAACTCACTGATATAAGAAATCAGTGAGAGTTGTATACTCATGTATTTTTTTTATAGTTAAAAGAGTAAAGTCCAAAATACATCTATGTGGTTTATCCATTGTCCCACTTTACATCTCGGTGGTTTTTTTTGGCGCACACACATCCCTCCGTTAGTAAAATCTGTCAATGAGGACTAACAGTGCAAATTATTTATCCGTTATCTCTTAACACAAGAGAAAATATTTTCATCGCTAGTCCTCAAGAGAAAATATTTGCATTGTTAGTTCGTTTTTATTCGTTTTCGTCTGTTTTTTTACGTTTTCAAATATTTTAATCCGTTTTCGACCATTTTTTACGTTTTCATATGATTTTATTCGTTTTGAACCGTTTTCGTCCATTTTATACGTTTTCACCCGTTTTGTTACGTTTTATACGTTTTCTTACATTTTTATCCGTTTCCGTCCCTTTTAAACGTTTTCATCCGTTTTTATACATTTTCGCCGTTTTTATACGTTTTCATGCCTTTTCATATGCTTTCTTCCGTTTTATACGTTTTCTTCTGTTTTTTACGTTTTCATACGTTTTTATCCATTCTTGTCCATTTTTTTACGTCTTCATAAATTTTTTATGTTTTCGTATGTTTTTTTACGTTTTTATCCGTTTTCTTAGGTTTTTATCCGTTTTTATACGTTTTCATCCGTTTTATTCGTTTCCGTCCAATTTTATACATATCCGTCTGCTTTTTACGTTTTCATACGTGTTTCATACGTTTTTGTCCATTTTTTTTACATTGTTATTAGTTTTTTTTACGTTTTCGTCCGTTTTTATACGATTTCATTCGTTTTTTAGACATTTTCATCCGTTTTTATATGTTTGTGTACTTTTCACGCGTTTTTATCCGTTTTTATACGTTTTTTACAATATTGTAAAGCATTGTTCTTTTTGATTATTCAAGAGTAGACCTTTCTCGATTACGTACTAATTGTTTGAAAAACACTTTTTTTGATTTGAAATCATTCTCCCCTCAATCAATGACATATGTTGTTGATTGAAGGATAGAGATTTTGACACATGAAAAGCCCGGATGATTTTGAAAATTAGAATCCGAAGTATTTTCAAAGCAATTTTGTTTTCATTAGATGACAAATATTTTTCAGAAGAATCATTTAAAGGAAAAATATTTGAAAGGAAACATTTGTCTTTTTGACGACAAACATTTGTTTTTAGAATCAGAGCATGAGGTTTGAAGATTTAAGATAAAGCATGGCTCTGTTCTTTCTTTGAAAAGCGAGTTACTGCCTAAAATGACAATAAACCATGGTTTTACTTTCTCTCAAAATATATATTTTTTTTTTATTTTTTTTAAACATTCGAACAACATCTAAAGACCCGTGTCATTCTTTGAATGACAGCACAAAGACCGTAGATATTATCGAATCAAGAAAAATATGACAAAATGACAATATTTTTTGAAATTTTTCAAGATTTTCAAATTTTTATGGTTTTTTGAACGTTTTATATTTTTCTATTTTCTTTTTGTTGGTTTTGTAATTTTGTATTTTGCTTTACGAATAAATATTTACAAGAGATGGATGAAGAGAGACCTTTACACCTCGTCTTCCTCTTGAAGACGCTTGAGTGTTTCCGGTTGTAGACTCTTTAGACCAAGTCGTGGAAGGATAAACTCAAAACGTTCTCTAGGAAGAGCTTTGGTGAAGATGTCTGCTAATTGGTATTTGATTCGCAGAGCCCAGAACACGTCAAGTTTACTCACACAAGCTAGCCACTTGTGAATGACTAACCGTAAGAAACTTAAAACGGTTCGGACACTGATCAATAATAGATGAGAAGTGTAGTATACGGGTAACTCAAACGTGTTAGGTTTGAGCACCGAGATCGTTCCGAACGAGGGTTGAATGGAATTTCCAACTCACGTCTCGATTATCGGGATTTGAATAAGAGAAGGGCATAAAATGATGTTATCTAAACTACGGGATAAGGAAAGCATATAGGAATAAAGTCTAAGGGGAAAACCTAAGAATTAAGGCAAACTAGCAATTCTACACTAAAACGTAAATACGGGATTTAAACGAAACGCGAATAAAAAGCAATAACGTTTATTCTAAGTCCTAAAAATAACCTAAAATTACTTTTACTCTAAAAATGAAATTAGAAAACTATTTATGAATTAAAACTATTTTTTTAGGAATTTTCTTGATTTTATTAGAATTAAAAACTAATTATTAACTTTAAAAATAAAACTAATTATCTAGAAATTATGAAAGAGAGAGAGAAAAATATGGAATTACTTTTCAAAAATCTAAAATATCATAAAAGACTTTTCAAAACTAATTTTTTATTTTTCAGATTAATTTTCTATTTTCTATGAATTTAATACTATTTAAATCTAATTTAAATTGTGAAAAATACCAAATAAAAGGGGAAAAATAAGGAAAAATCTTTTTTATGCTTTTTATATTTATCTTAAACTGGAAAAATTGAAAAATTATTTTTTTGAACTTTTTCTTAATTAATTTCAATTAAAGCTAATTAAAAGTGATTAAAAACTATTTTTAATAAAGAAAAATACCAAACAATGACCAAAAATTATGAAAAATTCAGGGAAATTCTAAAATGTATTTCTAAAGCTATGAAAAATAGAAAAACATGGGCTTATGAGAGGGAAATAAGGGTTGTAATGCAACTGAACCTAAATAAGCTACTTATTAATAAGCAAATAAGCACTAAACTACACCAATCCAATACAGAAGCTAGATAATGCTAAAACTAACTTCTAGTAACTAACTACTGCTACTCCTAAACCCTATTAAGCAATCTACCAAGTGATTTAAGCTAACTGTTCTATATGCCAAATCAGTAAACAGGTCCTATGTTCTAGCTTAAGCAACTGCTTATTCAATAACCAATAGTTAAAAACAAAAGAGGAGATCTCAAGTCTACCAACCAGAGATACTCTATCCAAATTTTCAGCTCATAAGGACTAGTAATGAGGAAATTATAGATCAAAACAAAAGTGGCTAAATGGAGCAGGCTGCTGAATCAACAAAACAATGAACTGGGACCCTAGTTTGAGCTTAACCACAGGCTTATCAGGAGGGCTTAAGCCAAAAACAGAAATGTGGTCTTAAAGACCACCTAGCTGACTATCACTGGACCAAAAATCAGATCCTAACTATTTGTAATGACCTCTGTGCAGTGTATGCAAGTTCTGCACAAACTGTTTTTTTGACACAGTTTTGACTTCTAAAAATAGTTAGATACTTTGACTTTCTTGAGATTCAAATGCAAATGAAAGACTGAAATGGATGAATAATGATGAAATGAAACTTTAACAACCTTGTTTAACAAGTTCTAAACCTATGTGAATTGATTACTGTAACTGATTTCAACAGTTATGCTTAGAAGATCAGTGGAATGGTGATTTTGACTTAGAGCATAAATGACAGCAGAACAAAGACAGATATGACATCAAATAACTATAACAAGCTTAAAGCAACTGATCTAATCCAAGTTTTTAACCTCTAACACAGTTTAAAACATTAATCCAAACACTACTTTAAACATCAAAATGCACATTAGCTTTGAAAACATGAGGATTTATATCTAAATCAGATTCAAAATGAACTCTACAACATCAAACTTGACCCATTGACACACTGAAGCTGCAAATTAACCCAAATATTGCTTTGACTCTCAGATTTTAACCCGAGTTGACTTTTATTGACTTTTTGAAGAAAAAGAGATTAAGAACAAATTAAGCAACAACAAGCTCACATAAGCTGAAACAAGCTTATGTGAGCTTAACTGAGCAGGAAATGAGAGCTTAAAACAGATTGTACTTAGGACTACCAACAATGATTTATCAATTAAAAGTGGAAGTTGCATTAAATGAATTGAAGCTACAATTAAAATCTGAGATTACAAAACAATTAACTACTGAAAACATATAAATTAACAGGAAATTAAAAGGTCAAAATTCCTTTAAGACATAAGGAATTGGACAAGATACAATGAGAGCCAAGAGGTCTTTTTATAGCTGATGATGAGGTCTTGGGATGCCTTTGAGAAGAACCTAGAAGCAAATAGCAGCCACAAATTCATCCATTGTCATCACATCCAATCAAAGAGCTCCAATTCACTCAATGAGGTGTCGCGCCCAATAGAATTGAGCCATTTGTCCACATGGCACCTTATCTGACACATCAGAGGTGGATAAGGTTTCCAAAGATATTCTAGTACGAGGTTGGGTGTTTGGGGATTGGTAAATGGTGGTAAAATGGTGGTGTTTGGGAATGGGGAAGAAGACGCTACTGTAGAGCGCGTTTGCTATAGTTTATTGTTTTTCAAAGGTTTTGACCGGGTCATTTGCGTTGACCTGGGTTAATTATCCGGGAAAGAGAGATATACGGGTTGGGGTTGGACGGGTTTTTAGTTATTGGACCGGGTAGGCAGATTGTTGGGCCGAATGTTTTATTTATTGGATAATGGATTTGTTGGATTGTAATAAGGACTAGTAGTAGTGAACCCATGTTGCAATATAAGGACTAAAGTTGCCAAAACTGCATATTTGAGGGACCAATCTTGTAAATCTGAAATCATCTTCCAAGGATTGATTTTGTCATACTTCAAATAAACCAGGGACTGAATTTGCAACTTTTGAAACTTGAGGGTGTTTTCTGTCATTTGCCGAAAGTTCAGGGACTATTTCTGACATTTCTTCAAACTTTGATCAAATCTTCACAAATCATCCTCAGAGATTAGAAATCTTCATAAATGCATAATTCTGACCTTCCGGCTCGGCTTAAGCTCTCTTAATCTCTCGTGCTCGGATTTACGTCTGATTTGGTTCCTTTTTGTGTGTTTTTACATATCCGTACCTGCACAAGCACAAACTCAAGAAAACCACAAATATTAGCAATAAACGGCTCTTTCTTGGTTATTTTGGGTCTATTTTGATATAGAAAAGGTATGTGTTTTAGCACATACCAGTATTCAGTCCTCACAAAATAGAGTTCCACCACACCGTTCTCCACTTGTTCCCTGATGAAATGATGTCGAATGTCGATGTGCTTTGCTCTTGAGTGTTGAACGTTGTTGCATGAGAGAGAAATAGCACTTTTATTATCATAGTACAGAGGGATTTGTTGAATACAAAGCCATAGTCAGATAATTGGGATCTCATCCAAAGGATTTGGGCATAACAAGATGACATGGCTATGTATTCAGCCTCTGTAGAGGATATAGAAGTACTTATTTGTTTCTTTGAAGACCAGCTCACAAGCTTATCGCCTAAAAACTGAGCACCTCCGGCGTACGCATTTCGACGTGTATCTTGACATCCCGCATGATCAGCATCTGATAGGTCGTTATGATATACCGGTTTCCTTCGGGTACCAAAGTCCCACATTGATGGTTCCTTGGAGATACCGAAAGACCCGTTTAACCGCTTCAAGGTGCTTTTGCTTAGCCTGATATCTAGCACACATGCAAACAAATAACAGAATGTCTGGTCTCATCGGCTGTGAGGTACATCAGGGATCCAATCATACTACGACATTTCGTTTGGTCTACCATGATCCCTGAGTGGTCCTCATCTAGTTTAGTATGCTCTATCATGGGAGTGTCAACAGGGTCACAAGAATCAAATCCAAATTTGTTTAAAATCTCATTTGCATATTTAGATTGATTTATAAAGATGCCTCCGGGACTTTGTGAAATTTGTAATCCCAAGAAAAATGACATTTGTCCCATCATTGACATTTGAAATTTGGAACCCATTTCATTTGAAAAACGGTCACATTCACTAGGGTCGGTCGAGGCAAAAATAATATCATCAACATAGATTTGAACGTGAATTAAATGTTTGCCTGACTTTCTGGTGAACAATGTCGGATCAACTGCTCCTTTGGTGAATCCAATAGATAGAAGAAACCTTGATAGAGTATCATACCATGCCCTTGGAGCTTGCTTCAAACCGTAAAGATCTTTCTTCAAATGATAGACGTGAGTAGGATACTCTGGATTCACAAAGCCTTCAGGTTGGCTGACGTATACGACTTCTTTAAGGTCACCGTTAAGAAAAGCCGTCTTTAAATCCATTGGATAGACTACCATGTTCTATACGAGCAACTGGAGCAAATGATTCTTCAAAGTCAATACCCTCCTCTTGACGGTATCCTTTTGCAACCAATCGAGCCTTGTTCTTTAATACATCACCATGCTCATCAAGTTTTACTTTGAAGATCCACTTTAGAGCAATGATCATAGCATAGTCAGGAGCAGGTACTAGTTCCCATAGATCTAGTCGATCAAACTCATGAATTTCTTCTTGCATGGCATTGAACCAGTTGTCTTTATTCATAGCAGTTTTAACATCTTTTGGTTCGATCTTTGAGAGTACAGAGTTGAAGAAGCACCATAAGGCATCGGTTGCAAGTTGTCGATGAGTGGATACTGAACGAGAAGGGTTTCCAATGATGTTGTCCAATGGGTGATCATGTGTCCATTTTCTAAGGTGTTCAAGTGGTTGTTGTTGAGGAACAGAAGTAGCAGAGTCGATTTCTCCTAATGAAGATGGTTCTAATGATGATTCAGGAGCAAATATGTTTTCAGATGGGTCATCTTCAGGAGTAGAAAAGGGATTATCTCCATCATTGGTACCAGAAACCATTCCATGATGTACACTCGATGATTGATGATTTGTTGATGAGACAGTGATCAGCAGCAGGCGCTTCTTAACTTAATGACATTGAAACCTGAAGGGTTAACTTCATTGACAGGGATAGGAGCAGCCTCTGTTGATGGAATTGACAGATCATTAGCACTTCGCTCATAGTGTTCATCAAACATTGGATCAAATAATTTCTTCAAATCATCTTCTGAAGGAGGTACATAAGGAGTTGCAGGTGATGGATTTGAAACAAGAGTAGACCTGATAGGACTACTCGATGAAAGTTGAGATGCGGGTCCAGAATCTGGATTGTCCGGAGCCATTTGACCGGTCTACTCATCGAACGTAACGTGAATTGTTTCCATGATATTTCGGGTTCTCTTGTTGTAGATTCGGTATCCTTTTTTGTTTGGTGCATATCTTACAAATACTCCAATGTCTGCTTTAGCTTTTAGTTTACCTAAATCTTGACCGTCATTAGTTGGGTAACATAGAGCACCAAACACACGAAGGTATGAAAGATCAGGTTTTCGATTGTGGACAAGTTCATACGGAGTCTTTCCATGAGATGTGTGAATTAGGGATCGATTTTGAGTGTAGCATGCAGTGGCAATAGCTTCAGCCCATAGAAACATTGGAACCTTTGAGTAAATCAGCATTGTTCTTGCGGTTTCTACAAGAGTTCGATTTCCTTTCAACTACACCGTTCTGTTGAGGAGTTCGTGGAACACTTCTTTGAGGACTGATTCCAACACTTTCATAAAATTCATTGAGTTCTTTATTAACAAACTTAGTTCCATTGTCAGTTCGAAGATTCTAACCGCTTTGTTAAGTCGGACCTGCAGTTGTTTAATAAGTTTAATGATGACATCTGGAGTTTCATCCTTTGTTCTTAAAAACTTAACCCAAGTGAATCGGGAGTAGTCATCAACCACAACTAACACATATCTCTTCCCATTAATAGTTTGCACTCTCATGGGTCCACATAAATCCATGTGAATAGTATGTAGAACTTCCATAACTGAATTTGTAGGTTTGGGTTTATGGGCATACTTCTTGCTTTTTCCCAATTGACATGCTGAACAAAGATGATCCTTTTCATACTTAAGTCTAGGTAGTCCTCTTACTAAGTCCTTTCTGGAAAGATTGTTTATGGTACCAAAGTTCAAGTGATTGATACGACGGTGCCATAGCCATGACTTAGTTTTAGAAGCCTTTGACAGCAGGCAGATGGGTGAAGATTTCATCATGTCTTCGATAGAGATGGTGTATAGGTTTGAACCACGAGTTCCTATGAGAAGTTCCACACCATCAAGTTCTCTAACAAAGCAAGTATGTTTTCTGAAGGCCACTTCTAAGTCGGAGTCACAAAATTGTCCAACAAAAAATAGATTATGTCCAAGACCTTCAACATAATATACCCTGGAAATCACAGTATCTCCAACCACGTAATCTCCATAACCCATAATAGCACCAAAATTATCGTTTCCGAATCTCACAGTTCCGATGAATTTACTCACGAAGTTCATGAGCCGTGACCGGTCTCCAGTCATATGCTTGGAACAACCTGAGTCCAGGTACCACAAAACGATTTGAACGATCTGCAGTTGAACACAGACAAGAATGGATAACTGGATAATTGGGATCCCCATGCAAGAATGGGTTTCATTTGGTTAGTAACATTGATTGGAACACCCACATCAGATGTAGAAACAATGGAATCATCAGGGATAGATGCAGTGCTAGTGTCCGTATTAGACCTATTCAAAGTATGTTCACTTCTTAAGGGAATAGTTCTACCAGTAGGCATCCATTTTCTAATGGGCATTGATCTAGATAATTTAGTGCACATCTCATTAAGATTGAATTTGCGGCCATGAGTATCCACTGATAACCTATGTTACTAAATTTCCTTTCTTTGGGTTTCCAATGTTTTCTAACCTTCTTTCGCCATTGCTTTCTAGCCTTCTTAGCTTGAATTTTTCATTAACTATCTTAACAGACATTTAACACATTAATCAAATCATTCACACCACATTCAAGATTAGTAACTGAAACCACGCAATCATCATTACATGTTTTGCCAAAAGTAGCAGAATTCGCATTAATTACAGTACGCTTAGAGCTAACACTAGAATCAACACGATTCGTTTTATTCAAATTCTCCCTAAGGCGATCTTCTACTTTCTTCAACTGAACATTCCTTGCATGCAAGGTCCTATCATTCTTTGTGTTGCCTTAAGGCTTTGACCCGCTTGCTTTGGTGTCACTTCTTACTACTGTAGAGGAAATTGGAACATTAGTTGGTTTTGCTACTTTTTCCATTCCTGAACTAGAAGTGCAGGGATCTAAACTACTTGAAGGCACATTGAAATTCACTTTCTTAATGTTCGGCATCGAATGGTTTGTATACTTAGCACTAGGCATGGAACAAGGCATCACAGCTTTATCTTTCGCACTTAAGGATTTAGGACATGTTGCTATTAATCATTCTAACATCTCTTGAGATCGTTTAGCCTGAATGCAAGCAAACCTAATTTCACTATCAAGTGGCTTATTTATGAAGTCCTCTTCTACAATCTCACGAAGACATTCAAGACTATCCTTAAGATGAGCAAGATAATTATGAAATACAAGTTCGTTATTCCTAAGATAAGGAGGAATATATTTAACAGTCACAGTATATTTGCAGTCTGTAGATGACTTTGATGCAACATTCTCATTAAAAACAAGTGGCATTTTCCATTTTCCTGACTCTTCAGATTCTCAATTTCCTTTTGTAAAGACGTTATTTTTTCGTTGTTCTTGTCACGAGTGACTTTCATTGAATCATATAACTCTTTAAAGTGTTGTTTAACCTTTTCATTTTCTTGTAGAAAACTCTCATTTTCCTTTTGTAAAACATTAACCAAGTTTTTAAGATGAAAAGTCTGAGAACTCTGAGAATCTAAAGGAGGAGACATTTGGGAGCCTGTCACATTGTTCTTTTCACCCTTTAATTATGAAATTTGGGTTCTCAATTTTCTGATCGTGTTACAATGAGCTCGAATCTGTTCATCACATTTTCTAATTTCAAAAACTGCATCAAATTCAGGAGCATCCAAGGATGTCTTGATATTTGAGGTTTTAACATTTTCTTTTAGATGTTGATATTTTAATTGCAAAGTAAGATGCTCAACTTCCAATTTAGAAAACTGTTTCACCAGGTTATCATGATCATCGTGTTCAACTTTATCATGCAGTTTAGAGTTATTTTTTTCAAGCTCAATGACACGATCATGGGAGACTTTCAGAGCAACAGATAATTCATGAAATTGAGAAGAATTAATGGAACAATTTGCAGCAGTGTAAAACACATCTTGAGTAATACATTCAGAAATAAGATTCTCATTCAAGGTATGCAAGTTCTTCCTCTCAATCTCATTATATTTTAATTCTCGCTCATAGTCACTAACCTCAACTATCATTGCATCAAATTCCTTTTCCATTTCTTTAATATCTGAATCCATCCCTTTTTTAAGAAAGGCATGACCTCAGTTAAATAGCATTCTTTAGTTTGTTCAAAACCCCTTTCCCCTTCAGTTATCCCAGTTGGTGTGATCCTTTTCTTACAAGTTTTCTCAAAATCAACAAATAATTGAAAATTACATATTGACTGATTAAGGTCTTGCTTTTAGTGGGAATAGATCTAGGAACAAAATGCATTGGGGTATCGGGGATAAACAGGAAGGAAGCATTCTCCTACTAATGGGGATTCTTTTCAACAAACTCATTAGCTTTTTCATGTCCATATCCCTTTTCCAAAACACTTGTTCAGGGGTCAGCTGTGTTTGAGGTCTAAACTTGTTAAAGGAAATCCAGTTTTCCTTAGCATAGTTGGGTGTTTTATAGCTGATTTTCTTTTCTATGCATAAAGGGCTTTTAAGCTTTTCATCCAATTTCTTTCTAGTTACTTCTTCTAACTGTTTATCTTCCTCAGTATTCTCAGCGGAACTAGGTTTCTGTCTAGGCTTAAGGATTTTATTGCCATCATAGATTACCTTCTGTGCTTCTCTAGATTTCAGACATGCCTTAGGGTTTGGTTCATCAACTAACGCAACACTATGTTTGTCACTTAGAACTCTATGCTTAGTGATCATGTGAGCAGTCTGAATGGTGTTTCCTTGTACGTACAATTTGTTTTCAAGTTTGTTTTTCAAAGTTTTTAGGTTGGAAAATTCATTTAAGAGTTTTGATTCCTTGGCATTAAATTCCTGTTTAAGCACTTTCACATTTTTTTGAAGTTCTTGTTTTTGCTTAGCCGTTTTGTTAAGCTTTTCTTTTAAGGAATCTAACTCTTGTTTAAGTATTTTTTCCCTAAAATTACTTTTTCTAATAATTGTACGCATTTGGTCATCCATCTCCTGCTCACGGGTAGATAACTCAAACTTAGCACGTTGTTCATAAATGGCAACTTGTTCTTTATAGGTATTAAGTTCAGAGATGGCAGAATCATTAGGAACACTAGCAGTGCATTCATCAAAAATATAGTCATCATTGACTGCATTAGATACATCACTTGGTTCAATCGCATTCTCACATTGAGTCACATATTGATCATATGGGACAATATTATCATTGCCCATATTAGCAATATCGAGTCACGGTTTCTGTGATTGAAATTTATCATGTATCTTTTGCTGATCAACATTATCATATAGTTTTAATACCTCTGAGACGATTGTTTCTTTGGATGGACCAGCTTGCTGTGGTGAGGGGACCTTTGGAGAGACCATTGGAGAAATTCTAGCTATGAAAATTGTCTGTGCTGTAGGTTCATCATCGACGTCAGAGTCGTATGCATCACAGTCGGCGACTTGAAAGGCATTCTGATGATTATGACCTATCTCCTGAATTGGCTGCTCATCCACATCAGCATCATATGTCTTGGGATTACCCTCAGCAAGAAACAACAACTCCTCTTCATCCAACACAGCTCCATTATCCTGAGCTTGCACAAGTAACATCTTGTCTCTGAAGTACTCTGCATTTTGTGGGCGTTTTGGAGATGTGCAGTTTCTAGCTATATGTCCATCACTACCACAGTTGTAGCACTTGATCGGCTTTGCTTGTCCTCGATAATCATTCCTTCCCCTATTTTGATTTGCCACATATCCTCCACCTACTCTAGCATTACCATAACCTGCTCCAACCATCCCTTGTTCATATCGTCTTCCTTAACCGGTTGCCCCATAACCTTCCATCTCTGACAACAGCATGATTGTGTAGACTGGATGCAGTTATGATCTCATTGTTAGTGTGAAGCCTGTTGGTATGTGGACTGAGGGCCAGTTGATTAATGAAGTGTTCCATGACTGCATCAGCATCAACTTGCTTAAACCTCGGATCAGGAATGAGTTTGTGATTACCATTACCCGTGGGTATGACTTGAGAAGCTTTGGTAGTAATACCAACATTGATGTAGAAGGCTGTTGAGTCATTTGACGAACTGGTTTCTCCCTGCTTAGATTTGAACTGCTCAAGAATCCTATGTTCAAACATAGCATGTCTCTCATTCTGGAGAAGGAAGGCATACAGTTGCTCATAGTTGGTGTTCTTCAATCCTTTGGTTAGCTTCACAAAGGTGACAAACTTGTGCCATTCGGGATTCATGTTGTTCACAAACTTTGAGTTCGGTTGAATATTTGGCATAGTCATTTTGATATTCCTCATATCATTCACAAGCTTGTGGAATCTCACGTAATATTCATAGATACTCTCTTCTGGTTTCATCTTGAAGTGCTCAAATTCATCATACAGCTGTGATTCTCTGTCTTCCTTAGTTAATTCAGAACCTGAGAGAAGCATCTTGACATTATCCCAAACAGCCTTGGCTTCAGTGTTGTGATTGATAAGCCCTGATATCAGCATCGAATCTCTTTTTCTCCTTATCACTGAGCTCATCATACGTCTTTGGTCTGTCTAATCCAAAGATCATGGTTCCATCTGCAGCAGTATCAATTATGTCTCTTGTAGTCTCAATCTGATAAGGTCCTTCATCAATTGATTTGAGAATGTTGACCCCATTTTCCTTTCCAAGACAGTACAATCTGATTCGTTGAGCCCAAGAGTCGTTGTCAGTTCTGTCAAGCATGGGTGGACGAGTAATGAATCAGCTGCTTGAACATCCTCAGCAACAGTGGAGATGATTGTAGGTACGTTGGTAGACATGTTTACAGATTTCAAGGGATTTTATAACTCTATGATTAAACCGGGAAATAGATTCTTTCACGGGATTTTAATAAATCCAGAGAAAACCGTATTAGAGACAAAAGTTCAACCAATTAGCTAAGAATCCTTGAACCAAGTCGCTAAGCACCAAGTCGCTAAGTAGCAACTCGCTAAACCTCAAGTCGCTGTGAATCAAGTCGCTAAGACCTAAGTCGCTGAACACAAGTCGCTAAAGCAGCAAATCGCTAAGCAGACAAGTCGCTAAAGAGCAACTCGCTAAGTATCCTAGTCGCTAATGTCATCGGCTAGAAACAATAAGTACAAGTCGCTAGAATAAATGAAAGCAGTCGCTAACCCCACCAAGTCCTAGCCGTAGTAGAATCCACTAACTTGTACTGTTTGTCGGCTGTCTCAATAGACAAGTCACTAAGCTCAAGTCCTACGACTAACACTACACTCCTAAAATTACTGAAGCAAGTTGCTATGAAGAAATTCACAACGAGACTCAAGTCGCTACCTTGAAAAACTTCAAAACACACTTTTCAATCCAAAACAAGCCCAACCACAGTTATTCAAGCTTTCCAAATCAAAACCAAGCACTTACAATGATTCTAAACACTAAAGTACACTCAAAATTCAAATTTTAACACAAGAATGATCCAATGATGCAAAACCACTAAACTATTCAAACTCAAAACCATCTAAAACCACTAGAAATCCAAGGATATGTAAGAGAGATGATCAAACCATGGCTCTTGATACCATTTGTAATATATGAATTCTACACAACACATCAAACCATGATCATAGGAGGCGTACACAATGATGTTTTAGAGAGAGAAATAGTTAAAGGTTTGGGAACTTAGTGAAAGAAAGTGAAAATCTTATTATGAGCTCCAACTCTCTACCTTGGGACGTAGAGAGTATTTATAGTCTTACACAAATCGCCACCTACGGGCTGTGGATCAGGCATACATGTCACACCCCCAAATTACCTGTTTTGCAGCGGAATGGAATTCCTGGGGATTGACTGTCATAGCATCACAATCACAGTTATATTGAACGACCTAAAGTGTCGTTTGAAAAATACATCGTTTGATTTAATAAATTAATCAGAGTTTACAAAGTAGGTCCCAAATGAAAATCAACTTGTGCGGAAATAAGTTTGTACAATTCAAACGAATGTTTTAAAGTGCGTAAAAACCCAAGTAAGACGCGTCGTCATCACGACTCCATGATGTGTCCAAATGCATGCCATGAAGTGAATGCCTTAGATACCTGAGATAAAACATGCTAAAAGTGTCAACACAAAGGTTGAGTGAGTTCATAGAGTTTGTGTTGAAATGTAAAGCCTTTCAAAATCGTTTATGCAGCAAAGGCATTGTAAATCCACTCAGTTCCAAGTCCCGCCCATACAAAACTTGCAACCTGTGTGTTCACAACCCACTGCCAGAATATGTATAGTTTATGTTCAAGTGCATGATGTCAAATGAATTCACATAATAGTGCATGGCTCAATGTATCGAAATCGTTTATGCAGCAAAGGCATTGTGAATCCACTCAGTTCCCAGTCCCGCCCATACAAAACTTGCAACCGTTTATTCACAACCCATTGCCAAAATGTATATAGTGTATGTTCAAATCGTTCCAAGACCATTAGTTCATGATATTACCAAGACCATTAGCTCAATGAATATACCACGACCATTAGCTCAATGAATATACCAAGACCATTAGCTCAATGAATATACCAAGACCATTAGCTCAATGAATATACCAAGACCATTAGACCAATGAATATACCAAGACCATTAGCTCAATGAATATACCAAGACCATTAGACCAATGAATATACCAAGTCCGTTAGACCAATGAATATATGATATAGAAGTTCTAAGTATGGCAATAAGGTTACTTCGCATGACTAAACATTCAGTTTAGATAAACATGTAGTTTCAAATAATCATGAATGTCATAAAAGTTGATGAGCATGTATCTCCCCAAAGAGTTTAATAAAAGCATTAAAACAAGAAAGTGGGGCTATGGAACTCACTTGTGGAATGATGCGAAGACAAAAGTGAGTACACCGAGATGTAATGTGATACGCAAATCTTGACCTATGATGAATGATATGACATGTAATAAGTTGCAATGTAATGTTATGCATGCATTTCGTATGTTTTATTATACCATTTGCGAGTTTTGAAAATATTACTTATCGTCGAAAAATACTCGTTTGACGTCTTGACCAATCAAAATCACTTTACAAGTATTTACGTCAAAATGTCATCCTACAATGGTTTTATCATGATTTATAGTGAATTATCACTTTTTCGTCGCAAAACAATGTCTCGGAAATTCTTGAAAGTGATAAAATGGCTTTGGAAAACTAGTCGTAAAACGTGTATACCCAAGCACGTTAGAGAACAAACTCGACGGTTTTGGAAAGTTTGTATCGAAATCTAAAAGTTAGTTCAGGATTTTTCGACCAAAGGTCTCGAACATAAAGATAATAAAGGTTAAAGATGGTGGTTTTGGCTAATTGTTGTGCAGAAAAAATGAGTTTCGGCCAAGTTTGAACATCCGTAATTAATTTACTACAACTCCGCTTTACAAACAGCTTGTCGTTTTGAAAATATTGCCGGTGAACTTGATTTATTATTATAAGACATTTCGTTCCAAAAAGTTTCACAACCTCGTTAAAAACAGCCCTCAACATGGACGTTACAGCTACCGTAACACTTGTATCGTAAAAATAATATAGTTTTTCAGAAATTAATAGTTACGGCAAGTTTATGAAAACGTGCATATATTTGTCGTTTCAAATCCGTTTTCTACGTTATAATACTCCCTTACTCGTATCGGAAGTAAACTAATATATTTTTGACAAGTCGAAATAATTTGTGAAGCTTAAGGCTCGTTTTTTGACCCGAACAAACTAAAAATAGTATGCTGAAAATTCAGAAAATTATATTTCGTCGTCAAACTTGTAAAATCCATAACTTCTTCGTTATAAGTCCGTTTTTATCCGTTCAAGCGGCCACGGATTCGTTTTAAAGTATATTTTCTAAATATCCAGGCCAAAGAGTCGTGCCTACTGTCGGATTTTCCAGAAAATCAAAACAAGGACAGAACACAATACATACTTATCGAAAATTTTTCTTTTCTCGGACAAAACTTATCTAATCCCTTCAAATCAACTCCAAAGCTAATCTAATCCTACCATACACCTTCTTAGGGTGTCATGGGTTCCTAATCACCATCAAGACCAATGAATACCAAGGGGATAATTATAGGATGACCATATATATATAAAACTCCAAAAATCAAGTAAAAATGGTATAAATCACATATCATAATGCATGCTTGCTCCAAAATGAAAAGATACATATGAGATGATAAGGAAACATGAAAAATGAAAGAAACATGCTTACAAGTATTATGATGAGGTGCAAAGAACAAGGTTTAGCCTAAATACTCTAGATTTTTTATTTCAAAATCTTAATAAGAGTATTACTAGATTGTAAAATACTTGAACTTGAAAATTTTTGAATCCTTCTTCCTCTTCTTTATGTGACCGGTTTTTGAGAGGAAACACAAGAGGAGAGAAAGTTTTTTGATAGTTTTGTGAATTATTGTGATGTGTGTGTAAGTAAGATAGTTTGAGTGCAAATATAGTTGTGTAAGAAAATTATCACCAAACCAAGACTATCCCCCCCCTTGACCGGATTTTAGGGGGTATGTCTTCAAATAATTTTTTTTTTTTTGTATGTATTGTATAATTGTTTGTGTAATTATTGAAAATATAGAAAAATGTATAAGTGAAGGTAAATGGTAGATTTTTGGTACAAGCAAGTTTTTAATAGATCAAAATAGAATGTAATGAGATAATAAAAATTGTAAAATACATTCCTTGTGAAATTTGAGTGATAAAATAATTATCGAGTAGTTTTAAGAGAAAAACGTCATAATAATATAAATTCAACGATTTATATACGAAATAAATTCAAAACACTAGTTAAACTCAAAATATAGTTTTTAGAAACTAAATGTAAGTTTAAAATACATGGGATCATTTTTGAAAGTAACGGATTAAATGTTCAAAATAATAACTCACGCGATAACGTTTATTTAATATAAAAATTACGCGTTAAATGTGAAATGAAATGTCATGAATGAACTATCATGATGCAAATGATGTCAATGAAATGTAGACTAATCTTAGTCCATATGAAATATTCGTGATGATATGATCATGAATTCGCCGCTAAACCGTTAAGGTTACGCGAATTTGAAACAAGTAAACCAAGTTTACGATAAATGTTGAAATAGTGAAGCATAAATTGTTTCGAGAAATGACCTGAAAGTACGGGTTGTCACATTCGCCCATCCAAAGGAATTCATCCACGAATTCAGTTCGTGTTGGTCTCTCGGGTTTAGGGTTTGATGAGGCAAGCCTGCCCATTCTCGAGCAAAACCCTCAAAAGACTTTTGGTAACGATTTTACTTAATCCCACAACTCATCAAACAAGAACTGTCATACGATTAGGCTAAATCGGTTTAGGTAACAACTTGTTTCTAGCTCGATCTTTGCAACTTCATCAAACAAGAACTTCCGCGGATCAAAGCGGAAACAAGTGGTTTGAAGAAAATCTTTTGAAAATTTGGCTCGATTTCGGAATTGCTTACTCATATGAGACTACTACTCCCTTCATTGCATGATTCTTCCTGAATTAGACATAGGTGATCAGGCTATGTATAATTTAGGGGTAACTATGCAATGCTTGGACTAATCGACTCATATGATGTTTGGTGTTGAGTCAACTGATGTTAAAATTGTGATGAACATAGAGGAGAGAAGACATGGAGAAGTTGTCATAAAATGATAGTTTGAAGCAAAAGAATGAAAACTTCTAAATGATAAATAAATCTGAAGAAAATAAAGTACGACAGATGAGAATATTTTACAACGGTGGAAAAAAATATTTATCAAACGTAAATACATCTTTTAGGTTATAAAGATTCTGAGCACAGGAAAAGCCGATAAACTTAGTACGACATAGTATAGAGCAAGAGAACATAAGATCAAGAAGTCAGACTTCTTCGCCCGCTGCCGCCGATACTCTCGACGAAAGCTCCTCCTCCTTCCTCTAACATATATACATTCCCCACGAAAGCACCTTCAACCGGTTGACCTGGCTTGAGGACATTGGTTCCGATAGTGTCCTGTTCTCAGACTGCAGAACATGTAAATCTCATGGCCTTGACTCTAATACCTCGTGTAAGGTCCTGCTGTTTGACACTGAACACCTACAGACAAAGACCCGTGTGAAGGATACTACATGATTGACATAGCTGGTAGGTTCCAAAGATACCCTCTCGCCATTGGCTAAAGAACATATACTCATTGCGTTTCTTTGTCCTCTTTCTCGCTGTCGATGATGGTTGGGCGGTCATGCTTTTGGTTGTTGTTGTTATAATCTCCCTCGGGTCGCTTTTCCCATTTCCCTTGTTTGGTTGAAGTCATTATCACGTTGTTGTTGTTGTTTTACATATTGTGGTAGTTGGTGCCATGGTATCAAGGAGTTTACTTAAGGAGTTGGGTTGTTGTGTCGCCTCTTACTACTTCTGCGCCATGAGTTTTCGAGACAATCAATAGCTTCCTCAATCGCTTTCATGTCGAAGAAGTCACACGCTTTGAATAATCTCTTAAGTCCTTCAATGAAAACCTCCAGTAGGGCTTCATTATCCAAACCATGGGACGGGCATAACACGCCAATTCTTGAACCTTCAATATAAGTATCAATGTCGTGACCAATAGTTTCCAACTCATAGAATTCGGTTCCAACTTCTTCACTTCCGCACGAGACAAAACTTCTTTGTTACTAAACTTGAATTGCTCCCAAGTAAGCTTGAGTATTCTCCATCTCATCGGTTGGCCGAAAGCATAAAGTGAGTTCCACCATGACACAATGCTCATCCAAAGAATGTACCAGAGTAAATTCCGACCTGTCACCATCCCGACAAAGTCATATAAAGCAAAAAAACACCGATTCCAATTTTTCAAACCATCTAACTATATAAAGGTCTTCTTCTTGTACCATTCTAAACTGTGGATCTCCACTTTGAAATCCTTTATACTAACGTATTTTAACCCCATTCTCCCATGATTTCCAAAGATCAAAGAGTAAAGCCTTGCGGCTAGCCATAAGAAATAGTCATGCCTCGCAGAGTCAAAGAAGCATAAGTTGTTCACCGCTTCAGTTCTTTCGCCCAGAGCATCTGCTTATGCTATCATTCACCAACTTTGAATAGCCGCTTGGGTCATTTCAAATTGTGGTTTTCTTCTGCGTCATATCTTCTTCAAACAAGAGAAATGTGAGACGAAAGCAAAACCGATTGTTAATATGAACGCCTCCAAGGAAATGTGATAAGAATATAAGTTTTGAGGTTATCTTTCAAAATAATCGACGGTTTCTTAAGGAATGGGTTGGTGATGTGTTGTGGCAAGCTTCAAATGTATGGTGGTTTAGTGAATTTAATGTGCGAATAAAGTGTAACCTTTCGACATTACAAACAGTGGTGAAACAAAAGGAGTCGGTGACTTCCGCCTCATTTAAAGGTTTATCTCTGTGATACAACGCTATCGGGTCCAGATGAGTCGATTGATGTAAAGAAAATTGTGATGGGAATGACAAGGAATTCTCCACATTAGAGTATGAAGAAAGAATAATGGAATGGGCATTTAAAGGCATCCATGTGACGATATGAAATCTAAAGTAAATAACTCAAAAAAATGTAATGTGATAAACCGCGATGTAAAGCAACATGCACTTGTGATGAAATGATGAGATGCTATGATGATGTAGTTATAGTCTAGAGTCAATGATGCAACCTAGTTCTCTATAACTGCGAAGAACTCCGATGCCAATCTCGTCACACCCTCAAATTACCGCTTTCACAGTGAATGGAATTCCCTCGGGATCACTCCCATTTGTCATACATCACAATCACAGTATTGAACGACCAAGTGTCGCTTGAAAATACATCGCTTTGATTTAATAAATTAATCGAGCTACAAAGTGAAGGTCCGCAAATGAAAATTCACCCTGGCGCGAAATAAGTTTGTACAACCAAACGTATCGGTTTTAAAGCGCGTGAAACCTGCAAGATGCTGCCGTCATCAATGGTCTATGATAGTCCAAATGCATGCCACGGTGAATGCCAGATACCCGAGATAAAACATGCTAAAAGTGTCAACACAAAGGTTGAGTGAGTTCATAGAGTTTGTGTAGAAATGTAAAGCCTTCAAATCGTGTTTATGCAAAGAAAAGGCATTGTAAATCCACTCGCCCAAGTCCCGCCCATACAAAATCCTCAGAACCTTTGTGCGTTCACAACCCACCGCTGCGGAAATATGTATAGTTTATGTTCAAGTGCATGATGTCAATGAATTCACATAATAGTGCATGGCCTAATGTATCGAAATCGTTTATGCCATAAAAGAAGGCATTGTGAATCCACTCGCCCAAGTCCCGCTTCATACAAAACTTGCAACCTCGGGTAGATTCACAACCCATTGCCAAAATGTATATAGTGTATGTTCAAATCGCTCCAAGACCATTAGTTCATGATATTACCAAGACCATTAGCTCAATGAATATACCAAGACCATTAGCTCAATGAATATACTAAGACCATTAGCTCAATGAATATACCAAGACCATTAGCAATGAATATCAAGAATGCTCAATATACCAAGACCATTAGACCAATGAATATACCAAGACCATTAGCTCAATGAATATACCAAAACCATTAGACCAATGAATACCAAGTCCGCTAGACCAATGAATATATGGATATAGAAGTTCTAAGTATGGCAATAAGGTTATTTCACATTACTAAACATTCAGTTTAGATAAACATATAGTTTGCAAATAATCATGATTGTCATAAAAGTTGTTTAAGCATGTATCTCCCAAAAGAGTTTAATAAAAGCATTAAAACAAGAAAAGTGGGGCTATGGAACTCACTTGGTGGAATGATGCTAAGACAAAAACAGTACACCGAGATGTGTAATGTGATACGCAAATCTTGACCTATGATGAATGATATGACATGTAATAAGTTGCAATGTAATGTTATGCATGCATTTCAGATGTTATTTATACCATTTGCGAGTTTTGAAAATATTACTTATCGTAAAAAATACGCTTAACGTCTTGACCAATCAAAAATCACTTTTACAAGTATTTACTGCCAAAATGTCATCCTACAATGGTTTTATAATGATTTATAGTGAAATTATCACTTTCGCCGCGAAAACAATGCCGTCAAATTCTGAAAGTGATAAAAATGGCTTTGGAAAACTATCGTGAAAACGGTACGACGTTAGGAGAACAAACTGACGGTTTTGAAAGTTTGTATCGAAATCTAAAAGTTTCAGCCAGAGTTTTCACCAAAAGGTCTCGAACATAAAGATAATAAGGGTTAAAGATGGTGGTTTTGGCTAATTGTTGCGCAGAAAAATGAGTTTCGGCCAAGTTTGAACATCCCAGAATAATTTACTACAACTCCGCTTACAAACAGCTTTGTCGTTTTGAAAAATATGGTCGGTGAACTTGATTTTATTATTATAAGACATTGCTCCAAAAGTTTCACAACCTCGTTAAAAATTTCAACATGGATTACACACCGTAATACTTGTATCGTAAAAATAATATATAGTTTTCGTGAAAATAATAGTTACGGCAAGTTTATGAAAACGTGCATATCTTTTGTCGCTTCAAATCCGTTTTCTACGATAATACGGCCTTAGCTTCAGATCAAGTAAACTAATATATTTTGACAAGTCGAATAATTTGTGAAGCTTAAGGCTGCTTTTGACCTCAACAAACTAAAATAGTATGCTGAAAATTCAGAAAATTATATATTTCGTCGTCAAACTTGTAAAATCCATAACTTCTTCGTTAAGAGAGTCCGTTTTTATCCGCTCAAGCGCCACGGATTCGTTTTAAAGTATATTTTCAATATCAAGGCCAAAGGTCGTGCCTACTGTCGGATTTTCCAGAAAATCAAAACAATGACAGAACACAATATATACTTATCGAAAATAGTTTTCTCGACAAAACTTATTCTAACCCCTTCAAATCATCTCCAAAGCTAATCTAATCCTACCATACACCTTCTTAGGGTGTCATGGGTTCCTAATCACCATCAAGACCAATGAATACCAAGGGGATAATTATAGGATGACCATATATATATAAAACTCCAAGAATCAAGTAAAAATGGTATAACTACATATCATGCATGCTTGCTCCAAAAATGAAAAGATACATATGAGATGATAAGGAAACATGAAAATGAAAGAAACATGCTTACAAGTGAATATGATGAGGTGCAAAGAACAAGGTTTAGCCTAATATCTCTAGATTTTTATTTCAAAATCTTAATAAGAGTATTACTAGATTGTAAAATACTTGAACTTGAAAAATTTTGAATCTCTTTCCTCTTCTTTATGTGACGGTTTTTTGAGAGGAAACACAAGAGGAGAGAAAGTTTTTGATAGTTTGTGAATTTGTGATGTGTGCGGTAAAGTAAGATAGTTTGAGTGCAAATATAGTTGTGTAAGAAAATTATCATCAAACAAGACTATCCCCTCAATCGATTTTGGGGGTATGTCTTCTTCCAAATATTTTTTTTTTTTTTTTTTGTATGTATTGTATAATTGTTTGTGTAATTATTGAAAATATAGAAAAATGTATAAGTGAAGGTAAATGGTAGATTTTTGGTACAAGCAAGTTTTTAATAGATCAAAATAGAATGTAATGAGATAATAAAATTGTAAAAATACATTCCTTGTGAAATTTGAGTGATATAATAATTATCGAGTAGTTTTTAAGAAAACGCCGTAATAATATAAATTCAACCATTTATATACTCTAAAATAAATTCAAAACACTAGTTAAACTCAAAATATAGTTTTTATAACTAAATGTAAGTTTAAAATACATCGGGATCATTTTTGAAAGTAACGGATTAAATGTTCAAAATAATAACTCACGCGATAACGTTTATTTAATATAAAAATTACGCGCTAAATGTGAAATGAAATGTCATGAATGAACTATCATGATGCAAATGATGTCAATGAAATGTAGACTAATCTTAGTCCATATAAAATATTCGTGATGATATGATCATGAATTCGCCGCTAAACCGTTAAGGTTACGCTGATTTGAAACAAGTAAACCAAGTTTACGATAAATGTTGAAATAGTGAAGCATAAATTGTTTCGAGAAATGACCTGAAAGTACGGGTTGTCACAATACATTGGGTAAAGACCCGTCCGTCCTCCACGGTGTTACTTAACTAAATACTACTTAACTTTAAATAACTACGACTACGAGCTTTCTAACGAATACATATACTTGAGGTGACCGACACTTTAACAACTGGATTTTACTAAATCCTAACAAAAACGTATAAAAACGGACGAAAATGTATAAAAACGGATCAAAACGTATAAAAGTGAATGAAAACGTAAAAAAACAGACAAACGTAAAACAAGAAAAATAACGGACGAAAGCTAAAAAAGTTTGAAAACGGACAAAAACGTGTAAAACGGACGAAAGCCGCGATAAAACGGACGAAAACGTAAAAAAACGGGTGAAAACATATAAAAACGGATGAAAACATATAAAAATAGAAGAAACAGATAATAATGTTAGAAAGCGTATTGA
This sequence comes from Chrysanthemum makinoi, assembly GCA_910596185.1. Taxonomy (NCBI): domain Eukaryota; kingdom Viridiplantae; phylum Streptophyta; class Magnoliopsida; order Asterales; family Asteraceae; genus Chrysanthemum; species Chrysanthemum makinoi. The sequence continues at coordinate 51,188,551 of OU343224.1, forward strand.
AATGGACAAAATAGTAAGAAAATAGACGAAAACGTAAAACGGCCGAAAACATAAAAAAAAAAACTGACGAAAACTTAAAAAATTGACAAAAACGTAAGAAAACGGAAGAAAACATAAGAAACGTATAAAATAGACGAAAACGCGATAAAATGGATGACAATGTATAAAAGCGGACGAAAATGTAAAAATGGACAATAATGTAAAAAAATGGACGAAAACGGATAAAAACATATGAAAACGTAGAAAAACGGATAAAAATGTATGAAAACGTAAAAAAATGGACGAAAACATCTTAAAACAGACTAACGATGCAAATATTTTCTCTTGAGGACTAACTATGCAAATATTTTCTCTTGCATTAGGAGATAACGGAGAAATAGTTTGAACCGTTAGTCCTCATTGACCGATTTTACTATCGGTGGGATGTATGGTGGCAAACCTTACTAATGGAGGGATGTATGGTGGCTAACCTTATTAACGGAGGGATGTGTGTGCGCAAAAAAAATCAGGTGAATATAAAGCAGGACAATGGAAAAACTACAAAAATGTATTTTGCACTTTACTTTAGTTAAAATATCACATAAATCTACAAAAAAAAATTAACAAAATAGAATAACAAACATATATTTCTTCATGTTTTATTGTCTTGCATGTTTTCGTTTCACTATATGCCATAACTTGTTTTAAATTACTTTTATTGCTGACGTTTGAACACTTTAAAGTTACCTAAATGTCCATGGCACGTTAGTTTATAACGAGGGTGCTTGGCGTCACGTTATTTACGATACGGGTTCCGCTATATATTTTTTCCATTATTGTATGACCAAAGTCGGGTGAGCTTTGTAGGAAAGCAGGTAGAATGAAGTTTAGGCATACATTTGTAACATAGACAAATAGACAAACGAATAGATAATTATTTTACATTCGAAACCACCATTGGTATAAATCCAAAACACACCTAACCACCTTTTAGGCAAGCAAACTGTCACAACTTCAACGTCTTTAAAGCATAAATCCAGAACACACGTTGACTTATGCGCGAATTTAAGCTTACCTGAACTTTGCTGGTGAAAAATTCCCGCCCAGTCGTCATTAGTTAGCCCAGGGTACTCAAAATGCATATTGATCCCTTCGGCGTCCTCACCTTAACAATAGATTAGGATCGAGTCATAAAAAAATTCCATCACAACTCACGACTATACAAGCAAAATTACTATAACCTGATTCTCATCATATCATGGTTTTTATGAATAGAAACAATTTACGATCCGAATGAAAGCAGTTCATACAGTTTTCCTTGAGTAATTACAAATAGGCTCCGATGTTGCGGTATATAAGTAAGAAAACTTTTAGTTGGGAAGATATGCAGTATCCAAAATCTTCTAAAATAATTAATGTACAACATGCATCGTAAATGGAAGATATGCAGTATCCAAAATCTTCTAAAATAATTACTTTGAAAATGGAAGTAAGAAAACTTTTTCTTATAAGAGTTGATAGTCCTTAAATGGAAGATATGCAGTTTAAGGACTATCAAATGGAAGGTATAGTTCTTAATACAAAAATACATAATTAGAAAAATTAGCTCAAGTCCAGTGGTGCAAGTTGGTCTTCCTACGTATTGTCACGTCGAATATTTAATAATCATTTTTCAATATTTGATTTATTCAAACAAATTAAACTACATCTGTTCACACGATGCATGTTGCACAGTAATTGTTTTATAAGATTTTGGGAAATTGAAGTAAGAAAACTTTTACTTGTAGCAAATGGAAGTTATAGTTTAAGGACTATCGACCCGCCTAAAGTCCACTTATATGTATTATACCAATAGAACTAAACATCATAAATGTCCTTACATGGGGAAACCATCATACTCACCAGGTTTGGTAATATCTTTTGTCACACAACTGGTAGCTGATAGACGCACCTGCATTTCAAGGGATACATATCTGGATATATGCAAATGCAAATACCAATTTCTTAATGTATAAATGTCGTTTTATTCTGAATTTGTTATTTCACGCAATTAAACACGTACCTTCCAAGATAACGCTCATATTCTCGTTACTATTCGCAATCTGAAAATTGAAATATATATCACAAAACACACAATTTCATTATAACTAACCTGTATGATGGTAGGATTCTCACCTTTCGAGAGTTCACGAGTAGCATCAGCCAGCTCGGATGATTCTAACCGTTTTGTTAAGTCGGACCTGCAGTTGTTTAATAAGTTTAATGATGACATATTTATTCAAATCTCAAAAAACAAGTGAAGGAGTAGTCATCAACCACAACTAACACATATCTCTTCCCATTAATAGTTTGCACTCTCATGGGTCCACATAAATCCATGTGAATAGTATGTAGAACTTTCATAACTAATTTGTAGGTTTGGGTTTATGGGCATACTTCTTGCTTTTTCCCAATTGACATGCTGAACAAAGATGATCCTTTTCATACTTAAGTCTAGGTAGACCTCTTACTAAGTCCTTTTCGAAAGATTTTTATGGTACCAAAGTTCAAGTGATTGATACTCGGTGCCATAGCCATGACTTAGTTTTAGAAGCCTTTGACAACAGTGATGGTTAAAGATTTCATCATGTCTTCGATAGAGATGGTGTATAGGTTTGAACCACGAGTTCCTATGAGAAGTTCCACACCATCAAGTTCTCTAACAAAGCAAGTATGTTTTATGAAGGCCACTTCTAAGTCGAGTCACAAATTGTCCAACAAAAATAGATTATGTCCAAGACCTTCAACATAATATACCTGAAATCACAAGATCTCCAAACGTAATCTCCATAACCCATAATAGCACCAAAATGATCGCTTCCGAATCTTACGCCTGAATTTACTCACGAAGTTCATGAGTCGCGACCGCTCAAACATATGCTGGAACGTACGAGTCCGTGTACCACGTGAATCGATTTGAACGATCCAGCTGAACACGCATAAGAATGGATAATCGATAATTGGGATCCCCATGCAAGAATGGGTTCCATTTGGTTAGTAATAGTGATTGGAACACCACACGTAAGTAGAAACAATGGAATCATCGTGATAGATGCAAAGGTTAGTGTCCCAGATAGACCTATTCAAAGTATGTTCACTTCTTAAAGGAATAGTTCTACCAATAGGCATCCATTTTCTAATGGGCATTGATCTAGATAATTTAGGGCACATCTCATTAAGATTGAATTTTGCGGCCGAGGTATCCACGATAACCTATGTTACTAAATTTCCTTCCTGTAGGTTTCCAATGTTTTCTAACCTTCTTCCGCCATTGCTTTCTAGCCTTCTTAGCTTGAATTTTTTCATTAACTATCTTAATGTGACATTTAACAAAGATTAATCAAATCATTCACCTCCACATTCAAGATTAGTAACGAAACTAATGCCATCATTACATGTTTTGCCAAAGTAGCGAATTCTGATTAATTACAAGACGCTTAGAGCTAACACTAGAATCAACAGGACTCATTTTATTCAAATTCTCCCTAAGGTGATCTTTCTACTTTCTTCAATCAACATTCCTAGCACGCAAGGTCCTATCATTCTTTGTGTTGCCTTAAGGCTTTGACCCGCTTGCTTTGGTGTCACTTCTACGTCAGAGTGAAATTGGAACATTAGTTGGTTTTGCTTTTTTTTCCATTCCCTAACTAGAAGTGTGGATCTAAACTACTTGAAGGCACATTGAAATTCACTTTCTTAATGTTGGGCATCGAATGGTTTGTATACTTAGCACTAGGCACGGAACAAGGCATCACAGGCTTTATCTTTTCGACTTAAGGATTTAGGACATGTTGCTATTAAACATTCTAACATCTCTTGAGATCGTTAGCCCGAATGCAAGCAAACCTAATTTCACTATCAAGTGGCTTGTTTATGTAATCATCTTCTACAATCTCACTAACATTCAAGACATATCTTAAGATGAGCAAGATAATTATGAAATACAAGTTCATTATTCCTAAGATGAGGAGGAATATATTTAAGGCCACAGATATTTATACCAGAGATGACTTTCATGCAACATTCTCATTAAAACAAGTGGCATTTTCCTTTTTTCCCACTCTTCATATTCTCAACTTTTTGTAAAGACGTTATTTTTTTCGTTGTTCTTGTCACGAGTGACTTTCATTGAATCATATAACTCTTTAAAGTGTTGTTTAACCTTTTCATTTTCTTGTAGAAAACTCTCATTTTCCTTTTGTAAAACATTAACCAAGTTTTTAAGATGAAAAGTCTGAGAACTCTGAGAATCTAAAGGAGGAGGCATTTGGGAGACTGTCACATTGTTCTTTTCACCCTTTAATTGTGAAATTTGTTCTCAATTTTCGATCGTTACAATGAGCTCGAATTGCTCATCACATTTGCTAATTTCAAAACCGCATCAAATTCAGAGCATCCAACGATGTCTTGATATTTGAGGTTTTAACATTTTCTTTTAGATGTTGATATTTTAATTGCAAAGTAAGATGCCCAACTTCCAATTTAGAAAATCTGTTTCACCGGTTATCATGATCATCGGTTCAACTTTATCATGCGCTTAGAGTTATTTTTCAAGCTCAATGACACGATCATGGGAGACTTTCAGAGCAACAAATAATTCATGAAATTGAGAAGTATTAATGGAACAATTCGCAAAGAAGTAAAAACATCTCTGAGTAATACATTCGAAATAAGATTCTCATTCAAGGTATGCAAGTTCTTCCTCTCAATCTCATTATATTTTAATTCTCGCTCATAGTCACTAACCTCAACTATCATTGCATCAAATTCCTTTTCCATTTCTTTAATATCTGAATCCATCCCTTTTTTTATATTTTCAACCAAGTTTATGCAAAACTTCATACGAACCAATATCTAAGAGTTGTACGCATCTATTATCAAAAAATGAAAATGTAATGTATAAAATGATGATAATAACCTTATCGCTGAATTTCACATCAATGTATTCCCGATGATAAGGTGGTATATAAGAACCCCAAATTACATCATGTTTTCACTTTTTTCGCAGCTTTTCGAACATGAACCCTCCATTATATATTCATATTTGTACACATCCAAATCACCACAACTTTAACATTTTATCCACTAACATGTACACACTACTATAGTTGCCACACCTTTCTGTACCAGTAACCGACAAACAAACAAAGTTACTCCTAGGTCTTCAAATCAAATCATCCGACCAATAAAGTACATAATAACATAAGTACCATAAATAAAACAAATAAAAGTAATTACCCAATATGCTGACCAAAACCTGTGTCTCTCTGGGTGGAAGAAGCTACAGATTCTTTTAAAAAATAAATAAATAAATAAATTATTTGTTATGTTCTAAACAAAAAAGAAACCCACAAAAATGGTGCCTTTTTTTACCTGTTTATCATCTTTTTGGTTCTGTTCCATAATAGCGACTACATGCTCATTTCCTAAACCGACACCAATAGTAGCAACAGGTTTTGTACCAATAATGCCAATAAGATCGTCATAACGTCCACCACAAGCAATAAATCCAGCCTCAGAACATATACATATTACAATGAAATTTGGTTTTGAAGATATGATTTGAGTCGGTGTATGTGCATCTCAAAACTTCTGGGTGTGTGTATGTGTATATGTCGAAGCAGAAGATAATACTATCTCTTATCTCTTTGAATTTTTTTAGGAAAAAACTATAAGCAACCAATCCCAAACATCCCCTTAACAACCTAAGTATAAAAAAACCCCATCTTTGATAAAGCTTGTGCATAATACCTCAACTTAACAACACACTCCAAATGTCCTACCAAATCAAATTTTATCTGAATATAAGCTTTTAACTTTTTTGCTTTGGATTCCTGGTTTGCCACCTGATAACATAAAAATAATAATAATAAAAACAAATAGAAGCATAAAATCTATTAGACTGGAATAATTAATTGATAACAATTTTTATAGGATTCTACACATAGAAGGATCGGAAAGGGCTTCGTTTATGGGCACTCTACATGACAAACAAAAATAAGTTCCAAAGCAGTGAAGCACACATCCAAACACCCTTAAGCACACCGTATCATTTCTTGAAATGTTTCTTTGAGCCAACGGCATCTCCATCCCAAACTTTAAATAACCCCTTCCAGTGTTTCTTTTAAACTATTAGACTACAGTAATACTTTGTCTCTTCTATACGTAAACCAAACAAAAGAAAATAATGGGAGCTGACGTCAGTTAACTGATGGACTATGTCAAGAGCCTGCTGAGTTCCATTTTTTTAAAGCAACTATAAAATATCAAAGTATAAAATGTTGCATTCACAGTCTCTCCACACCATAAAATCTCATAATTCGTAATCACACAAGTTCCAAAACCAAAGACAATCATATAATAACTTCATACATCATATAGCAAGCAGCGAATAAGATTATAACAAATATAATCATATAAACAAATCTTATTGACATGGTTATAACATCCTTTACCTGAATGCCTCTCAAGACCTCAACTGACAACAAAGAGTCAAATTCGAGAATATTCGGTTCAAGCCCCTATGCTTTTAAGTTGATTCTACAAAATACAGACACAAAGTTAATTCCAATTACAACCTTTATTACCAAATCTACCAAATCCAATATTAATTGCATAAACAATTATTCATTTTTCAATCGCAAAAAGTTAACTAATAACAATAGAGTCATATTCAACTACACAACCTATATTACTAAGTCATATATTAATCGCATATACATTTTTTTAAACTCGCACATCAGAACAATTGATATTCACTAACACACTACAGTCATATTCATACACACAATCTATCTTACTAAATTAAACACTCGCAGATATAATTAATCAATAATCACTACCAAACACACACACTTGCACACTTTCAGATTCAAATACACAACCTACTTACAAAACTAAACACTCACGCATATAACTAATCGATTATCACTAACAAACGCACAACACACAAAGTCATAATCATATACACAACCTATATTACAAAATAGTATAAGAAAATAAAAATAGATTGTTGAAACCCACAATTAAACTTAAAACTGAAACCTGTCAACGGATTTCAACCCACTTACCATCCTGGCTACAACCCTTTGTTCGCCAGCAAGAACAACAGCTCAAAAAACAGCTACCATCAACCAAACGTTGGGAAGTAGAAAGCACGGTTCCAGAAAGGTACATAAGAGCAATGTGGATATGAATAACGGTTTGAGGCGGTGGGATGTGGTGTTTCCATCAGATTGTCCCACGTGGTACCCGGATAAGGTCGACCAAAAATCGGGGTCACACTGGGTCTGTATGGGTTGTAAGATCGTTAGTTGGGCCATCGTATTGGGCTGCTAACGAATAATATTTTAATACCAAAGCTAAGTTTCGAAAAAAGTAAAAACTTCCACCGACCACCAGCTTTAATAGTATATATAAATCTCAAAAAAAAATTATCACATAGTGAATCGAAAACAAACGACATGCATAATAACGAGAAAGGAAAAAAAACCCATCTATTTATTTAAGATTAAGGTTTTTAAGATCGAGATCTTACTTAAGATTATTTTTGTTTTTGTAAGATAGTGATCGTAAGATCGGATCGAAATCATAAGATCCTACTAAAATGTCATTGTTTAATGATCTTTGTAATATATATATATATATATACATATAAATATATATAAATATATATATATATATATATATATATATATATATATATATATATATATATATATATATATATATATATATATATATATATATATAGAGGGTTAATGTGAGATCAAACTTAAAGTTGTAAAAATAAGATCAAGTCTAAAACCACTAAAACGCTTATAAATAACAATTTTAGCAATAATACACAAAAATATAATATTTTAATACAAATTAACATTTTAGAAACTAATAACCAAATGATACATGAGTTTAAATTAGTGATACACCGACATACACATTACACTAATAAATATTCCAAAATCTAATACACATACAAAAACCTGATACACATTACACTTCTAATCAAAGTGTATCACCTAGGTTTCATAAATTTTAAAAAGAAATCTATCGAAACTTTAACATTTTTAGTTGTAGCTAATAAAAAAATTATTTTTGTTATAAGGAGAGTGTCACTTGTCAAATTTTAGATTGATCTCATTTTAACAACTTTAAGTTTGATCTTATTTGATCTAGATATATATATATATATATATATATATATATATATATTTATATATATATATATCCTTTGGTAACCATGATTTTTGACCTTATGGCTCATATATATATATATATATATATATATATATATTTAACCAGACTCAAACCAAGTAAGGCCCTCTCTTTTCAAGAGGTTGACGTGGCTACATAAGGTTGTTTGCACATAACAAGAATTGAACTTGAGACCTCACACATTTTAGAGTGATAGTCACAAGCCCTTTTGCTACTAGGCCACCCTTAAATGGTTATATTATATATTATTCAAATCTACAAATTATTATATATTATAAACATGAAATTATATGAATGCTTCATGAAAATGTTGTCCTAAATTATTTTATATGTAATGTTTAAAAAGAATAGCATTTTGTTTTTTAAATTATATAAAAACATAAGCCATAAAACTGGAGTTTTTTAGTTTGTGGTTCGAGAAAAGTAAGATCGGATCGGAGTAGATATTAAAATCCAATGGTCAATATCGGGATCCTATAAGATCTTAAGGTTGTTAAGATCCAACGTAGGATCCGGATCTTTTTTGCTTTATATAATCCTAAAATCGCAAGATCCTAAGATCAGGATCAGGATCTTAACAACTATGTATAAGATACTGAAGTATGTGACTTGTTATATACATGACATTCAGATAAATGCACGATAGCTGCTAATTGAGTGGGCAAGGTGTGGTTACTAAACCCCATCGCCAAACGACACGTACTTGGGCCAAAAAGGCGCCACTATACCGAGAAAACATGCGCCATTGTGCGAATGAGATATCTTATACCATACCTCATTTAACCATTTTATATACAACTTTTTTTATACTTTCTACCATAAAATACTTAAAACTTAAAATATTATAACATCAAATAATCATGAATATTAAGTGTCAATTTCTCCCGATAATGCTCGTATTTTATATCATTTATATGGATTTACGCTTGTTTTCTTCTATATTTCACTTTCAGGTAAATTACGAGCATTGGAGCTAATGAGACGCGGATTTGGAGAGTTTATTGAAGATGTATGATAATATGCTCATTTTGAAGATGTTACAGCGTAACTCTCCTATCACATTATGCCGTACTCGTAAAACCAACTAAACTGAATATTACCGCTAACTCCTCCTAGGATTACGCCATAACTAATTAGGTCAAATGATTTTCCGCCGTTGCAAGCTACGCCGTAACTAATTCTACAATTACGGCGTAACCACGATGAAGATACGGCGAATCATTTCGATGTTACTTAACCAAAATTTTCCGAGCAAATTACGAAGAAATGGATGTTACGGCAACTCAACTTAAGTTACCAGAACTGTGATCTCGCCTATAAATACCGCCCAAATTCCAAAGATCTATTCATTCACTTCATACACAAAATCGAGAACGTAGAAGGTTGAAGGCAGATCTTAGGGATCATACGGAGCCATCTCCAAAGGAGAAATCACTCCCCTACGATAAGCATTAGAATTTTATCATTTCTTTACTTTCAATTCATGTATTTCGATATGTTAAACATTGAATCAATTGTTTTAGTTAATATGAGCGGTTAAGCACCTCTTGTGCTAGCCTAGTTATGATTCCTTGATTATTTTGTTTATGTTTTACATTGCTTCCTTTATACTGTTTCTAGGTATGCATGCCTAGTTTGTTGGTAGCTACCCTTGTTTTGGTAGTTTTGAATGGCGGTAGTGGCTAGTTACTTTGGAGATATGACCAACCGACCAAGTAGTTAGACTGAGTGGGAAGGGTAAGAATCGACCAACCACGACCCTTCTTCACTTTGTATGATTGACCAACGATCACTACCGTTTGGATGAACTTAAAGTTAGGATGAGTGTTTAAGATGTTAGCCCGGCACTCATTGTTATGAATCTTGAATGTAGCGTAAATTAATGACTTGGCTAAGGGACTAAAACAATGGATTTTTAGGGTCACCGACGATCTCCGGTGGAAACCTTGCCGATAGGTTAGGACGAACTCCGACCAAATGTCGCCCTAGCGCCTTTACCCCACTTCAGCAATTGGAAGTAATTAAACATGAACTTAATATGATAGGAAAATTAACTAGGTTAGCACACTTCCCCTCTATTGATCACAACCCTCGCCTTTATTTGCTTTATTTTCTTGTCTTTAGTAGTTAATCATTTCCACTAAAACCAATTAAAATCAGGACACCTAGACTTAGTTAAAATCCACACATAGCTCTTGGGACGACACTGTTTACCGAATACTACACTTCACACGATCGGCACACCGCTTTTGTGCATCAGGGTAGACCATACGTATAATGAGACAATATAAATATTAAAACCTAGTCTTTAAAACCTCGTGATCATTTTTTACCGCCAGGGGAGTTATATTAGGATTTTTTATTAAGTCTATTTTTAATTTTCTTTCTTTTTAATAATGTCAGGATTCAAGACTAGAAGCTCAAAGCCATTTTTGGCTACCCCGTTCGATGATCCGGGAAAACAATTTTGGACGAAAAAATTTTACTCACCTATTCCTATTCATAATATTTTCTCATTTTACTTAATCGACCAGCCCGATGTAACCCCGAAATCATTGATGAAACTAATATCGAGGAAATAACCATGGAGCGTATTTGGAGCAACTCAATGTGAATCATAAACGAGCCTTCACACAAGACTCTAGCATGGAAAAATTCTCCATTCCGGACCAATTTATCCAGGAATTACACGAGCTGCAGTTTTTAGGAGACGAGAATGAGGATGTTCAAAATCATGTGGAAGAGGTACTCTACTTATCATCCCTTTTTAGCGTTCGGAATATCCCTGGCTATTCGGTTACCGCAATAATTTTTTTTATGACTCTACAGAACCGCAAAAGATGGTATAATAGACTCCTCACTAATGCAAGCAAACATGGGATCAATTAAGAAGAGAGTTCGTTCAACGCCTTTGCCTTCCTTCAAAGACGCTAAACTTCTGGAAAATCCATCGCTCGTTCAAGAGAATGAAGAAACATTGTATCAAGCTTGGGAAAGATTTAATGAGTCTTTACCAATGCCCTACTCATGACCTGAACAAGCACCAAATTGTCTATGTCTTCTATAGGGAAATTAACGCAGAAACCTATGAATTACTCGATTCTCCTAGACCTATTCCAAGCATGACACCCGACCAAGCTTTGGAGTGTATTCAACGGATTTTTGAACATTGATATAAATGGCATATGGAGACATGGTATGGACCAAAGGATAATTTCGATCATAAGGTGATGAAAACATTGACCAAGCAAGAATATACTTATGGTGAAATTTTCGAAAAGCGGAGGCTGGAAAGGGCCAATGAAAGTGAAGCTTGTAAGGTAGAAAAAGTAAAGAGTGTATTTGGGGCCAAGATTGGAAACAGCTTAGAAAAGATGATCCGACCGTGACGAGGAATCAAGGAACAGGACGAGAATTGAAAAATGATGAAAAATTCATGGAAAACACGCTTTCGTGAAGACTCATGAAGACCGGATAAAGGGTTTGGAGAAGAATGTGAACTTATGCTCGAAAGCCATCATGGATTACCTTGTTGCAAGAAGAACACGTTGTCAACACGCTTGAAACAATTCAAGAGCCCACTACCTTCTTGAACAAGGTTAAATGAAGAATCGAAGGAGAAACTTTACTCCTTGACATGGAGCTCTCCTGGTAAACACGCTTGTGAATTCCATTAGAACCGACCCTAACAATTTTGCAGAATTAAATAACGATTTCGATGAGACGGTTCAACTTAACGAGAGATGTTCAGCAATTTTATGAAAGGAACTGCCGCAAAAGGAAAAAGATCCCAGTTGTTTCACTCTCCCTTGCTTGATCGGGAGTCTCAATATTATAATGCCCTTGCTGATCTTGGAGCGAGCATAAGCATAATGCCTCGTTAAATTTTTCTACGTATAGGTATCGGAGATCTTAAACCAACCAAAATGAAAATTGAAATGGCCGATCGAACCATGCAGTCACCCTTGGGAATCGTTGAAAATGTATTGGAAAAGATAAAAAAAATTTCTCTTCCCGATTGATTTTGTGATTCTTGATATTCCTGAAGACATCAGGATACCTATTATTTTAGGACGACCAATGCTCACTACTGCCCATGCAAAATGGATGTCTTCGCCGAAAATTCCCTCGGCTAATGGGGAAGTTGCTACATCTGCACCTAATGAACTTCTATCCACCCCTCAAAAGATTTACGATTGACCCTATTGGCGATTTTGGTGATGCATTGAAGAGTTTCTTAGTGATCCCGTAAGACTCCTTCAAATCTTGGCAGATAGCTTCAAGGAAATATTTTGATGTGTTTGTCGGCTTTGAAGAAGAATATGACTGGGAATTAGTGCCGATGATTTCTCTAGTGACGCCGAAATGGTCCATTGGCACAAGAACTCGAAAAGACTTTTTCACATTCCGACAAGCCCAAGTTTTATGAGAGATGGGAACTCGAATCCATCATAGGAACCCTATTATCTAAAAATTTCATGCAAGATGGGTTCATTGATTTCTATTCATCACACAAATTTCCCGCAAGAAACATCATGTCGAAAAGAGTGCAACAAACAAGTTATGGAAAAAGAACTTGAATATAAAGGAAACAATTTCCTAGGGATTGCGACAAACATTCATGTCTTTGTTGGGACTCACTCATTTTTGGTCGATTTTGTAGTTTTGGATGACGTTAGGAATTCGGAAGATGGGTTAACGGGTAATTTTCGAAACCTTTTCAAGAACTATCTGGCTAGATAAAAATAAGAAGGAAGGGCTAGTATGGATAAAGATTGGCGAAGATAAAACACTTTTTAAAATGCCAAGTACTGTTTAGAATTTTAAAAAGTGGACTAAGAAGCAATTAAGCCATGCTCAGCCATTGCTTGACATTAGTGATTTAAGATAAGGCCAGTTATTGACCACCCTTACCAAAAGATCAAGAATTTTTACTTGGGGTGTTTAGAACTAGGCACGGACTACAGACGGGATGAGAATCTGATTAGTTGGATTCAACGTGGAGATTGCCACATCCACGAAATGAAAAACAAGCACTTCTTGCCCCATGGCCTCGAGTCTAACTTAAAGACTCGTAAATAAAGAAAAGTGCTCTTTCGGGAGACAACTCGAATTATCCTTTCATTTTTTTATTTCCATTTCATGGGGTTTTGTGTTTTAACCAATTTTGCAGAAAACGGAAAAGTTGATGCAAAGATGCCAATGTGACTCGACATTCCGCCATTTGCCAGAACTCATTTTTATGGTTACGCCGTAACATACTTTTGAGTAATTTTCTCGAGCATTACCAACCACTGTAATCTCATTCAATGGTTACTGCGTGGCCTTCTGAAGGCCTACCGTGTTTTGCTTTTAATTACGGTGTAACTTTCTATAAGGGTTACGACGTAACTATCCTTTGCAACGCTTCTTTCATTTTAAACACAATAACATTGTATTAGTTTTTAAATGAACTTTGTGGGTATGTTCCCCAGAAGCCCTCAACGAGACTACACTCGTCCACTGGGACACCAATTGGTTTAAAAGGCTTGTGTATTCGCAAATGCAACCGCTGATTCCTACTAAAGTGAGTTAGGTTTCTTTTTCGCTTTTTCTTTTTCTTTTAGAATTATGCTTGTCTAGTGTGATTTCAGTGGATTGGTTTGCTCGTGGATGCTTATGCCAAGTCCAATTCTTTTCGTGAGCCTTCTTCTTTTAATTTCGTGGAAGTTCTCGCTCAAATTCTACTTTCTCTTCACCTTTATTTAACTCTTAGTACAAAAGGGACTTTGTACATTTTGAGTGGGGGGATGGGAGTAGAATTGTCTCTTGAACTTTATTTTTCCCTCGTTTTTCTAGTTTATTTTGAAAAATTACGCAATTTTTAAAATTTTGACATGTTTTTCTTAACCTAACTAGAGTAGACCTTAGCCGAGCATATTACAAACCCTAGATATTATATAGTGAGGTTAGCCTTATCCGTTTCCAAATTTTTACCCAAAATCCACCAAATTATGCGTGTGCCGGTAGCTTGTAAACTTTAGAACTTGGCCTTTGCATCATTTCGATACCATAGACGAGGTATGTTGAGTTAACTCGATGTATTTGGACTTTTTAGTTTAAGAAGGCAATATTATAGGATTATCACCCAAATAGCCTATCATTGTGTGTCTATCAATTAGTCACCTTGAATTCTCGACCCCCATGTTAAACCCTTTGTTGCACTCACCTTTAGTGCAAGATTCCCCTAGATACACCCTTCTGAGCCATTCTTTTTGTGGAAAACTAGAAGGGGGGCGGGGTTGAATAGTTTTACCGATTAAAACTTGGTTTTAAACTATTTAGATTGACTTATGTTAATCTATATGAACGTGTGTGTTTAATGTTGATAGACAAGCATATAGTTAAATAAAAGCTAAGATAAAGAGTAAAAAGCACAAAACCACAACGCGAGTATTTATAGTGGTTCGGCACCAAGGACACCTTCCTTACCCTACTCCACTCCCCGAGTCATATACTTGAGAGTTCGTAATCACTACACAACACCAACTCCTTCCTCGCGAAGCCTTCAACGCCGCCTACTCTTTATCCCAAGCATGGCTAGATACCGGTTCTTCCACGAGGTAGAACCAAACCTATCACAACGCTTTCCTACCTTTTATCCCAAGGCAGATATCAGTTCCATTATAAATGAGGAACTACTACCCAAAACTACACAACACCTATCCCAAAGGATACCCACTCCTTATTACAACATCATCAAGGATATCAATGTCCTTGGATACACCCTATCTCTATTTGTACATCGATACACCTTATCGATTGTATACCCTTGACATCTTTTACTAATGCCACTTGACTTGACTTCTAGGCACCCTTCACTAATGCCCTTGACACAGACGTTTGGCATCTTTCACAAATGCCTTCGTCTTGACTCTTTCGACATCCTTCACTAGTGCCTTTGACACAACACTTCTAGGGAGGAAGAAAGAACTATCAACAAGAGAACCTCAGTAGTCTTGATGATGACTAAGCATGACAACTCATGGACTTGAGCTGTCGACTTCTCAAGAGGTGGTGATCTCGCCTTTAAGAGGAACCTAGAGAATCACACAAACACAAACTGCATACAAAGATCACTTGATTCGCGGGTTAAAGAGTTTACAACTCAAAGAAAAAATATATGTGAAAGGGGTGAGTTACAATGAAGAAATGGGTGACTATTTATAGAGAAAAATAAGTATCGTTCCCGACATCCCACCTAACTTTACTTGAGGGATCCGCCCAGGTAAACCGGGGAACCGGGGACGCTCCTCTTTGCCCATGGGATTTGGGTCATGGGTCATGGGTTATGGTTCATGGGTCCTAGACTTTGGACCATGGGTATCCAAATAGATACAATGTATCTACTAGATGCAATGCATCTAGTCCATGGGTCATGGGTTAGCTCCATGGGTCATGGATAATACCCATTATGACTTATGCATGAAGTCATGCAATGGGTTATGGGTTATGCTCCATGGGTATGGGTAATGGACTTTGGGTTTTACCCAACTACATTCAATGTATTTAGTCAATGGGTCAAATACTTTAAACCTCTACCCATTGTATTATCCATTACAATACATACTAATTATGTACATATGCATTACTAAAACATAAAAGCACTATTACTTGTTTAGTGTTTTATATGAAAAATGTAATAGTGTTAGTAAACTATTGACTCAAACTATTTACGTATTTTACTTGTTTCGTTAAAATGATTTTACGTTTGTTATTGACAAAACATTAGAAGATCGTAAAATATAAATAAACGTTTTACAGCTTATTTTTATTAACAATCTCCCCCTTTTTGTTGATGACAAAACATAAAATTATTTTAAGGAAAAACTAAAATTCGAAAAAGTTTGAATTGGAAAAAAGAGCGTCGAAAAGAAACTAACACCCTGTTTTAAGAACAAAACATGTTAAAAGAAGGAAAAAAAATAAAGAATCATGACGGAAGTGTTCTCTTCTAGCTCCCCTTGACGAGTCCATCCTTTGTGAGGCGGCCAAGTAAGAAGAAATACTAAACTAGTGCATTGCAACTATGTTCTGAAATTGTTTCATCTTTGTGACTAATATGCCCCTTGATGATTGCAACTTTGCAAAGGGACGCCATGCGTAATCCTAAAATATATTGCAAATGATTTTGTATCGCTTTGACACTAAAATCGCTCTCTTAGAGTGTCAAAGTCTTTATGTGTATATTGAAAATCTACAAAACAAAGGTTAGAAAACAAGTATATAATGCATAGATTTCTGCAAATATGACTCAAGTTAGTAGAAAACAAGTCTTCTGTTGCAGGGATCCCACGGTTACCTCCTTGGAGGGATCCATCTAGGCAAAACTGAGGGATGCGTCTGTCTAAAAGCTTAAGACAACAATGGTGATGTAACAAGTGGTGTTATCATCAAAAAGAGATATGTAACAAGGCACAAAACACATTCTCAAAGGACTATGACAAATAGCATGTAATTTTATTTAATAAAACTAGAGATATGATGTACATGACTCTAAATACTAAGAAAATGAACAATACATGACTTAGAATTTCTAGACTATCTAAGTTGAGCTTAATACTAAGACACCACTTGAATCTTCTATCTCAAGTTTGTTTAGGTTTGATCTCGTTGAAACATTCGAGGAGGTGATAAAACATGAAACGTTGATCTTCACGTACTTCGTCTATCGAACTTTAACCATGTTGACAATGATAACAATCTTTGTCATTGCTCGGAAATGATGGTGGTATGGCTTGATGTGGAGGATCAAATGAAGTGCTGAGGATCCTCAAAAGGAGGAGGGATTGGTGGAGTCACATTCAATGATGGCTCAACAAAGGATGATGGTGGATGTAGAGAGGTATTAAATTACATGTGGTCGGGTGGTTGACTTTGATGATTCCTCATAATCCAAAATGGACTATTTGAAGGTGACGGAGAAAAGGAAGCCGGAGCTAGTGTTGACGCAACACCTTGATTTTGTTGCGTTGTTCCTCCTAAAGAGGAGAATGTTGGCGATGATGGAGGATGGGATGGCCTACGAGGCAAGTCCTCTAGATTGTAAAGGTGTGGTGATGAGAGTGGGGTGGTGAATGATATTGCTTTAGGCACTAAGGGTGATGGTTTAGTTTAGGAGGTATGGTGGTGTTTGGCATTGGTAGTTTTGTGGGGACAATCCTTTTGGGAATTAGTTTGATAAGTGGAGGGGAGATCATAGCTTTTGTGGATTTAACGGGAGATGATTCGGTTGAGGAGATTTCGTGAACAACACGAGCAATTTTCTTTGGTGGTCCTTGGGTGGATGAGTTACCACTAGGAGCTTTCCTCATGATGAGATGATTAAAAGAGGTTTGTAAAAGTTTCTAAGTGTTGAGAATGAGGATGTAGATGATGACTTTAGGAGTCTTAGCAAAATGGTTTATAAAGGAAAGGATTTGGCAAGTGCATTCAAGACTTAAGCCACTAAGATCCTTTGGAATGTGATGATTAGCATGCACAAGAGTCAACTTCAGAGTTGCACTGATCTAGGAATTTAATTAAAATAAGATGGAGTGTTCAAGTTAGCAAGAAGAGCTTGAAAGGATTGTTTTAGCTAGAGTTTAAGATAAATCTGTCACCCGGATCCCATGGTTCCCTCCAATGAGTGATCCGTCTAGGCTAATCCTAGGGATCCGGCTCTCACCAGCTAAGAAAGGAGAAAAATGATGTTGGTAAGGTCTAATACCTATACATCTTGAGTGTTTCAGTCTTTTTAAGTGTCTTAAATGACAAGGGTACTTAAATGATCAAGGGCAATGAGTGATCTAGCTAATGATTGCCTTTTATGGAAGAAAAATAGGACTTTTATGAGTACCAATGAATGACCAAAGATGACACTAGAAACTTTGAGAGTGTCAAGTAGAGCTAAATGATCCTAAAGACGAGATAGTGACTTAAGATAATTTTGGAAAATACCTTAGAGGTTATAAGAGATGAAAAACTAGCATTTGACTCATTTTGAGGTAGGGATGACTAAAAACCATTTGCTAGAATTGAGAGATTTAGACAACTCGATGTGTTGATATGTGAGAGATGATGTGTGAGTATAAGAGCGGAAGAATGATCAGTTTTGGTGAAATGATAAATCGAAAAGCACTTTGAGTGTGATACTAAATGAGCTATGTGAGAGTGAATCTTACTAAGACAGAGAGACTTAAGAAATCCTAATGCATTATGTTCAGCTAGTGTTAAGTAGTCTAAGAACATGGTTTGAAGTATAAAAGATGCAGAATCCCAGATTTTGTTTGCCCAGATCCTACGGTTCCCTAAGTGGAGGGATTCTTCTAGTACAAGGTGAGGGATCCGTCCCACGCAAAACAGTACCTTCACAAAAGGTATGCAGAAGTTGCACAAGGCATCGTATTTCAAAGCTAGTGTTTTCTAAGAAGTTTGGACAACAATATAATCGAGACATCAAACGTAAAATGTTTTATTTCATAAGAGAAATTAAATTACAATGATAAAAGATGAAATCTAGGGATTGAGCCTATTTTGAAAAGAAACTAAGTTTCTTGAGCATTTTCACTAGATGGATCGTCAAATGGATGATGAGTATTTTCCGATTCAGGGATGAAGAAAGACTTAATGAGAGATGTGTTTAGAGGTTCCATCATCTTATTCACAAGTATGTACAACGGGCTTTGAATTTGAGGGTGGAAGTACATGATGTGATGATAAAGGCGTGTCAAGAACATTCCATAAGGGATTAGTTTGTTCTTGTTGCCTTGAAGTTTTACAATTTGCCTTGCGAAGAAATAGGCGAGATTGTATGGTTGTCGTGTTAGCAAACAATACATTATGTGGGCACAACAAGGTGAAGGATTTCTCGATTTCTAAGACTCCAAACATTTTCAATGAGAATAGAGGTTTATATTCATCTCGGATATCCCGTATATATATAATGTTTGGATCAGATAGGGTCGAGGTTTGCATAACATGCGAGTCAAGTCTTGGGGGGAAGGTATGTGTGAACAATATGGATTGTTTTCTTCACGATAGTTGAAGAGAGAATCAAGAGACCAATCTTTCGAAGGCACATTGTCCATGATTTGGAATTTGGAGAATGTGAGCAAATTGCCCAAGGGTTAAAACAAACATTCGGTTTTTGATCCAAAACCAAAGAGATAGAGATCGATTCTCGTTATGAACGAGTTCAACTTGATTGAAGAATTCCAATACAAACCTTGAAGATTTTCTGTTGATTCGGAAGGCATTCTAGTCCTATGGTTCTGAAGGAGGTATTGATGTCTTCTTCAGACAGTAGAGGAGTTGACAATACGTCCTTCATGGAAGTGACGAGTTTCGAGATTATTGAACCCACGGACATGATTGACAGGTGTGTTGGGCTCAAGAGAGATGTTAGGGATGTAGACATAAGTGAGTGAAAATTCGAACTCATACTCATGAGACATGAAGAGACCTATGAAAGTGAAAAGAATATGATGAGACTCGTTAAAGCAAAAAGGATGATTACTTAACATTTTTACTAGCTTTCTATTAACAATTACAGTTAACTCACTTAGTATTTATCATTCTAGTGGGATATTTCTTTTTAAGATGAAAACTATTTTTATGTTGCATGAGAATCTGTTTTCCAGAATCACGGTTCTCACGGTTCCCTTCCAAGAGGGATCCGTCTAGTTGAACTATAGGGATCCGTGAATCTGTAGTGACGGAAAAAGGATTTTGACGAAAAATAGATTTTTGCATCTTATAGGTTTATAAAAAGATATGTATTTTAGCCAATATTTAATTAGTTAAGCATACATTGTAGGTTTCTAAGGTATCTCAAAACCGAAAGTAAAAAAGAATAGAAGAAATGACAAACACATTATGAAAAATAAACTAGATAAACTAAAACATTAGTAGTATTTCATTTCAATGCTAAGAATGATACAAAGGATTGGGTATAAAACACCAATGTAAATTAACAAGAAAAAATACATGTCTCCATACGAAAACTTGATCATGGGGAGCACGAGAGCGATGAGTGTCAAGACGATGAGTACGGAAGATGAAGTTTGAATGAGAGGTAATTTTTGAAAGTGGAAGATTTGAAAAATGAAGGTTTGGTGGAGTGTGACGATCGGAAGGGATATTTATGGGGAAGGAGGAATTTTTGAGATTTGTGTTTTGTTTTATTATTAGAAATATTTGATTTTTGGATTAAGTAAAATAAGACACAAGTTTATAAACCTAGACTATAGACGGAAAAGTAACACGTATGCAAGAATAGTATCCTAACGAAGCTACATGTAATATATGAGTAAAAAAAATAATCATATAAGTTCCTATGTAAGCTTACTTATTCTTAAGCTAATGTTATTTAGAGATAAGTAGGAAGTAATACCTCTAATGCACTTATGAGTGTCTTTCTTATGACAAGATAAATGTCAATAGATAACTCCGGTTCCTTCGTGATTAAGATACCTTCTTAGGGAAGGTAATCTTGTTACCAAGCAATTCTTATGGCTTGATAAGTATGAATTTTAACTAAGCAAAATAACAACGAAGGTTAGTGTAATTTAGTAAGAGAGAAAAAAAATTGTCATCTAATCAACATCCTACAAAAGAGTTTTTAAGGCATGTTGTTTATTTTTGTAAAAGAGCTTCTTTGTTGTTTTCAATTAAACACGGATCGTGTCAAGTTTTTAAAGTACCACATACTTTAAGAAACTTGGTAACGAAGCTCTGATACCAATTGTGGAAAACTAGAATGGGGGGGGGGTTGAATAGTTTACCGATTAAAACTTGGTTTTAAACTATTTAGATCGACTTATGTCAATCTATACGAACGTATGTGTTAAATGTTCAGAGACAAGCATATAGTTAAATAAAAGCTAAGATAAAGAGTTAGAAACAAAACCACAACGCGAGTATTTATAGTGGTTCGGCTACAAGGACCCTCCTTCGCTTGTGCGATTTGACTGAGTAGTTAGATTGAGTGGGAAGGGTAAGAATTGACCAACTCACGACCCTTCTTTACTTGTGCGATTTGACCAACTGATCACCTACCGTTTGGCACTCATTTTTATGAATCTTGCATGTAGCGACACTTAATGACTTGGCTTAGGGGACTAAAAACAACTAGACTTTCGAGGGGTCACCCGATGATCTCCTAGTCGAAACCTTTGGCGATAGGTGTAGGACGAGACTCGACACAAATGTTGTCTTAGCGACCTTTACCCCCACTTGAAGCGATTGGAAGTAATTAAACATGAACTTAACATGATAGGAAAATTAACTAGGTTAGCACACTTCTCCTTTATTGATCACAACCCTCGCCTTTATTTGCTTTTTTCTTGTCTTTAGTAGTTAATGACTTTGACCTCAAAACCAATTAAAATCTATGACACCTAGACTTAGTTAAAATTCGCACACATAGCTCTTGGGACGACCTCGGTTTTACCGAATACTACACTACACACGACCGGGTACACTGCCCGTTAGTGCATTAGGGTAGACCATAGGTATAATGATACAATATAAATATTAAAACCTGGTTAGTAAAACCTGCATCAAAATACTGTAAAGCTATAATTCTGACTGATGATGTATACCCATCCGATGATGATGAAAGTGACATTTTTTTGGTGATAAACCAATATACCATGAATGTGATGTTGCTGAAGCACGTTTGTTGGCCGACTATTTTGGTGATAATACAAAATATATGGACTCCTATTTTATTATGAAATATACTTCCGCAATATGCCATTTGGCATATGACACATCACCTGATGCATTTGATAAATATTTACAAATTGGTGAACATTGTGCACGCGATTGCCTAAATTTTTTTTACTATGTTCATTATTTGTTTTGTACATGCCTGAGTTTCTAAGGAAACATGACTTTTATGACATACAAAATTTATATGTTATACATAAGAGGGTTCATGGGTTTCCGAAAATGATTGAAAGCATTGATTATATGCATTTGGAATGGACTAACTATTCAAAAGCATGGCACGCGTACTTTGCAAGAGGTGATTTGTCGTGCGATTTGTCATCCAATTATAGTGCGTGAAGCTGTTGCGTCGTGCGATTTGTCGACTTGACATGCCTTTTTTGGGGTAGCGGGCTCGAATAACAATCTTAACTTTTAAAGTTATTCTCCGTCATTCGACGACCTTATTGGTGACATCGCCCCTATGGCTTCGTTTTATGTAAATGAAGTTACATATGAAAAAGGGTAACCTAGCCGATGAGATTTACCTACAATGGGCAATTTTTTTCAAATCATTTAAGATGACACGAGACGAGAAACATGGATTCTTTAAAAGGTGACAAGAAAGTGCAATAAAGGATATTGAACAAGCTATTGGTGTCCTCGAAATACATTGGGGAATTATAAAACAACTAGCGCGTGCTTACACTATCAACAAGCTACGAAAAATCATATACACTTGCATAATATTTCATAGCATGATTTTGAAATATCAAAAGCTTGCGATAAGTGAATTCAACGAATTGAATATTAGTCTGCAACAAAATATACAATGTACTTGGATCAAGAGATGAATCATACAATGAAGGAAAGCAAAAGGATTACGCGATAAACAAACACACACATCTATTGAAAGAAATATAATGGAGCATCTTTGACAAAGATACAACAAAATTAGTTTATTGATAATTTTATGTATTTTTTTTTTATTTTGTATTTTTTCAATTTTTTTGCATGTTTTTTAATTTTTGCATTCTATTTTGTATTGTTATTATGAATGAATAATTAGTTGGTTTGAAAAAATAAAATGATGTGACTTAAATGTGGGATTTTAGCTTGAGCAACTAGTGAGAAAGTATTTTGGTATGTGAGTGATAAAGGAAGTAAAAATAAAAAATAATAAGAGGTGGCTCTTTGACTTGAGCCACCACACCATGAGCTCTTACTTTATGTTGTGTTTTATTTATACAGAACTTTCTCATACATCTTTTGCATGACAACTGTGAGTTAGATTTTGTAAATTTGTAAGAGTGCTAAGTGCAGTGGTGCATCAATAAATATTATTAGTGTGTCACCTCAAAGACACACCCAACAACCTCACAATAACTAAAGAAAAGTGATTTGCACACTCCTATTAGTTATTTGGGCACTCATTTCTATGATTCAATTAATTGTACAAAATTCACACTGTGCTTTATCAGCTTGTACTGTGAGTGTGCCAATCAATATATTAATAGAGCTGGGTACGGTGGCTGCTGGCTCAAGCCATCAGCGATGGCGCGAGGAACCACACCGGAGCTCTAATAAGGGTTGTGTATGTCAGAGCCAACCACCACGCTTAAGGTATTTTTTTTATTTTTTTTCGTTTGTGTTTATGGCTTGTATGTGTTTTTTTTGTTTGAGTCGATGGTTTGAAGTGAGATGTGATAACAGAGAAGATGAGATGCCTGTATAATACTGTCACATTCTATTTAGGTCTTGCATTGGGCTTAATATCTGAATTTGGTATTGGCCTGCTATATTTTTCTTGGGCTTTGAAATTTGATAATGAATAAGTTGAGCAGCTTCATAAATTTGAAATTTTTTGAATTTTCATAGGCTAAAGTTTTGAAGTAGTTGTTTATTAAGGAAATTGAAATAAAAAATGGTCTAAATTATAAATTGTAAAAAAAAAATATATATATATAGCACTAAAAAACTGGTGTTATGTTAGGGAGGGGGTTTTGGTGCCATAACTAAAACTGGTGCCACAGGAAAAAAGTGTTGAGCTGGCATTAATTTTTTACCATGACCCCATCCATGGAACGAGACCCATTAGTGCTCTAAGTGTGCAAATCACTTCGCACAACTAAAACACCTTCTTCAGCTATAATTGTTATATGCGCAAGTGAGTCTCATAATACACCACTAAAAGTATCTACTCACTCAAAAAAAAAAAAAAAAAAAAAAGCCAAACAACATTCGTCAATGCAAGAATGAAAAGACGAACAGCGCCGAGATGGCGAGGGAAGGTGTGTAGCAATGGCAGCGCTATTAGTGCCTAAAAGTGCCAATAGCGTGTTGTTGGCTGCACCGTGTGCTTTAATGGTAGTCATTTTCAAATGTAATGATTATAATGGACAAATGGTCTTACACAATTTTGCAAAAATCGTGAATCGGTAGTCGGGCGGTCGACCACCCTGCAGCGAGTAATCGGTCAAGTCGGGATTAATCGGTGATTAATCGGATTGGCATTTCCTGTAAGTTTTTGGTATTTCTGGAGACCAAACTAAAAATCTTAACCGATTCCAATTCTGCTATGTTTCCAAACCTCAATAAAAGGCTCCAATTCTGATTATAATGCCCATTGTGCGTTATAAGTGTAATACACGATCCCCAAATTAAGTATAATGTTTAAATTATTATTATTTTTTAAATGACCGATTCGGCCGATTTTTTACCGATTCGGCTGATTTTGACCGATTCGGCCGATTAATCGGCCGAGTTGACCGATTTTTGCAACATTGGTCTTACATCTGCATGTGGAAATTGTGGTCCCTTTTATATGATAAGCAAAATGATGTTGCGTGTTTACTAGAGTATTTACTGTCGTTAACTAGCAATCAGTGTACGGAGTAGTAGCTAAACAATAATGGTAAGGTTGTTACCCGATCAATAGAGTACATGACCGCATTATCTTCGTTAGCCTAAGAGCACAAGATAACCAATAACACGTTATTGGTATGCCACCTCAGCTTCACATAATACAACTCTCAATAACTCACCAATAACTAAAACACCCACCCTCATAACACACCACTAACACGTTATTGGGTCCCACAAAATACCCCACTAAAAATACCCACTCATTCACAATACACAAAACAAAACATTAAACATCACAAATGGCTTGAGCCATTGGAATGGCTCAAATCCCTTTGGCTCACGAATGGCACCAAGTGTGGTATGGTTTGGCTCACCAATGGCACGAAAAATGAATGTTTGGCATGTTAAATTCTTCCCATACCGTGTGCTCTAATCGAATAATGACCGGTTACCCCTAACCTTTTTAAAGATATGGTTGGCCGGTTAACCGCAAGTTTCAATTGTTTTATGTGTGTAGTTTTATTTTTATTTGTTTTTGTGGGGTATTTTTTTTGTTGTGTTGTTGTCGCCTTATTAACAAATTGTGGTTAGATGTAGTTTTGGAGAGAGAAAGCTAATGTGGCGTGGAGTGACCAAAAAATTTACGATTATCATTATCATTGGCCTTACAACAAAAGTCATAGCATTGGTGTGAAATTTTATTTCCCAAACTATCAATTGCCGCTAAGCTATTATAATCTTTAGAAAGGTTGTTAAATTTGATAATCTTAAAAATCATTGTGTATATTCTTTTGGCACATCCTAGTCTTCTTAATCATTGTGTATATTCTTTTGGTACATCCTAGTCATCTAACTAAAGTTGCAGATTTTTTATAAAGGTGAAGGCTGAATATACGTAACAAATTTTTTTAAATTTACCGATATACGTAACATACTTATTTTATTGTAAACATACGTAATATACTTTTAAATACTTACTAATATACGTAATATTGCCATACTACCACTTATAAAAGTTGCAATTTTGATCCTTGTCGTTTGAGTTGACTTCCACCGTTAGTCTGTTGACATTTTTTCACTTAGAAAAGTTATAGTAATGGTCCCCTGACATTTGCGTTGACTTTTACCGTTAGTCCTTTTACATTTTTTTCACCTAATATATGTATATTTTGTCCATTTTTATCTGTTTTTGTTAATTTTATACATTTTATCCGTTTTTAGACGCTTTCCTCCGCTTTTTTCTGCTTATCCACCTATACGCTTAATAATTTATACGCTTTGGTCCATTTTATATCGACTGCGTATTTTATACTTATTCATACGTTTTTATCCGTTTTATTCGTTTTCATCTATTTTTATTTGTTTTGATGAGTTTTTGTGCGTTTTGATACGTTTTTATCCGTTTTCATCCGTTATTATTCGGTTTTATAAGTTTTTATCTTTTTATCCGTCTTTATGCATTTTTGTCCGTTTTTATATGTTTTTGTCCGTTTTTATACGTTTTTTTCCGTTTTTATATGCTTTCATTCATTTTTCTTACATTTTCATCCGTTTTATCCGTTCACGCTGTACCAGATATATGTTTTATCTCAGTTTAGTGCACTTTTTTCGTTTATACATTTTATAAGTTTTTGTCCGCTTTTAATGTTTTTGTCATTTAGAATTTCGCCTCTATTTTATACAAGCTTTCATCCGCTTTATAAAAAACGTAAGAAATCTGGATGAAACTCCTACAACGTAAGAAAACTACAAAGCATATTAAAATGATCAAAACGATAAAGATAGATAAAACATAGGAAACGAAGAAAATGGACAAAGGAGTAAAATGGATGAAAACGATAAAACGTATCTAAAAGCGTATGAAAACAGACAAAAAGGTATAAAGACACATAAAAACATAAGAAAACGTAATAAAAACGGATGAAAACGTATAAAACGGATAAAAACGTATGAAAATGTAAGAAAACCGGACGAAAGCGTATTAAAACTGATGAAAACGGACAAAAACGTATAAAAACGTATGTAAACGTATAAAAACGAACGAAAACGTATAAAAATAGACGAAAACATATAAAAACGGACCTTACTAACGTACTAATACTTAAATAAATAATAAAAAGATTAAATGACACGTTCGGCCTTTTGGTTTGAGAAAGGACGATTATGGCTTCATGAAAACGTAAAAAAAAAACAGACGAAAGCATATAAAAGTGGATGAAAATGTAAAAAAAATGACAAAAAAAGATAAAAACGGATAAAATATACATATATTAGGTGAAAAAATGTCAAGGGACTAACGGTAAAAGTCAATGGACCATTAATGTAACTTTTCTAATTGAAAAAATGTCAACGGACTAACGGTGGAAGTCAACGCAAATGAAAAGGACCAAAATCCCTGAACTTTTATAAGTGGTAGTATGACAATATTACGCATATACTGGTAAGTATTTAAAAGTATATTACGTATGTTAACAATAAAATAAGTATGTTACGTATATCGTTAAATTTGAAAAAATTTGTTACGTATATTCAGCCTTTACCCTTTTTATAATTCATTTTGGTAAAATTGTTGTTATAATCCCAGCTTGTGACAAAATCAAGCAGTTCAAGCCTTCCAATCCAAACCACTTGACTTGAGTTGCCACAGACATCAACAAAGCACTCTTTTATAATGATATAGTCTTAAACCCAATTTGTCGAACTTGAGTTAGAGCACTAGGTGTCGTGAAGAGCCATACCTCTTCATTCGGGGCCCACGGGTGCCACATCACTATAACAAATATCCACAACTAACTACAACTAACCCCCTCACTCACAACAAACCTCAACTTACTCATTTGAAATTCATAGAGTTTGTTTGATGGTTGAACACATTATGTTGTTAGTGTGAGTTAATTAGACTCACACCAATGGTTTGGAAACAAAACAGTGTATTATTACGTAAATTGAACGCCTCAAGTATATGATACTTGAGCCCGCTTTTGTTTGTCACCAAGCTCATGCAACCAAGGCGTTAACGTTTTCCAATATTAATTGGATAAATTGTTGGTACCACCCTAATAGGTAAAATTGTCGTTTTACCTAATGTTACTCAAATATAGAGCGTTTGTTTGCCTACCCGGTCAACACAAATGGGATTCGTCAATCCCAATAGATCTATTCACAATATTCGTGCTCACTCTCTCCAGTGATTAATGGTTCATGATTTAGGGACTTATGTTTGGAAAATGATGGTTACTTAGTGACAATATGACAATCAGATAAACATACAGTTTGAAAGCAATGTGTTCGGTTTAAAATAAAACATGTATCTCCCCCAAGGGTTTGTAAAACAATTAAGTAATAGAAAGTGGGCTATGAACTCACCGAGAGTTGATGATGTTAAGTGCTTTAACGGATGTGATGGATAAATCGGGAAACTTCTATGTGCAACCTAAAATGGAATGTTGCGATTAGGTTTGTAATAATGATGCGAAAGTAATAACAAGCCTATATACGTCTTTATATTGATCATGATGTAGTACATGGTAGTTGTGTATGTCGTTTATAGAAATGGTCTAGTTGTGAAAACATGTTTAGTTTATATATATCATACTACCATTCGGGCCATCACAATTCAGAGGTCATGTAGTAAACGTTTGAGGAGCTAGGACACTTTAATTCGTAAATCCAGCAACTCGTCGATCCGTTTACCCAAATGAACCTCTCACATGAAGTTCCCTAGTATTGTATCACTTAGTAGATAAAACATATGCTTTTTTTTATATATCATAAGTGTCATATGGTTTGTAAACACAAAGTTACAAGGTTGTTTGGTTATGATTAGGAAATCATAATGGTTATCACAAGTATCGTCATAATTTATGTCACAAGTGTTTAAAGAAAAGTTTACAAGTTTCTAAATTGTAAAGTTGGTTATTACAAGTATAGTTTCATGGTTTATCGAGGGAGTAGATCCAAATTGTATTCTATACGTTTAGGTTTATCAAGGATAAGGCCTTTGGTTTACGGTCTCGGCTTAGGAAGACTTGATGCTTTAGACACGGCCTTGCCGTGGCTTTTTTCTAGGCTACCATGGTCTTGAGACTCAGCCTAGGCCTTAGCCGTGGCTGTGGTCTCGGCTTAAGACCATTAGGCCTCTTGGTTTGCCTTTAGTTGTGACAAAAGTATAGTTATATAGGGCAGTTTCAGTTTTTGAAGGAAAGTGGCCTGTTTTAAGCATTTTCAGGCCTCGAGCTTCCTTATTACTGAAGGAAACGTCGTTTCGGTGTTTTGGTTTCAGTGTTTTGGTTTCGCTAACTTCTTTTGGCCTATATTTTGACTCGTGTACTCGTTTTAGGTGATTCAAATTGCTATGTTTTCCTTTTAAAATTCTCTTTAACAGTATTTAAGTGTCTAATATCATGGTTATACTATTTTTGTCATATTTCATAATATATATGTCACTAGTTTTTTATTTACATCCATTTGGCTAACATATGATTCCTTTAACTTGTTTTAGTGGTTTTTGTACATCATGATAACAATATAAAGACCATATATAACATAAATAAAGTATGAGAAACATGCTAATGATGTTGAGCAAGAGAGTGTGTTAGGGTTTCTTACAACTTTTGGCTTTCTAAAGAAAGGAGTAACTCGTAAGGATTAGGACTTTGATTGAACACTTAGGACCTTGGATTGAGCAAGCTTTCCACACCTTGGCACCCTTATATACTTCTTGTATTCTTGAAGGAGAATAGAAGATTATAACAATGTCTTTTTGGAGACTTGAAGTTATTTGAAGATTATAACGACTCTTTCTTGAAAACTTCCAAGAACAAAGATCAAAACCTAGTTTTTCTTCAAGAACACATGAATGTTCTTACAAGATCTATAAGAAATGCCTTAGGTTTAGGAATTTAGATGTTAAGAAGGTGTGGTGAAATTTTTGTCAAGTGATTTGCTTGGTATTTATAGGAGGAAAAGTTTGGTTAACCATATATTGGGTTAAATGTTAACCATTGTTAAGTTAAGACACATGTAAAGATCAAAATGAAGCATGGTTAAGATCAAGCCACCAAAATGAAGACTCCCCTCGCTAAAGTCGTTCATATAGAGATAAGATGACTTAGGTGGATATTCTTGGTATTATGTTGGTTACGGAGTGAGTTTTGGTTCCGTTAATCGCTAATTGTAAGCCGTTTAAGTCACGAAACGTAAAACAGGGTATTGTAAAAATATAAAAGTTATAGGAATGATTAAACTCATCAATATACTCGTTATTATCTTATAAAAATTAGTGATTAGTTTAATGAGTCGCGTAAAAACTGTTAAAACTTGAAACGTAGGCTAAATACGTGAAAAATGCAATTTATCAGAAAAGAACGAGATTTCAGGGAAATGACCGTGAATTTATTTAAAGTAGACTAAAATTAGTCTATAAGTGATATGAGATGTCAAAATGTGATTTTCATTATAATGTGAGATAACTAACAGTTATATGTGAAGTCTAAAAGTTACGCGATTTAAGCAAAAATGTAGAACGTATAAGGTTAATTTCTTTATGGTCAAAGGAGGAGGGAAATATGTTTGACTTTTCCAAAAATGTAAAAGTGTCTAAACATCTTAGAAAACACAAGTGCGGAATGGTTCAGTCTGGTCTAAGTAGAATTGTTTAAACGTAAGTTTAGTCTCGTACGGCTCAGGGTTTATTTGGTAACATTTAGATGAAATATTAAAAATTCTCTAATTGATTATGAGTGATCTAAAAATTAATTTGATGTGAGGAAAATTATCAGAGTTGATTTTCGTTATGTGCGTGATGTTTAAATGGTGTTCCGACCAAAACGAAACTTTAAGACGATGTTTTCTTAATAACTTTTGCGAAGATGATCTAACGATTGCCAAACTCTCAGGTTATTACTAAAAAAAATTAACTTACGAGAATGTGAAATAAAAATTTTACGGGATGAATAGCGAAAGTGAATAGTAACTTTTCAAAAAAATGAAAAGTAACCTGAAAATGCAGGTTGTTACATAAAAGCCGAAGCCGGGGAAGAATTTTTCTACACTATTGGATCATGGTTGCTCAAATTACATTTTACACCCTTAACCTTATCCAAATTACATCCTAAGTCCCTATAACTAAACTTTGCCAAATTGGCAAAGTTAGTCCCTAAACCTAATTTACCAAACCTAGTTAAACCCTAAGATATCTAATCCAATCCCGACCGGATCCTATACTAGTCCAAATCCAATACTAAACCCAATACCTACCATCCTAGCCCACTTAAACAAACCAGCCCAATCACTAAAACTATCCTTACCTGGTTCATAACCCTCCTTATGGTCAACCCCCAAGTCAAATTAATATATTTATTACCCCTCCCAGTTTTACCCGCGCTTTAACCCTCCTTCCTCCCATCCTCATTCACCCACACGTCCCATCAA
Organism: Chrysanthemum makinoi; assembly: GCA_910596185.1. Taxonomy (NCBI): domain Eukaryota; kingdom Viridiplantae; phylum Streptophyta; class Magnoliopsida; order Asterales; family Asteraceae; genus Chrysanthemum; species Chrysanthemum makinoi. Next base: position 51,219,811 of record OU343224.1, read on the forward strand.
TTAACCCACCTTAAAAACTTCTAGAAAGAGCTGACATCATGTCAGATTGCCACGCTAGCAATCCCACAACACCTCATTGGTTAATTTGACGTGTACACTTAATCTAAGGGACGAAAATGAGTAGCTTATGATGGGATGTAATCAAACGGACAAGATTATAGATCCAAAGGCTTCCTGAAACCCTAGAAGACCTCCCCAAGCTCCTATAAATACCCCCTCATTTCAGTAATTTTTGGTTAATTTCAGTGTATTTCTTTCATTTAGCTTTGTAATATACTTTTATTATTAGTAAAATTCTAAGTTGTTTCAATTCCATTGTTATTTACATTTCTGTTTTTAATTGAGCTCTTAAATGGTTAAGTAAAGAAGTAATAAGCTGTTTATAAGCTCTCTACAGCTTAAATATAAGCTCATGAAAGCTTTCTAGCTTTTTGTGGGCTTTAGGTATCATTTTGTTCAAAACTTCCAAAAAGTAAAAAAAAAAAGTCAAAATAAGGGGAAAAATAAGCTAGATGATTAGCTAGATTGGGAAGAGCTTATATGCCTTTTACCAGCTTGTTTTTAAACAAGCTGGAGCTTGTTGAGAAGCTCCTCGAGCATAATTACCCTGTTTTGAGCAAGGGTTTAAACAAGTTCTTATTTAACCATTGAAACAACTTATTTACTACTTATATTAGTGCTTATTGTTTATTTTTACTCTTAATTTGCTTATTGGTTGCTTATATTCTTATTCATGCTTTTATTTGATCACTTGTTCTTAAATTTACATAAAACTATAAAAAAAAAAGCTAAAAAATATTGGTGATAAGTGTTTATCTTATTCATTAGCTTATTCTATGGTTGTTTGATGATTATTATAAGTCTTAGAAGTTACTTGAGTTAGAATAAGTTGATATCAGTTGAGTTTGAGGTCCTAATTAAGCTTAAATTGAAATTTGACATTTTTAGGGAGTGTTTGGTATATAGATAATTTTGGGTCAAATCAGTTTTTCGTAACTTGTTCCTTTGAAATTCAGTTTCAAATTAGTGTAATAAGTAGTATAAGAGTCATTTGAAGTAAATTTGTTTAGTTTTGAATTAATTGAGTTTTGTTTAAAAGTTATCTGTTAGATCAAAAGGTTTAGGGTCAGTGTAGCTAGCTTATCGTAGTAAGCTGTCATTGAGTCAAAAGTGCATGTCATTTTAAAGTCTATTTAGCTTTATGAATCTCTTATCGTCTTTAGTTTAGTAGTTTAGAGTCAAATTTGCAATTTACAAGTTTTCATAAAAGTCAAAATACTCAAAAATCAGTTTCAGTCTGTCTTATTTCCAACTTATTTTCTAGCTTTTATTAAAGGTCAAAAAGGTTAAAAATAGTTTTTAATAGTTATATGGTAGTAGTTCTTAGTCAATTCACAGCTTATAGAGTCTAGTTTAATTTTCTAGTAGCTTAATTTTCAGGTCTAAATCAGTGGGTTAGTCCAAATTTTTTAAATAGTTTGTTCAAATATGTTAGGATGTAGAAAATTCATTTTAAAGTATCGGTCACCCCAACTATAGTTTAGCATAAGATAGCTCGTAGACTCATCATTATTTAGTGAGTTTTTATTAGTATAAGTAACACCGTGGAAGAAGGACGGGTCTTTACCCACTGTATGCCTGATCCACTGCCTTAATGAGGGCGAAGTAAGTTGTATAAATAGCCCTCTCCCCACAAGGAGAGGGTTGGATGTTCAAAGTAATCTAAATGTGCAATTTTTGTTTCTCTCTCTAAAACATCTTAGTCTCTCTCTTTCTCCCTCTAGACTCACGTCCCAAAGCACTAATCATTTGTTCTGTTATGATATCAATAATCTTACAATTGGTATCACAGCCCATGGTTTGATTAGCTAGGTTGTATGTGCGTTTATCTTGGTGGTTTTAGATTGAAAAGTTGGTTTTGGAAGGTTTTTTGTCTCATAAGTGGCTTCCTTTGATTCTCATGTTTGTGGTGTTAAAGTAAGTGTTTTTAGGATAGTTATAACCTTCTAGGATCAAGTTGTGCAAAAGAAAACAACCAAAAACGTTCAAAAGGGTGAGTTTTAGGTGAAAAAAAGTGACTTTATTCTTGACTGCGATTTGACATACGGACATATTTCATAGATGCGTTTTGGTGGTACTTGAGTGCGTTTTGTCCTGGCGAAGCTGCGATTTGATCTGGGTTGGACTGCGTTTTCATTATTATATTAATATCGGGTTGCGATTTGTTAGGAAAAGGATAATAGTACGTGTACTGTTGAAAGCGAATTGCGATTTGTCAAGTAATGTGTTTTGTGTCTCTACATTTTGGATAGTCTGCGTTTTGTCAAGGACTGCGACTTGTTATTCCTACGTTTTGTTAATGCGTTTTTTCAAGGACTGCGACTTGTTATTCCTGCGTTTTGTCAAGGACTGAGACTTGTTACTCCTGCGTTTTGTCAAAGACTTGCGACTTGTCAGTGCATTTTGGTTTATCGGTGACTTGTCAAGTGTTGCATATTTTATCACTACGACTTATACTTTGATTCAAACGTCACCAAATCACAATTAAACAACAAATCACCTAATCCAAACATTCCAGTATCCCTTTTAACATACAATCACTAATCGATGAATCGATCTAACTTTTATCATAACACGTTCAAATTAACAACATCATGTCTTACACTCCTGATTCAGTGATATCAGAAGTACATAAATTGTACGATGCTGTAGACAATCATAAGACTATTAGTTATACTAAACGCTTAAAGATGATTGAATCAACCAATGATGATGTGAGATCTTCGTGCTGAGATTCAGAAGAGAAAGAAGTGCACCAGCTACAGTTACAACATGCTCTTGCACAGGAGAGTTGCATTGAACCTTTTCGACAACTTCATTCACACCTCACGTTACTTCGAACTGAAGACAGATACACAATGGGAATCGAACGAGCAGTTAATGCACTTTTCCATCAAGAATTATCAACATTCACGGGCACATTGTTTTTGAACTAAAAAAAATTGGAACAACAACTTGACAGAGAAAAGGTTCAAGAAGCCGGTTCCAAAGTTGCACTTCAGGTGATCAAGAAACAATTTTAGTCATTCTTCAATGGTGAATACACTATGGATTATGATGATCATATGACTGAAAGGTACTTCACGGATCACACTGGGATGGAAGCAAATGTGTTTTGGGAAACATTAATCCAACTCATAGATAATGTAAAGAAGTATATTGAGGAAGAAGCACTGAATGATGACAAGATGAATGAGTGTTGGGTGCAATTGAGAGATAGTAATGTTGAGTCGGGTGATTTATCAGTTGAAGGATCGGGTGTTGCTGAATGCAGAATATCAGAGACAGCTTAGATTGATGTAACCAGCTATTCAGTAACTCTTGTCACACAAGAAGTGGATGCAGCTATCCGAAAGGTAAATGAACAAGTATTAGGTGCTGAGGTACTCTTAACTGTTTAGTATGATGCATCTGCCAATATACTTGTGTAAACTGATCATGTCAATGAACATGACTTTGATAAATGTTCTGTGACTGAGGCTGAGTATGTGATAAAGTGTTTCAAAACTAATGATGTGGTTGAAAAGAAAATTTTTGATGAACTTTCAAACAAATTTCTACAACTTGAAAAACATTGCATTTCACTTGAGATTGCAATGGAAATTAAAGAAGAAAGTTTTCAATTTTACAAACCATCAAAAAACCTGGAACTTCCTGAATTCCATGAATTTTTTGAAATTAACACTTTGAAAGCTCAGCTTCAAGATAAAGACTCGACCATTTACAATCTGAAGAAACATATTTCTGTCCTGAATGACAAAAGTAATATAGTCAAGGTTAAACATTACATCGATGTAATTAATTCAAGAAACATCGAATTGGAACTTTGTATGGCTAGATTACTTAAATAAAATGAGACTTTGAAACGACATCACATAGACAAAAGTGAATCTGTCAAAGAAGCTAGAACTAAGTCTTTGGAACAAACAAACTCTTTGATAGCCAAAATTGATGATCTCAAAGCTCAACTTCAGGATAAGAGTTTCGCAATAGTTGCCTTAAAGAACGAGCTTAGGAAAACTGTAGGGAAAAGTATGAACACTAAGTTTACAAAACCATCAACCTTGGGGAAGCCAGTTTCACATCCCAATAGAGACTGGTCTATTGTTAGACAGCCTACTTTGTTTATATTCGAAAGACCAAAATCTTTAAAAACAAGGTTTGCCTTCCAAGTTGATGAGAACAAAGTTTTGTCAAAACCAGGCACTTCACAAGCTAGTCTCAAGAAAATGAAAGGTAATGCTCAGGCTAAGGCTCAGTCTTCTAAGACTAGGAATGTGAAAACGTCTTCTAGTGCACTAAAGAAGTCTTAAAATGCTAATCCCTCTCCTAAGAAAATAATTAACGATAAAACATAAAATCAAAAACTAGGAATAGGAATAAGGTTACATCTTCTACTGTGCCAAAGAAGTCAAACACTCCTAGATCTTGCCGTAAGTGGATACCAACTGGTAGAATTTTTAAGAATGTTGGAGTCACATGGATTCCTAAAAGCAAATTAACCACCAATGGCAACACTAAGGTTGATTGTGAAATTCCCAAAATTCTGGATACTGTTGCAGCTAACGCACTTAAATGCATACCTACTAGTGTTGTTAGTGCAGGTATTCCTCACTCATTTGCAGCTACATTGATCAATTCTATCAAGAAAAGACTCATGGTCTGGGTGCCTAAGGAGCAGAAGCCTCCTGGTTCAGGAGCTCCAGAATGTCAAAATTGATAAGCATGTACTATGATTCCTGATCACTTCAGCTCAGGACTCGTACCTTAACACACATTATTTAAGAGTATTTCCAATTATGGTATACTCTATACAGTTTTCCACGTTGTAAATATCTTATTCTTTGTGTTAGGTCACCATAAATGAACACATGTATGTGGATGATAGAAATGAGATGAGAAGGGAAGGTTGAACACAAACACACAATTATGAATAGAGAAAGGTTATGCGTAATATTGAAAGTGAACAACACCTCTCCAAGGAGAGGTTTACAATGTATTTATAGGGGAAGGGAGCTAGGGCAACACATCTAGTCCCTTATTTGGCCTTTTGGGCCCTTGCATAGGCCTATGGGCTTTCTACATAAGCCTATCACTTAATTACAAACATAAAAGCCATAAATACGCAACCTATTACAATGAATTAACTAGAACTTGATAATACTGTTTAGGAGTGGTTCCAACAATCTCCCCCTAAGTGTTAGTAATGAAGTAATAGAGTTGCTTGATGTCTTCTAGCATTCTTCTTTCTTGTGTGTAGAAATGCTTCATGTTCCAACAATCTCCCCTTAAGTTCAAGATCTTGTTTCTTTTGAAAGTATCAGCTTTGACGTCGTTGTATTCTTTATTCTTTGTTCTTTTGTTGATGTTGTGAAAGTATGTTGTTGTCTGCCATTTGTCAGCTCCGTCGTTCATGTGTCTCCACATCTTTCTCCACCATGCTCACAAGTCTTTTGACTTTGGATTACAGACGTGATGTAGTTCTCAAGTCTTTAAACTTTGTAGATTCTTTGGCTTTGAATAAGAATCATTTTGACTTTTGAGTTGCCTTTGATTTTGAAAGAACTTCATTTGTGATGTTGTTGGTATGAGCATGTGGAGAATGGCACGATCTCTCCTGGAACTTCGGATCTTCAATCCTGCATGTAGACAATTAGCAATAAAGTTCCCGACATAAGAGTTTGGACATTTTGTACGGACATATCCCAATTCGCTGGCGCGATCTTAGACGAGTCTTAAACCATATGGTCATTGGCATATCCCCGTACTCAATATCGTTACTCTGTCATTGTGAGTCACTGGAGTATACCGAAGTATCACTCCACAGCTGTAGACCATTTGAAAGCACCACGAACACTAAACGTAACCCACAAGGAGTTACCGAAGTGACCTGATGTCAGGGCTATTTGATGTTGACCATGGCAGGAGTTTCCATTCAATCACTAAGGATCATAATTTGTGAATCCCCTCATAATTGTTCCTGGAAGATTGCTAAGATCTGCTGGGACTCTAGAATGTTTCACTTGTGTTCTTAATGTTGAACGACAAGTGATGAAAAGTCAAGTGTTCCAAAGAGATATTTTGATGAATCTCGTGGCTCTAGACTCAATAGTGCACTTTGGTTTTCCTAAGCGAAGACTAGGGAGAGGGTCTCCTTCTTCAATACCAACAATCTCTAAGAGAAAGTCAATAGATTACGTAGGGTTCCTGTGAGAATGAAACAAGCTCTTTTGAGAGAAATTGAGTGGTTAATAAGGTTGAGTGCATTGCGACACTGGGTCCATGACGACTTAGACTTCAATACCGGTGTCATCTTGTGACAACCAGTAGCATATGAATTGGAGGGCCATTTATTTTCACCCTTTTCTTTAACTTTTCTTTTTAATTCTTCAACTCGTTATTTCTCCGATTCTCATTTTCTCCTTTTTCAATCATACCTAAGGAATTCAAAATACAAACTATTGGTGATGTTGATAAGGTTTTAAAATGTACCTTTTTGAGGGGTCGTTTAAGCCCTTATTTGATCACTTTTGTATCTGTTATTACTTAATATCGTTCCTTTTCACTTTTTAGGTATCTTGAAGGCAAAATGCTGGAATGACACTTATTCGGACGAAAAGGCGCGAATATACGAAGAAAATGGCCAAAGTCAAGAATCAAGACACTCAGGCTGCTAAAACTGAAGGGGACGGCCAGCACAACTAGCGACGCCGCCGTGACAACTTTGTGACGACTCAGTAGCCAAATTGCTCATTTACAAGTGACGACTTCATGTTTTAAAAGAGTAGGCGTCGCAATTCAGACGGCCTAGATTTGATCCGCACACGCCGAGATGAAGGGGACGGCCACAGGAATAAGGTGACGCCGCAAAGACTAACATGACCAAGACGAAACCCTAATAACGGCGAACCGACGCGTCACAAATCAAAGGTGACGCCGAAATTTGTAATCTTATATATAGAATCGAATTTTTAGTTTTAGTGTGTAGTATTTGGAGTAAAAACCTAAACCGAACCAAGGCTGTCTTGTATAGTATTTTAGGGTTCCATACCCTATCTTACATCAAGCTAAGTGTTTTACTTCATTAATTCAAGTATGTCTTCAATTAATTGTGTGTATGCTTGCATGTTTTCCATGTCCGGCTAAATTTACTTGTGTGTTTGCTTAGGGAATATGAAACTTAATTATTGAATATTGATTGGTTGTCTCTTATCTTAATTGTTAATGATCTAGTATTGCGATAGGTCATCAGTTGTGTAGTTAATGCTTGATTAATCTTTGTGAACCTTAGCTTATAGTTATCTAGAGTCATTGTAGGCTAAACCATCCGAAGAGTACCTTAGTGTTAAGTTTATAAATCCTAGAGATTTTGTAGGCAATAACCTTTGGTAGTTTCAAAGAGTTAGGGATAAACGCATACCCTACGACTTTAGACACACAACGATTAAGAATAAGGACGTGACAATTCAACCATCAATAGGAGATAATTAAGGAGTAATAAAACCTAAGTAAACACATCTTTAAATCATCATACGAGCACACAATAATTAGACATAGACTACCCACTAGATTAGATAATTAGACGAGTAGAGTAATCGGTAGAAATACCAACCCCCCAAATCCAAACCCCGAGATTCGAACCTTTCCATTTCCAAAAAACATAAAAAGATAAAAAATAATCTTCCTCAACCCCAACCTTAGCGTAGTAACTTCTCACTAGCATTCCTATTCCCCTAGAGAACGATATCAATTCCCGTGGCTTACCCTAATACTACACTACATTGATTTGGTTCACTACCTAGGGTGTTGAAAAACTTGCTCGACGAAAAAGAAGTTCCTTTGACCCCGAAAAACGCGTGTAGCGTTATCAAGTTTTTGGCGCCGTTGTCGGGGAATAGAATAGCTAGTTAGGAGTCCACCTCATTTAGGTTTCCTTGCTTGATTCCTATCAAGTAAGCTTTTTTCCCATTTTAGCTTCCTCGTAGTCTATCCCCCTTCTTCGTGACGTTTGTTCGTAACCCCATCACTTTTCATCATGGAAGGTGATAACCAACCACCATTCATCAACCTTCCACCAAATGACCCACCAAGAGGCCGTACTCTTGGTGAATACTCGAGACCAAGCCACCTAGGCTATAGGAACACCATTGAGCTTCCCAACCAAGCCCAAACTACGGCCCTGCGATTCGACACCATCCGGTTGGTGCAAAACGGATGTGCATTCCATGGACTTCGTTCCAAAGATCCTAGTCAGCATCTTAAGGACTTCCTTAAAATTGTCGATTCCATCGACCTCGATGCTACTACTCAAGAGACCACGCGTCTGTGTCTCTTCCAATTCTCTCTACAGGACCGAGCTAGTAATTGGCTTGAGCGACTTCCCGCCGGCTCCATCTCAAGTTGGGATGATCTCACCTCTCACTTTCTTGCTCAATTTTTCCTACCGGGGAGAACCACTAAGCTTAGGAATGATATCTTGATGTTCCAACAATGTCAAGGTGAATCTCTCTACGAAGCATGGAATCGATTCAAGGAATTACTCCATAAAGTCCCTCATCACGGCATTGATCTTTGGCTCCAAGTCCAACTCTTCTATGATCATGTCAACTTCCCCACCAAGCGATCATTGACCAAGCGGCCGGTGGAAAACTTAGTGATCGCACCGCGGAAGAATCATGGGGTATAATTGTTAGGAATTAGAAATTCCAGGTATTAAAGAGTCGGTCACCTCAAGTATATGTAATCGTTAGAAAGTTCGTAGTCATAGTAATATTAAGTTAAGTAGTATTTAGTTAAGTAACACCGTGGAGGACGGACGGGTCTTTACCCACTGTATGCCTGATCCACAGCCCGATGTGTGGCATTTTATGTAAGACTATAAATACTCTCTACCTCCCAAGGTAGAGAGTTGGAGCTCATAATAATATCTTTCACTTTCTCTCACTAAGTTCCCTAAACCTCTAACTTTCTCTCTCTAGAATTCCATCTATATGTTACTTTGTGTTATGGTTTGATGTGTATGTGAAAAGTTATATCTTACAATTGGTATCAAGAGCCATGGTTAGATCATATCTTGCACATCTTTGGATTTCTAGTGGTTTTTAGGTGGTTTTTGAGTTTGAAAAAGTTTAGTGGTTTTTGCATCATTTGATTGATTTCTAGTGTTAAAGTTTCGATTTTGGTTGTACTTTTGTGTTTAGAATCATCACAAGTGTTTAGGTTTTGATCTAGAAGGTTTGAATCATAGTGGTTGGGTTGTTTTGGATTGAAAAGTGGTGTTTATGTGGTTTTCATGCTAGCGACTTGAGCCACGGAAAAGTTTCTTCGTAGCGACTTGCTTCACAATTTTGTAGCGAGTTACGTGTTTGGAGCTAGCGAATTTACCTAGCATTTACAAGTACAAGTAGTGGACTCTCCACTACGGGTAGTGACTTGGTGGTAGCGACTTGGTTCAGAGCGAGTTGCTCTTTAGCGACTTGTATTCCTAGCGACTTGAGTAGCGACGCCAAAATTTCGCTAGCTTAACTTGAGGTTAGCGAGTTACTACTTAGCGACTTGCATTTGTCTAGCTTACTTGGGACTTAGCGACTTAGTGGTGTAGCTTAATTAAGCTGTTAGCGACTTAGTGCATTATCTTCTAGCTTACTTAGTGCATTATCTTCTAGCTTAATTTAGTGCATTATCTTTGCTTAACTTGGTTCAAGAATTCTTAGCGACTTGTTGACTTTTCCCGACAAAACTTCAAACGGCTATAATTTTTGATCCGTAACTCGCTTTTCGCCGCTTCTACCCATCAAAACGACCGTGAGAACGAGAAGAATGTCAATAATCAATCCTAAGTTCATTCGGTAAACCTTCGCGCTAAATCCGCTCAAAGTTATTGAGGTTTTATGTTTTAGACCTAAATTTCTGAAAATCGCGGCATAAACAACAATCCAAATCTCAACCAAACAACATCTCTGCTTATCCCACAAACAATCATAAGTCCTAACACAAAATTTTCTATCACTGTGTCGATCCATCAGCTATCTTAACACATTCCATTGGTCATTGCTTAACGGTTTGGTCTTGATTTAGTAAAATCTCGCGAAAGATTCTATTTCTCGGTTTAAATCATAGACTTGTAAAATCCCGTTCATTCTACCACATCATGTCTTACTCTACCTAATTGATTTCGTATGCTTAAATTGTATGATGTTGTGGACAACAATGATAAGTATGCTACATCAACGGTTAAAGATGTTTGAATTGAACAATGAGGATGTGAGATCTTCATGTTCTGAGTACAATGAGAATGCCACTCAAATGGAATGCAAAGATTGAGTCAGCCTACTTCATCTCATGACCTCATACAATCAGTATCCATGGCGGGGATCAACATGTAGTGCTCTTTTTCCGCCAGACTTACCTACATTGACAAGAAGCTTGCTGTTGAACTTAGAACACTTAAAGCTGCAACTTACCAATAAAGAGGTTCAAAAGGATGGTTCCAGTGAAGCTCTTCAAGTAATCTACAAACAATTTCACCATTCATCGATGGGGAATATTCGCAGACATTTATCAACACTTGACTGAATTTCCTTCAAAAACATACTGGAATGGAAATTGTGAATCATTGAGACATTTATCCAACTCATGGATAATGTGAAAAGTACATTGAAGAATCGCCAAAAGAATGAAGACGCGGAATGAGTGTCGCGTGCGCTTGAAAGATTGTTGTGATAAGTCAATGTATATGTTGAAGAATCTGTTGTGCCGAATGCGTAATGTCGCTGACAACAAAAATTGATGAGTCGGATAATGGAAAAATGGAATCTTCGTGCTCAAATTCACAAGAGAGAGAGAGAGGTGCACCGCACACAACTTGTGCAAGTTAATGCAAAGGAACGCTCCATGGAAGCTTCGGATGCACTCAAGATAGAGATGCACCCGCTCACAAACTTGCATGTCAATGCTCGGTAAGTTGCATGGATGTTTCCGCTGTACCTAGTTGTGCATCTTCTACTCAAAATGATGATTATGAACTGCATGAGTACGCTGCATTTGTGCCTGATGATTCCATTACCACTGAGCTTAACATATATAAGGATCAGTTGCTATTTATGAACAAATGCTAAGTTTGAGTTGACCACCGCGGAGCGTGAAATGGATGTCCAAATACGGACAACTATTAGAAAAAGTAGGTTTAGAGAAGAAGTATTAAAACAAGAGTTAAACTCCTTACAAGAAAAGCTTTCTAAAACCGCTAAGCAAAAACAAGAACTTCAAGAAAATGTTAAAATGCTTAAGCAAGAATTCAAGGCTAAGGAATCAAAACTTTTGAATGATTTTTCCAATCTAAAAACTTTGAAAAACAATATTGAAAATAAGTTGTATGCACAAGGAATACCATTCGACCGCCACATGATCACTAAGCATAGAGTCTTAAGCGATAAGCATAGCATTTCCCTTGTTGAGGAACCTAATCCAGAGGTAATTAAAAAGGCTAGAAATGCTCATAAGGTAATGTATGATGGTAATGAGATCCTTAAGCCTAGACAGAAACCTAGTTGCACTGAGTGCACCGGAAGATAAGAAATCAGATGAAGTCACTAGGGAGAAAATGAATAAGAAGCTAGAAGATCCCGAGTGTAAAAAGAACAAGATAACGATAAAACCCCATGATTACACTAAGGAAAATTGGATATCCTTAAACATGTTTAAGCCTCAGACTCTATTGACCCCCGAACAAGTGTTCTGGAAAAAGGATATGGACTTGCAAAAAGGTGAAAATCTTGTTGAAAAGAATCCCCCTTGTAGGAAATTCCCTAAAGCGACCGTGTATCCTCCAAATACACCAATGCATTTAGTTCCTAGAACTATTGCCACTAAGAGCAAGACCTTAATCAACCAATATGTTATTCTTCAACTATTTACCGATTTTGAGAAAACTTGTAAGAAAAGGATCACACCCACCGGGATAATCAAGGGAAAGGGGTTTTGAGCAAATGAAAGAATGTTATTTAACTGAGGTCATGCCTTTCTTTAAACAACTAAAAGATCATTTTGAGAGTCTTACAACGGGGACAAAATCATATTAAAGAAATGGAAAAGGAATTTGATGCAATGGTAGTTGAAGTTAGTGATTATGAGCCTGCACTAAAATATAATGAGATTGAGAGGAAGAACTTGCATACCTTAAATGAGACTCTTATTAATGAATGTGTTGCTCAAGATATCTTTTTCACCGCTTCAAATTGCTCTATTAATGCTTCCAAATTTCATGAACTATCTCAGGCCCGAAAGTCTCCCATGATCGTGTCATTGAGCTTGAAAAAACTAATTCTGAACTAAACGAGAAAATTGAACTGATGATCACGACAATTTGGTTAAACATTTTTCTAAACTAGAAGTTGAGCATTTTAATTTACAACTCAAATATCAACATCTCAAAGAAAATGTCAAAACTTCATATATCAAGACATCTTCGTGATGCTCCGAGTTTGATGCTTTCAAATTAACAAACGTGATGAATGTGATTCAAGCTCGTAACACGATCGTAAAGTTGAAAGCCCAAATCTCAATTAAAGGGTCAAACGAACAATATGACAGCCCCAAATGCCTCCTCCTTTAGATTCTAATTTCAAATTTTCATCTTCAAAACCTAGTAAATGCTTTACAAAAGGAAAACGAAAGTTTTCTAGAAGAAAATGAAAAGGTTAAACGACATTTTAAAGAGTTATATGATTCAATGAAAGTCACCCGTGACCAAAACAACGAAAAATAACGTCTTTAAAAAAGGAAATTGAGAGTCTGAGAAGTCGTGGAAATGGGAAACCGCCACTTGTTTTCAATAAGAATGTTGTCTCAAAATCACCCTTAGATTGCAAATACACCGTGATGCTTAAATATATTCCTCCTCATCTTAGGAATAATGAACATGCTTTTCATGACTACTGTGCTCACCTTAAGGATAGTCTAGAATGTCTCCGTGAGATTGTCGAAGAGGATTTCATTAACAAACCTCTTGATAGTGAAATTAGGTTTGCTTGCCTCCAGGCCAAACGATCTCAAGAGTCGCTTGAATGTGTAATTGCAACATGTCCAAAACCCTTGGAAAAAGGCAAAGGCGGAAGCCTTGTTCTATGCCTAGTGCCAAACAGAAATGTCTCTATGCCTAAAGCCAAGCATGTGACCCTTGATATGTCTTGTTCCATATCTAAATTCAAGCAAGCAACCCGTGATGTGCTCCTAGAATTTCGATCCCAAAGACTTCTAGACCGTGAATGCGAAAGTAGTGAAGCCATGTAATGTTCCCATCACATTTCTACAGATGTTAAGATTGACACTAAAGCTAGCGGGTCAAAACCTAGAAGCTATGCAAAGAAGGATAGGATTACGCAAACAAAAAGTGTTCATGATAAGGAAGTGAAAGAACACCATAGGGACAAGAAGTTTGATTTGAACAAAAGAATCGCGGTTAGTTCTAGTATTAGCTCTAAGCTTACTAAAATTAATTCGAGGCCTTATGTCGCTTGCAAAACATGCAAAAAATGTTTAATTTCTGGTAATCATGATAAATGTGATGTGTTATTTCGAGGTCTAAGATTCATAACCCAGCTAAGAAAGTTTGAGAGCTGTAAACAGATTAGCAATCCCGAAACCTGTGGAAGGTTTTTACCAATGTAGGATTTCAGTGGAAGCCAATGTGTCGAATATTCACGTATGGCAAACCTTGCCCCTTAACTAGATCCACTATGCCTAGAGTAGTGCCTGTTAAGGTTTGGAAGCCAACCGGTAGAATAATCCCATTAAGCACAAAATGTCCCTCGACTAAGTCCGATGCTTCTACTAGTTTAGCTCCTAGTGACAATGACATTGCACCTAGGGTTTCTCACGATTCAAAGATTGTTTGGGCACTAAAAGGACCCCATGAGCACGGGGATCCAATGTTTCCAATTCTATGTTCGTCGTCATATCCAAAGCAGTCGCATAAGTCGCCCCTTGGTATTTGATTCGGGCGCTCTAAACATATAACCGCTCTAAACAATGACGCCCTGCTCACACGCCTGTGCCTCAGACTCCAAAGAAAAGAAATGTGTACGCTTCAAGCGCATTATCTTCTCAAGAAGAGAAATCTTCTTATGACGCCTGCTCACATCGGGCCAGCCTCGTACTTCATCATTATGGTGTCCGCAGATAACACTTCAGCCCCGCTCTTCAAAGTAAAGAAAAGTGTACGTCATACGCTTTATCTTCACTAAAGAGAAATTCTCTTATGAATGGCCATACTCATCTACATTCTTCATCAACAAGCTTCATGTTTTTCCACGCTCATTCATTCATCAAGTGGATCTACGCTCATTGGTGTACTTATTCTCTTGTTAAATCAAAAATGGCAACTTCTGATGCAATTTTCGGGGGAGTAAGAGCTGAATATACTACATGATGATGGATGCTTGAATAATGGTTATAACGACTTAATTTTGATGATAATGAGTGTATATTCTTTTGATGAAGAGTGAATATACTAAGGATAACTGGATTCATTGTTTTGATTTTTGATGACTCTCCTCCAACGCCTAATGCTTTACTTACTATGGATAATTGGGAATCAATATTTGGGATTCATTGTCTTTCAAAGATATGTTTGATGAGTACTTTAACCTCCGGACGCATGTTGATCATCCTTCTAAGCTCATGCTCGTTTCTATTGACTCAACCGTTCACCATCTAAGAAGTACTTCTTGGAATTCTCAAGAAACCTTATCTCCAGCTATTTCACAAGGCGCTTATAATGACTATCATGATATTGTAAGTTGCATTATTGAATAATGATCCGCTTTTGGTATTCCTTTGCCAAATCTTTACGGATTATTGTTCCTCTCATTGTGCACGCCATAAATCAACCACATGAACATTAAGGAAAATGACTACCTATTCGCCAAGAAATTTGTGGTGAATCTTCCGTGACGGCCTCTACATGTATACCTTTAGGAAGAATGCATTAATGTCGAGAAATCATTTGTTCCGGTTCATTCAATGGATCGACGTACATCCGCTTGTACGCCTATGTGGGCATTTGACACAAGTTCCATTACTTCAAAGTTAATCAATTATCACTTATTTGAGATTGAAGTTAAAATTCACAAAGGCGAGCTTAAGATGCAAATGAATGGAATTCTTCTTCGCAAGTTTGGTATATCGCTTTCATCAAGGTCACTTCAAATTGTCTACATATGGGTTGATAAAGATAGAGAGAGTTTCATCAGTAGTGGTCCTATGGCCCTGAACAACCCAGCTCGGACCCGACTTCAAATCAGCCCAATTGGTTCATCCCTTGTTCCAAACTCTTCTTTAGAAACTCCATATGTACCTCCATCTGAAGATGATTTAAAGAAATTGTTTGATCCAATATTTGATGAACATTATGAGCCGTTAATGAATGAAAAATTCTACTCGCAGGTCGCCATATTCCCCGTGAATGAAGTCAATCCTTCAATCTCAATATCATTAAGTCAAGAGGCCACGATCACTCACCCTCTCATCAACAAATCATCAAACTTATGTACATCATGGAACTATGTCCGTATCAATAATGAAGTTAATCCCTTTGCTACCTCAAGATGCTCCATTTGAAAACATATTTGCTCCTGAATCTTCATCAACCATCTTCTTCAGAGACATCGACTCGCTACTTCAGCCTCAAACCACGCCACATGAACACCTTCAGAAATGGACTCACGATCATCCATTGGACAACATCATTGGAAATCCTCTCATCCCTGTGATCCACACGGAAACAACTTGCAACCGATGCCTTATGGTGCTTCTTCAACTCCGACTCTCTAAGATCGAACCAAAAGATGTTAAAACCGCCATGAATGAAGACAAACCGTTCAATGCCATGCAAGAAGAAATTCATGAGTTTGATCGGCTTGATGTATGGGAATTAGTACCGCTCCGACTGCTATGATCACTGCTCTAAAGTGGATCTTCAAAGTGAAACTTGATGAGCATGGTGATGTGTTAAAGAACAAGGCTCGATTAGTTGCTAAAGGATACCGTCAAGAGGAGGGTATAGACTTTGAAGAATCTTTTGCTCCTGTTGATCAAATCGAGGCAATCGTAATCTTTTGGCTAATGCCGCTAGTAAGAACATGGTAGTCTATCGATGGATGTGAAGACGGCATTCCCGAACGGAGATCTTAAAGAAGTCGCCTACGTCACCTGAAGGCTTTGTGAATCCGAGCATCCTACCCACGCTTATCGCTTGAAGAAGGCTCTTTATGGTTTAAAGCAAGCTCCAAGGGCATGGTATGATACGCTATCACAGTTTCTTCTATCTACCGATTCAAAGAAAGGAGCAGTTGATCCAACATTGTTCACCGTGAAGTCGCAAACATTTAATTCATGTTCAAATTTATGTTGATGATATTATTTTTGCCTCGACTGACCCCAATGAGTGTGACCGTTTTTCAAATGAAATGAGTTCAAATTTCAAATGTCAATGATGGGACAAATGTCATTTTTCTTGGGATTACAAATTTCACAAAGTCCCTGAGGCATTTTCATAAATCAATCTAAATATGCAAATGAGATTTTAAAGAAATTTTGGATTTGATTCATGACACTGCTGACACTCCCATGATTGATCGAACCAAACTAGATGAGGACCACTTAGGGATCATGATTGACCAAACAAAATATCGTAGTATGATTGGATCCCCGATGTACCTCACGCCTAGTAGACCGCATATCTTGTTCATGCTTGCATGTGTGCTAGATACCGTGCTAAGCCTACTAAAAGCACCTTGAAGCGTTAAACGGGTCTTTCTATTCCAAGGAACCATCAATATGGGACTTTGGTACCGAAAGACACCGTATGTCACTAACAAAGATAGCGCGATGCGCATCATGCATGTCAAGATACCGGCACGTCCTGAGGTGCTCGCTTTTGGGTGATAAGCTTGTGAGTGGTCTTCAAAGAAGCAAATGAGTACTTCTATTTCTACGAGGTTGAATACATAGCCATGTCATCTTGTTGTGCTCAAATCCTATGGATGAGATCCCAATTATCTCACTATGGCTTTAAATTCAACAAAATCCCTCTCAGATCAGGATAATAGTGCTGCTCTCTCATGCAACAACATCAACACTCAAGAGCAAAGCACATCTAATATTCATCATTTCATCAGGGAACAAGTGGAAAAAGGTGTGGTGGAACTCTATTTTGTGAGGACTAATATCGCTTAGCGTACATCTTCACCAAAGCTCTTCCAAGAGAACGCTTTGAGTTTATCTTCGACTTGGCTTGAAAAGTCTTCAACCGTGAACACTCAAACGCCTTCGTGAGGAAGACGAGGAGTAAAGGTCTATCTTCATCTATCTCTTGTAAATATTTATTCAAAAAAAAAAAAAAAAAATACAAAATACAAAATTTAAAAAAACTCTCAAAAATCAAATAGAAAATTATAAATCTTTCAAAATCCGTAAAAAAAAATCTAAAAATCTTCAAAAATATTGTCAATTTGTCATGTTTTTTCTCGGTTCGACATAATTCATGTTTGTGTCTGCATTCAAAGAATGACACCGGACTTTAGATGTTGTCTCAATTTAAAAAAAAAAAAAAAATATATATTTTGGGAGAAAGAGAAAAATGGTTTATTGTCATTTTCGTGCAATAACCCTGTTTTAAAAGAAAGAACAGAGCCATGTTTTACCATGTTTTCAAATTCCATGCTCTGATTCTATAAACATTTATCTGTTGAAAACTAAATGCTTTGAAAAATAACTCTATCTCTATTTTTGATAATCATCGACTTATTGTCTGTAAAATCTCTCTCAATCAACAACCTATGTCATTGATTGAGGGGAGAATGATTTCAATTAAATTAAAAAGTTATTTGGCATTAAATTGTTTTCAAAAGATGTACATGCATGTTTAACCAATGGAGTTTAAAATCTCAACATCCGATCCTTATCGCTTAAAACGCCATAATCAAGTCACAATTCTCCTTAAAAGCTTTCAAAATCAATTTAAATCTACAGCGATCACAAATCTCAAATGATTTGATAATTGTGATCGGGGAGAAGTGTGATTTAAATAAGATTTAAACCGATAATCGTAAATGGTTTCTAGTGATTACATGTTTGCCTCCCCTAGTGACAAACGATTTCAAATTTTCCATGCACATTGAGGGGAGCATCTATAATTTGAAACGTGATCATTTATCTCAATGTGTGTTCCCCTAGTATGTAAAACTCCTTTCAAACCTAGAAGCACATATTGAGGGGAGCAAAATCATGAAAACCTCATCCTTCCCCAAAATGCTTTATCTACTTGATTCGATTTGGGAAGTGATGTTGATATTTTTTAGAAAATGGTAATCAAAGAAGTTAATTTTTTCTCTTGCCTCCGTGTGCAAAACATTTTCAAATACTTGATGCACATGTTGAGGGGAGTTCTCGTTCTAAAAATATCAAAAACAATTCGGGTACAAAATGCTTTGATAATATATCACAAGTATCTCGATTGATTTTCAAATGGTTTTCAATTGGTTCCAATGGCAGATGAACAATACCAAATAGACTTACCAACTTTACTTTATGTAATGTGATATAAGGATGATAAGGTTAGGTTTGTTCCCATGATCCGCAGAACGGAGGGATCTACC
>OU343224.1:51238626-51380613 GCA_910596185.1 Chrysanthemum makinoi
CATTTACATGATCATTTAGACTATTCGCATTTAGCATGAAATTTTAGAACCCTGTCGCGTTCGGACTATAGTATCAACAATTGAATCACGAGGACGTGATTTCTCCTCGACACAGGGAAGAATGTCACAATTCTCAATTTTCGGTCATTTCTCAAATTTACTATTCATATCGGGAATTTACTATTCACTGGTTACTATTCATCGTTTTTGAAGTCGAGTCGATATTTTGAGAAGTATTTCAAAATTTTACTATTCACAAAACACTATTCATTCCCGGAGAAAAATTTATATTCATGATTTTTATTCATCATTTTTCGTAAACTAGGTTTACGAGTATCAAATTAGCGTAACCGTAAGGGTGTAGGTGCGTATTCATGAAGCATCATTGAGAACATTTCATATAGACTAGAGTTAGTCTGCATATCATCAGTAACGTCATTTTCATATTAGTTCATGCATGCGTTTACATATTTCATTAACGTATATTTTCTATTAAATAAACGCTATCGTACGATCATTTATTTTGAACAATTGATCCGCCACTTCCAAAAATTATCCTAATATATTTTTATACTCATTTTAAGACTATAAAAATTATATTATTAGTTTACCCGATGTTTTGAAATTATTTTGTATATATATTGTTATATATATATATTTACGATGGTTTTCGTAAATTTAATTTGATAATTATTTATTCACTCAATTCTTGCGAGAAATGTATTTTTATAATTTTTATGACTTTGATATATTTTATTTTGTTCCGTTAAAATTAATTTCTAGTTAACGCTACACTAAATACCTAATTATATTTACAAAATATACATAATACTTTAACTTAAAATGCATTTAACATCAAAAATGCATTTAACATCAATAACTCATCAACCCTCCCCAATATAACCCCTGGCCGACCTCCCCCCCCCCCCAGTCACCAATTACTTTGTAAATATGTTAACATAATTGGACACCTACACATATTAGTTAGATATTTTACATAATATACTAGATATTATACAAAAACTCATACTCTACACTTTCAAAAGGTGAAAAAAATGAGAAACCCTCTCCTCCCATTGTGGTGATCGGCCAAGGCTAGAAACACAAGGAAGAAGCATAAAATTTTCAAGATCAGGTGATTAACAACTCTAGTATACTTCTTTTTTAAGGTTTTGCAATAAAAACCTAGGAGTATTTAGGAAACCTAGTCACTTAAACCTCATCAATCAACTAGTAAGCTTTTCATGATCTTTACTAGTCTTTCATAATCTTACTTGAGTTATTTTTATCATCCTACTACGAAACATGCAAGTATTATGTGATTCATACCACTTTTATTTGTTTTTATTACTTATTATGAGTTATAATCATCCTATAATTAATCCCTTGAAACATATCATTGTTGATGATATTTAGGAACCCATGACACCCTAAGAAGGTTTATGGTAGGTTTAGAATAGATTTGGTGTTGATTTGAAGTGATTGAAACAAGTATTACGCAAGAAAAATCATTTTCGACAACTATAGATTGTGGTCTGATCGTTTTTGCAAAATCTGGAAAATTCAGCTGGTCATGAAGTATTTTGGGTTATATTTCCAGAAAATATACTTTTAAACGAAACCGTGGTCGCTTGAACGGGTTAAAACGGATTTATAACGAAGGAGATACGCTATTTTCAAGTTTAGCGGCAAAAACTATATTTTCTGAAAAATGGTAAGCTGTCAAGTGTTATTTTAAGGGCAAAAATGAGTTTTAAACATTGTCTAAATGAGTTGATTTGTCAAAAATATACTAGTATACATTAATACGAAGCTAAGGATATATAAAACGTAGAAAACGGACTTATAACGACTAAGTTATACACATTCTAAATAAGGATATCGTAACTATATTTCACAAGTATAACACTTATATATTTTTACTAGACCAAAGTGGTCATCGCTAGTGACCATGTTTGGAGTCATTTTTCATATCGATAGAATGCTTTTGAGAAAACGATGTCTTCAAGTAAAAGTGAGTTCGCCTATTCCATTTTCCAAAATGTTTAACCGTTTGTCAAGCGAAGTTATAATGAATAATTTACGATCACTCAAAAATAGTCATTTTCATGAATTGTCCAAGTGTATTGTTTTACGACGAAAAACTATAATTTCTTAAAAAATCACTAAATGACTATTGTAGGATATCATTTCAACTTAAGTACTTGTAAAGTAAATTATAACTTGAAAAGACGTTATAAACTTATTTTTCGACGATAAACTTTATTTTTCAAAAATGCACAAGTGGTATGGATATCATATGAGTTGCATGCACGACATTGTTTCATGACTTACATTAGAACATATCATTCATATTAGGTTGCAGATAGAGATTGCACCTCATTTCTGTGTATCAACTTTTGTCATCATAATCATTGTATCAGGTGAGTTCGTAGCCCCACTTTTACTCGTTTAATTGTTTTATAAACTCTTCGGGGGAGATACATGCTCAACTACTTGCTTTTACTTTACACTTATATGAACTTCGATACCTGTTGTTTCACTACTTATGCTAGTAAGTAGATTATGGCCGAACTAAATTGATCACTATGTTATGAACACTATTAATTGAATCACTTTCTTTGATTTTGAACCCTTCGACATGTATATTTGAGCTCTTTTAAATTGATTTGGACCCTTTAACATATATTTGAACACTTTAACTTGATTAAATTCTTTTGACATATAATTAATCTCTTTTAACTAAATTTAATTCTTTTGACATATAATTAATCTCTTTTAACTTGATTTAATTCTTTTGACGTATAATAAATCTCTTTTAACTTGATTTAATTCTTTTGACATATAATTAATCTCTTTTAACTTGATTTAACTCTTTTGACATATAATTAATCTCTTTTAACTTGATTTGAACATTTTGACATATAATTAATTTCTTTTAACTTAATATTGAACCTTTTGACTATTTTGAACTTGTTTGACTTTATATTGAACCCTTTGAATATTTTGAACTTGTTTGACATAATATTGAACCTTTTGACTATTTTGAACTTGTTTGACGTGATTTTGAACACTTTGGCTATTTTGAACCTTTTGATATTATTTGAGCTTTTTGACTGTTTTGAACTTTTGAACTCGACTTAAACTCTCGAACTTAATTACGAACTTTTGAATGGAACTCTTGAACTTAATTATGAACTTTTGACTGGAACACTTGAGCTTAATTACGGACTTATGACTTGTTTGAACTTATTGAATCGTACGTGCTATGACCTAAAAGTCTCGCCTTATTGGTGGAGCATGCAAAGTCTCCCTATGTGAATGGAGCAACACTATAAAGTCTCCCTATGTGAATGGAGCAGCACTATAAAGTCTCCCCCTATGTGAACGGAGCAGCACTATAAAGTCTCCCATGTTCGGAGCAGCACTATAAAGTCTCCCTTGTTCGGAGCAATCTTTATTTATTATATACGTGGTGCTATACTATGAACTATTATGATAACGTGTACGTGACTACTAGACATACTACTTTTGGCAGTGGGTTGTGAACACACAGGTTACAAGTTTTGTATAGGCGGAACTTGGAACTGAGTGGATTTACAATGCCTTTGCTTTGTGGACTATTCTAAATGACCAAAAACTTTGCCTTTGCTGCATGAGCGTTCTTTAAAAGCTTTTCATTTTAGACAAACTCTATGAACTCACTCAACCATTGTGTGGACACTTTTTAGCATGTTTTATCTCAGGTATCTAAGGCTTTCACTTTATGGCATGCATGTGGACTTATCATAAAGTCGCGGTGTCGACGCGTCTCACATATATTTTATGCATTTAACTATCGTTTGATTGTAACAAACTCATTTTGGTAGATTGGAAATTTTGGGGACCTATGTTTTGTAAACTTTGGCTATTTAATTATTGTTGTTTGCTTGGGTGTGTTCTTTGGTGATGGCTTATGTTCTATTACCGGGTTTATTAACCTATCAGAATGTGTGATGAGAGAATAAACACTACTGGAAATCCCTCGGCCTTTAGTCTGTTGAAGAGTAAATTCAGCCGCTTGATGTTCAAGTCTCTTCTGCTTCAGTTTTTTCCTAAATTGCTTATCTTCATCCATTGAGTCACACTGGTTATCATCTAATTCCGGTTCTTCTAGAGGTTTCTTCCCTTTGTCTGTCTTGGTCTTACTATCTGGGGAGTCATACTCATCAATGTCCTGGAAGTGGTCCTCAAGAGAAGGACTATCAAGCTTGTCCTATTTCCCTTGTTTGACGGTTGTGTCTTCAGTACGCTCCTCAATGTACGCAGTGACTTCATCAGACTTGGTTACGGAGTCATCATCTGGTTGAGATGATGGCTCAGGTGAAGGTTCCTTCTTGACAATGTTAGCTGGAATCCATCCCTTGACTTTCCTTGAAGATTTCTTTGACTTAGTCTGTGTACTTCTAGCACTTCCAGCTTTACGTGCTCTGGTCTTGGGCTTTGGAGCAATTACCTCATCTAAGAACCTAACCTTCTTCACCTTGACATCCTCAATGTAATAAATGTATGAAGTGTCAGCTTTAACCTTGTCGGTGAGTAAGCAATCCGGAAGAACAGCACCTTGTTTACAGGTAGTTGTCTTCTTGACTCTTACATCCTTGAGTGTAGGCTCATTGATCATGGTGTGTGTGTTGGGGTCGTTAAGACGCTTAGGAATGTCTTCGTGTTTCCTGAGGATGTTGTGGATGATCAGTTTAGTGAAACAAATGAAGGGAATCCTAGGACCTTGCTTCTTCAGATGTTACATCAAATCCTCCCAGATGAGGCTAGCGAAGTCATTGTGGTATCCATGAACTAATCCCCAGAAGAACTGCAGATGCATCAGTTCTGGATGTTCATGGCCGCTGTCCCTCCCTGAGACAGACTTGGTGACCATTGGGTAGATGGTTCTCCAAGGTTGAGGGATATTCTTAACATCGACTCTTGAATAGGTAGATATGATCCCAGAAGCCTCATCGTACCCAATATTTACCAGGAATTCCAGAATCTCATCTTCAGCAGGAATGTTGACATAATCAGCTTCAGAGTTAATGGCTGGAAGTTGAAGAGCTGCAGAAAGATCATCTACGGAGACCATGATCTCTTTTGTGTCTAGTTTAACCTTGACCACATGATCATCGGCAGTCCTTTCTATGGTATACCAGAACTGGTGTATTTAGAAATCTGGAATAGATATTGATCTTGTAAGCATGGATCTAAATGGATGATGCAGAAGGACGTCCACAACAATTCTGCAGGATGATTCAGCACAGGTGAAATTATTGAAGTCGACTCTGAGGTTGTTCTTGCTGATGATTCTGTCATATCCTGGTAGGAAGGTGTTTGCCATTGTGAGTTCAACTAGGGCATCGATGTTTTCTTGATTGACAGCTATTTTGTGATCTGAAAGTTATTACACAAAAGAACAAACATATGGTGATGTGCTACGTGTGTACAAGTTTTAAATTTATAAAAGATGATTTACCAATTCTACCAATAACACATACGAGCAAGTGCAGTCATCCGTTATAGCAAGATTTTGAAAGTAAGTCGGGATCGTTCGCAGGGATTTGTGAGTGAATCGAATTAACAAGCATAAAATCAACTAAGGCAATCCAAAAGCAAAAAATAACGAGAATAGATATAATGAAGTTCAGATGATTAAGAACTACACTTGCTTAAACTAGTTTCTTATCCTTGATTAGTATCATTGTGTTAACCTCTTCAGAACATGTTGGTTATGATAATTAGTTGGTGTACTAATCTATTGTTCTTACAAGTTAAACCTTCGTCAAGATTTTAGTTTATAAAAACAATCATTAAGTTTAACCAATCAATTCAGGATCAATTCAAGTTTCATAAGTTTACTTTCATAAACTTAAACACAAAAACATTCGTTTGTCTTATCAAATTTGCTTAAGAAATGATCAATACAAAAGGTAACCGATTATAGACAAAATGTTACAATTGATTGTAAACAACTAATCTTACGACCTTTTTAGATGTTTCCAATCAATCCAACTTGATAATCAAAAGCGTTCTTATTACAACCACACTTTAGTTTCTTTGTTTGATCAAGAATAATGGGTAAAAACAATCATCCATAGACAAAATGATTATAACTAGTTGAATAACAATAAGTTCTTTCGACCTTTACAAATACTAACAACTAGTCAAACTTTATTAACAAATGTCACTATGAAACTTAAACAAAATTGGATCATAGAATCAACTTGAAATTGAATTAAAACATATTAACACAATCATAAACTAATCATAAGATAATCAACATCATTTAAGCAAGTGCATATAGAAACTAGCCACTCATGGGAAACATAAACATAAACTCAGAACTTTTAACATTAGAAAAAATGATTAAGAGTCTTACAATAATTGGAATAAGATTAAAAATGATTGAGTAATGATTCCCAAAGTATTGGTGTTGACTTCTCGATGGTTTGACCTCCAAATGTTGACTTTTTGGACCTCCAAACTTTCCTGGACTTCTAATGACGAATTTGAGAGCCAAAAGGGATGTGTTTGATGAGTAGAGAGTTTTATTGAAGTTTGTGTTTTCAAATGCTCACAAGAGGTCTCTATTTATACTAGTTCCGAGGCCTAGGGTATTAAATGTTGAACTTGGCCTCAAAGGAGCTAGGAAGGGACTAGAATACACCAAGGGAAGGACCTAGAAATTTTTGGATGCAATGGGGAATCTTAGTGATGAAGAAATTGAAGAACAGGACTCTTCATCTGATCGGTACCTTGTCCAGCCGATCGGCTGGTCATTTGACACCTACACAGCCGAATCGGTTGCGGGCTACGACCGATTGGCTGGTCCGTCTTCAATGGTCCGAATTGGCATTTTCCAGCCGAATCGGTTGTGAGAGCGACCGATCGGCTGGTCTTCCTGAAGGACGGAACTTGGACTTTTTGCTTGATTCTGGCTTGTGGAACTTGGTTCTTTATTCAACTTGATCTTCTACGATACTTGAAATGCTGACTTGTGCTTCACATGCTTAAATGAAACGGAAATCTTCTTTTATCGAACATTCTTTAAATTTTCCTTCCGTTTCCCTACACACTTGGTTATAAATACTAGAAAAAATCTTTTGATGCGATTAAGCACTAAAAACATATGAATATAACCAAATAACATATACAAAAGAACGAATAACTCTACTGAAAACATGTACAATCTGAGCATTATCAAATTCCCCCACACTTAAACTTTGCTTGCCCTCAAGCATATCTAGAATCAAAATAAAATATCCACTAGTACAAAATTATGATTAAGAAAAATACGATGGAAATCTACCAAGTACAAGTACAAGATAAGATTTATCAAGTTAGCTTTCAAGGGTGGAAATCCAAGATGTTTGACGATATCCAATGATTTTCTTGCATGATTAACAATTCGAAACACATCACGAAAAAGGAACGAAATATAATTCACTTAATCACTCAATTTTTAGTGGAGTAACAAGATAAATCACACTCATTGCTCAGTCATGATTAGATTATTACCATAAGCTTGTATAAGAAACAAAACTCCACCGACGTGGCGTGAGCACCAAGTGAAAACATCTAAAGAGGACTTTTATTCGGGTTGAAATGTTAGGCTTGGGGAAAAGGGTATGGATAAGGCATGGGAATGTTTATGAAATTGGTGTTAAAAGAAAAATAGGATCAAGTCTAATACCCATGTTGCTAGTTACCTAACAATCCGTAAACCAGTAAATGATTATAGCTTCAATTTTCTTCAGATTTCCACAATTCTTCGCATTGATTCGCCATAACAACTTCCTTTGAACATAGTGCATTAACTAACACTTATTACATAACTTTTTTTTTAATATAAACTCCTTTCGTCGAAATGGCTCATACAAATGACAAAGTGCGGTAACTCATAATCATCTAGACAATATTCTCATACCAGACGACTAGCAACCAACCGTTTAGACATTGGCAAGGGTTAGGCAAAGGCTTAAAGTGTAAAATATTTTTGTATTTTCTGGATTTATAAAAAATGAAAAGGATGGCTCAAAGGGTGTAACTAAGGGTATCTAGCGCTACAAATGGGTCCATGTGGGTGATTAACTAACCGATGTGGCTAGTTAATATATCATAATATGAAAAATGGAAGGCCATTTGGGTTAAAATCCTAAGGTGCCTCTTTATCACACGGAGTCACTTATATCACACGAATGGGATCTCACTGCGGTCTGGTAATGATTTACAAGTACAAGTTCTAGAATAAATAAAATCACTGGCACACTCATAGCAAAAGATCCAAGCATAAAAGATGTATGCTTAAATAATATAGGCTCAAATCCTCACAATTTTAGTGGAAAGGGCTATAATATGTGCTACCAAATGTTATCGATCCTAGAATGGATTGCAATATTAATCAGAACACATCTCAAATTTTCAAATATTACCAATTTTACATGTGGATTGATCCAGATACTCTAATATATTATCCTAAAGGCGTGAAAGTAAGTAGATCACAAGGGTAAACAAAATTTTAAATTTAAGCTTAAAAACTCTAATTTTCCTATTCACCCCCCCCCACACTTAAGTTAAATATTGTCCTCAATGTGAAAAACAAACTTCAAAGTATAGAAATAGGGAAATAGGTATAAAACCAGATATTCCAAATGAGTTTTTCAGCTTAATTTCCTTCGATCCAAGCATCCACTGGAGTAATCATTACCTGCAAAAATCTTATACACAAACAAAAAGAGTTTTATTAAGGTGTGGCACCCCCTACACTTGAGTTCAACCAAAGGTTTAAACTTTGGGGCGTGACCACAATAAATCAAATATGAAACACGCGGGTTGCCTCCCGAGAAGCGCTTGTTTTATTAACGAGTCATCAGCCTGACTCAAAGTTTCCTGAATTCACGTGGCTGCAGTTACAGCTTTGAATTTCTTTAAAATTTTGGGAATATACATGAATTCTTAACCAGTCGCATCAAGATCTCTCCAAATGAATTCAGTAGATGGTTTCCAAGGGACACTTTGTGCTATTCCTTCTGGAAAAGGTGCTACGAATGTGATGGTTTCGAATTCATCTTCAGGAAAAATTCCCTTAATTGAAATTTCATTCAATTGCTCCTTATCATAGTATAACTTCGATGCCCATTAACAATAAAACTTCCACCGTTTTTGTCATAAAGTTCGACAGAACCGGACGGATATCCATGTTTTATGATATACGGTCCGAACCATTTCGGTTGCAGCTTAGGAGCTTTGAATTTGAATTTCATGTTGAAAAGTAGAACCTTATCTCCGGCTTTGAATTCTTTTCGAATTCGCAAATTTTTGTCATGATAAGCTTTGGTTCAAGCTTTGTACAGTTTGGAATTCTCATAAGCTTGGAGTCTTAATTCGTCGGGTTCATGCAATTGCAAAAATCTCTTTTCTCCAGCTATCTTGAGATCGGTGTTACAGCTTCTAAGGGCCCAGTAAGCACGATGTTCAACTTCGAACGACAAATGACAAGTTTTTCCATACAGGAGTCTGTAAGGAGTTGTGCCAATAGGAGTTTTGCAAGCCGTACGAAACGCCCACAGAGCATCATCAAGTTTTTTCGACCATACTGAAGGATTATCCTTCACTGTTTTTTCGAGTATTCTTTTCAGAGCTCTGTTGGTGTTTTCAACTTGGCCACTGGTTTGCGGGTGATAAGATGTCGCAAAACGATGATGAACTCCATATCTTTTCATGGTTTTCTCCATTTTTCTATTACAAAAATGAGTTCCTCGATCGCTTATCAAAGCTTTGGGAATTCCATAACGAGCGAAAAGCTTTTTGAGAAAATTAACGACAACACAAGCATCGTTTGTTGGTAAAGCTTCAGCTTCTGCCCATTTAGACACATAATCAATAGCAACAAGAATGTATTCGTATTTGTGGGATTTAGGAAATGGTCCCATGAAATCAAATCCCCAAATATCGAATATTTCACACACTTGAATACTTTTTAATGGCATTTCATCTCTGCGTGACAGGTTACCGGATCTTTGTCAAGCGTCACAGTTTTTGGGCAAGTGTATGTGTCTCTTTGAATATTGTCGGCCAATAGAATCCAGCATCAAAAACTTTTTTAGCTGTGGTGGAAGGACCCAGTAGGGCCATGATGACATTCATCAAGAATTTTGCGGGTTTCGGAAGTAGAAACACATCTTCGGATCATTCCATTAGGGTACCTTTTGAAAAGATAAGGATGTTCCCAATAGTAGTTTTAAGTTCCGAAAAGAATTTGATCCATTGAGCATGAGTTAATCCTTTTATAAGAATTCCTCCGACGAGATAGTTCGCAAAGTCAGCAAACCAAGGATCTTCATTTTCAGCAAATCATCGATTTCTTCTTCCTTTAACTCCTTTAGATCAGGATTTTCAAGATGTGACAAATGATCGGCGGCTAGATTCTCTACTCCTTTCTTATCTTTGATTTCGATGTCAAATTCTTGGAGCATCAGAATCCATCGGATGAGATGCGGCTTTACATCTTGCTTGGTGAACAGATATTTGAGTGCCTAATGATCGGTGAACACGACTATTTTCGAAAACACGAGGTAAGATCGGAATTTATCGAAGGTGAAAACTACGGCCAACAATTCTTTTTCTGTAACCGTATAATTTTTTTGAGCACCATTCAGTGTCTTGCTAGCAAAATATATGGGCCGAAAGGTATTTCCTTCTCGTTGGCCTAAAACAGCTCCAATAACAAAATTGCTTGCATCGCACATGAGATCGAATGGAAGTGACCAATCAGGTGAAACCATGATGGGAGCACTAGTCAGTTGTGATTTCAACGTTTCGAATGCTTTTATGCAATCTGCATTGAAGTCGAAGACATAATCTTTCTCTAGAAGTTTTGTTATAGGACGAGATGTTTTTGACAAATCCTTGATAAAGCAGTGGTAAAAATCGGCACGTCCTAAAAAACTTCTAATGGCTTTAACATTAGTTGGAGGTGGTAGTTTCGTGATAACGTCGATTTTTGCTTTATCTACTTCCATGCCCGCACTGGAGATCTTGTGACCAAGCACAATTCCTTCCGTCACCATAAAGTGACATTTCTCCCAGTTAAGGACTAGATGTGTAGCTTCGCATCTTTCGAGCATTCTATCAAGAATGAAAAGACAAGCCTCGAATGAGTTCCCGAAAATTGAAGAGTCATCCATGAAAACTTCCAGGGAGGTTTCAAGCATGTCTTGGAATATGGCTATCATACACCTTTGAAACGTTGCAGGTGCATTACAAAGACCAAAAGGCATACGCCGATAAGTAAGTTCCAGGGTAAAGGTGGTCTTTTCTTGATCATTCGGATCGATTGGAATTTGAAAATATCCTGAAAATCCATCAAGGAAACAAAAGAATTTCTTCCCTGCTAGTATTTCAAGCATTTGATCCATGAAAAGAAATGGAAAATGACCTTTCCTTGTGGCTTTGTTCAACTTATGATAATCAATACAAACACGCCATCTAGCGACAGTTCTAGGTGATTGAAATGCTATCATCGGTGTTTCGAATGAGCCTAATGCTTTTGTAAAATTCAAAAATGAAAACCGGACAAATTTGTTTATCTATGTCAAGAAGACAATCAAAGTTGATTGCCGAGAAGACTTGACAAATGTCGGTATTTTCAAGGAAACATTCCTTGACTACACGACCTTCGTGGATAAGTCGTTTTACAAGTCTTTTGAAGACTTTGCGGTCGGTTTTTGTCAATCCCTCTTTTCGATAGTAATGGGTGAGGTAATGGACAGTATCATGGTGATCTTGTTGAGTAGCTTTAGGCATGATTGGTCCTAGAAACAAAAATATTCCAATTAGGTAAAATTAGTTGAGATGGGTTTATGGTTTTGATTTGTATTAAGAATGTTGTGAACATAATGTAATCCTAATTGTGTTAAAAGCCCCTTTTAATGATTAATTTTGAAAACCCTAATTAAATTAATTGATTAGAAATTAAGGAACCATAAACCCTAGGATGAGGATGATGAAGATTAGAATAAGTTAGTGTAATTACTTACAATGGTGTTCTAGAGAAGAATACTTGAGGGTATGAAGTCCTATGAGGATGAAATCAGTTCTTGAGTCGTTTTTTGTGTTATGTGGGGAGAGGGAAAATGATCAGTGATGGTTTTCAAATGCGATAGCGTTTTCGTCCCACGGTTCCCCGGATCCCTTGTATTTGGGATCCGGCTAGTAGTAACTAGAGGGATTCGGCTATGTGGACAAAAAGGGTCGTTTGGCATTATTTTTGTAGTAGGCTATAAACTAGCTTATGGAACAAAAATAGTTTTGAGGTTTCAAATGAAAAGATGTTTTGGTCGACGGGATTTGATAAGTTAATTATCAAGAATCCATTTGTGATGACGACGTTAGTTTGACAAAATCAAGAGGAATACTATTCCCGATGATGAGTAAGTCAGGAAAGTGACGAAAGAGAGACTTTTAAGATACTAGCAATTATTAAACAACCAAGAACTATGATATCAACATAATCATGTAAGCTAGCTAATGAAAATTAAACATACCTTTATGCTTCTTGGTTTAGCTTAAGAAGACATAATACCAAAAATACTTCATGAGCTCTTAAAGTAATCCTTTGTACTTAGAGTAAGTAGGTTGTGATTACTTTTAGATCCTTTCTTGAAGGTTGACTTCATTATTCTTTGAATAGAAATGAAGGTTTTGAAGAGATCCTAGCATGAAGATTTCTTGAAACAAATATGTAAGAATGATCTATCAATGTCCAACATGAAAGAGAAAAAAAATGTTTTGAAATATTTCCTTCTTTGTAGTTTTCAAACATACACGGATCGTATCAAGTTTTTAAAGTACAACATACTCTAAGAAACTTGGTAACGAAGTTCTGATGCCAATTGTGGAAAACTAGAAGGGGGGGTTGAATAGTTTTACCAATTTAAAACTTCCTTTTAAAATATTTATATCGACTTATGTCAATCTACTTAGATGTGTATGTTGAACGTTGATAGATAGATATATAAAAGTGTAATGAAAGACAAAGAGTAAGAAGCCCATAACCACGACACGAGTATTTATAGTGGTTCGGCTACAAGGACACCTTCCTTGCCCTACTCCACTCCCCGAGTCACCTACTCGAGAGTTCGTAATCACTACACGACACCAACTCCTTATGGCGGAGAAGCCTTCACATAGTCGCCTACTCTTTTTCCGGTACTAGGCTAACCACCGGGTTCTTTCACACCAAGGTGAACTACACCTATCACAACGTTGCCTAACCTTTATCCGGTACTAGGCTAAGTACCGAGTTCCATTACAATGGAGGAAATACTACCCAACACTACACAACACCTAATCCCAAAGGAGACCAACTCCTTATTACAACACCATCAAGGATATCAACATCCTTGGAAACAAACTATCACTATGTGTATAACGATGCACCTCATCGATTATACGACCTAGGCATTCTTCACAAATGCCACTTGATTTGATTCCTAGGAATCCTTCACTAATGCCTTTGACACAACTCTTGGCACCTTTCACTAGTGCCTTCGTCTTGACACCTTTAGCATTCTTCACTAATACTTTTGACATGGACATTAAGCACCTTTCACTAATGCTTTCATCTTGACTCTTTCGGCATCCTTCACTAATGCCTTCGACATAATACTTTTATGGAGGAAGAAAGAACTATCAACAAGAGAACCTTAGTTGTCTTGATGATGACGAAGCATGGCAACTCATGGACTTGAGCTTGCTCGACTTCAAGAAATGGTGATCTCGCCTTTAAGAGGAACCTAGAGAATCTCACGAAAACAAAAGACAAACTACACAGAAAGATCCCTTAGGATCAGTGGTTAGAGAGTTACAATACTTGGGGAAAGTATGTGTGAGAGTGACAAACCAAAAGGAAGAAATGACTCACTATTTATAGAGGAGAAATGCTTATTGTTCCCCAGATCCCACGGATCCCTCCCACAAGGGAACCGTCTAGTGTAAAACTAGGGATCCGTGGGACGCTCCTCTTTGCCCATAGGTATTTTGGTTATGGGTCATGGGTCATGGATTATGGGTTGATCAATGGTTCTTTTATTAGATACAATGTATCTTATGAGTGCAATGCACCTAGTCAAATGGGTATGGGTCAATACCATGGGTTATGGATATGTTCCATGGGTTGTAGTTTTTACCCATTTATAATACATACTAGTTATGTATATATATTTTCCCAATATGTAAACACTAGTTGTTGTACATATGTATTACTAACTCATAAAATCACTTATGCTTGCTTTAGTGTTTTATGTGAAAACGTAAGTGTGTTAGAAAACTGTTGGCTCAAACTATTTACGTATTTTATTTGTTTCGCTAAAATGATTTTACGTTTGTTATCGACAAAACATTAGAAGATCGTAAAATATAAATAAACGTTTTTACGGCTTATTTGTATTAACACAATGGCTGAGCATTCTTCGTTAAGGAAGGTAGCGGATATTTGCTCTAACTTGCTCTTGTTGTTAAGAAGTTCCTTAAAAAATTTCCCATAATTGGGCATTCCGGCTAAAACATCAATGAGGGGAACATTGAGTCTAACCTCTTTTGATTATTTCAATGAACTTCTTATATTGCTCTTCCATTTTTTCTTTCTTATGGCATTGAGGATATGGAATTTTTGGTGTGTACGCCTTGATAGGTGAGACGGTTTTCTTTTTGGTGAGTTGCGTTAGGTTGGTTTCCTCAGCTTCATCCTCACTATCTTGGGTGATAGGAGCATTATCCTTTGGATTTGGTGGTGGATCATACGAGAGACCACTTCTTGTGAATACAACATTGATATGCTCATTTCTTGTATGCGGTGGATGGTATGTTTTATCGTTTGATGGTTTTGGGTTGGATTGGGTGTTACTCGGTAACGAACCAGATGGTCGAGAAGAAAGTTGGTCAGAAAATCTACCAAATTTGTTTTCTAGGTCCTGGATAGAGGCTTGATGATTTTTCTGTCCTTGCTCAACTTTGGCTTTGAGATTGAAAAACTGATTTTTGATAAAATCATTCGTTGATTCTTGAGCAGTCACGAATTCTCTGATGGTTTTTTCGAATTCGGATTCTTCCAGTTTTTTGTCAGAGTTTTGTGGGGGTTGATTTTCTGTTCGTGGTTGAGAATCACGATTGTTATCCCCTAGTTGGCGGTCTTGCCAGTTTCTAGAATTTCTACTGTAATAATTACCACGATATCCTCCTCCACGGTATCCTCCTTGACTGGGTCCACCCATGGGTTTATCGTCGCACTCTGATGATGGGTGATTTCCTCCACAATTGTTGCATCCATCTCGCATTTCTTTCATTTCTCCTTTGATATCTTTGTATTGCGAGTCGAGTTTTGAAGTCAAGGCTTCCATTTTCTACATGAGTTTCGAGGTATCGGATTTTTTACAAAAGCAACGGTTTTTCTATGAGGTTTGGTTTTTGAATCTTTGGACCAATCGAGTTTAAGGAGTACTCGATCTTCGAGTAATTGATGTCCTTCGTTAGGAGTCTTATAGAGAAAAATTCCTTCGGCATCAAGAATACCTTGAGAAATTTCGTCTAGTCCATGGTAAAAGATTTGGATAATGGTTCCTTTGGATAGACCATGTCCATGACAAATACGAAGCAAAATTTTCATCTGAAGCCAAGCTTCGACAAGTGATTCATTGGGGTTTTGTGTGAAAGCATGGATTTCTCCCATCAATCGACCAAACATGGCAGGTGGAAAGAATCAGCTTACAAAGGCTTGCCTCATCTCCTCCCAGGTATTGATAATTCATGGGGTTAATTCATTATACCATACTTTTGCATCTCCGGCGAGTGATGATGGAAAAAGTTTTAGTTTGATGGCATTGACATCGGTGTCGCCATACCAGAACATGCCGCAAATTTTAATGAATTCGGCAATGTGCTTATGCGAATCAGTCCGCGAACGGCCATTGAATTGGCGGTCTTTGATCATAGAAAGATGATGTGTAACACCCCAACCCGACAAGGGTAGAAGTGTCACATTCTGGTGTCATATCAGAACATACAAATAAAATTCTTCAAGCGGAAGCCTTAAAATGAAGTATCAAATCAAATAAACAATCGACTTACAAGGAAATTTGCTTAATCCAAAATGTCTAAAATAAAATGGAATCTCAAAACAAAGCCCACAAAAAGTCCAAAATAAGGTAACTAGGGTCATCCACACAGATAATCCAACTCTCACCCATCAAAGCCCATCTTCAATCCTAAAACCCGCAGAAAAGAAATGCGGCTGAGCTTAAAAGCCCAAAGTGAATGTGATATAAACAAAACAAAGCTAAATAAAATCATAAATGCGAAATGAAATAAGGAAGCTGATAACAAGGTCGCAACGAAAGGGAAACAATGAGTCAACGAAAGGGAAACAATGAATGCAACTAAACAAATTAACAAGCCAGACGTCACAAGACTGACCCATTTACCCAATCAAACCGTATATTAGAAGCGTAAAATGTAAACATGGCAAAAAGTCAACAATAAAACGATAAGAATACAACGGAATAGTCATACCACGAGATACCAACAAAGCACACACATAATAAACTGACAAAACTATCGTTTACACCTTAGTATGGTCACCAGACAAATCAGAGAGTTACATAACAATGAGATCACATATCATCAGATGTAAAATAGGTAACTCAGATAACCGCATAGTAATCACATCAAAGCAGGATAATCATTAGTCACATAAAACATGAATAGCATAATAATATTCAATAAGCATATAATAACCCGGTACGTGAATGGAACGATAGTCTGAAGTAACGGAATGAGAGTGTGACAGATCAAAGCAATGGAATATATATATCTTGGTAGTAGAGTGAGTCATATAAGGGTACTGAGTAATGAACAATTTATACATAATATGGTGCGTTGGGGAAAAAGAAAAGTACAGATAGGTATATCAAAAGAGTAAGGGTTGTCAGAAATCTACCACGAGCCCGAAACATATCATATCATATCATATCATAAGTAACCATTGTATTCGAGGGGTGACCTCGAATACCATATATCAAAGGAGGAGACCTCAGTAACAAATGGAGTAGCTAGCTTCCGGAATGTGAAGACGCGGATTGCACCCGACATCATTCACCATATATATCTCCAAAAGATCAAATCCTCGAAACATATCATATCTAGGATGCATCCATACCCGAACATAATGGACAAATCATAAACATATCATATCATATCATAATGGGGACGGTGTACAACATCACTCGTGCACACTGGAGTCATGCCATTGGTGCATCAATGACACGGTCATGTTACCTTCATGACTAGGAACACATATTTGGCTCGGGTATCAATCTGACGGGTCAAAGCATAATCATATCATATCATAAGGGTTCATATCAAAGTTCATATCAAATTTCATATCAGAGTTCATATGAGTTCATATCGAGTTCATATCAGAGGGAGCATAGCAAAGTCATAGGGAAGCCCTGATAAGGAGGCTTAGAGTAAAGCATAACAGTTCAAGCTAGTATCGAAAGATGTATACGAATCATGAGAAACCATAAGAGGTAAGGTCAGAATATCTGTACCTTAGCAACGAAATGAAAACAAACGGGAAAGTAATACCGGGAAGCAACATCGTATCTTCTTAAATGAATCTACACAGATTACGGTTCGTATAATACTTATTAGTTCATTTGAATCATAACGGATTTATTGCTCATATAAACGATATTAACATTCTTAGAGTTATTAAGCGTATTCTCATTTTTAGTAATTGACCGAATTAAAATACTTTAGGGTAATAATCATTAATTAGCCAACCTCGGGGTTTACTAATGCTAATAGGTTAACTTGAAGTTTTTACACGACAAATATCATAGCTTACGGTTTTTATATGTCATTTTAGCAAAGTATAGGTTTAATAATAATCTCCAAGTTTAGGGTTAATTGTGTAAACTACCCAATTAAAGATTTTTAAACATGAGACTATACACATTTAAAAGGTTTTAATTCATGTCTTTTAGCTAATTAATATCTAACATTCAATTATAACATGATTTAAGGCTCAAAAAGTGAGCATATGTATCCCAATCCCCACGACCAGAAAACAAAGACGTAACCAGATTTGTGTACCCTCTTAATGTCATACATATAAAGGTTTCAAGACCTGGTTTTTAAGTGATTAATATTGGCTATATTTATCTTAGGTTTAGCATCCCTCACAACATATTTTAAGGCTTCAAGGTGTGTGCATGGTATCAAAATCCCACAACCAGAAAACGAAAACGCAACCAGATCGTAAGTGTGTAGGTCGACATATATAAATCTTTGCTTCATGGTTTTATGTAGTATCTCATTGGGTTTTTATGACTTAGATTTAGTACAAGATTTTAGCATGATTTAATGAATACAAACATGCGTGTGAGGGTCACAAAGACCCACGTTCAAAAGCAGAAAACAATGGAGAAACGAGTCACGATATTACCTTTTGTAGCGTATAAGGAGAAGAGAAAACAACGGACAAGACCAAAGCAAGGCACCCCCCTTGTGCCTAAATAACCACGACCACAACAGCAGCAAACAAACGACCAAATCGAACCAAGCAACCTTCGTACGGGACGCGTGATGATAGCAGTTTTACAAGCACTTTGAATACTTTCTTTGGACTGGTCTGTGTCGACATAAATTAAGGAAATGGAGAGGGATTTTTTTTTGCCGTAAAGTTATTTGAGGCTAGGGTTTTTGTTTAGGTTTTCACTTTATGAAGCGTATATAAGAAGAAAAGGAATAAGTGGGGAATAATTTTGGACGAGGTTTTTAGGGGGGTGGCGTTTCATTTGGGCTGAAATAAAGGGAAGATTTAAATGACCAAAATCAATTTATCATTTACCATATTTAGCTATTTTATAGGTACATTTGTTTAGTTTAAAAGTGTTGGTAAATTGTACATGTAATGGTCTAAGTAAATCTTTAATGTGTGATTTTTATAAAGTAGGCATAAGTGAAATTTAATTTAATATCGTCTAGCTTAAATCATCCATGAGTTAAATGCAAAACGTACTTAATGAGCTTGACGTAGTTTACGTATTCTACAATTGTTACGTTTGAGGGGTGAAATGGTCTTTTCACATGTTTTAGATTTTTAGGGTTTTACAACTTTTCCCCTCTAAAAGAAAATTTTCGTCCTCGAAAATTGAAGTCGCTGAGGCACCTGGGGACGTAACAGTTTAAGGCAGACATAGCAATCCATAGTTTCACACAGATCATAACGATTTCGGTTCCAAAGCGTCCAAAGCTTATACATAACAGATGTCGGTGAGAATCTCACGAAAAGGTACAGAATTCTAGACAAATATGAGGAGTGCCAAATAACGGATATGAGTCCTAGTCCATTCACGTACCAACCCCAGGCATTTCCCAAGATGTCGTATGATTTCAATAAGTTCAAATTATATGATCTCGGTATTATCACGGTGATCAGGCGTCATAATACTTGCATCACATAACAAGTCCTTATTGTCATCATATTCTGTCCTGGGTCATGACAAACCACATAACCAATATCACAACAAAACATATCACATACAGATAGCAATAAACATACTAAAATAGACCAGATACACATACATGCAGCATATAATACATCAAACCAACTTACCATAACACAAAGAAGGGAGGCCACCAACTTGCTCAAAACGGTTCCTCATGACTCATTACTGACGATTCAAATACAAAGCTGAGATAAGACCAAAATGCTAGACGATGAAACTTCACGATTCAAACCGAGTTCTGAACAAATCAAAGAAGAGCAATGCCGATCAAAATCACATAGCAAAATATCAAACCGCCACAAACGCATGACAAACAAATCGGAGTAACACAGGTCACGCCCAATCATGTGAAGTAGATGAACCTC
Source organism: Chrysanthemum makinoi (assembly GCA_910596185.1). Lineage (NCBI taxonomy): Eukaryota > Viridiplantae > Streptophyta > Magnoliopsida > Asterales > Asteraceae > Chrysanthemum > Chrysanthemum makinoi. Next base: position 51,258,593 of record OU343224.1, read on the forward strand.
CTCAGCCACCAGTTGAATCTTGTCTCCGTCTTTGCGTCTTTGGTTGATCCGTCCAGCTCCCTCCAGCAGCATCTTGATGTGTCCGGCAGCATCACGATCGGGTGCGGCTTCTGCTTCACAAACCTCTCCAGAAATTGTTGCAGCAGTGCAAGGTCGGCACCATCATCTTCGGTCCCACGAGTAGTCTTCATCTAAACGATCGACAAACAAATGGGCGACGGTAAACAAACAAAATCAAATGCGAAAGGAGAAGGTCAAATCGGCGAAGACAAAAGAATATCGGAGCCAAATCTGAATGACAATAAAAAGGAATCAGAAGAGATCAGAACAGACGGAAGCCTAGTGTCTACCCAGTCCTCACAGGTCAATCCTAAGGCCAACAAAACGAACTGCTCTCGATACCATAATTGTAACACCCCAACCCGACAAGGGTAGAAGTGTCACATTCGGTGTCATATCGAACATACAAATAAAATTCTTCAAGCGGAAGCCTTAAAATGAAGTATCAAATCAAATAAACAATCGACTTACAAGGAAATTTGCTTAATCCAAAATGTCTAAAATAAAATGGAATCTCAAAACAAAAGACCACAAAGTCCAAAATAAGGTAACTAGGTCATCCACACAGATAATCCAACTCTCAGCCCATCAAAGCCCATCTTCAATCCTAAAAACCTGCCGCAGGAAAAGAAATGCTGCTGAGCTTAAAAAGCCCAGTGAACAGATATAACAAAACGAAAGCTAAATAAAATCAAATGCGAAATGAAATAAGGAAGCCGATAACAAGGTCGAAAAAAGGGAAACAATGAGTCAAGGAGGATCCATAACACAATTATACAGATATCCAAACAAAAGATAACAAGGAGAACGAAGCAAAGCAAAGCATTGATGACATATATACAAGCACATACAAACCAGGCATACAAGTACTGACACATAAGCAAGCATAACAGACGTCGATCCACACAACATAACAACTACTAACATATCAGGCAATCAGCATGCAGGCATATCAAGCCAAGCAGATATATCTACATGGAAAGCGGGGAGATCAAATTAATAATAGAGTGAGCATGGCCATTCAACATACATGGTCAAAACCCTTAGTTGGAAAACAATAACCAGTATAAATCAACGGAAGTACTAAGCAGAGTAACACATGGCAGTCATCACATAATATAGTAGAATAACAAGATAAAACGATATAATTAAATGAATAAAGACATGCAGTGCACACTAAACAACTTAACAAGCCAGACGTCCACAAGATGGCACCATTTACCAATCAAAGTCGTAGAATAGGAAGAAATGGAAACATGGAGAGTCAACATATAACAGATAAGAATACAACGGACTCGTCATAGTCCACGAGATAGAATAAAGCACACCATAATTAAACGACAAAATAGCGTTTACACTTAGTTGGTCACCCGACAAAATCAGAGAGTCACAATAAACCATGAGATCACTATCATCACATGTAAATAGGGAACTCAGATAACCGATAGTAATCAAACAACAAAGCAGGATAATCATAGGTCACATAAAACAGAATAGCAGAACAAATTCAATAAGCCAATAAGAAACCCTGCGTACGTGAATGAGAACGATATCTGTAAGTACAGAAATGATGCGTGTGGACAGCTCAAAGAAATGGAATTATATAGAGGCTTGGTAGTAGCGTGAGTATAGAAGGTATGAGTAATGAACAATTTATACATAATATGGTGCGTTGGGAAAACAGGAAAGCTACAGTGAAATAGGTATATCAAAAAAGGGTAAGGTGTGTCAGTAAATCTACCACGAGCAGGAACATAATAATATCGTCTATTCATCCATGAGTAACCATTGTATTTCGGCGGGGTGATCCTCGGAATACTCAATATATCAAAGGGGGAAGACCTCATAGTTTAACAAATGTGAGTAGGTAGCTCCGATGTGAAAGACGCGGATTGCACCAGACATCATTCACCATATTATCTCAAAAAGATCAAATTCCCTCGAATAAACAATCATATCTAGGATGCATCCATACGCCCCACCGGAACAAATGGCCAAATCTAAACATATCATATCAGATATTAATGGGGACGGTGTACAACATCACTGTGCACAATGGAGTAACTGCCATTGGTTGATCAATGACCACGGTCATGTTACCATCATGACTAGGAAACCATATGTTTTTTTTTTTTTGTTTTTTTCTTTTTTTTTGGGGGGGGGGGGATCGGGATCAATCTGGAGGGTCAAAGCATAATAATCATATCATAAGGGTTCTATCAAAGTCATATCAAAGTTCATAGCAGAGTCAATATCACGAGTTCAATCAGAGGGGAGCATAGCAATTATCTAGGGAAGGGGCCTAATAAGGAGGCTTAGAGTAAAGCATAACAGTAAAGCTAGTATCGAAGATGTATACGAACATGAGAAACCTTTAAAGGTAGGTGGAAATCTGACCTAGCAACCGCAATGAAAACAAACGGGAAAGAACACGGGGAGAGCACACGTATATTCTTCAACGAATCTACACGAAGTACGGTTCGTATAATACTTATTAGTTATTTAAGTATAACGGATTTATGATCATATAAAGTGATTACAGTTTAGGGTATTAAGCTTATCCATTTTTAGTAATTGACGAAGATAAAATTAATTTAGGGTACTCATCATAATTAGCCAAAATCGGGGTTTAAAATGCTATAGGTTAACGTGAAGTTTTACCACGACAAGATATTCATAGCTACGTTTTTATATGTCATTTTAGCAAAAGGATAGGGTAATAATAATCTCCAAGTTTAGGGTTAATTGTGGAAAACGACCCCAATTAAAGGTATTTAAAACATGAGGACTATACACATTTAAAAGGTTAATTCCATGTCCTTTTAGTAATTATCTATCTAACATAATTATAAATGATTAAGGGCTCAACAAGTGAGCGATGTATCCCAATCCCCACGACCAGAAAAACCAAAAGACGTAACCAGATTTGTGTACCCTCTAATGTCATACATATTAAAGGTTTAAAGACCTGGTTTTAAGTGATTAATATGGCTATATTTATCTTAGGTTTAGCATCCCTCACAACATATGTTAAGGCTTCAAGTGTGCGAATGGTACAGAATCCACAACTAGAAAACGAAAACGCAACCAGATCGTAGTGTAATAGGTCGACATATATAAACTTTGCTTCATGGTTTTATGTAGTATCTCATTGGGTTTTTTATGACTTAATTTAGTACAAGATTTTAGCATGATTAATGAATACAACATGGTGTGAGGGTGGCACAAAGACCCAGTTCAGAAGCAGAAAGAAAACAATGGAGAAACGAGTCACGATATTACCTTTTATAGCGTATAAGGATAAGAGAAAACAACGGACAAGACCAAAGCAAGGCACCCCCCTTGTGCCTAAATAACCACGACCACAACAGCAGCAAACAAACGACCAAATCGAACCAAGCAACCTTCGTACGGGACGCGTGATGATAGCAGTTTTACAAGCATTTTGAATACTTTCTTTGGACTGGTCTGTGTCGACAGAAATTAAGGAGATGGAGAGGGATTTTTTTTTGCCGTAAAGTTATTTGAGGCTAGGGTTTTTGTTTAGGTTTTCACTTTATGAAGCGTATATAAGAAGAAAAGGAATAAGTGGGGAATAATTTTGGACGAGGTTTTTAGGGGGGTGGCGTTTCATTTGGGCTGAAATAAAGGGAAGATTTAAATGACCAAAATCAATTTATCATTTACCATATTTAGCTATTTTATAGGTACATTTGTTTAGTTTAAAAGTGTTGGTAAATTGTACATGTAATGGTCTAAGTAAATCTTTAATGTGTGATTTTTATAAAGTAGGCATAAGTGAAATTTAATTTAATATCGTCTAGCTTAAATCATCCATGAGTTAAATGCAAAACGTACTTAATGAGCTTGACGTAGTTTACGTATTCTACAATTGTTACGTTTGAGGGGTGAAATGGTCTTTTCACATGTTTTAGATTTTTAGGGTTTTACATGATGACTCTTCACGGTGAAGTTGTCACAAAGGTTGACGGCAACAATAGCACTCTCGGGAGTTGGTGCTACGACTCGGTTGGTTCCCCACATGGGTTGATCGTCGGCCATGGGGAAAGGCAAATTGGTGAAAGGGTTGTAAATGACTTTAGCTTCCAAAAGGTTATCAAATGGTGGGTTTGGTACTCTAGGTACATGGTTTTCTAGTGGGACAAAAGGTTTTCTTCTTCTCCTTCAGATCAAACATTCGGGGTTGGTAAGAGGTGATATTGGTTCTAATCCAGCTGCACGAGTGTTAATACAATTACCTAAAGAATCCAGGAAATATCTAAGCACACGAGCAACACAAAGAAAACAATTTTTTGGACAGAAATAAGGAACCGGATCGGTTGCGAAGGGCGACCGATCGGTTGGAATAGTCTGGGTATTGGTTTTTGGTGTAACCGAATCGGTTGTATCGACGACCGATCGGCTAGAGGTCTCAGAAATATTTTTTGAAACGGATCGACTGACGCGGATTTTTAAAACTTGCTAAAACACAATCAAAATCCCCGGCAGCGGCGCCAAAAACTTGATGTGCTACATGTGTACAGGTTTTAAATTTATAAAAGTCGATTTACCAATTTTACCAATAAGACTTACGAGCAAGTGCACTCGTCCGTTATAGCAAGATTTTGAAGGTAAGTCGGGATCGTTCGCAGGTATTTGTGAGTGAATCAAATTAACAAGCATAAAATCAACTAAGGCAATCCAAAAGAAAATAATAACGAGAATAGATATAATGAAATTCAGATGATTAAAAACTACACTTGCTTAAGCTAGTTTCTTATCCTTGATTAGTATGATTGTGTTAACCTCTTCTTAACATGTTGGTTATGATAATTAGTTGGTGTACTAATCTATTGTTCTTAAAAATTAAAACCTTCGTCAAGATTTTAGTTTATAAAAACAAGTATTAAGTTTAACCAATCAATTCAACTTTCATAAGTTTACTTTCATAAACTTAAACACAAAAACATCCGTTTGTCTTATCAAATTTGCTTAAGAAATGATCAATACAAAAGGTAACCGATTATATACAAAAGGTTACAATTGATTGTAAACAACTAATCTTACGACCTTTTTAGATGTTTTCAATCAATCCAACTTGATAATCAAAAGCGTTCTTATTACAACCACACTTTAGTTTCTTTGTTCGATCAAGAATAATGGGTAAAAACAATCATCTATAGACAAAATGATTATAACTAGTTGAATAACAATAAGTTCTTTCAACCTTTACAATTACTAACAACTTGTCAAACTTGATTAACAAATGTCACTATGAAACTTAAGCACAATTGGATCTTAGAATCAACTTGAAATTGAATTAAAACATGTTAACACAATCATAAACTAATCATAAGATAATCAACATCATTTAAGCAAGTGCATAAAAAAACTAGCCACTCATAGCAAACATAAACATAAACTTAGAACATTAGAAAACATGATTAAGAGTCTTACAGTGATTGAAATAAGATTACAAATGATTGAGTAATGATTCCCAAAGTATTGGTGCTGACTTCTCGGTGGTTTGACATCCAAATGTTGACTTCTTAGACATCCAAACTTTCCTGAAATTCCAATGATGAATTTGAAAGCTAAAAGGGATGTGTGTGATGAGTAGAGAGTTGTATTAAAGTGTGTGTTTTTCAAATGCTCACAAGAGGTCTCTATTTATACTAGTTCCAAGGCCTAGGGTATTAAATATGCATTTTACCAGGGTGAAAAATCCCTTTTACCCAAAAAAGGGACTAGAATACACCAAGGGAAGGACCTAGAAACGTTTGGATGTAATGGGGAATCTTAGTGATGAAGAAATAGCAGAACATGCCTCTCCAGCCGATCGGTACCTTCTCCAGCCGAGTGCTGGTCATTTGACACCTACCCAGCCGAATCGGTTGCGGGCTATGACCGATCGCCTGGTCCGTCTTCAATGGTCCAAATTGGCATTTTTCCAACCGAATCGGTTGTGAAAGCAACCGATCGGCTGGTCTTCCTGAAGGACGAAACTTGGACTTTTTGCTTGATTCTGGCTTTTGGAACTTGGTTCTTCATTCAACTTGATCTTCTATGATACTTAAAAGGCTGACTTGTGCTTGACATGCTTAAATGAAACGGAAATCTTCTTTTATCGAACATTCTTTAACTTTTCCTTCCGTTTCCCTGCACTTGGTTATAAATACTAGAAAAACATCTTTTGATGCAATTAAGCGCTAAAAACATATGAATATAACCAAATAACATATACAAAAGCATGAATAACGCTACTAAAGATATGTACAATCTAAGCGTTATCATATGGAAACACATTGTGTTAGTCTTAGTTTGATTTATTATGCAATTACTTGTTTGACGTTATCATGTTGATGAATGTTACAAGTCCAAAGTCAATTTAGTCTAATTGTTTGAAGTTAATGTGATAAGTTATGTGAACGAATTAATTTTGAAGTTTTAAAGTTCAAAGTTTCACTTAAACACATAACATATTAACTTTTGTGAGCTTATTAGTAACATTTGATTTTGGACTTAAGCGTAACAATTATCAAGTTTGTTTATGCGTAACAGTCCATTAGGAAGCTTCAGTGTAGGTTTGAAGTATTAAGCGTAAAGAAAAACTTAGGCGTAAGCATAAGCTAAAGCGTAATATTATGGCTTAGGTGTAAGAATTTCTTACACGTAAAACCAAATCAAAAGCTTTGAGCTTATGCGTAAGGTTAAGCAGATAGTTACGCGTAAAGCTTACTCATAAGAGCAACGCTTACGCATAACTGTCACACCCCCAAAATACCTCTTTTGCAGCGGAATGGAATTCCTGGGGGATGACTGCCATAGCATCAGAGTTACAGTTATATTGAACGACCTAAAGGTTTTTTTGGAAAATACATCGTTTGATTGAGTAAAATAATCAGAATTTACAAAATATAGGTCCCAAATGATAGTCAACATGTACGGAAATAAGTTTGATACAAGCCAAATGATGTTTTTAAAGTGCATAAATCCCATGTGAGACGCGTCGTCACCACGACTCTATGATAAGTCCACATGCATGCCATGAAGTGTATGCCTTAGATACCTGAGATAAAACATGTTAAAAGTGTCAACACAAAGGTTGAGTGAGTTCATAGAGTTTGTGTTGTCATGAAAAACCTTTAAAGAACGTTCATGCAGAAAAGGCATTGCAAATCCACTCATTTCCAAGTTCCGCCCATACAAAACTTGTAACTTGTGTGTTTACAACCCATTGCACAAAATATGTAGTTTATGTTCAAGTACACATCATCAAATGAGTTCACATAACAGTACATAACTTAATGTATCAATAGTCAATTGATATAACACATAATAAGTATAGTTTCAAATAGTTCCAAGTCCATTAGTTCATGATTGTACCAAGTCCGCTAGTTCAACATTATACCAAGTCCGCTAGTTCAACATTATACCAAGTCAATTAGACCGTTATCCTACCAAGTCAGTTAGCTCAATGGTCTATGATATAGAAACTCTAAGTATGGCAATACTGTTACTTCGTATGACTAAACATTCAGTTCAGATAAACATATAGTTGCAAATAATCATGATTGTCATAAAAGTAGTTGAGCATGTATCTCCCCCAAAGAGTTTAATAAAAGTATTAAAACGAGAAAAGTGGGGCTATGACTCACCTGATGCAATGATTATGATAACAAAAGCGGATACACTGAAATGAGGTGCAATCTCTATCTACAACCTAATATAAATGATATGATCTATTATAATTCATGGATATATATCATACATGCAAATCCACATGTAATCTATACCACTTGTGCAGTTTTGAAAATAGAGTTTATCGTCGAAATATATGTTTATGATATCTCGTCATGTTATAAAATACTTTACAAGTACTTACGTTGAAATGATATCCTACGATAGTCATTTAGTGATTTATTAAGAAATTATTGTTTTTCGTCGTAAAACAATATAATTTGACAATTCATGAAAGTGACTAAATGGCCTCGAAAAGCTAGTCGTAAAATAGTGAATATCGAGTGTTAGGAAACAAACTCAATAGTTTTGGAAAGCTTGTCACGTTATCTAAAAGCCTTAGCATTTAACTTTTGATCATAGAGGTCTCGATCATGGAGAAAAATATAGATGAAGTAGGGTAGTCGGACTAAAAATATTGTTTAAGGTTAGTTTTCGGCAAATTTTGAGTGACTGTATATTATTCGTTACAACTCCGTTTGACAAACGGTTGAACATTTTAGAAAATAGGCTAGGTAAACTCACTTTTACTAGAAGACATCGTTTTCTCAAAAGTATTCTATCGCGTGTAACTATTTTGACTAATAGAAAATATATAAGTGTTTATACTTGTATAAAATAGTTACGATAACCCTATTTAAATCGCGTGTAACTTAGTCGTTATAAGTCCGTTTTCTACGTTTTATATATCCTTAGTTTCGTGTTAAAGTATACTAATATGTTTTTGATAAATCGACTTGTTTAGATTGTTGGAATCACTCCTAAACTAGAATTCAAGTGTTAGTAATTAATATGTAATAGTTAGCTTAATATGGCTTTTATGTAAGTAATCATGCCAAGGCTTATGTAGAAAGCCCATGAGCCTTGGCCCAAGCCCATAAAGGAAAGGAAGGGAACTTGCATGTTGCCTTAGTTCCTTCCTATAAATAATGCTTGTAAACCCTCACTTGAGGGTTGGTTGTTCAATTCACTCATTCACTCTTACGCATAACTCTTCATATACTCACACGTGTGTGTGTGTGTGTTTGTTCATCCGATCTCTTCTTCTCTATTTCTTACATTGATGCTTGTGTTATGAATATGGGAACCTAACAGTGGTATCATTCGCCAAATAGTTGGGTGAAAAGCTTTTGTTTTTGAAGTTGGTTTTATTCTTACGCGTAACTCACGGTTCTCAAACTTTGTCACGCTTAAAAACTCATTTTTTACACTTTTTAATCCAAGATTCTTGTACTTTCAACGTTTTTAGGTGTTAAAATATCTGTTTTTGGCAAAAAGTTTCGAACTTTACGTGTATTTCATTGATTTTAAACTTGGTTTTATACGTAGGATCATTTCTACGCATAAGGTGTTTCTAAGTTTTGGATCTTCAAGTTTCACACTTTTGTGTGTATTTTGGTGATATTGAAGCTGTTTCATCTCAAAAATCTGGTTTAGAAACACTTTGGGCTAAAAATCAATTTTGGATAAGTTTTACGCGTAACTAAACCCTAAAGTTACGCATAACTTTTCCTTGGATCGATCTTCAGTTTTCGTGGTTTACTCAGTGTTTTCTTTCTTGGATAAGCCTGAAAACACTTTGACTTTGGATATCCTTTACACTGTGATAGTATAAAAGATTTTTTGGGCAAAACCCTAATTTTACGCATAAGCTCAATCTTACTCGTAGAACTCTTTTACGCCTAAGCTTAATCTTAAGCCTAAGCATTGTCTTACGCATAAGCTAATCTTACGCATAAGTTTTCTACGCCTAACTTTCAGTTTACGCCTAATCTTAGTGTTTCTCAATTCTTACGCATAACCTAATATTACGCGTAAATATCACTTTTACACGTAAGTTTGGTGTTTTTACGCCTAACTGTTGCTTTTCCTAAACTTGGTTTTCTATGCCTAAAGATACTTCATCAACAACATTTCATTCGACTACAAAGATCCATTTTACAACACAAGTTTTCAACATGTCTCAACCTCCATACTCTAACAACTTTCCTTACATGTATAATCAACAACAACAACAACTTAGTCCACAACATCAACAATTCAATCAACAACAACAAATTTATCAACAACAATTTAATCAACAACATTATCCACAACAAGGAGCAACTCCACCTCAAATGGTTCAACCACTACCTAGTCTTCAAGTACAACCTTACACAAACGTTTACAATCAACATCCATCTAGGAATACTATGAAGTAACCGACTTGGTTTGCAAAGATGTGTGAAGCTTTAAGTAGCCAGCAATCAATTTATGAGGCAGGATCACTTGATAGACCGCCAATGCTCACTCCCGACAACTATGATCAATGGGTAATTAGGTTCTTTAGGTTTTGTGATCTAAAGAAGCCACATGGAAAGTTCTTAAAGAAGTTTATATTGGAAGGTCCATTCCAGATGCCTATTGTCGTTACACCCGGAGATCCCAATGCTATTCCACCAAGAGATGATCTCACAAACATTGCAACTGTTACTGACCTTTCTGGTGATGAACTTATACACTACGAAGCTGATGAGCTAGCAATGCAATATATCCTTTTAGTACTACCCAATCCAATCCTTCGAAGTGTTGATGCTCAAAAGTATGCAAAAGCAATGTGGGAACATATTCATCTTCTCATGGAAGGCACTGCACTCAATCAAGAAGACATGGAATCCAAAATCTACTTGGCTTATGAACACTTCATGATTGAACCAGGAGAGACATTAGAGTCATATCATCATTGATTCTCAGACATCATCAATGACTTGGACAAACATAACATCATTATGCCAAGAATTATGTCAACACTAAGTTCCTAAGTAGTCTTGGTCCCGATTGGGAGAAGTATGTCATTTTCATCTCGAGCTAAGAATCTTCATCATGCTACATACGGATTGTTGTACGACTATTTGAAGCCTCACCAAAAGAAGTTGACAAAGAAAGGGCTATCCGTGGACTCGGCTCCACCGTCACTTTCGGACAATCAACAACTTGCTTTGTGGGCTCAAACTAGTTATCCTCCTCAACCCGCTCTTAAACCCGCTCCTCCACCAACTACAACAATTACACCATATGATCCATCACAACAAACTCCAACAAAATCAATTGGTTCCATACAACAACAAATGATCAAGCACTTTACATTGAAGCTAATGAGGACTCAGATGCTTTCGATGCATTGCAACAAGGATTTGTTATGATTGCTAAAGCTTTTGGCCCTTATACAAACAAATCCAACAATCGCATTCGTTCCTCATCAAACTCAAGGAATCAGGCTGTTGTGAACAATGGACCAAAGTTCAATCGCGGGTTATGGTCGCCGATGGGCAGTGGTCAAGGGTTTAATGCTATGGGTAGGAATAACATGGGTGCTCCAAAACAACAGAGAGCTCAAGTGGTTGAACAGGGTAATGCTCAGAATGGGATTAATGGTCTTCTGTCACACCCCCAATTTACCTGTTTTGCAGCGGAATGGAATTCCTGGGGATAGACTGTCATAGCACCACAATCACAGTTATATTGAACGACCTAAAGTGTCGTTTAAAAACACATCGTTGGATGTTTAATAAAAGCGTTCAGAGTTACAACATAGGTCCCAAAAGTTTAAAAAGTTTGCGGAAATATAAATATATTACAAGTCCAAACGATGTTTTGAAAGAAGGTGCCATAATGTACAATGATATAAGTCGACGCCGCGACTCAAAATGTGGTTCCTTAACCATGCCATGATGATAATGCCTTAGTTACCTGAAAATACATTGCTAAAACGGTCAACAATAATGTTGGTGAGAAATCATAGGTTTATGTAAATGTTTTATACGACTACAAGTAGTATAGATCGGCATGACAATCATGTCACGCAAAAAATGTTACTGGTATGACAATTATGTCACATAAAATGTTACAATTGCTTAAGCCCATGACACGAAACTAGATGTTCATAATGTAATGTATACCCCTGCAGAGTGTTTGCCAGACAACTCCGTAATGTTATTAAATGAAATGCATCCGTATGACTAGTTGGGATTCACCAACCCGGATGGAGGCGCCACCCTCGATAGATCTATCCACTCATCCTCGCTTCAAAGATTAACGGTTCATGTTCGGTAATGGGGACTTTTCAATTGGCAAATGCGGTAACTTAAGCAATGTAAATGAATTTAACATACTTGGTATCGTACTAAAAATGTTGTGCAATGTATTCTCCCCCGTAAGTTTGAAAATAATTAAAAGCATGATCGACGGGGCTATGAAAACTCACCTTGGTATGCAGAAATGTAAGACATCACAACTAACATCAAGTAATAAATGTGCACGGCTCCGACACGCAACCTAGATAAGTATGGTATGGGTTTAGTATAAGTCTCGTATTCAAATGCATGTTGTGTAGGTTAAACAACGTTTGTAAGTTTACCGGTGTTTGTGTTTTTGAAAGTGTTTGAAGTTCAAAAGCAAAAGTTTTCAAGTATTAGGATCTTTAAAATACTTGAAGTTAAGAACCAATATTTTAAATATTTGTTTAATAACATATCATGCAAAGTTTCATGAATTATTTTGATTGTCGATAATGATCGAAAAGTGTAGTTGCGAAAATAACTCACACGTCTTGGCTCTTGGAAAAGATATACGAAACTTTCGTATAAGAGTTGACTCGTATAGCGTGACTCAGATTCTCACGCCAATGAGGAATAGATAATCGACACGAGAGAAAAGTATTGACGAGTACTTGAGTCGAGAAGAAATGACAAAAGAAGTCAATGATATAACGAACAAGACAAACGTCGATACAGAAAGTCAATTGGTACGTTTCGCTTTCCCTTGCTCCCAAATAGTTTGTATAAATGAACAAGGTTATGTTTCAATTCGCAATTCGAACAATAAGGTTTTACGACATAAAAGTAATACGTGTTTGGATTTGTTTGTCGAGTTTTATAACTATAAAAAAAAGGGATTTGGTTTAAAATATAAGTTTATAACGTTTTTATAAATTTCGGCATGACACGTCCATTTATATAACGTGCCCAAGTCATCGCGACTTTATAAAACTTATGTTGCAAAACAATATTTCTCGACCATTTTATAACTAGTAAATCGTTATTAGTTGAATAAGTGTTTATTGTATATTTTAGGGTTGTTACGAGTCTAATATATTAAATTCTTTACGAGTCTAATATATTGTATCGTCTCAAGTCTAAAATGTCCAATAAATGCTCATACAACTACAAAAATTGTCCAAAATAATCCAAGTCCAATATTAATAGTTTTCGTCCAAATCAATTAATCGATCCAAGCTTAGGCTTTGATAAATATTTCTAAGTTCAAAATATTTAATCCGTTAAGTATTTGCTTTGTCCAATTATCCAAATCAAACTCAAATCCCATATCAATCCCGAGTAGTGATCCAATAAGTATCCGAAACGTCATCGACTAAAACAAAGATAATAAGTCACGCAATAAACGTTAAATGGAATGATCAACGTCAAAATAAATATAATAATTCAATTCCAAAACAATATATATCGATATTAATGATCGCGACCAATTCGAGGTTTCCTAAACCTTGCCCATGACTCGAAAGACAAAGACATTACGATTAGGACGACAACTAATTCCAAGTCCCCACGTCACTTCGTGTGTCGTGGTACACATAACGACACTTACCGAAATTGCCATTTACCAAATATTTTCTCAATTAAAAACCATGGTCAAATATAATATTCCTACATCAATAGTATTTATTCAAAATTATTTTACGAGACCTCAACCTCGGCTAATCACCTTGGTTACTAAAACTCGTGGGTCGACTTCCCGGAGTCACGGTTCATAATAACGACACCAACAATAAAATAAAAAAAATCAACAAGCTTTGGCTGTGACTCCCTTGAGTCACGGCTCATCCATAAACGACCACCAATAACCATTTAGTCCCACTATTCAAACCAAACTCAACTCACCAATAGTCTGACTCGACTAGCTTAACAACCACGAGTCGTGCCTCACCTTGAGTCACGGCTCATGCCTACCCCACATATATACCAATGGGACAACCACCTGATTGACCAAAATAATAACAAAACCGTGAATTTAAAACCACGAGGACGATCATATGCTCGGAAATTACCATGAAACAAATAAGAATCGGATCCGAGTCAACTCAACGTGAGTTGACTCGACGAGTCAACTGACTTCGTGATGAGTCGAACAAATCAAGAGCCAAAAACCTAAATCCATGCGTTTTTGTTTATAAAACATAAGTTTTTATAATAAAAACGTTTTTATTAATTAAACTCGTTTAGGGTTTTTAAAAAAAATGGAAGAAATGAAGAGTTGGGGTGCGTGAGTCCTTACCAACGAAAGAGGAGGAGGGGAAAGGTGGTAGCGAGCGGCGGCACGAGGTGGTGAGCGGCGGTGGTACTCAAAACGCGACCAAACGAGCTTCTTACAAACCCAAATGCCAGAAATGATGTGGAGAGACGATCTATGCATCGGTGGAGAGAAATGGGCGGAATTTGGCCGGAACCGGCGACGGCGCCGGATTTATTTTCCGCTGGTGATGGTGATATCAAATAAGAGGAAACCTAATTTTGAGGTCTTTTATACCCCCTTGAGGGGCTAATCATGTACAAATAAAAATGGGGCAATGTGTAAATTAATAAGGGGGCTGTTTTGAAACTTAATAATCTTTTATAAATAACCCTTGTGGGCCCCATTTGACTTAATAAACGACCGTTTAAAAATACGGGACTTGCGCCATTGCGTCCGAAATAATTTTTCTGATAAAAATGAGTATTCACATGTATAGTTTTTTCGAATTTAAATTAATTAATAAATCAAATTAATTTAAAAGTTTAAAATCGCGCAAGCTCATTTATTTCGTAGATTTCGCGTTTCACGAGATATCCACTCGTTTTCAAGCTCAATTAGGTTTAAGAAAGTTCGAAAGTGAAACTTGGGAATAATAAATATAATTTATTGTTAACATCAGTCTGAAAATTTCTTTGTTGTTTGAATGGAGATAATTCCATAACAAGAAATGTATATACGTAACACGTATAAAACGAGTTAGATTGTGTATCGTTGCATAAAATGCAACACAATGAGAGTAGAAAAGAGTGGAAAGTTAAAACATGAACTTCCTCGAAGTTTTGGTATTTTATTTACGTTTTAAAACGTGAATTGGAATATTTCAGTTACACGTTGGAAACCGTTGACGTGAAAAATATGCTTATTAGACTAATACCATACTTTCTATTGGTCGGTTCGTGCGCGAGCTCGTGTTTTTAATAAAGTGAGATAACTTCTCGTTGTCGAGTTAGAAAAACTCATAAGTGGCCAGAAAATATAAAATATTCATTTCCTGCTATTCATAATTAGTTTAAATTGTTCCAGGGTGCGGGATAACCTCCCTTATCTATCTCAAGTGAGCTAATGCTTGCTCAAAATCGTTCATGTAATAATAAATAATAATTTATTATTAAATTTAAAATATGGAAATTTACCGATTTATATACAAAATAAATTTAAAACACTAGGTAAACTCAAAATATTATTTATTTTATTTTATTTTTTTTAAACTAAATGTAAGTATAAAAATATGTCGGGATAATTTTTGGATGTATCGGATTAAATGTTCAAAATAATAACTTACGCGATAGCGTTTATTTAATATGAAATATACGCATTTAATGTGAATTGAAAAATCATGAATGAACTAACATGATGAAAATGATGCTAAGGAAATGTAGACTAAACTTAGTCTATATGAAATGTCCGTGATGATATGATCATGAATTCGCAGCTAAACCTTTAAGGTTACGCGAATTTGAAACTCGTAAACCTAGTTTACGATAAATGATGAAATTGTGAAGCATGAATTGTTTTGATAAATGACCTGAAAGTACGAGTTGTCACATTCGCCCATCCAAAAAGGAATTCAGTCCCTGAATTCAGTCCTAGTTGGGTCTACAGTGTTATCGGAGAAAGGTGAGGATATTTGAGTCGAATTGGTTCGTCCAGTGTTTTTCTGAATTGCACCACGCCTTTCCAAGGCAAGATTTCGAACATAAATTCTGTTGCCAACTTGAAATTCTAATGGTTTGCGGCTTATGGGACATATTTCCAAAATTTGCATCGTATAACGATGTAGCTTATCTAGCTATATGTTGTTACTTGTAACTGATTCTTGATTTGTATGTCTTCTTTGTTTGTTTCATGAATGAGTTATGGACTAATGAATTGGACTTTCCTGATTTTAACCCGTGAATAAGTGATTGATACCTCAACCTTAAAGGGCCTCAAATGGTGTAGTCAATATGTTCATGAGCTAACTATTGTTGTAAAGAAACTTGTCGATGGAGAATGATTTGCCTAACCATTTCTAGAAAGTCACACTGGCTTGAGCATATTATCTAATGTGGGAATTGCTCTCTCGCTCTCACCATTGAGCTGAGGATAGTAGGCGGTAATCATGTCCTAGTAGGTTCCATGGAAATCCGAAATGACTGCAGCCAGTCTAAGGTGAATCGAATAACTTATAATAGGTACAACTGGAATTGATACCACGTGTCTCGTGTTAGATTTCTAAATGTTAAATTTGTCGGAAAGGACCTTATTGAAAAGAATAAATTATAGGTAACAGTTGTGATTCCTCGCGTTTCTAGTCCTAGCAAATGTCATGACTTGAGTCTTACTTGCTTAAGGTGCTTAGTCTCTATGACTAAAATGTTTATTGTTTGATTATTGAAGTGTTTCCATGCTCCATGTTGTAAAGTTTCAAAACCTTAAATGTTTAAGTGATGTGGTGTAGTGATTGATTTTCAAGATTTGTCCCGATATGAGTGCTTCTAAATTATTTCATTACTTATATTGTTATCATGCTAGCAAGACAATAAATATCACTCATACTATGCGAAGAATGCTTGTTCTAATTTCACTTATAGATGGAGGTTTATTGATTGTCCGATATGTTCAAACCTGTTGCATCTCTTGAGGCGAAGATGAAATTATCCGTAATTTCTAGAGAACACAATGCCTTAGGGAAAGTTTATATGGATAGCCTAAATTTAGCCAATTTTTCCTTTAAGGAAAACTTATTGTAGGGAAATTCACATATTGTTGAAGCCATGTTTAGTGAAATGTTCTGTAGTCTTGATTAGAAGACTTGGTTTGTCCTTATAGTATTGCTTAGTGTGTATTCGCTTCATACTAAATCTTGTGACTCGGTATAGCTGGCACTTTTGAAATAATAGAATTTTGCTTCTAATTCAAAGATAGTGGTTCGGATTGTCCCCTGATGGCTTAAAATTTTTGTTAGGTTTTGAAAGATCTCGCTACTTACTTCTAGTCCTTGTTGATAATTCCAAAGTCCTTTCATTGTTTTCTTGTATCGAGGAATCCTCCTCACAGATGGTATAGGAAGTCTTTCCTAAAAAGATTACTCGTCAAATTCTAACTTATCGGTTGAGTGAGGGATGAATGGCGTGAGCATCGATAGAGTGTTATTAAAAAGATATGTTTATGAACAATTTATATGATTACAAAACTTTGCTTTTGAATGAAGGTTGTCTTAAGAAATTTGAAAGGATACTTGTTTCTTTCATGACATAATTCTTCCTGAATTATACATAGGTGATCATGCCATGTATAATCGAGGACAAATGATGTGATGCTTGGTTTTGTTGAAATGGTATTGTGTTCCTCAGAAGTTTTAGATGGTATTCAACGCTTGTTTTGTAAGATAATGGCTCAGTAATTTTCGTGAGTAACATGAAAATCGTTTCGCAGGATGGTATTAAATAATTGATAAAATGACTGAAAACCAATTGATAGGGTGGTAATGAAACAACTTGTTTTAAAACTTTATAAAACAACGTTTATAAAATGGTGATAAAATAGCTCGAAATAAAATTAAGTGAAATAATTTCGTGAAGTGGTAGCAAAATAACTTGAAATAAAATTTGTTGAATGGTTTGTAGGATACATGTGAGAACCTCATCGAGTAGTAATAGTCTCCTAATTGGTCAAGAATTAAAGTTGGCCTAACCCCTAGTAAGATAGTGAGGTATCATCGCGAAATGGTTGAAAATTGGGCAATTGGAATAAGGAATGAAATGAACAAAGGTTGTGATTATCGTGGAGATAATAAGTGATAGAGATTACATTAGTTAGAAAGGTACTTATTATTTATTCCTGTCGATGGTCTAATCGTGTTTCAAGTGCGGAGCAGAGGCGGTCTAGCAACGATAGCCCTAGAACTCTCACAGTCCTCAAACCTATGAGATGGTGTAGTGTCTATAGTCTTAGTGGTAGATGGTAATGGTGTATTAAATCATGCATGCTTCCCAAGCTGCAAGTCAGATGTATGAGTATCGTGTATGAGATGTGATGATACGGATAGTGCTCAAAATGATAATGATAAAAATGATAACAATGATGATAATGGAAATCCTTGTGGTGAGTTAAGAAAATAGGTTCATTAGGACTAAGCCTATAATTTCTACCAAATGGTATGATCTGTCCCAGCTGAATGATAAAAATTGTCATAATCCTACGGTGAATCAATAGTGATCGTGATGGTGTAGGTGCAACTTCGTCCTCCTAAAGGTCTCAGTGTCATCATCTGATGTTATCGGTGTTGAGTCAACTGATGTTAAAATTGTGATAAGGAATGACAAGGCATTCTCCATGTCAAAGTGATGGGATGGGTATTTGAAGGCGTCCATGTGACAATCGATTTCGAAATGAAAGTAAATAACTCGCAAAATGTGCGTATGAAACCGCATGTATAGTGAATATGCACTCATGATGAAATGATGAGATGCTATGATAATGTAGTTATAGTCTAGGGTCAATGATGCAACCTAGTTCTCTATAACAAGCTCGATGCCAATCTGTCACACCCCCAATTTACTGTTTTGCAAATGAATGGAATTCCTGGGGAATGACTGTCATAGCACCACAATCACAGTTATATTGAACGACCTAAAGTGTCGTTTAAAAACACATCGTTGGATGTTTAATAAAAGCGTCAGAGTACAACATCGGTCCCAAAAGGTTTACAAAGTTTGCGGAAATACAAATATATTACAAGTCCAA
This sequence comes from Chrysanthemum makinoi, assembly GCA_910596185.1. Lineage (NCBI taxonomy): Eukaryota > Viridiplantae > Streptophyta > Magnoliopsida > Asterales > Asteraceae > Chrysanthemum > Chrysanthemum makinoi. Next base: position 51,277,469 of record OU343224.1, read on the forward strand.
ACGATGTTTTGAAAGAAAGTGCCATAATGTACAATGATATAAGTCGACGCCGCGACTCAAAATGTGGTTCCTTAACCATGCCATGATGATAATGCCTCAGTTACCTGAAAATACATTGCTAAAACGGTCAACAATAATGTTGGTGAGAAATCAGAGGTTTATGTAAATGTTTTATACGACTACGCAAGTATAGATCAGGCATGACAATCATGTCAATTAAAAATGTTACTGGTATGACAATTATGTCACATAAAAATGTTACAATTTCTTAAGCCCATGACACCGAAACTAGACTGTTCATAATGTAATGTATGCCCCTTCAGAGTGTTTGCCAGACAACTCCGTAATGTTATTAAATGAAATGCATCCGTATGACTAGTTGGGATTCACCAACCCGGATGGAGGCGTCACCCTCGATAGATCTATCCACTCATCCTCGCTTCAAAGATTAACGGTTCATGTTCAGGTAATGGGGACTTTCAATTGGCAAATGCGGTAACTTAAGCAATGTAAATGAATTTAACATACTTGGTATCGTACTAAAAATGTTGTGCAATGTATTCTCCCCTGTAAGTTTGAAAATAATTAAAAGCATGATCGACGGGGCTATGAAAACTCACCTTGGTATGCAGAAATGTAAGACATCACAACTAACATCAAGTAATAAATGTGCACGGCTCCGACACGCAACCTAGATAAGTATGGTATGGGTTTAGTATAAGTCTCGTATTCAAATGCATTTTGTGTAGGTTAAACAACGTTTGTAAGTTTACCTGTTTGTGTTTTGAAAGTGTTTGAAGTTCAAAAGCAAAAGTTTTCAAGTATTAGGATCTTTAAAATACTTGAAGTTAAGAACCAATATTTTAAATATTTGTTTAATAACATATCATGCAAAGTTTCATGAATTATTTTGATTGTCGATAATGATCGAAAAGTGTAGTTGCGAAAATAACTCACACGTCTTGGCTCTTGGAAAAGATATACGAAACTTTCGTATAAGAGTTGACTCGTATAGCGACTCAGTATTCTCACGCCAATGAGGAATAGATAATCGACACATTAGAGAAAAGTATTGACGAGTACTTGAGTCGAGAAGAAATGACAAAAGAAGTCAATGATATAACGAACAAGACAAACGTCGATACAGAAAGTCAATTGGTACGTTTCGGCGTTTACCCCTTGCTCCCAAATAGTTTGTATAAATGAAAAAGGTTATGTTTCAATTCGCAATTCGAACAATAAGGTTTTACGACATAAAAGTAATACGTGTTTGGATTTGTTTGTCGAGTTTTATAACTATAAAAAAAAGGGATTTGGTTTAAAATATAAGTTTATAACGTGTTTATAAATTTCGGCATGACACGTCCATTTATATAACGTGCCCAAGTCATCGCGACTTTATAAAACTTATGTTGCAAAACAATATTTCTCGACCATTTTATAACTAGTAAATCGTTATTAGTTGAATAAGTGTTTATTGTATATTTTAGGGTTGTTACGAGTCTAATATATTAAATTCTTTACGAGTCTAATATATTGTATCGTCTCAAGTCTAAAACGTCCAATAAATACTCATACAACGACAAAAATTGTCCAAAATAATCCAAGTCCAATAAGTAATAGTTTTCGTCCAAATCAATTAATCGATCCAAGCTTAGGCTTTGATAAATATTTCTAAGTTCAAAATATTTAATCCGTTAAGTATTTGCTTTGTCCAATTATCCAAATCAAACTCAAATCCCATATCAATCCCGAGTAGTGATCCAATAAGTATCCAAACGTCCATCGACTAAAACAAAGATAATAAGTCACGTTAATAAACGTTAAATGGAATGATCAACGTCAAAATAAATATAATAATTCAATTCCAAAACAATATATATCGATATTAATGATCGCGACCACCCGAGAGGTTTCCTAAACCTTGCCCATGACTCGAAAGACAAAGACATTACGATTAGGACGACAACTAATTCCAAGTCCCCACGTCACTTTGTGTGTCGTGGTACACATAACGACACTTACCGAAATTGCCATTTACCAAATATTTTCTCAATTAAAAACCATGGTCAAATATAATATTCCTACATCAAGAGTATTTATTCAAAATTATTTTACGAGACCTCAACCCCGGCTAATCACCTTGGTTACTAAAACTTGTGGTCGCGACTCCCGTGAGTCACGGTTCATAATAACGACACCAACAATAAAATAAAAAAATCAACAAGCTTTGGCCGTGACTCCCTTGAGTCACGGCTCATCCATAAACGACCACCAATAACCATTTAGTCCCACGGTTCAAACCAAACTCGACCACCAATAGTCCTAGACTCGACTAGCTTAACAACCACGAGTCGTGCCTCACCTTGAGTCACGGCTCATGCCTACCCCACATATATACCAATGGGACAACCACGATTGACCAAAAATAATAACAAAACCAAAATTAAAACCACGAGGACGATCATATGCTCGGATTAATTAACAACATGAAACAAATAAGAATCGGATCCGAGTCAACTCAACTCGTGAGTTGACTCGAACGAGTCAACTGACTCGGTGATGAGTCGAACAAATCAAGAGCCAAAAATCTAAATCCATGCGTTTTTGTTTTTAAAACATAAGTTTTTATTAGTTTTTATAATAAAAACGTTTTTATTAATTAAACTCGTTTAGGGTTTTTTAAAAAAATGGAAGAAATGAAGAGTTGGGGTGCGTGAGTCCTTACCAACGAAAGAGGAGGAGGGGAAAGGTGGTAGCGAGCGGCGGCACGAGGTGGTGAGCGGCGGTGGTACTCAAAACGCGACCAAACGAGCTTCTTACAAACCCAAATGCTCCAGAAATGATGTGGGAGAGACGATCTATGCATCGGTGGAGAGAAATGGGGTGGCCGGAATTTGGCCGGAACCGGCGACGGCGCCGGATTTATTTTCCGGTGGTGATGGTGATATCAAATAAGAGGAAACCTAATTTTGAGGTCTTTTATACCCCCTTGAGGGGCTAATCATGTACAAATAAAAATAAAAGGGGCAATGGTGTAAATTAATAAGGGGGCTGTTTTGAAACTTAATAATCTTTTATAAATAACCCTTGTGGGCCCCATTTGACTTAGTAAACGACCGTTTAAAATACGGACTTGCGCCATTGTGTCCGAAATAATTTTTCTGATAAAAATGAGTATTCACATGTATAGTTTTTCTAATTTAAATTAATTAATAAATCAAATTAATTTAAAAGTTTAAAATCGCGCAAGCTCATTTATTTCGTAGATTTCGCGTTTCACGAGATATCCTCTCGTTTTCAAGCTCAATTAGGTTTAAGAAAGTTCGAAAGTGAAACTTGGGAATAATAAATATAATTTATTGTTAACATCAGTCTGGAAAATTTCGGTTTGTTGTTTGAATGGAGATAATTCCATAACAAGAAATGTATATACGTAACACGTATAAAACGAGTTGGATTGTGTATCGTCGCATAAAATGCGACACAATGAGAGTAGAAAAGAGTGGAAAGTTAAAACATGAACTTCCTCGAAGTTTTGGTATTTTATTTACGTTTTAAAACGTGAATTGGAATATTTCAGTTACACGTTGGAAACCGTTGACGTGAAAAATATGCTTATTAGACTAATACCATACTTTCTATTGGTCGGTTCGTGCGCGAGCTCGTTTTTAATAAAGTGAGATAACTTCTCGTTGTCGAGTTAGAAAAACTCATAAGTGGCCAGAAAATATAAAATATTCATTTCCTGCTATTCATAATTAGTTTAAATTGTTCCAGGGTGCGGGATAACCTCCCTTATCTATCTCAAGTGAGCTAATGCTTGTTCAAAATCGTTCATGTAATAATAAATAATAATTTATTATTAAATTTAAAATATGGAAATTTACCGATTTATATACAAAATAAATTTAAAACACTAGGTAAACTCAAAATATTATTTATTTTATTTATTTTTTTTTAAACTAAATGTAAGTATAAAAATATGTCGGGATAATTTTTGGAAGTATCGGATTAAATGTTCAAAATAATAACTTACACGATAGCGTTTATTTAATATGAAATATACGCATTTAATGTGAATTGAAAAATCATGAATGAACTAACATGATGAAAATGATGCTAAGGAAATGTAGACTAAACTTAGTCTATATGAAATGTCCGTGATGATATGATCATGAATTCGCAGTTAAACCTTTAAGGTTACGCGAATTTGAAACTCGTAAACCTAGTTTACGATAAATGATGAAATTGTGAAGCATGAATTGTTTTGATAAATGACCTGAAAGTACGAGTTGTCACATCTTCGTTTCTACAATTGTAATGAGAAGGGTGTTAGGTCTCTAGTTTTACAACACAAGCATCAATAGAAAGAGTAGAGAGGAAGATCGGTTGAACAAAACACAAACCAAACACTATGCGTATGATAATAAATAAAGGTTATGCGTGGCTATAGTAAAAGAGAAATGAATTGAACAACCAACCCTCAAGTGAGGGTTATTACAATGTATTTATAGGAGGGAAGCTAGGGCAACACTCCTAGTTTCCATCCTTTTCCTTATTGGACTAGGCCTAGGCTTATGGGCCTTCTACATGCCTTTTCCAAGGCTAATTACTAATATAAAGGCCATATTAAGCTAACTATTACATATGAGTCACTAACACTTGATTTAGGTTTAGGAGTGATTCCAACAATCTCCCCCTAAGTGTTGGTGATGAATGAATATTAACGGTTAAGGTATAGATGTAATAGAAGCTTTGACGTCTTCTGACATTCTTCTTTCTTGTGAGAAAAATTGCCTTGATTTGAACAATCTCCCTAGTGTAGAGAAATTGTTTTTAAGTTCGCTTTGATGTCATCTTTATCTTTGTTCTTTGATCATTGTTCTTTGTGATGGTAGTGATAGTATGTTGTTGTTGTCGTGCATCAAGTTCCGCCAGTTCTGCCGCTTCAAAGTGTCTCCACATCTTTCTTCAACATGCTCACACTATCTTTTAACGTGGATTTTCAGTATTGATGAAGTTCGTTAAGTCTTTAACTTTGTAGATTCTTTGGTTTGACGAAGAATCATTTTGACTTTTGTGTTGCTTTTAGATAGAACTTCCATTAGTGATGATGTTGGCATGAGCATGTGAAGAATCGCGACGATCATTCCGCTCTAGAGCTTCCATAAGAAGAAAACATGAAAACGGTTAGTAATAAGCGGATACCGTCACTTACAAGTTCGAACTTCGAGAGTGTTAACAGCATAGTGTGAAAACACAACTCTAATTCTCACAAAAGCCGTTCCTGAACCGGAGTCCCACAAGTGAGATAACACGATGTACCGAAGTACACCTACGATTCGAGATAAGTCGCCGAGGTACACCAAGCATCACCTCACGACTGTAGACCGTTTGAGACACACTAGCAATCCCGGGGAGTTACCAAAGTGACCTGCTGCAGTTAGGGCCGCTTGATGTTGACCCCGCGAGTTTCCATTCAATCAATCGAGAGATCACAGTTGTGAACCTCTCATAAATGTTCTTACAGATTGCTAAGATCCGTGAAGGACTCGATAACGCATTCCACGATGTTCTTATTGTTGAATATCAAGTGATGAAATGTCAAGTGTACCTAAGAGATATTTTGATGAATCTCGTGGCTCTAGACTCAATAGTGCGTTTGGTTTTTCCTGAGCGGAGGCTAGGGAGAGGGTCTCCTTCTTCAATACCAACAATCTCTAATAGAAAGCCGATAGTTTACGTAGGGTTCCCTGTGAGAATGAAACAAGCTTCTGTTGAGAGAAACTTGAGTGGCTACAAAGGTTTAGTGCATGCGTCACTGGGTCCATGACGACTTTTAATCTTAAATACCATAAGGTCATCTTGTGACAACCAAGAGCATATGAATTGAACCCTGTTCCGCCTCTAAGTTGAATAATCTGGAGGGCTATTTCTTTTCACCCTTTTTCTTTGCTTTTCTTTTTAATTCTTCAACTCCTTCTTTCTCCCATTCTCATTTTCTCCTTTTATAATCATACCTAAGGACTTCTAACTTCTAACTATTGGTGGTGTCCTTGGGTAGATCCTCCCTCAGGATCATAGACGGTTATTCCTAACCTTAATCACCTTATAACCCCATTGCCATAAAACCATTTACATGAAAATCTCTTAAAGTGTTTATGAATGAAAAACATTTTGTATCAATCAGTAGAGTTTGATCTTTTGCGAAATACTCCCTCCACACATGCTTGAGAGTTTTGACAGAAATGTGCATGGTGAGGAAAGTACGCGCGACTTTTGAATTGATCGACTCAAGATAGACAATTCCTTGCGAGACACGACACGTTGTATAGTTAAAGAGGTACATTGTCACCTTTTAGGTGACAACTAGCTCTAATAACTACCTTGAAGATGTGGACAACCCCGAAGGTTGTCAAACCCGTCAAAGTTCATGTCTATCAAGAGCTTCTCGAATAGGTACAATTTACTTGGATAAGTCTTGGAAGACAAATCTTTTCAATGTAAGACCTCGCTTAGATCCCTCAATTCATGGGTTAAAGTCTTTTCACATGAGAATTCATGAGCAAAACACAACATATTTCTTATCACGATTTTTCTCCCTCAAAATGGCATATAAAGATGTTATTTTTGAAGAAATGTTGAGAATAAATATGACCATTTTGAGTTTTGTGGAAGATAACCATCGAGAACAATTTGTGAACAAAGATGTTAAGTCAAATACTCCCCCTCAACGAGTGATATAAACGGTTGAGGTTTTGAAAATCATAATGGGAAGTACTTGTCCTTTTGAGCAAAACCTTGAAAAGTGAAAGGTTTGATAGGTTTTACTCAAAGGTAAAAAGCTTTCGCTCCTTTTATAAGGATTGTGGCACTGAAGCGTACCACAGGGTCCTTTCTTGACAAGTACGGGTTGTACACTGTTATGTGTGCACAAGCCATAGACATAAAAATCACACATCCAAATTATATGAAAAAGAAGCAGTTCAAGGGGTTGATAGCCATCAATGTTTCCAGGAATGCGAACAGGGCGTTGATAGCCGGCGAGAGAAATCCCGGACGCATCTACAAAGCTTTCCAGCCGAATCGATCCCTTCGATACAACCTTTCATCAATCATGGTGATGATCCTCTTCACATCCGCCTTTCCTTAGAATTCCATCGCTTTTAGACCCAATTCCTTCATGAATATCCTTCAACCTATAAGCTAATCCGCCCCTAACCTTCTTCAATGTGTGATCCCCAAACTTGTAAAGATCTCTACACGCCATCAAGCAGCCATATGCAGTGTTTCACTAAGGTAAACCAATCCATTGGTACTGATGAGTGTGTATTGTAAAAGCTCGGTTGATGTCGTGGAAGATCTAGCCGAGGGGGAGTGAAGTTGACACGGTCCGATATGATTCAACCGCGAGCTGTAGCCGAGATCTTCTACACGCTCTTTGATGACTATGCGTTCCGATGAAGATAAGCAAGGACTTGATGAATTCACGCTGTAACGCCATTTAAAATTGTCTCATGTGACCCTGTGACTTTGGCAAGGTACATGTCTTCAATGTCGCTTGAGAGACAAATTCTCAAAGTCCGCTTCAGAGAATGCATAATCTCTTTCGTCTTGCCATTTGACCACAATATTTTTGAGAAAAGTGTAGTCCCATTTGGACGAAAGATCAACATGTTTGATGGCAACGATACTCTTAGTAATGAACACTTCATGTTGAGACTTCAACTTGGCAGCTTACAGTAGATTCTTCGCTCCGCCAATGGTGAATCCCATACGCGCATCACGGTCCATACTCTTCCATATTGTTGGAGAACATGTGGTTAGCTCTTTCCTCGATGGCTATACGCTAGAGTATATGGTCACGGGAATGGAAGTGTCGCTGATGTAGCTGTATTTCCTTGAACCATCACCACCTTGAAGAAGAAATTCCAAGTCTTTGTTGAAGAAATATCCAATGGAATCCTAGGCCGATCCGCTGGCCAATTGTTGGTAGAGGTTTGACCAATCGGTGTAGTATGGAGGGTTGTCCCATTTGGTGAAGTCGATGTTTGCTTCTGGGTTGAGCCAATCCATATTTTTACATGGCTCGTATATATTACCAAGGTGATACTCTTCAATAACGCTTTCCGAGTTTTTAGCAGTTGAAATGCTTCATTCTTGATTCGCCTAACCTCGGATTTCGTCATCTTTTTCACAGGAATTTTTCTTGCGTAGTTTCGCATGCTCCAATGTACTACATTTGTCACCTCTTGACCTTCGGGATGGGTAGGAGGGAATCAACAAGCTTCGAGAACCATTCAAATTCAAGATCATCTTCGTCCTAACCATGATAAGACGTCATATAGCCTTTTTCTTCTTTTTCTTTGGTCCGGTTGAAGATTCCGGTTTCTTAGCCGTCGTGAGAGATGGGTTGTTGTTGTGGCTCGTGGATTTCCTCATCGCACCACCACCGTGATATTCAGTGATCACCGGTTTTCTCGAAGTCCTGAGGTGGTGTCTCAAATCCTGAGGTTTTTCACGTTGAAGAGCGAGGAGGGATCTTTGTTGAGCCGAGTCCTTTGGGGTGGAGGTCGATTGAGTACTGAATGGAGGATGATTCACCACTTCTTCGTGCATTTGGGCTCGCTTTTCCTTATCCCGATCTTTGTCTGCCATCTCTTGAACGCTTAGGCCTCATGCTTCTTCTCTCAGATGCCGACTGAAGTTGGTATTCCAAAGAATGCTTCAAACAATTTAGCTTCATGGGAGGCAAACGCTTGCAGACGCTTTTGACATTTGAGCTACTAGCGCTCACCAATTCATCATCCGAGAAGGTTGTGAGTTCAACCTGATTGATGCTCAAATTCATTGGAGTTGATTTCATGGCTTGCTTGGCCGATGTAAGAGATCTCGATAAAGTTGTCCGGGTATACATCTCCTTTGTCAGCTTTAGGAACGACTCCATGAGGAACTTGTGAGAGTATCCTTTGATCATCTCGTCCATTCTCTCTTGAAGATCATCTTTCATGAGCTTCTAGACATACTCCCTTTCAACTTGCATCTTGTCATTCTCATCATGAAGATATCAGACTTGGTCGCAAGGAAATTAAGCTCAGAGAGTATGTCTTTCTTTCCACCGCTGAAATTTTGGACGATTCGAAGTCTTAGCATGAGACTTCCGAGAGGCAGTTGGCTTCTTCACCGATCCCGATGTGGATCCGGTTGTTCTTTTGATGGTGGTGGTGAAGAGTTAGAAGATGAATCGCTGGATGATGAGATATGAGGAGACTCCGGGTCCTTTGGTGGCTCGTAAGTTTCTTCCTTTGACCGCAGGTGACTATCTAGAAGAAACTTATCATACTCAATATCTTCTTCATTTCCAGACTTAGCTTTTTCATCACCTTTGGCTTTAGCTGCAGCTTCTTCATTAGCTTTTTCGTTTTCTAACTTCTCAGATTCTGGTTCTTCAATGTTATAATCAATAGAATCTTCCACGCGCTTTTGTTGTTGCTCAAGAGTGGTGACACCATATCCCTTATCGGGTCGATTAGCCACATCAGGATTTGGTGTAGGTTGAACTGCACCACTTGATCCTCCTGGCCACCCATTTGGTCTTTAGCAAATTCTTTTTGCAACGTGTTAGAGTCTAAGGAATTTGAACTTCTTCCCAGATGTTGCATCTTGTTGCTCTTCATCCGATTCTTCTTCTTCTTGTTGCTCAATTACTTTCGGAGTCTTCCCTTTGCCGTGTTCAGTGGTGGACCGAGGTTTAGTTACCGCTGTAGTGTCATCTTTAGCAGCCTGAGTAGAAAATCTCTTCATCCTGATGCGCGCACCCTCCGAGTCCTCGTCTCATAGCTTTTTTTGCGTTCAGCTTAGGTACTGGAATAGGAACATCTTCCTTGGCGGAACTGCCCTCTTACGCTGAGGATTCCTCCCGGGAACTTCCTCTCGACTCTCGCTTGCAAGATTCCCGCACTTCCTCTTCTGGGTTTTTCTTGTAGCGCATAAGATTTTTCATCGAGGAAACCAACTTTGTTCTCTTCCACCCAACCAAATATCTTTTATAGGAGTAGAGTCGCTTTGAGTTCATCCGAGAGAAGGTGATCCGACAACACAAAGACCTTGTTTCTTAGTCGTTGACTCCTTAACCGACAGCTAGGGTAGGTTCGCACAACATGTCGAGATTGTCGTGGTCATTGATTCTCTTGGGGACATCCGGGTTATACCCAAGTGCTCTCTCGATCAACATTTAGTATATCCGATGTAAGGAATCTTTGAGCCAAGCTTTTGAGGAATGTCATCATGTCATCCCAAATCAGAGCTTCAACTTCGATGTGCTTCATGTTGATTAGAGCCCAAAAGCTTTGCAGTTCCACGAGCTTGGGATGCTCATAACCGCCACCAGAAACGATTTTGTGATGATGATATAAAGGGTTCTCCAAGGCTGAGGAATGTTCTTTAGATCCACGCGTGAATGCTTATTGATAACCCCAAGCTTCGTCGTACTCCAATATTAATCAAAAATTATAGAACCGCTCTTCAAGAGGTGAAGCAGAGAATTCAGTTGGTATGATGTCGGAATGAGGAGAACAACCCTTAAGTCTATAGGAGGATGGTGAGTTGCTTGTGATTGAGCATCACCGCCACAAAGATTTTGACCTTTGACCATCCGCATTGTATTCCGTAATTGCTGTATGTAGATCTCCGGAACAAGGCGAGTTGGTGAGCATGTTCAGATAGGGATGATTCTTCAGAATATCCACTGCAATGAGACAAGAAGATTCCGAGCAGGTGAGAGTTTCAAAGTCAACTCGGAGATTGTTCTTTCCAATCTTCATTGATAGCCATGGAAGATATCAAGAATGGTGAGGACATTTGGTGCATCGATATTCAGTTGAGCTTCCATGTCGCGGATCTCAAACACATTTAGCCAAAAGAACCAACATATTGAAAGACATAATGTTAGTAAACGTAAGGTTTTATTGTCTACTTATTGAATGATATATGTCAATGATTGTTACGAGTCCAACGCCACTTGTTTGTTTAATAGTCCAATGATGTCGAGAGAAGTTTCGTGAGTTAGTTAACTTTAAGTTTTAAAGTTTATGTTATCACTTATTTTTCACAACATATTAAACATTTAAGTTTATTAGTGGCATTTATTGGTTTCGCGGACGTTATGATTTATTTATTTACAAGTTTGCACGAGTAACAATTCATAATGAAGGTTTGATCAAGGCTTAGGCGTAGAAATGGTAGCTTATGCGCAAAACAGGAGAAGTATACGCCAGAGACGCAGCTTACGCGTAGGAACCTTACTTACGCGTAAGAAATATTACGCGTAGGAAAAGGGGACCTTATGCAGAGCTTACGCTGCAAGTTCGATATAACACCTTACGCGTAATACTTACTCGTAAGAGTAGACCTTATGCGCGAGTGTTCATCGCTTCGCATATCCTTCACAGGATACGCGTAGTCCCTTTGTAGAACCTTATGCGTAACGCCACACGAAGATTTCTCTTACGTATAACCTTCTACGCGTAAGGTGATCCTTATGCGTAGATTGCTAATGACCTTGATTCTGAATTTTACGTGTAGCGCACTGAAATAAAGTCATCATAGCAACAATATTAACACATACATCCATTCTATAAATGATCATGGCATGAAAACTTATTAAAAAGTTTACGCCAGAAGATTACTTACGCGTAGACTTAAACCCTAGTTTCAAGAATTACGCTTAAGAAATCTAACCATGGAAATAGCATCAAACTTATTCTGGTGGTTCTTAGATGTCATGTGAGTGTTATGGCCAAGTTTTAACATCCAACTCTCAATGAATCAAAACTACCCAAACATGAAGAACATAAACCCTAATATCTAATTATCAAACAATTATTGTTTCTGGGTTAATTCTAAACACAGATATGATCAATTCACTATAATAACAACATCACACAACAATCTTTTTGATCAAAACCATTCACATTTGAAAACACCCAAAACGACTCATGAACCTTAATTTTGAAAAAACAATCAATTCGCGTTTCTGGGTGGATTTTGAGGATAAACATAGTATCATTGATATTAAAGAAACGTTTTGACCCATTTATCTTAGCCTCAAACACATAAACATGATCATGTGTTCTTACGCTGCATGATAACACAAAATCAACCATATGCGTAAATTAAACCGTTGGATTCGTTTGAAAATCAAAACCCATGTTTAAAAACGTGTTACAAACACAAAATCACTTACAGATTGATGATCAAAACTTCGGATTTGTTGATGAGTTTGGTGTGTGTAATAAATGTGAAGTGAAAAAGTTAGGTGGGGAGTTTTATTAAAATAGCTTTGAGCTTTTGACAATATTAGCCCCTCCACCTTTTCCATTTTGATCAAAAGCCTTTTAACTTCCATTTTGGTTACCAAACGAAAGATTTTAAGATAGAAACTTAACGACACTCCCCTTTGACTTAAGAAATAATGAAAGGTTATAAATTTTAGTCCGAGGAGTGTCAGTGAACCAGAATTGTAACCACCATTTTAAAGAAACAACCGGGATTAGGTAAGTACAATGTTATTTTGAAACAGTTAAGAATTTATTTTCTCCCCCTCAACACTTGATCGGAAAAATACTGAAGATGAGATTTCTTGATAGACCTCCAATGCTCACTCCCGGTAATGTTGCGTATGATAATAAAGAAATTAATCTATTTTTTCTTGATCGCATAACCTATTGTTTTATTAAAAGGCTTACACAAGAAATCTCACCTATTGAAAGGTGAAAGGCTTACATAAGAAACCTGGCTCTGATACCAATGTTAGGATCGTGTTTATGGATGATATGGTGATTCGGGAGGTCTTGGAAGACGGAAGAAAGCCATCTTCAAGTTAGAGAGAGAAACAAGAGAGAGAAGGGAGAATACTAGGTGTTTTATTATTGAAAGATGAAAATACACTAATGAGACTCACCCCTCCATGGAAGTATGGAGGGGTATATATAGCCTACCACATATATAACTATTACACTATGACATAAATAGTCCATGTGTTTGGCTAAATAAGATAGATCATGTAATCCCGTAAATGTCGCTCCATTTCCGTTAGTTAGAGCGATTCCAACAATCTTCCCCCAATGGGACGACATAAGGGATTACTTACAACATTTCCTACAAGTAATAAAACAAATAAAGAAAAGTCTTCATAAGCTCTTCAAAAGATGAGGATGATGACAGTTTACGCTCTTTGTCTTCTTCTTGTACCTTGACTTGAGAACCGTTTTCTTCACTTGTAGGAAAATGATGTAATATGCATAAATTGGATTAACTTCCCCCCAATTCATGATGCATGTCTTAGCAGCTTCTCCATACACTCCTTTTTGGCGAAGTTTCAATCGCTTCCCCAAACACAACCGACTCTGCAGATTCAAAACTTTGATGTAGTGAACATTTCCTCTAACTTTTGAAATTTTCAAGACGCAAATAAATTTGTAGATGAGCAGTAAACCACACAAGGTAAATCTGACTTGTTGCGGAAAATCCGTTCGGGGTAACATGCAAGAAATCAACAAGATCTTCTCACATATGTAGATGCTTCACACCAAACAAACCATGAAAGACGAAATGAAACGACTTCCCCCTGAATGTTGCGGTGTATCGGAATAATAGTTACCTGTGAATCTACAATTACTCGATAAAATGATCGTGTGTGAGGCATCATAACATCCTATTTAGGCAACTTCACACACGATAACTATGTGAAAGTGAGACGATAACTTCACACAAAGGGTCACCTGGCTAATGCATGCCCAAAGCCGAGGACTAGAGGCAGTGCTTATCACAAGGAGGCTTTACTTTTGGCTCTTAAGGATGAAGCTGGTGGAATCCTCACAACCAAAGAACAGAGCTTTATGGCAGATGCAGATGATGATATGGAGGACTTGCAGGCTAATGCAGCAGTGATGTTGATGGCACAAATGAAAGCTCTTCACATGAGTGACACGTGCCCAGTATGACACCGATGGCTTGTCTCGTACCCGAACAAACCATAATCATCTCTCGATCTACTATGAGCCAACATCTGAATCCGACGAGGCTCAAAATGTTCAACATGAGTCGTCCACATCTCCTTTTGACGATTCTAAACTAGACCCCGTAGTTACATTTGATGATCAAGATGATCCTTTGGTTACCTTTGATACTCAAATTGACTCCGTGGTTATACATGAGGATCTGAATAGTGATCATGTTGTGAATCACGTTGACCACGCTGAACCTTTGCCTAATCCAGATATTGACCTCTTAATTAAAGATTATCAATCCCAAATGGATGAATGTCGTTCATTAAATCAACAATTACACAAGAAAATGCATCATTAACTGTGGATGTTGAATGCTTACAACAGCAACTCAATTTTTTCAAAACTCAAGAAAAACGTGAAAAAGGTTTTGTAGTCGCTTTTGCTAAATCACACAAAAACGAAAAATCTTTGGAGCGATGGATTCGTGATCTTGCCGCATCGAAGAATGCTTTGTTGTCTCAGATAGAACAACTGAAACATGAACATAAAAAATAACTTAACGCTCTTACTTTGGAAACTCCAAAAGCCAAGGCCGAAGTTGTTAACTTGTCAACAACAGCTTCTACGTACAAAAAGCATTCAACGAAACGAATAGATGACCATCTTGAAGAAATTGTCGGCTTACAAAACAAACTCAAAGAGTTTCAAAATGTTGTTTATAAACATGGTGAGTCAATCACAACTATTCAAAAGTTTACTTTAAAACCCAATCCAAATGGATATGGACCTAATCTTGCTGATTACAAACCAATGCTTTCAACCAAAGCATTCAAACCAAATCCTCAAGTTTCCCTGCGTAATACAAAATTGATAACTCTATTATGAGTGTTGTTGAATATCATCGTCAAGAGGAATTAGATGCAAAAGACGAGAGTCAATCAAAATTAGAAAATGTTTTTTATAACAAACCATTTAACTATTCAAAAGCCGTCACTTTCGTCACACCAAAGGATTCTTCTAACACACCTAGGATTATCACAAATACTTCTGAGTCTTCTAATGTTGCTCCCCAACCAAATAATGCACAAATTTATGGTCCTTTACCTTCACTCAGTGAAGTAAAATCAAAATCCGAAAATCGTCAAATTCTTAGATATTTTGATATTTTCACTTCTAACCTCAAACTTTTAGAACGTGAGATTGAATTTCATTCTGAAATAAAAGTTGAACATTTTCAATCGCCTCAGGCGCGAGAACAAAGAGATAATTTTCAGAAAATAATTTTACCCCATGTTAAAAATTTGAAAAATTGTGCATTGTATTGGGAAAGGAAATTTCATAAGGAACTTGGATTGATGAAAATCGTTTTTGAGAAAATAGAAACATGTATTTCGAATACTAAACATAAAAAGAAAATGTTACGAAAAGATGTTGATCGACTCTTGGAAGATGTTATCTGTGCTGATATCCATAATGTTGTGTTATTCCATTCTTTGTCATATGCATCTGATTATATCTCTGCTGATTCTGTTGAAATTGTTGAGAATACTGATAATGTGCATCAGATCGAGTCTTTAAAAGTTGAAAATGAACGATCGTTAAACGAGCTTTCAAATGCAAAACGTCGTGTTCAATGGGGTCAAAAAGATTTTCATTCTCGTGAACTCGCTTGGCAAAACAAAATCGCTCAGTTGCAAGCAAAAACCTTTAATACAAAACCTGAGCAACTAGATGATCCAAACATGTCTTTGAAATGTCAAATCTTAAAATATGAACAAGAACTTACAAAAGTTAAAAAGGAATATGGTGTCATATTTGATTTACTCAAACAGACTCGTGATGAAGCATCAAACGAACTTGATCATTATCTTGCACACACTAAAGAAGTCATGAACTTTTCCGAAAATCTTCGTTCTGAAAATCAAGATTTGGTGCACACTATCATTAAGTTAAGAGAGATGTTAAGAAAGTATGAACAAGTTCAGCCTAGCATCATTAAGAAACTTGCACCTGTAACACTTAGAAAACGCGACCCTGAATGCCTTCTAACAAACCACAAGATACTAATGTGCTTCCCTCTACTGAAACAGGAATAGTTGCCTCTTTTCCAAACGCTCGCACTTCACAGCCTCTAGGAGCAATACAAGGAAGAATAGGAAGTTGCACCTAAGAAAAGAACAATAAAGAATGTCAAGTAGAAGAACACCTTAGGACTTTGAATAAGACTCAAGTTGCACCCACTTTAGATATTGCGCCTAACAAATGTAATAGAAAAGTGATGTAACGCATGTTGAACCTTTTAAGTACTTTTGATATTCACCAAGCTTCTTGTGTTATTTGTCGTAAAAGTATGCTTTCTGATTGTCATGATAAATGTCTTGCTAAAGCTATATTGTCTCGTTTATGGAATCCTAAGAAACCGAATACCTCTAGGCCCACTAAGGCTTCTAAGTCTGTGCTTGGTAAACCACCCTCTTTAGATTCTAAGAAACGCATTGATTTCCCTGTAGTTCCAGTATCACCTCCAAGGAATGTAGTACCACATAGCGCATTCACTAAGACTAAAGCAAAGACTAGTTGGAGATGGCAGAAATGGATACATAATACACTAGGATTTAAATGGATGCCTAAAATCATTGATGTGTGTATTTCGACTATAACTTCTACGGAACCCTCTAAGTCTTCGGGTTTCACATCTACTTCTATTCCATCTGTGTCGTGTGTGTGTAATGCAGGTGATACAGATAATCCTTTGGATTGTTGATAGCGGCTGTTCTACACATGACAGAAATCTTAAATCGTTATCAAACTTTGTTGCAAAGTTCATTGGCACCGCCGATTCGAGAATGATCACGTCACAGCTATCATGGGCTACGGAGATTACATCAATGGCAACATCGAAATTAGCAGGGTTTATTATGTGGAAGGACTCGGTAACAATCTCTTCTTAGTAAGTCAGTTCTGTGATGGAGATTTGGAAGTTTCTTTTCGGGAGAAAACTTGTTTCATTCGTGATCTACAAGGAAACGATCTTATGTCCGCACTCGCAATTTAAGTCTGTACACAATCTCAATGCAAGACATGATTGCTTCATCTCCCATTTGTCTACTTTCAAAGGCAACATCAACAAAATCTTGGCTATGGCACCGACGTCTCTCACATTTAAACTTTCAAACCATAACCAACCTTTCTCGATACAAACTTGTTGAAGGTCTCCCAAGATTCCGGTATTCTAAAGATCACCTTTGCTCAGCTTGTGAACAAGGGAAAAGCACTCGTGCTCATATTCCTTCAAAGGTGGAACACAGCTCTCAACATGTGCTTCATCTTCTTCACATGGATTTGTGTGGTCCGATGCGCGTGCAGACGATTAATGGCAAACGCTACATCTTGGTAATTGTAGATGACTACTCAAGATGGACTTGGGTCTACTTTCTTCGAAGTAAAGATCAAACTTCACAGATGATCATCACCTTTCTCACAAAAATTCAAGTTCAAGTTCCGAAACACAAATGACAAATCGTAATGCACAAAGGACTGAATTTGTGAATCAAACTCTTCGGGATTATTATGAGAAAGTAGGAATTAAGCATCAAACATCTATTGCACGCACACCAGAACAAAATAGAGTTGTTGAAAGACGGAACCGTACATTAGTGGAAGCTGCAAGAACAATGTTAATCAATGCTAAACTTCCAGATTACTTGTGTCAAGGCCGTATCAACCGCATGCTACACTCAAAATCGCCAATGATTACTAAATGCCACAACAAAACACCTTTGAGCTTATCTACAAATGTAAAACCAAATCTCAAACACTTTCATGTATTTGGATCCCTTTGCTACCCAAATAATGATCGTGGTGACTTTGGAAAGCTCAAAGCCAAAGATGACATCGAGTCTTTATTGGATACCGTGAGAATTCTAAAGGTTACCTGGATCTGAATCGCATACAAAGCGTGTTATGGAAACGATTCATGCTAATTTTGATGAGCTTATCAAATGGCTTTGAGCATAACACTTGGAACCCACCACAACCGCTTAAACTTCCCTCATACCCCATCATCACCGACACAAGCTCCCAGCTTACTCACAACAAATGGAAAAGCTATTTGCTCCTCTGTTTAGTGTTGATATTCATGAACGTGCTCTAGGTGTATCCAATGTTTCCGCTGCTCAACCTGATCATATTCCAATACCCGATACACTGCTACAACAACTATCTTGAAGAAGCACCACCAGCTTGACTCTACAACAATAAATTGAACAAATCAGATCCAACGACGAAACCACGATGATGTTCTGAACTAAGAAGTACCCCCACCTGCAGATTTTGATCCAAATGCGTTCTTCAACCCGTTTGCTAATGAAACTGTTGCACCAGATGTTGCGGAATCATTTACAAGCCATTTGAATCCTCCTAATCTGCAGAATGTATATCAACATCAACCATCCACTCATCATTGGACAAAAGACCATCCACTAGAAAATATTATTGGTAACCCGAATCAACTAGTCGTAACGCGACAACGTCTTCACACAAATGGTGAATATTGCATTTATGCACTCACTGTCTGCCAATCTGAACCTAAAAACATTAAAGATGAAATGACCAAAGACAACTGGATTGAATCCATGCAAGAAGAACTCAACCGCTTTAAACGCCTTGAAGTATGGGAATTGGTTGAAAGACCAACATGGGTCTTCGTCATTGGTCTCAAATGGATTTGGAAAACAAATTGGATAATGAAGGAACCGTAATCGTAAATAAGTCACGCCCGTGGCTAAGGGTTATAGACAGGGAAGAGGGTATTGACTTTGAAGAATCATTCGCCCGCTGCTCGCCTTGAGGTCGACGGATTTTTCTCGCGCATGCTCACATGAACATCACGATCTTTCAAATGGATGTCAAAACTGCCTTTCTCAATGGAAAACTGAAAGAAATGGTCGATGTTAGCTACCGTAGGATTTGTTGATCCAGAGTTCCCTAATCAAGTCTACAAACCGGAAGAAGGCTCTCTACTGTCTCAAACAAGCCCCTCGAGCGTGGTATGATAAGTTATCATCCTTTCTTATCACCAATAATTTTGTCAAAGGTTCGGTCGACCCTACACTGCTCATACAATATCACGGGCTCACATTTTAATCGCTCAAATTTATGATGACATCATTTTGATCAAAGACATTTAAATTACTCAAACGCTTTTTCAAAACTAATGACAAAACATTTTGAAATGTCAATGATGGGTGAAATCACATTCTTTCTTGGAATGCAAGTTCATCAATCACCCCATGGTATTTTCTTAAGTCACCCAAATATGCCCTTGAACTTTTAAATAAGTTTGGAATGCAAACCTGTGACACCTATGCCACACCAATGGCACACACCAAGAAACTAGACGTTGATTTACATGGGAAATTGGTGGACCCTACCAAATACCGTAGTATCATTGGGTCTCTTATGTATCTAACAGCCAGCAGGCCTGACATTGTTTTTGCCGTATATCTTTGCTCCCGTTATCAGTCAAGACCACATGAAACCCACCTCTCTGAGGCTAAAATAATTCTCCGATACATCAAGGGAACCATTAATTTGGGGATCTGGTATCCGAAGGATTCTGGTTTTGATCTAATAGTTTTTTCAGACGCTGATCACGCAGGATGCTTAGATTCATGGAAAAGTACTTCAGGAGCATTACAATTTCTTGGTGATAAACCGGTGTCATGGCAATCGAAGAAGCAGGATTGTACATCGCCGTCCTCAATGTAAGAAGTAATATGTAGCCATGTCGACGTGTTGTGCTCAAGTCATTTGGATAAGAACACAACTCAAAGAGTATGGTTACATATTTGACAAAATCCCGATGTACTGCGACAATCGAAGTGCTATTGCGATCTCGTGCAACTCCGTTCAACACTCAAAATCAAAGTACATCGATCTTCGATATCATTTCATCAAGGAGCACGTGAAAAGGGTACTGCTCAATTATACTTTGTGGGTACTGAATACCGATTGGCAGATCTTCTCACCAAAGCCTTAGCTCCTACTAGGTTTAATGAATTGGTCCACCTGATTGGTATGAGGTGTTTGACTACAGAGGAACTGGATGAACTTTTAAAACATCCTTAAAACCAGTCAAACACCAAAACCTCTTTTGTAAATATTTTTCAAAAACAAAATACAAATTTATAAAATAAGATAAAACAACAAAAATATTCTTCTATCTATATTTATTTTAACATTGCAAGTACAAATCTTTCGTTAACACTTTAATCTTTCAAAATTCAGTATTTTTCTCGATCAAGTGTTGAGGGGGAGAAAGCAAATATTTTTCTGTTTTATAAAACCTTGTACTTGCATGTACCCTCATCCCGGTTGTTTCTTTAATAATGGTGGTCACATTTCTGGTTTACTGACACTCCTCGGACTCAAATCTTTAAAATTTCATTATTATTTAAGACGAGGGGGAGTGTCGTCAAATTTCTTTCCAAATATCCTTCGTTTAGTAACCAAAATGGAAATTATGGGCATTGGATGTAAATGGTAAACATGGAGGGACTGAATGTGTCAAAAAGCTAAAAGTATTTTTAACAAAATACCTCACCTAATTTCACAAATCACATTAAGTTCATCATATTTAATATCCACCAACCTCATCCTATGCCTAACATACAATCTGCAAATCCGTCCTTTTGATCATCAATTTGTAATTGTTAAAACGTTCGTTGTATTAATCTAAACATGGGTTTTGAATCTTTTTTTAAAACTAACGGTTAGATTTGTGTCTAGAAGTGATTTTGTGTTCTACGCATATGCGTATGAACACATAATCAAATGTGAGTGTTTTTGGTTAAAATGATAGATTCAAAATGTTTATATAATCACATTGAAACCACTTTTATCATTAAAACTCACCCGATACACCGAATTGATTGATTTTAAGGATTAGGGTTTATGCGTAAGTTTGGGTATTTTCACATGTGAATGTTTCTGGTTAAAAAGATAGTTGTTTGATGTTGTTTTTATGTTGAATTGATTATATCTAGGCTCAGAACTTACCCAGAAACACTAATTGCATGAAAATTGAAGATTAGGGTTTATGTTTATAAGTATTTGGGTATTTTTGATTCACTTAGATTCTGATGTTAAAACTTGGAAAGAACAACTCATTAGGCTTCTTAGACTTACCAGAATAAGTTTTGTGTAATTCCTATGGCTAGAACACTTACTCGTAGAAATTGAACTTTAGGGTTTTAAGTTTACGCGTAACCTGTTTCTACGCATAACTGCTTGAATGTGTATCCATGTTTAAAACTGATAAAGATTGAATGTATGTGTTAATATTGATGTTATGATGAACTTATTTTAGGATTTCTACGCGTGAAAATTCAGAATCAAGGTTACTTGAACATCTACGCATAAGGATCACCTTACCCGTAGAATGTTATGCGTAAGAGAAATCTTACACGTAACCTTTACGCGTAAGGTTCTACAATGGGGACTACGCGTATCCTGTGAAGGATATGCGTAACAAAGAACCTCTACGATAAGGTTCACTCTTACGAAAAGCCTTACGCAGTAAGATTCCATATACGCCACGCAAGCTTTACGATAAGGTCCTCTTTCTTTACGCTAATATTTCTTACGCGAAGTCAAGAACCTATGCATAATCTTACGCTTACGCATATAATCACTCATTTTACGATAAGCTTGCAATATCTACGCCTAAGCCTAGTGTTAACCAAAATTATGAATTGTTACGCGTGCAAACTTGTAAATAAATAAATCATAACGCCACGAAACCAAAATGTCACTAATAAGCTTAAACGTTTAATAAGTTGTGAAAAATAAGTGAAAACTTGGAATTTAAAACTCAAAGTTAACCAACTCACGAAACTTATCACGACATCTTTGGACTATTGGACTAACAAGTGATATTGGACTCGTAACAATCATCGACATATCACATTCAAATAATAGACAATAAAATCAACTGTTGACTAACGTAATGTCTTTCGATATGT
Organism: Chrysanthemum makinoi; assembly: GCA_910596185.1. NCBI lineage: Eukaryota > Viridiplantae > Streptophyta > Magnoliopsida > Asterales > Asteraceae > Chrysanthemum > Chrysanthemum makinoi. The sequence goes on from OU343224.1 coordinate 51,299,505, forward strand.
TGGTTCTTTTGGATAAATATCTTTCAGATCATGACATGGACGCTCAAATACAAAATGTGGAAGCAACAAACGTTCTCACTGTTGAAGATACCTTCCCTCATGATTATCCAATGAAGATCGGAAAGAATAACCTTCGAGTTGATTTTTTTAGTCTCACCTGCTCAGAGTCTTCTTGTCTGATTATTGTAGACATTCTAAAGAATCACCCTTATCAGAACATGCTCACCAACTCGCCAAGGCCGAGATCTACATTCACCAATTTTGGCATAAAATTCAAAAGATCAAAGGTCAAAATGCTGTGACGGTGACGCTCAACCACAAACAAGTCACCATCACACCAGCAGATTTAAGGGCTATTCTTCTCATTCCCACCATTGAGCCAACCGAATACAATGACACACCAACTGAAGAGGCCGTTCTGCAATTCATGATCGACATTGGTTATGATGAAGCTTCAAGAGTAATCACAAAGCATTCATACGTGGATCATAAGAATATTCCTCAGCCATGGAGAACCCTCTACTTTATCATCACCAAATCCATTTATGGACGTGATAGTGGTTATGAGCATCCCAAGCTCATGGAACTACAGATCTTTTGGGCTTTGGTCAACATGAAACACATTGAAGTTAAAGCTCTGATATGGGACGACATGATGTCTTTCCTCAAAAAGCTTGGCTCTAAGATCCCATATATCAGATATGCCAAATTGTTTATCCAAAGAGCTCTAGGGAATAATCCTGATATCCCCTTGAGACTCAATGACCCCAACAATCACTCCATGTTGTACGAGCCTACACTCACAAATGATTTAAGGAATCACCACAAAGAAACAAGGTGCAGTGTTACCAGATCACCTTCTAACAGATGAAGTCAAACAACTTTATTCATACAAAGGTATCTGTAGCGTTGATGAAGGCAAAGTAGGTTTACTTGATGAAAATTCCTCCGTACACCTACTAGGAAAACCAGAGAGGCAAGGGGAGTGTTACAAGCACCGAGAGTCAATGAAAGTTTCCTAAGAGGTCACATACTCTCAAAAGGAAAGTTCCCTCTAAGGAAGCTATTCCTATTCCTATTCCCAAGCCTGAACCACAACGAAAGCTACCGATGAAAGCTCGAGGAAACCTGAATCGACGAAGAGGTCACCTACTCAAACCGCAATCGATGACACTCCAACAAGAGCTAAACCTCCCAGTCCCAATAATAGAAAAAGGCAATGGAAAAACTCTTGTGCTTGAGCATGATAAGGAAAGTTCTGAAGAAGAACCATTTGATGAAAAAAGAGAATATCAAAAGAAGTTGAAGAACCTCAGACTCAAATACATTGCCGATGAATTCGTAAAGGATTAAACTCGGGCCCAGAGGGTCAAGTGGTGGAACTCAAGCCACACCAGCTTCCGGCGCGTTAATCAACCCGATAAGGGAACCGGTACCACCATCACCCACAACAAAGAAAGGCGATTGAGGATTCCATCAACTTTGACAAAGAGGAACCGCATAACGAAAAGATCGAGAACAATTTCGTGAAGATACTAAGGTCGATGAAACGGCTAAGTCTGGAAATGATGATGAAACTGATTATGATAATTTTCTTCTAGACAGTCCCGCACGCTCCAAGGAGGAAACTTCTGAGCCACCTAAGGACCCTGAGCCACCTCACATCTCCTCATCTTCTCACTCTTCACTTCCACCATCCAAAGGAACAACAAGATGCACATCTAAATCTGTGAAGAAACCAACTGACTCTTGGATATCCCGGGCTAAAACCAAGAGTGTCAAAGCTGTCAAGCAAGTATGGAAGAAGGATGTGCTCAACAAAAAGCTGAATCAACTCACTAACAGTATCAATCTTCTAAATGACGAGATAGACAAGATGTCTAGTGAAAGGGAGTATGTCCAAAAGATGATGCAACGTGACGTTCAATGGGAAATGAACGAGATGATTAAGGGCTATACTCACAAGTTCTTACTCGACATTGTTCCTGGTGTTACAAGAGAGATGTTCACCAGACAGCTCTATCCTAATCTCATGAAATTAGTCAAGCAAACAATGCAAACTACCCCGATTAAGATGACGATCAATCCAATGAAGCCTGCAGTTCTCTCTGATGCTGAGTTGATTTCCAAGCTGGTGCTACAAATGTCTCAACGATCTGCAACCTTCACCTCTGACGAAAGTAAACTATTTGAGGCACTACTGGAATATCAAATCAAGACATCATACAAGGAGCCACCGAAGGCCTAAGCGTCCAAAAGACGATGATGATAAGGATAAAGATAAAGATAAAGAGCCTAAACGCCCGAAGAAAACTGGTGAATCATCATCCATGCCGCCTCTACCCCAAAGGACTCCATCTCAACAACGATCTCCTCTACGCCTTCCTCGCCGACAAACCTCGTGACTCGAAGTTACAACCTCGCAGAGAAAACCGATGATCACTTCGAGTACACTAGTGGTAACGATGAAGAGATACCTGAGCCCCAACAATAACCCACCTCTCCCGCTTCAACAAAGAAACCAACATCCTCATCTAGGCCAAAGAAGAAGAAGAAGACACCTAAGGCTGACATCGTCTCATGGCTAGACGAAGATGACACCGAGTTTGAATGGTTCTCTACACTTGTTGATGCTACTCCTACCCTAACTGATGATCAAGATATGGTAGAAGGTCGAACATTGGAGCATGCGAAGTTACTTCAAGAGAAGTTTCAGGTGAAGAAGATGACCAAGTCAGAGTTAAAACGCATCAAGAATGAAGCCTTTCAATTGCTCAAAGATAGCTCGGAAAGTGCTATCGAAGTTGAATACCATCTTGAAAACATAGCACGAGCTATGTCTAACAACATCGATTGGCTCAACCCTGAAGCTAACATTGACTTCACACGAAAAGACAATGCTCCATACTACACCGACTGGACCAGACCTCTACCAACAATTGGCCAACCAGATCAACCTAAGATTCCATTTCGCTATTTTTTCAACAAAGACCTGGAATTTCTTCTACACGGTAGCAATGGTTCAAAGAAATATGCTACATCACTTACACTTCCGCTCCCTGCCACCATATACTCCAACCGTATAGCCATCGAGGAAAAGGCTACCCACATGTTTGCCAACAGTGGAACAAGATGACATCGATGCAATGTATGGGATTCACCATTGGCCGGAACGCCAAAGAATCTACTTCAAAAGCTGCCAGGTTCGAAAGTCTAAACATGAAGTGTACAGTGATAAAGGGATCGTTGCTGTTAAGCATGTAGCTCTCTCGACTAAATGGGACTACACTTTCCTCCGTAAAATCGTGGTCAAAAGACAAGACGAAAGGGACTATGATTTCTGTGAAGCGGACTTTCAGAATTTATCTCTCAACGACATTGAAGATCTATATCTTGCCAAGGTACAGGGAAGAATGAGACAATTCTCGACTGAAATCCAACGTGAATACATCAAGTCCTTGCTCAACTTCATCAGAAGCATAGTGATCCAAGAACGTGTAGAAGACTTGCAACTTGCCGCTGAATCTTATCGATACGCAAACTTCACTGCACCTCAGCTAGAACTTCCCGACATCAATCATCTTCCTCAATACACTCTCATCAAGAAACCGTTGGAGTAGCTCCATCAGTGAACTACATCGAATCGCTTGATGGCGTGTAGAGATCTTCATAAGTTTGGAGATCACACACTGAAGAATGTCAGGGACGGCTTAGGTTATCGGTTAAAGGCAATACAATAAGACATTGGGTCACCAAAGATATGGAATTCTCAAGAGAGACGGGATGTGAAGAGAATCATCACACGTATTGATGAAAGGTTGTTCAGAAGGACCGCAGTAACCTTGGAGAGCTTTGTAGGTGGTCGCCCCAGGATTACTCTCACGGGCTATCAACGCCCGCTTTGCATTCCTGAGATATTGCCGACTACTGAATCCCCGGTACCCTTAAGCCGTTTCATTTTCTATATTGATGTGGATGTGTGATTATATAATGACAATGGCTTGTGCACATATATCAGCGTACAACCCGTACTTGTAATGAAAGGACCTCGTGGTACGCTTCGTGCCACAATCCTATAAAAGGAGCGAAAGCCTTTTACTTTTGAGTAAAACTTATCAAAACTTTCATTTTTCAAAGTTTTGCTCAAAAGAACAAGTACTTCCCCTTATGCTTTTTTTTCAAAACCTCAAAAGTTTATATCACTTTTTGAGGGGGAGTATTTGTCAACCAAAATCTTTGTTCACAAATTGTTCTTCATGGTAATTTTCCCGCAAAACTCGAAATGGACATATTCGATATCGAAATTTCTTCAAAAATAACATTTATATGCCATTCTTGAGGGGGAGAAAAATTTATGTGATAAGAAATATGTTGTGAAATTGCAAATGAATCATTGTGCTACAGACTTAACCAATAAATTGATGAGATCTTAAATGTTAGTAACTCGAAAAGACTTGTCCGGGATGGGTAATAATTTAAAGCTAGCTCGCTAGTGATGTAAACGTGTCTCGTAAAGGACTTGTCCGAGTAGAATGTACCATTCGAGAAACTCTTGGTAGACATGAACCTTGATGGGTTTGACAACCTTTTGAGGATTGTCCACACCTTCAAGGTAGTTATTAGAGCTAGTTCTCACCTAAAATCTGACAATGTAACTCTTTAAGTATGCAACGTAACAGTGTCTCGCGGGGGATTGTCTATCATGAGTTGATCAATTCAAAAGTGCGCACTCTTCTCTCACCGTGCAGACTTCTGTCAAAATACTTAAGCACGTGTGGAGGGGGAGTATTTCTGCAAAATAAAAACTCTCGAAGTGTTTCAAAATGTTTCTTATTCATAAATACTTTGAGAAATTTTCAAGAAATCGGTTTTATGGCAATGGAGTTATAAGGTGATTAAGGTTAGGAATAACCGTCCTATGATCCACCAGAGAGCCGGAGGGATCTACCCAGGGAAACTACCAATAGTTAGAATTAGAAGTCCTTAGGTATGATTATAAAAAGGAGAAAATAAGAATCGAAGAAAGAAGGAGTTGAAGAATTAAAAGGAAAAGTAAAGAAAAGGGTGAAAAGAAATAGCCCTCCAGATTATTCAACTTAGGCGCATAGTTCAATTCATATGCTACGGTTGTCACTTGATGACACCGGTATTGAAGATGAAAGTCGTCATGGACCCAGTGATGCATGCACTAAACCTTCTTAGCCACTCAAGTTTCTCTCAACAGAAGCTTGTTTCATTCTCACAGGGAACCCTACGTAAACTATCGGCTTTCTCTTAGAGATTGCTGGTATTGAAGAAAGAGACCCTCTCCCTAGTCTCCGCTCAGGAAAACCAAAGCCCACTATTGAGTTTAGAGCCACGAGATTCATCAAAAGATCTCATAGGTACACTTGACATTTTATCACTTGTCGTTCAACAATAAGAACGCATGTGATACATTATCGTGTCCTTCAGAGATCTTAGCAATCTCTCGAGAACATTTGAGAGGTTCACATTAGTGATTGAATGGAAACTCCTGCCTGGGTCAACATCAAACAGCCCTGACAGCAGGTCACTTCGGTAACTCCCCGTGGATTACGCTTAGTATGTCTCAAAACGGTCTACAGTCGTGAAGTGATGCTTCTGTACCTCGCTCATTTGAACTGAGGTGTACTTCGGTACATCGTGTTATCTCACTTGTGGGATTCCAGTTCAGGAACAGTCTTTGTGAGAATTAGAGTTGTGTTTTCACACTATGCTGTTAACACTCTCGAAGTTCAAACTTGTAAGTGCTGGAATCCGTTTATCACTAACCATTCTTATGTTTTCTTCTTATGGAAGCTCTGGAGCGGACTGATCGTGCAGATTCTTCACATGCTCATACCAACAACATCACTAATGGAAGTTCTCTCAAAAGGCAACACAAAGTCATAATGATTCTTCATCATGGCAAATAATCTACACAGTTTAAAGACTAAGAGAACTACATCAGTTCTGAAATCCAACGTCAAAGAGCGTGTGAGCATGTTGGAGAAAGACGTGGAGACACTGTAGCAACGGCGCACTGATGCAAACAACAAAAACATACTATCACTACCATCACAAAGAACAAAGATCAAAGAACAAAGAAAATGATGACGTCAAAAACATAACCTTTCAAAGGAAACAATTTCTCCACATTGGGGAGATTGTTCGAATCAAGGCACTTCTCCTCACAAGAAAGAAGAATGTCAGAAGACGTCAAAGCTACTATTACATCAGCACCTTCAACTTATATATTATCAATCACTAACACTTAGGGGGAGATTGTTGGAATCACTCCTAAACTAGAATTCAAGTGTTAGTAATTAATATGTAATAGTTAGCTTAATATGGCTTTTATGTAAGTAATCATGCCAAGGCTTATGTAGAAAGCCCATGAGCCTTGGTTGTTCAATTCACTCATTCACTCTTACGCATAACTCTTCATATACTCATACATGTGTGTGTGTGTGTTTGTTCATCCGATCTCTTCTTCTCTATTTCTTACATTGACGCTTGTGTTATGAATATGGGAACCTAACATAGATAATGTTTAAAACTCATTTTTGCCCCTTAAATAACACTTGACAGCTTTGAATTTTCCAGAAAATTAACTTTCGTCGTTAAACTTGAAAATAACGTAACTTCTTCGTTATAAATCCGTTTTAACCCGTTCAAGCGACCACGGTTTCGTTTTAAAATCTATTTTCTGAATATCTAGCCCAAAATAGTCCAAGACCTGTCAAAATTTCCGGATTTTATAAAAACGATCAGACCTCTGTTTCATGTTGTCGAAAATGATTTTTCTAGCGTAATACTTGTTTCAATCACTTCTAATCAACGCCAAATCTATTCTAAACCTATCATACACCTTCTTAGGGTGTCATGGGTTCCTAAACATCATCAACAATGATATGTTTCAAGGGATTAATTATAGGATGATTAAAACTTATAATAAGTACTAAAAACAATTAAAAGTGGTATAAATACATATGATACTTGCATGATTTCTTACTAGAATGATAAAAATAACTCAAGTAAGATTATGAAAGATTAGTAAAGATCATGAAAAGGATACTAGTTATATGATGAGGTTTAAGTAACTAGGTTTCCTAAATACTCCCTGGTTTTTATTGCAAAACCTTAAAAGAAGTATACGAGTGTTAATATAAGCACTTGATCTTGAAAAACTTTTGATTCTTCCTTGTTTCTATGCTTGGCCGAATTTTTGAGAGAAATGGAGAGAGTTTTTGGTTCTTCTTCACCTTCTAGTATGTGTAGTCTATGTGTTTTTTCATAATAATAATACTTGTAAATAACAAGTATCTTGCCAATATGTGTATGTGTCCACTTAGGTAGCAAAAACCAAGTTTGATACATGTTGTGACTAGGGGGGGGGCGGCAATGGGTATTTTGGGGAAAAGGTGGAAGAGTTTTGGGGATTAAATGTAGTTTAAGTTATTGTTGGGATATAGAAAGTTAAAGTGCTGAAGTATTAAAGTACTGATGAGTCAAAGTGCTGAATAAGTCAAAGTACTTCAAAAGTATAAAGTCAAAGTACTGCTCGATTCATCAAAGTACTGCATGTTTAAAGGACTGATATGTAAAATCGTTAAGGATTATCTTGTAATTCTAGAATGTTCTAAGTTTAGTATAGTATTACTTGACGTACAAGGTTTGTAATTGTAAACTGACTAGGGTTATCCTTAAGCCTATAAAAGGACCCCTAGATTGGTATTAAACGTACGTGCATTATTAGAGCTTTTAGAGAATACGATATTAGAGTATTAGAGTTGTCAAAGAATCTGTATAACAAGCAGGTTCTAAGTATTAATATAAGTGTTGAAGTTAAAGTTAATTTTTCTTAGCTTTGTTAAGTAAATTCCGCATACTTAATAGAGATTGTTCATTGTTTCATTGTTAATAACTTAAGATTTATCCGAGGTTGTTAAACCCTTAACAAGCTATATAAGTTAGTTTGGTTAGAGTACATCGATCCAACAAGTGGTATCAGAGCTTCTGTGGAAACTCTGACTAAGAAGAAACCCTTAAAAATCTAGTTAACAACAAACCCTAAAGATTTCGACTGAAGCTGCACCACCTCCATCCATCCCTTCACTCAGAATACCAATTATCAAGAAGGGAGAGTATGATCTATGTAGTATGAAGATGAGGCAGTACATTGCTATTACAGACCATGCACTTTGGAATGTAATTGTCAATGGTAATGAAGTTGTTGCTGATCTTATAGAGATTCCTGGACAACCTAAACCTCCTAAGGCCGTTTTTCCTGCTGCTACAATAAGAAATCAAGAGAAGGCTCTCAACATCCTATTGTCTGCTATACCTGATGGTCACCTACTCAAGTTTCATGATGCTAAGGATGCTAAACAATTATGAGCTGCTCTCAAGACAAGGTTTGGAGGTAATGATGCTTCCAAGAAGATGCACGAAATATGTTGAAGCAACAGTTTGAAACTTTCACCTTTGGTGAAAGAGAAGGTCTTGATGCTTATGACAGATTTCAAAATCTCCTCAAAGATGCTAGAGTTATACAAGGCAGAGGTATCTGTTGAAGATGCCAATCTGAAGTTCTTAAAGAGTTTGCCATCGACATGGCATGTGATTGCTACTATGATCAGAGGACAACCTGGTTTGGATGTTATGGACTTTGATGATCTCTACAATCACTTAAAGGTGTATGAGCATGAGATGAATGGACAAGCAAGTTCAAAATCTCACAGTATTGCATTTGTATCATCTGAAGAGAGGCAGATACTTCCACTAAAAGTACCGCTTCTCCCACTCAAAGTACTCTGCTCAAAGTATCTTGCCTATTCTACCCCCACCTTTGCTCAACAAGTTACACCAATAAACACCATCCATTTTGATGAAGTTGTTTGCTCATTCTTTGCTCAGCAAGCCACTTTACCAGTTACTTATGAAGAGGATTTGTCACAAATTGAAGAAGATGCTCTTGAAGAAATTGATATCAGATGGCAAGTTGCTATGATCACGGCTAGGATCAAGAAGTTCATGAAGAAGACAGGAAGAGGTATCGATTTCAAACCAAAACAGGGTATCACTTTTGACAAGTCCAAGATTGAATGTTTTAATTCTCAAAGAACTGGACACTTTGCAAGGGAATGCAAGTTTGCTAAATATCAAGCAAACAGGATGACTGAGAAACCTAAGCTTGAACTAAAGGAAATTCCTATTTCTGAAACAAAAGCTTTGGTTGCTCAAGATAATCTATCAGAGGTTGACTGGAGTGCTGAGTTTGATGATGAACCAGTAACCTATTGTATGATAGCAGTGGAAGACTTAGTGGAAGAATTTGATTGGAGCACGTACCTTTGAGGAGAAACCTGGACATGCTGCTTTGGAATCCAGAGATGGTCTAGGAAGCTTTGATTGGAGCATGGAGAGTGAAGATGAACCCGTTCTGCTTGCAATGGTAGCTACTTCACCAAGTTCACCCCCTATTACTGAGGTATGCTCTAAGTGTCATGATTTTTATCAAAAGGTACTTAATGATTACGTGACTGAAAGAGATAATTATCAAAGGGCTAGATCTGAGGTAGCTGGATATCAAATTACTTTAGAGTCTATGGAAGCCAAAATAATAACACATGAAAATAATGAAATGGCTTCAATAAAAGTATGAACAACAAGATTATCAGTTAAAATTAAGTGAATGGAAACTAGGATGTAAGATTTCTGAAATTGAGAAACTAACTAAGGAAAGAGATGAATTGCTAGAAAAGTTTGCTGCTTGGGGACAATCAGGACTTTCTCATGTTAGTTATATTGAAAAACAGAGAAGAGCTTACATTAGAACTGGTCTAGGTTTTGGTATGGATTTTAATAACATAGAAAACCCACCTAGTGATCAAGATGAATGTGATTTTGAGGATATAACCACTAGTGATGATGAACTCATTAATTATGTAGACATATCTAGTAATGAGGACTCAATTAGTCATTCCCCTCCTGAATATAAGAAAGACACAGGTTATCATGCAGTCCCTCATCCCACTGGTAGTTTTCAACCACTTAGGGCAGATGTTTCTAGTTTTGGAATAGACAATCTAGAGTTTAGGAAAAAGCTTATTGGCCAATCTAGGTCTGAAACCTCAAAAGAAACAGTTGAGACACCTAAGGTAGATGATGTTAAAAGCAAAGCAGTACCTTCAACTCAAAGTACTGCTACAAGTTCAGCAGTACCTTTAATAAAACCTTTTCAAAATACTGCTAAGCCTTTTTGGGATAATTTTGGTCAAAACAGTTTTCATCATTCACCAAAAAGACAGGATAGGTTTGGTCATACACATAGAAGAAGTAATTTTGGGATTACAGGTCAAAAATTGTGTTTTGTTTGTTATAGTCCTGATCATTTGATTAAGAACTGTGACTTACACTCAGAATATCTAAGCAAGTTCCCAAAAACCAGAACTACCAACCAAAGGCCTAGAGAGAATAAACCAGTTTGGAGTCATTCACAAAGGGTTAACCATAGCAACTTCTCTCAAGACTATAGGTACCCTCACCAGAGAAGACCTTTTTCAAAACCCCCAGTATCTTCAAACACTTTTCAAGGTACTGTTAAGCCAAAAACAGTACTTTCTCAAAGTACTACTCAGTTTTCACCAAACACCTTTTGGAATAGGAACCCTAGGAGATCTAATTACTATCAATCTAGAAGGCGTTACAACTCAAAGAAAGTAGCTAGATCAAGGGACTTTACACCATAAGTTAAAAAATGTTGGGTTAAGAAGGAAAGTACTGATGGGGAACAAAAAGTACTTTCAGCAAGTGAAAGTGAAACAGAGATTTTTGTTAAAGATGACTTCGTTGAAAAAGTAAAAGAGATTTTTGTTGAAAAAGAGAGTTTTGCTGAAAAACCACCACAAGTTTTGAAACAAAAGATATTTCTTGTTTATGTCTACAAAATCGTGAAGATTACATACTCAAAGAATTTGAGTATGTTACTCCGGGGAACACAATTCAAGAATGGCTTGGGTTCCTATAAGACACTAACTTTTTTATCTTTGTGCAGGGCAACCCAGAAGAGGAGCTTAAAGATCATTTAATTGTGGATAGTGGTTGCTCTGGAAGCATGACAAGGGATAAAGATATTCTGGAAGCATGGAAGCATGACAAGGAATGATGCTAGTGGAGGAAGAGTTACAGGCAAAGGAACTATTAAGGCATGGAGCATAGACTTTGAGAATGTCAGATATGTGAAGGAGCTCAAATTCAACCTCTTGTCAGTCTCTCAGATTTGTGATAAGAAACACCCTGTGTTATTCACTAACACAAAATGTCTCATTCTTTCCCCTGAATTCAAGCTTGTTGATGATAACTTGGTAATACTGAAAGTACCAAGAACCAATGATGTGTACAGTCTGGATATGAAGAGTCTTCACTCTTCTGGAAGAGCAACATGTTTAGTAGCAAAGGCAACACTTGAAGAAGCACATCAGTGGCATAGAAGATTGGGCCATGTAAATTTCAAGAATATCAACAAATTGGTCAAAGGAAATTTAGTTAAAGGTTTACCTTCCAAGACTTACAAGAATGATCACTCGTGTTTGGCGTGCAAGAAGGGTAAACAACACAAAGCTTCAAGCAAGAAGCTTGAGGAAGGAACTATTAGAGAACCTTTGGAGTTGCTGCACATGGATTTGTTTGGACCTGTTTCTGTTGCAAGTCTCAACAAAAAGAAGTACTGTCTGGTTGTGACAAAACAGACATGTTTGTTCACTTGCTTCATGCAAGAAGCTTGAGGAAAGAACTATTAGAGAACCTTTGGAGTTGCTACACCTCATAATGCTTTACTTAGCTTTGCGTATAAACAAAACAGGCTAAATCATAAGGATCATCAAACATGTTTGTTCACTTGCTTTATCTCTCAAGAAGAACCCAAGAACATAGCTCAAGCATTAACTAAAGAGAGTTGGGTTGAAGCTATGCAAGAAGAACTTCTTCAATTCAAACTTTAAGAAGTTTGGGTATTATGTGATCTACCAGATGGAAAGAAAGTAATTGGTACACGATGGGTTTTCAGAGTCAATAGAGATGAAAGAGGGAATGTCATCAAGAGCAAGGTAAGATTAGTTGCACAAGGATATAGACAAAAAGAAGGAGTAGATTATGATGAAGTATTTGCTCCTGTAGCAACGATTGAAGCTATTCGAATATTCCTTGCTTTTGCATCATATATGGGATTTCAGGTTTATCAAATGGATGTTAAAAGTGCCTTTCTCTATGGCAAGATTTCAGAAGACGTTTATGTTAAACAGCCTCCTGCTTTTGAAAATCCACCACATCCAAACAAAGTCTACAAAGTTGTTAAAGCTCTTTATGGTCTACATCAAGCACCTAGAGCTTGGTATGAAAGGCTCTTTACTTTCTTATTGCAACATGGTTATAGAAGGGGAGCTATTGACAAGACTTTGTTTATCAAGAGAGATAAGAAGGATATCATGTTAGTTCAAGTTCATGTAGATAATATCATATTTGGAGCTACAAAATAGTCCATGGTAAAGGAGTTTGAGAAGCTAATGCAACATGAATTTCAAATGAGTTCTATGGGTGAATTAACTTTCTTTTTGGGGCTACAAGTCAAACAATCAAAAGAAGGAATTTTCATAAGTCAAGATAAGTATGTTTCAGACATTCTTAAGAAGTTCAACTTTGATGCTATGAAGCCAGTCACTACACCTATCAAGTATATCAACTCATTGGGCAAGGATGAAGATGGTCAACCTGTTGAAGTCAAGCTTTACAGATCTATGATTGGCTGTCTTATGTACTTAATTGCATCTAGGCCCGATATTATGTTTGCTGTCTGTTTATGTGCACGATATCAAGTCTCACCTAAGGTTTCTCACATGAATGCAGTAAAGAGAATTTTTAGTTATTTGAAACAACAACCTAAGTTAGGGTTGTGGTATCCAAAGGATTCACCTTTTCACTTGGAAGCCTTTTCAGATAGTGATTATGCAGGTGACAACTATGATACTAGATCAACCACTAGAGGATGCCAATATCTTGGAAGAAGATTAGTCTCATGGCAATGTAAGAAGCAAACTATTGCAGCAACATCCTCTTGACAAGGAATATGTGGCTGCTGTAAGCTGTTGTGGACAAGTTTTGTGGATGCAGAATCAACTCTTGGATTATGGGTTCAACTTTAAGAATACTCCTATCAACATTGATAATGAGAGTATAATTTGCATTGTGAAGAATCCTGTTTATCACTCCAAGACCAAGCACATTCAGATCAGGCATCACTTCATCAGAGATTGTTATGAGCACAGGCTCATTAATGTTGTCAAGGTTCACACAAATGATAATGTAGCTGATTTACTCACCAAAGGATTTGATGTTTCACGTTTCAATCACTTGGTGGTGAGCATTGGAATGATTAATTACTAAGCTACATTTAAGGGGAGGACTGATTAGTTAGTTAGATAGTCCTATGCTTTGTTTAAGGGGAGGCAATACCATACCTATTTGGAGTGTTTGTCATTATAGAGAAGAGGATGGAAAAGTACTGCTGTTTTGTCATATGAAAGTACTGCACTGAAAGTACTCCTCTGGAAAGTACTGGGTATGAACAACTTCTTTGGGATACTTTGAGAGATATTAGGTATGAAGGGTCTTTAACTGAAACAACATTCAAGAAACCCTTATTTCGTCTGCATTGGAAGTACTTGATTCATGTTCTACTTCATTGTATCAGTTCTAAAAGTACTTAATGGGAGCAATTTGGATCCAATATAGCATCTGCTTTGGTGGGATTGGCTACAAATCGTATCTTCAATTTTTCAAGGCTGGTTTTAGATGGAATGCTATCTCACATCTCTCATGGTTCACGCTGGTTAATGTATCCAAGATTTATTCAAGTTTTCTTGAATAAACAACTTCATGGTGTACCAAAGCCTTCGAGTCTATTACCTGTTGTGGTACAACCTGCGAAGATCTTCACCTTCATGGCTAGGAAGAGTGATTTTTTATCGAAGGAACACTCCATTGACTACTTCAATGATGGAGATTGTTCAAGCAATTAGAGATGAGGCGCATCTAGTGCCGAAGAGAAGGTACTGCTTCAACTCAAGGTACTGCTTCTCAACGTATTGCATCTCAAGGAACTGCTTCTCAAGGTACTGATGTAAACGAAGGTACTGCAGTTTCACCTACCTCATCTCCTCATGATACTCCACCTATTGAGTCAGAACCAGATATTCCTATTTCCTCATCATCCTCTAAAGGAGATGCAGCTACTATACCTCCTGAAGGGCAGGTTCTGGATACTTATGCTTTAACAAGGGAGCTCATGCGAATAAAGAAGGACTTTGAAGCTCAGTCTGCACAAATTAAAAAGTTGCAGATCAAATTTAGAAGATTAAAGAAGTTTGTCTGGCCATTAGTTCAACATCACAGATTATGGGTCAAGTCTCAAAGGAAGCAAGGAATGCCAGTAAGGGAATTTAAGAAGTCTTCAAAGAGTAAAAAGGTAAACAGCCATCTTATATCAATTTGGGGACGAATCTAGAGCAAGATAATTTGAAAGAAGATGCTGAGACTCATACAGATAAAGAAGATGAACCTCAACCTACTGAAGCACTAGTAAATCTTCTAAGTACTGAGCCTGAAGGGACTGGAATTCAAAGTACTGGTGTTCAAAGTACTTATGATCAAGGTGCTGCTGATCAAAGTACTGCTTTTCAAGGAACTTATAGGCAAGAGTTAATTACACCAAGGGTGTTAGATTTTGAAGAAGAAGCTGGTCCTTCAACTGTTATATATGAATAAGAAGCTAGTCCTTCAACATTCATACCAGAAAAGGAAGCTGATACACCCAAACCAATACACACTGCAAGTGATGATGAAACTATAGCTGAAATATTGCATGATTTATCAAAACAAGGGGTGTTAGCATTCCAAGAGTTACTGAAGAACAACCACAAGCTTCTCAACCAATAATAGAGCCTAAAGATAAAGGAAAAGGTAAAATGGTTGAAACAAAGAAGAAAAAGCTTACTTTGGCAGATATAAGAGCAATTGAGGTAGCCAAGAATGAAGAAGCTGCTAGTAAGCTACAAGCTGAGTTGAATGCTAAAGTTGATCAATTAGTGAAAGAACCTGAAGCTCTTATACCTAGAAGACCAATTAGTAAGGCTAAAGAAAGAAATGCTATGATGGCATATCTAAAGGGTCAAGGGTATACTGGATTACAAAAGCTGAATTACATTGAGATGAAAGACTTGTATGAAAATGTTAGACAAGCTTATCAGAAGCAAGTTGAAAGTATTATTTCTTTCAAGGATGACAAGCACAAGGAGGATTTGAGTAAAAGAAGCTTAAAAGAAAAAGGACAACAAGGTGAACAGAAATCAAAGAAGATTGAGCTAAGATCAGCTTGATGAATTGAGGAATTACATTAGAATTGTTGATTTTGAAAATTCTAAATTCAAAGATGTTGCAGTAAAGAAGACAAAGATAATCACTTTTGAAGTTGTAAAATCAAAAGATGGAGATTATTTAATGTTCCATAGGGAGGATGAAAGTTTCAGAACATTCAGTTTACTATGGGATATATTGCATATCATTGATAGAGCAGATCTGTTTCAACTATATCAACTAGTGCAGGAATACTTTGAACATATTCCATCAAGTGGAGTTGGCTTAATATTACTATGAGATCTGACAACTATCTTTGAAACTGAGGAAACAATCAATGATGAACTCTGGCAAAATCAAGAAAACTGGGAGATTACAAGCTAGAGATTCTTTGAAGAATCAGGAGTTCATGCTGTAGAATTGGAAGATGGAACTATGATTCACATGCTAGCTGAAAGAAGATATCCACTCACAGCAGATTTTATGAGAAGAATGCTAGATCATGGTATGGAGGTTGAGAATGAGACTGAAACAACTCTTGTGTTAATTGAGTTGTTTATCAGATGGACAGCTATAACTGATGATGAAGCATAAGTACTGGTATGATGTTTACTTATATATAAATTTTTGAAAAGTAAGTACTTTATTCAAAGTAATCATTGGACAAACAAGATTTTAACTAAAGTACTGCTTGCAGCAACAACCAAGAAATGTTTTTGAAAAGAAAAACTTTTGTTAAGTAAAGAATATTTTTGAAACAAAAGTTAAAAGCAACAATGATTTTGAGATGGTTATAACAATAGGTTATCACCACCATGTTTACAAAAGAATTGGCTAATCCATGAGCAAACGGCTCTGGTAAAGATATCTCAAATCAGTTATATAGTTGACAACTTGCTAATAAGTTGTATGGTAATCAACTCACCATATCAGCAATGTAAAGAGTTGGCTAGCCCACAAGAAAAATGGTTTGTGGTAAAGGCTGTGGAAAAACCATTTATATGGTAATTAGTTCACCATAGTGTAAGAACTAACTAGTCCAAAAGGGTACAACTTTTGGTAAAGACAAATCAAATCTGTTGATAGCTGATGATTTGCTAAAAATCATATGGTTATCAATGTACCATGGTCTTAAACACCTAAACATTTGGCTACTCCAGAGTTAATGGCTTTGGTAAAGAGACATCAAAATCCATTAAATTTCAATGATTCACATCTCACAGGAGTTTACACACCTGGAAGTGATGAGAATAGACTGAAACTTAAACTGAACTGATGTACAAATTGTCATATGTTGCTGTTTGTTGCTGAAAAGAATTACTGATAAAGATTACTTTGATGATGATGATGATATAAGCATAGGATCTACAAAGACAAAATTTAAAGATAAAACCACAATCTCTCTTTGAAGACAAAGATGTTAAAGTTGAATATACAAAGGAACTTGAAATCAAGCAAGTAGAATTCAAGTTAGGGGAGGATTGTTGGGATATAGAAAGTTAAAGTGCTGAAGTATTAAAGTACTGAAGAGTCAAAGTGCTGAAGAAGTCAAAGTACTGCTAAAGTATAAAGTCAAAGTACTGCTCGATTCATCAAAGTACTGCATGTTTAAAGGACTGATATGTAAAATCGTTAAGGATTATCTTGTAATTCTAGAATGTTCTAAGTTTAGTATGGTATTACTTGACGTACAAGGTTTGTAATTGTAAACTGACTAGGGTTATCCTTAAGCCTATAAAAGGACCCCTAGATTGGTATTAAACGTACGTGCATTATTAGAGCTTTTAGAGAATACGATATTAGAGTATTAGAGCTGTTAAAGAATCTGTATAACAAGCAGGTTCTAAGTATTAATATAAGTGTTGAAGTTAAAGTTAATTCTTCTTAGTTTTGTTAAGTAAATTCCGCATACTTAATAGAGATTGTTCAGTGTTTCATTGTTAATAACTTAGGATTTATCCGAAGTTGTTAAACCTTTAACAAGCTATATAAGTTAGTTTGGTTAGAGTACATCGATCCAACAGTTATGTAATATGTATATTTTGTACATGTAATTAATTATTTAGTGTAGCGTTAGCTAGAAATCGATTTTAGCGGAACAAAATAAAATATATTGAAGTCATAAAAATTATAAAAATGCATTTCTCACAAGAATTGAGTGAATAAATAATTATCGAGTTGGATTTATTTAAAACCGAAATATATATATATATATATATATATATATATATATATACAAAATAATTTCAAAACATCGGGTAAACTAATAATATAATTTTTATAGTTTTAAAATGAGTATAAAAATATATTAGGATAATTTTTGGAAGTGTCGGATCAATTATTCAAAATAAATGATCGTGCGATAGCGGGTATTTAATAAATAAATATACGTAAATGAAATATGCAAACCCATGCATGGATTATCCTGAAATTGATATTACTGATGATATGTAGACTAACTCTAGTCTATATGTAATGTCCTCAATGATTTTTCATGAATTCGCAGCTAAACCATTACGGTTACGCGAATTTGATACTCGTAAACCTAGTTTACGAAAAATAATGAATAGTGAATCATGAATAGTGATTTTTCTCCGGGAATGAATAGTGTTTCATGAATAGTAAAATTTTGAAATAACCTCTCAAAATATCAAATTGACTTCAAAAATGATGAATAGTAAAATGATGAATAGTAACCGATGAATAGTAAATTCCCGAGATGAATAGTAAAAATTTTAAAAGTTTGTAAAACGACCTGAAATTACGAGTTGTCACAGTAACAGACCTTGTTTACGCATATCTTTCCAAGATACGTGTATCCCACTGTAGACCGCTTATGTGTAAGAGTTACGCGTAATATTTCTCTTATGCGTAAACTTTACGCATAAAGGTTTTCCTTAAGTGTAACATGTGAACACCTTTGGTCTGAAAATTACGAATAAGCAGCCTGTAACACATAAACATGAAAATATGATTACTCATTATTCCAAACACTAACAGAAATACAAAACAAGCATTAGACTAAATCAGTTAAGCCTTGAAATGCTTAGGCATAAAACGTTCTTAAACCCTAAACCGTAGTTTTTCGCTTAACAGATTTAACCATAGGAATCAATCAAGATTTGTTTCTACACTATCCTAGAAGTCTAAGGAGTGAACTAGAGCAAGTTTTAACACAAAATCACCACAGAATCAAAAGATTCAGGGTTAACGAACCTAAGAACCCTAAAACCTTAATTCTTACATTTTGATGTTTCTGGGTTGAATTAAAGGTTCAATTGATGTTTCTAAATATATTCTAACACTATCCTAAACATCTAATCAAAGAAGAACACACAAACAAGAAAACCCCCAATTTATACGTATGAACCCTAAATTCAAAATAGGTCAATTGATGTTTCTGGGTTAAAATTGATGGTTGAAATAGGTTTTTACAACAAGTTTAGAAAGGTTTTAACACCAACCATTTCATCAAAAACTCACGTAGGCGTAATCTCCCATTCATACGCATACGCATTAAGTTCAAAATCATATATTGGAAGACTTAACCGTTGGATTGAAAATATTTTTAAACCTTAGTTTCAAATCATGATCAAAACGTTAAACAACTTACAGATTTTGAAACGAGTGAACGGATTTGCAGGATGAGTGGGGATCGTTGGATTTGGTTGTTGAAAGAAATAAATGCTAAGTGTAAAGCATTGAATAAGGTGGTTGGTGACTTTTGTGTAAAATTATTTTCAAAAATTGACATAATCAGTCCCTCAACCTCAAACATTTTCAACCAAGACCCATTAACTCCCTTTTTGGTTTGACAAAATACATATTAGGCAAGAAACTTAACGATACTCCCCATCGACTTTTGAAATAGTGAAATTTGTAAACATTTGAGTCCGAGGAGGGTATATTACAAGATAATTATCCACCATTTAATATGAAACAACATATTTTTGGTAACATGCAAATACAAGGTTTTGTGAAACTGAAAAATATTTACTTTCTCCCGCTCAACACTTGTTTAGGAAAAATGATGAAATGTTTGATAGAACAATGTGTTGATGGAAGTTTTGTACTTGCGATGTTTGAATTTTAGATAGAATTTAGATAGAAGAATATTTTTGTATTTTTAGAAGATTTTATATTTTTGTATTTTGTTTTTGAAAAATATTTACAAAAGAGATTTTGGTGTTTGACTTTTCAAGTGTGTTGTAAGAATTCGTCCAGTTCTGCTGGAGTCAAAAAGCTAATACCAATACGGTGAATCAAATCAGTAAATCTTACGGGAGGAAAGGCTTTAGTGAGAAGATCCGCCAATTGGTGTTCTGTACCTACAAAGTATAATTCAGTTGTACCATTTTCCACATGCTCTTTGATGAAATGATATCGAAGATCGATGTGCTTTGACTTTGAATGTTGAACGGTGTTGCACGAGATCGCAATAGCATTTCTGTTGTCGCAGTACACCGGAATTCTATCAAATACATAACCATAATCTTTAAGTTGTGTTCTCATCCAAATGATTTGAGCACAACACGCAGGCATGGCCACATATTCTGCTTCAGTTGATGACATCGATGTACAATCTTGTTTCTTCGATTGCCATGACACCAATTTATCACCAAGGAATTGTAAACCTCCAGAAGTACTTTTTTGAAAATCTAAGCATCCTACGTGGTCAGTGATGAGTGCCATTTTACTCATCATTTTAAGCCCGAAAAACCCACAAAAATGTCTAAAAACACTGAAATATAACCATTTATACTGCATATATCCTTGGAATGTGTTTTTATGTGTTTAAGGTACAAAGGATCGAAAACAGGGAAAAAACGGACATAAATGAGCTTGGAATGAAAAACGTGCTTGCAGACGGAGCTTGGAAGTTGATTTTCTGCATTTTTGGATCCCGGGAGACGTTGTTGGAGTGAGCTTGGGAAAACAAAATTAAAACCGAACCCTAAACCCGTAATTAGCTTTCTACCCTTTTCCCGAACCCAATTTACCATTTACCATTAAAACGTTTTTCACTAAAAGAAATTATTTTTATTTTTAACCATTTTTATTTACAACAATTATTTTTATAAAAACCAGTTTTTATTAAAAATATTTTTCCCTCTAAAAAAAATAAATAAATAAAAAAAAAAAACTTTTTTTCAAAATACATCATAACACAAAATAAATACAAATTAACCTTTTCTCTTTTAAACCCTTAACCTTAATAGCCTCTACATATTGAACCCACAATTGAACCACCCAAACCGTTGCACCCTTTCCCCTTTTCACCCAATTTACCCACTCACCCATAACCTCATCCCATAAATAAAAAGCCCGCCAAAATTCCTTGTCCTGTTCTTCCCCAAGTCACTCTCACCCACACTGATAACCATGCTCAGTGCTTCCCCCACATCCCACATGGCCAACTGCCATGTTGGCAATCCAAAACCCTCTCATTGGGTGAGAAGTTAAAGACAAGAAATTGATGGCTCAGATTGAATCCCTTGGGCTCCAAGATGAATGAAGGGTTGAGATTGGTCTCAAAGAAGCACACAAGATGTCCATAGCTCATTCTCTCTCTGAAAAGAAACACAAGACAGAACAAGACAAGAGAAAGGAGACTTACCCATATTTTAGTATAAATAGTCAGATAGGAACTTGTAAAAAAACTAGTCTAGAATTTCTGGTTCTAGTACCATTTTTAATTTTATTGTCATTTAAATTACATGTAATTTTAATTTTCAATGCACTTTAAATTTCAGTCTTTTAATTCCATTGAAGTTTTAAAGTATCTTCATGTTCTTGAATTCTGGTACTTGAGTTTTAAAAGTGTTTGTTCAAGTTGTTTAAACTCATTTTAAGTTCTTGTTAATGATGCAATTTGGTTTTCTTAAAATTCAACATCTTCACAGTTTCAAAATTTTGTTTTACTGCCTTAAGGGGGTATTTGGCACAAGGCCATTTTTTTGGCCAAAACTTACTTTTTACTAAATTTTGAATTTAGAACAGCTTTAGTTTAGTACTATCAGTAGTTTTAGAGTATATCTTAGAAGTTTCAAGTACTTTTAGGCCTTTTTAGTTAGTTGCTAAAAAATCTTAGTTTATAACTATCTTGATTAGTAGCTAGGATAAATTCTAGTTTAGGCCATCCCTAGTTGTTATTTATGCTTCAAAGTAGCTCAAAATAGGTTAGTACACTTGTTTAGAATCCGTACCAAGCCTCCTTTAGTCAAAAATCCTTTTTTACCCATTTTCAGATATTGCATTTACCAAAAATTTGCCCCAACAGCCCCTAGTTTTTTATTTTTAATTTCTTTATTCTAAGTCCTTTTGCTCTAAATTTTGGTACAGTTATTATTTGGTTGCTTATCTACTAGCCTGTAATTTTATATTATTTTTTTTTAATTTTTCTTACCAGCTTCTTCACAGCTCCAACATGCCCCTTTAGAGCTGATTCTGTCAAGAAAGTGTGTTGATCTACTTTTGTTTTTGATTTTACATTTGATCATTATTCATCCTATTGATCTGAGATTTTGCATGTTTAATATTTGG
Source organism: Chrysanthemum makinoi (assembly GCA_910596185.1). Classification (NCBI taxonomy): domain Eukaryota; kingdom Viridiplantae; phylum Streptophyta; class Magnoliopsida; order Asterales; family Asteraceae; genus Chrysanthemum; species Chrysanthemum makinoi. Next base: position 51,321,459 of record OU343224.1, read on the forward strand.
TTGGTTATATAGTTATGTCATATTTTTTTGATTTTTTATCTCAGCTTCTTGATAGCTTTTGATGAGCTTAAACTTGCCCCTTTGCATGTTTTTAGATATTGCTGCCTTAGGCTTAGGATTGCTTATTTAGTGCTTTTAGCTTATGATAATTGCTTAATTTCGTTCCCTTAGCTTATTAGGACTCCCATAGTTTGCCTTTAGCTTTATTTCCCCTAGAATAGCTTATAGCATCCCTTAGATAGCTTTTAGAATGCCTAGAATTTCCCTTTATTACATATAGAGTAAACTGCTTAGTATTTTGCTTCTTATCTTCTTATTCCCATAGATTTATAAATAGTCATAGTTATAAAAAAATGTTCCTTATTATGTGCTTAATTAGTTTTGATAAAAAAAATTTGAAAAAAAAATAAAATATTAATAAATTAGTTTTAACTACTTAGCTTATTTAGCTTTTCAATTGCTGATTTCAAAAAGCAGTAGGTAGTTTTTATATTTTTCTTAGAACCAGTATTATACAAAGTATTTTTAGTAATTTCAACAGATTTTTATAAAATAGTTCAGTATTTTTTATAATTAAATTAGTAATTAATTCATAATAAATAATTAAAAAGTAGAAAAAATACCCGGCTTTTTCCTAAAATTATTTTTAGTCGTTTTGAATGTAGGAAAAATGGTTTCGCATCCGTAGACCTTAAATTGCAAAGTTTTCACGTTTTAGGCTCGGTGCGGTCCCGGTTTTCACGTTTTTTTAGTTTTAGCCCCTTAGGACGTAGTGTAGCTTCGTTTTATTATTTATTATGCTTAGTTGTAGTTAAATTTGTCATTTACTTTGTTCCCCTTGCCTTAATTACTTTTCCGTTCCTTAATTTGTAGAAAACGTAATCAAAAACAAAAAAATCCCGATCAATTCAAGCATTTTAATAACAAACCTCAAACGTCACCGTCAATTCACACCTTGTTGGAAAACGACCCGGGTAACACTTGACCGGTATCACTTATCGAGTATTCGCGGGTTTTTCGTGTCGACCTATTTCCTAAAAACAGTTGATTTGTAATTCTCACGCGTATTCGTAATTTGATATTTCTTATATATACTATTTGAAACGGATCAAATTTTGGCGCCGCTGTCGGGGAGGTTGTGTTGCGACAATATCGTTATGGTTTGACGATTAGTGACTTAAAGAACCTTCCTCGTGAAGTTATTCGCTTTCCAAAAACCTTAAAACACAAAAATATTTTCCTTTTCTTTTTGTATATATATAAAAGATAAAAAACCCAAAAATATTTTGTGTTTATGTTTAATAAAAATAAAATACATCAATCATATAACACTCTCAACTTGAATGTTATCATAATAAGTTCCTAAAAAAAAGATTCAAAACTTGCCTTTGTGTCACTTGCGTGAATACGCTTGTGATTATTGGTTTAAGTTCTTTGTGTTTTTGCTTCGGTATCGTTTTGATTGATTGGTTTTTGTGCATGTGCACACGTTTTTATTATAAAACCCCAAAATATTCATCTTTTTTCCTCTTATGCATTTAATTCTATTTTTCTCACCCTCTTTTATCGTTTAATTCTATTCTTCTTTATCCTCTCGATCGCATAATTCTATTTCTTTTACCCTCTATCCGTTTAATTCTTCGTGATGTCTTCGTCTTACCAATTTGGTTGTCAATGGTGCGGGGGACCTCAAAATGGTGGAAATTGCCCCAGTTGTAGCATTGTGAATTCAGGAAACGTGTTCGTCTATGACCAAAATCCCTATAATGAAACAACCAATTTCCTTAACCAACCCCCACACTATGAGATGGAGACATATTCTTGTGAGTATTGTGGAGGTCCTCACCCGAGTTTTGAGTGTCAAACGGGGAACACGCTTGTCTATGATCAGGTTCCGTGTAACACTCAAAACTTTGCTTTTGACCAATATCTACATAATTTACCTAATCACTCACAACAATCCTACGATTGTGAGTACTGTAGAGGTCCGCACTATAATGTTGATTGTCAAACAAGGAATCCGCTTGTCTATGAGCATGATCCTTGTAACAATTATGACTACTCTTATCACGACAAACCTCTACAGTACCAAACGATTCAAACACAACCTCCACAAATTCCTCAAGAACTTCTTCAAAATTGTCTCGATATACTCAAATATTTAAAAGAATTGGTTAAAGAAGAGTCTCGTCAAAAAACGTATGGAGAATTATTAGCTGAAGAACAAGCAGCTAGAGTAAGTTCCCAATATTGGAAACCTCTCATGTACGATTATGATGACGATGACGACGATGATTCTGATAAGGAATATACGACTCTGAGTGGCAATCCCACTCCCATTGAGGAAGTTAAAGAAGGAAAGAGTATGGGAGAATTGTTGGCGGAGGAGAATATGAAGAGCATAGGAGCTATATATGTTTACGATAAAGTCGATGCTCCGAGTGGCAATCCCAATCTCGTCGAGAAAAGCATGGCAGAATTATTGGCGGGGGAGAATATGAAGAGCATAGGAGCAATATATGTTTATGGTAAGGTTGATGACGTTTGTGATGATTCTCTGAGTGGCAATCCCACTCCCGTTTCAGAGCCTTTCATTTCCGACTCTTCCCCTTCACTCACGCCGGTTGAGAGAAGTGAATTCATTTTGGAAGAGGTCGATGATCCTATTTCTCCAAAAAATTTTGGTCCCGAGGACTCTCTCATAATGGGGGATGAGCATCTCAGCACTATTTCGGAAACGGAATCGTCTAGTGTTGAGAACCTTGTCCCAATCCCAAGTGAGTCTGAGGATATATCCGACGACGAATATGATTTGCCTTTTCGTGATGAATCTCTTGACATTTCTGAGGTTACTTCCGGGATTTTCTCAAATCCACTTTTTGAATTTAATGATGACTATACTTTTTGCGAAGTAAATCCTCTTTTCGATGAAATGTCTGAGTCCGATACAGAGACCATCACGGAAGTGGTGGAAATTGCTAGCTCTCAGAGCACACCACTTGTACCACCTCTGTATTATGACTCATGTCCTCCGTCATGTGATGACGATTATATCCTTACCGATGAGATGTCTTTCGAGTATCCTATTGACCCATCTTGTGAAGACAAAATTTTTAAACCAGGGATACTCGTGGGAAGAGAAAATGATTTTTTTAAATGTGATCAAAATGTTTTTCAATAACCTTTCTCCAAATATGAACTCCTTCTTCCTACGGAATCATTTGTGTTTGAAACATATATCATCCGTATCTTTCTTTATTTCTTCACATTTAATGTGATCAGGACCTTAGATATTTTGAAACAGGTGTTGACTCTTTAAACCAACACTTTACACAAATATACCACGTTAAACCAACACTTTATGCGTAAATAATAGGAAGGAAAAGATGAAGATAAGAACTTGGTGACTTGAATGATATTCGTATGTATGTTTAGAGAGATAGAGAGAAGAAAGATGAAAACAATAAGATGTATATTGCTTCAAGGAAAACACACACACACACACTCAAGCACACCCCTCAAATGACATACTTGAGGGGTATTTATAGTACAAGACAAAGGATGCCCTAAAGCTTGGTCATGGGCCGTATGTGGGCTTCGTGGGATTGGATTGGACTTGGATTTGATATAAGGCTAGCTTATCTTAACTTATAGCCATTTAGCTTAGCCCAATCCACGAGCCCGTTGACTATTCTATCACGATATCTAACACACGATATAAAGTTCCTAAATGTGAATGACCATCACTTCTAATAAAAACTATTAAGGCTAACAATCTCCCCCTAAGGGGTGGTCATTCAAATGATGCTCCACTTGATTAGGTCTTTACTCTCCTTGAGCTTGAACTTTGTGCGTAGATATAGAATAGTCTTGATTCTTTGTTCCTTCATGCTTTGTGATCAGATAATGTGGTTGTTCCGCCGTTGTCAACTTCATTGGTTAGGTGTCTCCACGCCTTTCTCCACCATGCTCACACTTCTATTTGACTTTGAATTACCAATGATGAAGTTCTCGAGTCTTTAAACTTTGTAGATTCTTTGACATTGACGAAGAATCAATTTTAACTTTGTGTTTCCATTGATTTTGCTGAGAACTTTCATGTGTTGTTGGTATGAGCATGTAGAGAATCAGACGATCCATCCGGCTCCGAGCTTCCATAAGAAGAAAACATAAAACAGGTTAGTAATAAGCGAATTTCGGCACTTACAAGTTTGAATTTCGAGGGTGTTAACAACATAGTGTGAAAACACATCTCTAATTCTCACAGAGGCCGTTCCTGAACTGGAGTCCCACAAGTGAGATAACGCGATATACCAAAGTACATCTATAGATTCTGGATGAGTCGTGAGGTACACCAAGCATCACCCCACGACTGTAGACCGTTTGAGACACACTAAGCGTAATCCACGAGGAGTTACCGTGACTCCCGCCGTGTCGGTCGCTTGATGTTGACCCTGGCAGGAGTTTCCATCCAATCACTGAAGATCACAGATGTGAAACTTCTCATAAATGTTCTGGCAGATTGCTAAGATCTGCGTAGGACTCTAGAATATATCACTTGTGTCCTTATAGATGAACAACAAGCGATGTCATGTCATGTGTTCCTATGAGATCTTTTGATGAATCTCGTGGCTCTAGACTCAATAGTGCATTTTGGTTTCCTAAGCGAAGACTAGGGAGAGGGTCTCCTTCTTCAATACCAACGATCTCTAAGAGAAAGTCAATAGATTATGTAGGGTTCCCAGTGAGAATGAAACAAATCCCTTTTGAGAGGAATTGAGTGGCTAGAAGGTTTTGTGCAGGTCCACTGGGTCCATGACGCCTTTGTCTTCAATACCGAGTGTCAACTTAGTGACAACTGCAGATGAATTGAACGGTTTTACGCCCTAAGGTTGAATATGGAGGGCTATTTCTTTTCACCCTTTCTTTACATTTCTTTTTAATTCTTCAACCCCTTCTTTCTCCTTTATCACATTACTCCTTTTTTCAATCATACCTAAGGACTTCTAATACTAACTATGGGTATTGTCCTTGGGTAGATCCATCCGGCTCTGGCGGATAATAGGACGGATTTCCTATCCTTAGTCACCTTATAACTCCATGACTGTCCTATTGTTGCCATAAAACCATTTTCTTGAAAAATCTCAGAGTGTTTTTGATAGGAAAACATGTTTGGAACACTTCGAGAGTTTTATATTTTCAGAAACACTCCCCTTCACATGTGCTTATAAGTTTTGACAAATCGCACATAGAGGGTAGAGTTCGCACTTTTGAATTGATCGACTTTAAATGAACTAGACCGATTCGAGACACGTTTACATCACTAGAGAACTAGCTTGAAATTATTACCCGTCCCGTCAAGTCCATAGAAATTTTCTCGAATGGTACATTTCCGACTTTGATTTCTCGTCAATTCATTGGTTACGACTGAGTCGAGCTCATTTTGAGATTCAAACAACGATCATTAAACTTTTTGATCACATTTTAATCACGTTTCTCCCCCTCAAAAATAGCATATTGTCACACCCCCAAATTACCTGTTTTGCAGCGGAATGGAATTCCTGGGGATTGACTGTCATAGCATCACAATCACAGTTATATTGAACGACCTAAAGTGTCGTTTGAAAAATACATCGTTTGATTTAATAAAACAATCAGAGTTTACAAAGATAGGTCCCAATTGAAAATCATCTTGTGCGGAAATAAGTTGTTACAATTCAAACGATGTTTTAAAAAGTATGTAAAACCAAGTGAGACGCTAGCCGTCACCACGACTCCCTGAGGTGTCCAAATGCATGCCATGAAGTGAATGCCTTATATACCTGAGATAAAACATGCTAAAAAGTGTCAACACAAAGGTTGAGTGAGTTCATAGAGTTTGAGTTGAAATGTAAAGCCTTCCAAAATCGTTTATGCAGCAAAGGCATTGTAAATCGTTGAAATGTAAAGACTTTCAAAATCGTTTATGTAGCAAAGGCATTGTAAATCCACTCAGCCCAAGTCCCCCATACCAAACTTGCAACCTGTGTGTTCACAACCCATTGCCAGAATATGCATAGTTAATGTTCAAGTGCATGATGTCAAATGAATTCACATAATAGTGCATGGCTCAATGTATCGAAATCAAGTTTATAAAGCAGCAAAGGCATTGTAAATCCACTCGCCCAAGTCCGCCCATACAAAACTTGCAACCTGTGTGTTCACAACCCATTGCCGAAATGTATAGTGTATACTCAAATCGTTCCAAGACCGTTAGTCCATAATCGTATACCAAGTCCGTTAGATCAATATTATACCAAAATGCTTAGACCAATGAATATCCCAAGACCGTTAGACCAATGAATATACCAAGTCCGTTAGACCAATGAATATACCAAGACCGTTAGACCAATGAATATACCAAGTCCGTTAGACCAATGAATATACCAAGACCGTTAGACCAATGAATATACCAAGACCGTTAGACCAATGAATATATGATATAGAAATTCTAAGTATGGCAATAATGTTACTTCGTATGACTAGCATTCAGTTTAGATAAACATGTGATTTGCAAATAGTCATGAATGTAATAAAAATAGTCGAGCATGTATCTCCCCCAAAACAGTTATGAAAGCATTAAAACAAGAAAAGTGGGGCTATGGAACTCACGGTAATCCATATAAGTTAAAGTACTTGTGAAAGTAAATGAAAACAGTTTGAGCATGTATCTCCCCCAAAAGTAGTATAAAACAATTAAAAGTGGGGCTATGAAAACTCACTTGGTAAACTGACGAAATGACAAGAGTGAGTACACTGAGGTATAATTTGATGCGTTATCCGGTACCTAGTACCAATGATATGATCTGATATGAGTTGCAATGTAATGTTATGCATGCATTTCATATGTTATTTATACCATTTACGAGTTTTGAAAATATTACTGTCGTCAGTTAAAATACTCTTTTGACGTCTTGACCCTTCAAAAATGACTTTACATGTTTTACATTAAAATGTCATCCTATAATGGTTTTATAATGATTTTTAGAGAAATTTCCACTTTTCGTCGCAAAACAATGTCGTCGAAATTTTTATGAAATTTACAAAAATGGCTTTGGAAAACTAGACGTAAGCGGTGTCGATCGTTAGAGAACGAACTCGTCGGTTTTGGAAAGTTTGTATCGATATCTAAAAGTTTCAGTTCAGGAGTTTTCGTCCAAAAGGTCTCGAACATAAAGATAATAAGGGTTAAAGATGGTGGTTTTGGCTAATTGTGTGCAGAAAATTAGTTACGGCAAGTTTATGAAAAGTGCATATCTTTGTCGTTTCAAATCCGTTTTCTACGTTTAATATGTCCTTAGCTTCGTATTGAAGTAAACTAATATATTTTGAGAAGTCGAAATAATTTGTGAAGCTTAAGGCTGCTTTTGACTCGATTAAATTAAAAACATGTTGCTGAAATTTTCAGAAAACATATATATTTCGTCGTCAACTTTAAAATTCACCACTTAATTTCGTTATAACTCCGTGTTAATCCGTTCAAGCGGCCACGGATTCGTTTTAAAGTATATTTTCTAAATATCAAGGCCAAAATTTCGTGCCTACTGTCGGATTTTCCAGAAAATCAAAACAAGATCAGACCACTTTATATACTTGTCGAAAATAGTTTTTCTCGGATAAAACCTATTCTAATCCCTTCAAATCAACTCCAAAACTAATCTAATCCTACCATACACCTTCTTAGGGTGTCATGGGTTCCTAATCACCATCAAGACCAAAGAATACCATGGGAATAATTATAGGATGACCATAAATATATATAACTCAAAAATCATGAAATAAATGGTATAAATCACATAACTTGCATACTAGCTCCAAAAATGAAAAGAAACATATGAAAATGAAAAGGAAACATGAAAATGATAAAAACATACTTACTAATGAAAATGAAGAGGTGTAAGTATCAAGGATTAACTTAAATATCCTTGGTTTTTATTTCAAAACCATATAAAGGATATAACTAGGTTGATAAACACTTGATCTTGAGAAAAATATTTTGATCCCTTCTTGACCTCTATGAAGGCCGGTTTTGGTGGAGAAGAACAAGAGAGAAAAAAAAACTTTGCTATCTTTGGAAAAAAAATGAGATGTATGAAGTAAATGAATGAAGTGATGCTTGGAGTATAAATCTACCCAACTTGATTGCCCTTCCCCCTTGGAGCCGGTTTTAGGGGATGTGTTCCTCAAATATAAATTTTTTTTTTTTTTATATAATGTGTTGTGTAAATACTTGTAACAATTTGTAAGAAAAAGTGTAAGTAAATGTGTAGTTAAATGTAACTTGTAAGGTAAATGGTAGTTTTTAGGTAAAAGAGATTTTTAATAGACCAAAGTAGAATGTAATGAGATAATAAAAGTTGTAAAAATACATTCCTTGTGAAATTTGAGTGATAAAATAATTATCGAGTAGTTTTTAAGAAAAACGTCGTAATAATTAAACGTTAACGATTAATGTACGAAATAAATTTGAAACACTAGGAAAACTAAAAATATAGTTTTTATGAACTAAATGTAAGTATAAAAATACGTCGGGATCATTTTTGAAAGTAACGGATTAAATATACAAAATAATAACTCACGCGATAAAGATTATTAAACATAAAAATTACGCGTTGAAAGTGAAACAAAATGTCATGAATAAACTAATGAGATGCAAACGATGTCAATAAAATGTAGACTACTCATAGTCCATATGAAATGTACGTGATGTCATGATCATGAATTCGCCGCTAAACCTCCAAGGTTACGCGAATTTGAAACACGTAAACCAAGTTTACGATAAATGTTGAAATAATGAGACATGAATCGTGTCAAGAAATGACCTGAAAGTACGGATTGTCACATTCGCCCATCCAAAAAGGAATTCAGTCCCGAATTCATTCGTGTTAGTCTATCGGGTTTAGGGTTTGATGTGGCAAACTTTTCCATTCCCGAGCAAAACCCTCAAAAGACTTTTTGGTAACCGATTTTACTTAATCCCACAACTCATCAAACAAGAACTGTCATACGATTAGGCTAAATCGGTTTAGGTAACAACTTGTTTCTAGCTCGATCTTTGCAACTCATCAAACAAGAACTGTCACGCCGATCAAACTGGAAACAAGTGGTTTGAAGAAAATCTTTTGAAAATTTGGCTCGATTATGGAATTGCTTACACATATAAGCCTACTACTCCCTTCATTGCATGATTCTTCTTGAATTAGACATAGGTGATCATGCTATGTATAATTTAGGAGTAACTATGCAATGCTTGGACTAATCGACTCATATGTTGTTTGGTGTTGAGTCAACTGATGTTAAAATTGTGATGAACAGCGAGGAGAGAAGACATGGAGAAGTGTCGTTAAAATGATAGTTAAAGTAAAAAGAATTGAAATCCTCGTAAATGATAACAAATCGGAAAGAAAATAAAGTACGATAGATGAGAATATGTTACAACGAGTGGTTTAGCAAAAGTAGTACATCTTTAAGTTATAAAGTTTCGGATACGATGATTAGACATAAACTTGGTACGACATAGTACATAAGGAGAAATAAGACTGTTAGTTTCGAACTTCTTCGTCTTCCGCCTCGTTGATACCTTGACAAGCTCCTCCTCCTCCTTCTAACATATATACATTCCCATGAGCACCTTCGACTTGTTGACCTTGGTTTTGAGGACATTGACTTCGATAGTGTCCTTGTTCCCACATCCGAGCACGTAACTATGGTATTGCCTCTACAATTCCTGGCATTGTGTCCTAGTTTTTGACACTTGTAGCACTTAACGGACAAAGTCCCGTGATGATACTTACATCGATTACATAGTGGGTAGATTCCAAAGCATAACCTCTCGCCTTCTATTGGTGCGACAACATAAACCATTGCGTCTCTTGCCCTCTATTCTGTTGTTGATGATGGTTAGTGTTACGGTTTTGGTTGTTGTTATTGTAACCTCCTTGGTCATTTTCCCATTTTCTTTTGTTGTTGTTGAGTTGGTTATCGTCGTTGTTGTTTTGGTTATTGTGGTAGTTGGTGCGGTTGTTGGGGTTGTTGTTGTTTTGGTTGGTGTTGGTGTACTTACCTCTCTTCACTACCGGCCATGAGCTTTTGAGACAATCGAATAGCTTCCTCAATCGTTTCAGGGTCAGGAAGTCACATCGCCTTGAATAATCTCGGGAAGTCCTTCAATGAAAGCCTCTAGTAGCTTCTCATTATCCGAAACCATAGATGGGCATAATACGGCTAATTCTTGAAACCTTCGAATGTAAGTGTCAATGTCATACCCAATAGTTACCAACTCATAGAATTCGGTCTCCAACTTTTTCACTCCGTGAGGACAAAATTCTTAGTTACCAAACCCTTGAATTGCTCCCAAGTAAGCTTGAAAGCATTCTCCATTCCTATCGGTTGAGCATATGAGTTCCACCACGACAATGCTCCATCGAGTAGTGTACTTGTAGCAAACTTGACCTTACTATCATCCGGCAATTACACAGAAGAACGGACTCCAATTTCTCGAACCATCGCACCATGGCGGTGCTCCCAAAACTTGGTGGGATCTCGACTTTTGAAATCCTTATACGAACAGATTTTAACTCCGGATCCTCCTGCATTTCCAGTAGCAGTAGCAAGCCTTGCGGCTACAAAAGCAGTCGCTGCCTCGGCACAGCTAGGCAGCACCAGCACCGTTTCCCTTTCGGTTCTTAGAGCATCGGCTATGCTATCATACACCAACTTTTGAATAGTTGGGTCATTTTGTTGTGGCTTTCTGTACATATCTTCTTCAAAACAAGAGGAAATGTGAGACGTGAAACAAAATCCGATTGAATAATGAACGCTCAATGTGATAAGAATGATAAGTTTGAGGTTATCTTTCAAAATAATCGACCAAGGGTTCAAAAGATGGGTTATGAGGTGTTGTAATTGCTTCAAATGTATGGCGGTTTAGTGACTTAGTGTGAATAACGTGTAACTCGACATGTTAGTGATGAAACAAAGTGAGTGAGCCAGATGACCGCCTCTATTTAAAGGTTCATCTCAAAGCATTCGTCGTTATCGATAATGAATCACCGTGATATAAAAAAATTTGTGATAGGGAATGACAAGGAATTCTCCACTTTTGAGTATGAGGAAATGATAATGGGATGGGAATTTAAAGGCATCCTTGTGACAATCAATGTGAAATGAAAGTGAATAACTCGAAAAAATGTACGTATAAATCGCTTGCAAAGTGAACATGCACTTATGATGAAATGATGAGATGCTATGATAATGTAGTTATAGTCTAGGGTCAATGATGCAACCTAGTTCTCTATAACGAAGCTCGATGCCAATGCCACACACCCAAATTACTGCTTTGCAAATGAATGGAATTCACGGGATTGACTGTCATAACACCACAATCACAGTTATATTGAACGACCTAAAGTGTCGTTTGAAAAATACATCGTTTGATTTAATAAAACAATCAGAGTTTACAAAGATAGGTCCCAATTGAAAATCATCATGAAATAAGTTGTTACAATTCAAACGATGTTTTAAAGTATGTAAAACCAAGTGAGACGCGTCGTCACCACGACTCCATGATGTGTCCAAATGCATGCCATGAAGTGAATGCCTTATATACCTGAGATAAAACATGCTAAAAAGTGTCAACACAAAGGTTGAGTGAGTTCATAGAGTTTGAGTTGAAATGTAAAGCCTTCCAAAATCGTTTATGCAGCAAAGGCATTGTAAATCGTTGAAATGTAAAGACTTTCAAAATCGTTTATGTAGCAAAGGCATTGTAAATCCACTCAGTTCAAGTCTCGCCCATACCAAACTTGCAACTGTGTGTTCACAACCCATTGCCGTAATATGCATAGTTAATGTTCAAGTGCATGATGTCAAATGAATTCACATAATAGTGCATGGCTCAATGTATCGTTTATGCAGCAAAGGCATTGTAAATCCACTCGGTTCCAAGTCCCTTATACAAAACTTGCAACCTGTGTGTTCACAACCCATTGCCGAAATGTATAGTGTATACTCAAATCGTTCCAAGACCGTTAGTCCATAATCGTATACCAAGTCCGTTAGATCAATATTATACCAAGTACGTTAGACCAATGAATATACCAAGACCGTTAGACCAATGAATATACCAAGTCCGTTAGACCAATGAATATACCAAGACCGTTAGACCAATGAATATACCAAGTCCGTTAGACCAATGAATATACCAAGACCGTTAGACCAATGAATATACCAAGACCGTTAGACCAATGAATATATGATATAGAAATTCTAAGTATGGCAATAATGTTGATATGACTAGCATTCAGTTTAGATAAACATATGATTTGCAAATAGTCATGAATGTAATAAAAAATAGTCGAGCATGTATCTCCCCAAAAACAGTTATGAAAGCATTAAAACAAGAAAAGTGGGGCTATGGAACTCACATTAATCCATATAAGTTAAAGTACTTGTGAAAGTAAATGAAAACAGTTTGAGCATGTATCTCCCCAAAAGTAGTATAAAACAATTAAAAGTGGGGCTATGAAAACTCACTTGGTAAAGCGAAATGACAAGAGTGAGTACACCGAGGTATAATTTGATGCGTTATCCGCACCTAGTACCAATGATATGATCTGATATGAGTTGCAATGTAATGTTATGCATGCATTTAGTATGTTATTTATACCATTTACGAGTTTTGAAAATATTACTCGTGTTCGAAACTCTTTTGACGTCTTGACCCTTCAAAAATGACTTTACATGTTTTACATTAAAATGTCATCCTATAATGGTTTTATAATGATTTTTAAAGAAATTTCCACTTTTCGTCGCAAAACAATGTCGTCGGAATTTTTATGAAATTTACAAAAATGGCTTTGGAAAACTAATATTAAGGTGTCGTCGATCGTTAGAGAGAACTTAACTCGGCGGTTTTGGAAAGTTTGTATCGATATCTAAAAGTTTCAGTTCGAGAGTTTTCGTCCAAAAAGTCTCGAACATAAAGATAATAAGGGTTAAAGATGGTGGTTTTGGCTAATTGTGTGTGCAGAAAATTAGTTACGGCAAGTTTATGAAAAAGTGCATATCTTTGTCGTTTCAAATCGCTTTCTCGTTTATGTCCTTAGCTTCCTATCGAAGTAAACTAATATATTTTTGAGAAGTCGAAATAATTTGTGAAGCTTAAGGCTCGTTTTGACTCGATTAAAGTAAAAACATTGCTGAAATTTTAGAAAACATATATATTTCGTAGTCAACTTTAAAATTCACCGACGTTATAACTCCGTTTAATCCGTTCAAGCGGATTCGCTTTTTAAAGTATATTTTCTAAATATCAAGGCCAAAATTTCGTGCCTACTGTCAGTTTTCAAAAAAGATCAGACCACTTTATATACTTGTCGAAAATAGTTTTTCTCGGATAAAACCTATTCTAATCCCTTCAAATCAACTCCAAAACTAATCTAATCCTACCATACACCTTCTTAGGGTGTCATGGGTTCCTAATCACCATCAAGACCAAAGAATACCATGGGAATAATTATAGGATGACCATAAATATATATAACTCAAAAATCATGAAATAAATGGTATAAATCACATAACTTGCATACTAGCTCCAAAAATGAAAAGAAACATATGAAAATGAAAAGGAAACATGAAAATGATAAAAAACATACTTACTAATGAAAATGAAGAGGTGTAAGTATCAAGGATTAACTTAAATATCCTTGGTTTTTATTTCAAAACCATATAAAGGATATAACTAGGTTGATAAACACTTGATCTTGAGAAAAATATTTTGATCCCTTACCTCTATATGGCCGGTTTTTGGTGGAGAAGAACAAGAGAGAAAAAAAAAAACTTTGCTATCTTTGGAAAAAAAATGAGATGTATGAAGTAAATGAATGAAGTGATGCTTGGAGTATAAATCTACCCAACTTGATTGCCCTTCCCCCTTGGAGCCGGTTTTAGGGGATGTGTTCCTCAAATATAAATTTTTATATAATGTGTTAATACTTGTAACAATTTGTAAGAAAAAGTGTAAGTAAATGTGTAGTTAAATGTAACTTGTAAGGTAAATGGTAGTTTTTAGGTAAAAGAGATGTTTAATAATTCAAAGTAGGATGTAATGAGATAATAAAAGTTGTAAAAATACATTCCTTGTGAAATTTGAGTGCTATAATAATTATCGTAGGATTTTTAAGAAAAACGTCGTAATAATTAACGATTAATGTGCAAATAAATTTGAAACACTAGGAAAACTAAAAATATAGTTTTTATAAACTAAATGTAAGTATAAAAATACGTCAGATCATTTTTGATGGATTAAATATACAAAATAATAACTCACGATAAAGATTATTAAACATAAAATTACGCTTGAAAGTGAAAAAAATGTCATGAATAAACTAATGAGATGCAAATGATGTCAATAAAATGTAGACTACTCATAGTCCATATGAAATATGCGTGATGTCATGATCATGAATTCGTAGCTAAACCTCCAAGGTTGCAGCGAAACTCACAAGTTTCTGATAAATGTTGAAATAATGAGACATGAATCGTGTCAAGAAATGACCTGAAAGTACGGATTGTCACATTAACCAAATCAAAGGTTTTTAAATATTTTTTCAAGCACTATTCCTTAAAACATAATGGCTTGTAAGTATTTCAGCTTGCAACCCGATCTTTTAAGAAAGTGCTCTTGCAAATCGATTTTCATATATGTCAAGCACTTATCCTAAAACAAATGAAGATAATTTTTCTCTAAATATCTTCAAAAGATTTTCAAAATCTTCTTCTCATCTTGCGTACCATTGATTCGAAATTTTTCAAAAAGATTTTTCAAAATCTCTCAAATTTGGTACCAAGATAACTCCTTCTAAACCCTTAATTGATTCTAAATTTTACGTATGAAAAATATGCTTTTAGGGGAGTATTAAACCAAAGTTGTTCCAAAATTCATGCTAAATCAGTTTCTCTCCAAATATTTTTCAAAAATATCTTTTAATCATTTGTTTCAAAAACATCATGGATATGTGACACCTAGGCAAATCCCACATTGGCGTGTGGCACGGAGATCTTTGGGCTCATAAGATAACATTACCACAATGACACAGCGTTTGGCCAATCATGGTGGAGTTCTTAGGCCGCGTTAAGCGTGCTCATTTGAGGTAGTGCTTGCTTGACTGGGTGCCGAAGTCTTCATGAGGCCACAAAACAAAGCCGTGAGCCTGCGCAAAGCGACAATATTGTGGTCAAAAAGGCTGGTGTTACAAGTGGTATCGAGAGCTCTGAGCCGCTTGGGATGGTGGGCAAACCTCATCGAGGACGATGAGTCCTTGATTGTGACACCCAGGCAAATCCCACATTGGCCGTGGCCTCGGAGAGATCCGGGCTCATAAGATAACATTCGCCTTACAATGACACAACGTTTTGTGGTGCGGTGGAGTTGGGAACTGGCGCTTAGCGTGCTTTCGAGAGTAATCGCTTGGGTGACCCGGGGAAGTCTTCACATGAGGCCACAAAACAAAAGCACGTGGCGGGCAAGCGGACAATAGTGGTGGGGTATTGGAGTTTTCCTTTCTTTGGAAGTCGATGATGTGTTGGCCCGAATTGTGTTAGAATCCATTATTTTGCATTGCTAAAGTATACGAAAAGCCATTATATGAAGAAATTTTGAGAAACGACATGTTTTAGAAAACATTTAAAGAAATCTCGCTCAAGCATCTGTACATGCCCGTATCATTGTTGAATGACATTTCAGAAACGTCTGGAATATCGATTATCTGAGAGACATGTTGTAGAAGAATATTTTTGGATTTTTTATTTTATGATGTTTTTGTATTTTTGAAAGTTTTATATTTTTATATTTTGCTTTTGTTGGTTTTCAAATTTTGTATTTGGTTATTCAAAAAAAACTATTTACATAGAAGATTTGAAGAAAGAGAAATTAAGTTGGGACAAGTAAAAGTGGAGTTAAGAGTGGAATAAGAAAAGGATTTTCATATGCGAAATTGGCATAAAGTTCTTCTTTACCACATGGGGTGTATGAACCTTTAACACTTTTACAAGTACACCGCAACAAATTTCTACAAATAACGTGTTAGAAGTATATGTTTCCTGCAGGGTGATCACTATCAACGATTGTAGTGGTTGTTACTTCCTTAACTTGATGAGTTTCACTATTATTTGTCTTGGAGCAAGTATCAAAATCTTTCCTTGTGGGAATCCATCTAAGACCTACTTTGTTGAAAACGTTTCCCGTGGGTTTCCACCTAAGGTAAGATCTAGGTGTTGTTTTCTTATCGATCGTGAAAGACTCATTTTTAGAAAAACTACGTCCCAAGAGATCCACCTATTAGGTTTCCTTTTTGATGTTCATCTTGTCAACGGGTTTGTTTCGGTTTGAGTCTTAGTGGATTGTGCCTTGGCACGAGACTTATCTTTCTTGAGATATTGTAAGGCACATGCATCATGATTAGGCGAAAAGATACATTTTTACATGTACGGACAAATTCAATATTCTTGTTTAAAACAGCAGCTTTAACTTTGTCACTACAGTCTTTTTGAAATTGATTCTTGTTGAAAAGACTTAGAATTCCTAGTGATGTTTTCTAAGGGCATAGCATTTCTTTTAACCTACTCTTAGATAAGCCAATCAGTCTTTTGTAGAGTTTTCCTAGGTAATGGTTTACTACTACTAGCAGTGCCTTGAAATCTTGTAGAATTCATCACCCTAGATGTTGCACCTAGAATTCGTCTTTTGAGTCTTGCCTTTTCCTAGCTATAGATAGTGATTGTTGACCATGTTGTTAGAACCAGATTCTTTAATTGATTTTTGGTCACATTCGCATTACTATATTGGGATGCGGTGTAATCACTTTTGGTGTTTCAAAGAATCTTTTCCTTTTTCAAAACTTTTGATAATTCTCTTTTTAATAGGCGAGGACTGCGGAGTGACCGTTTTGACAAATCATTTTCTCATTGACTTTTGGAGGGAGAAATTGACATTTTTGGTTTAAAAACTGGTTTGTGAACCTTTGTTTTCTCCTCAGTCAATGGTTTTGCAAACAACTTAGTTTTTTTGACTTTCCAACTGAGCTCTCAAAAGATCATTTTGCTCTTTCATGTCCTTGTAGGCACGCCATCACGACAGCTTTGTCATACTTGCATTCCTCAGATTTTCGATCAAGTTATTTAAAATAGGACACGTTTTCTTTTTCAAGTTTTTCAAGAGCTTTTTCATATTTTGAAACAATTGTGGAGGTCTCGAGGAGTCTTTCATGATCTTCAACGTATGTTTGCAAAATAATGGACATAATATCATGAGTCGAACATCTTAAGAGAGTCATTTAAATTTTCCAAAACTTTGATGTGTTCAACACTTTCAAGAGCTTGCTTTACCAGGATTTATGGTCCTTGACAAAGTCACTGTTTTCTTTCAAAAGCTTTGTTCGAATGAATTACCCTCGTGATGCGGTGAGGGGCAATTTGAGTTTCAAAAAACTTTCTTTATTCGATGTCAAAACTAGAGAACCAGTTGTTTGGAGTAATAGTGGTTTTAGTTTTACGATTGTCTTGTAGATCCAAGAATTAGTTTTCACATTGTCTAACATACTTCTCGCATCACTTGTGTTAAAAGGATTGTTTGAAGACATTTGTTCAATGTTTAAAAGAGATTTTGAGACAACGACCGGTTTTGAAACATATGATATTTTGACTCTGTGTTAAAACTTGGTTTGGTGGTGATTGAGAAACAAAGCCATTAATTTTGTTCCATATGTTATAATCAATTGGTTTGATTTCGGATGTTTTTTTTCATTTTTTGATCTCTCCTGAGATAGTTCCAACGTTTCAAGAGAATCATGCACAATTATGGGTTTATGCAAAGGTTTTCCATTGTGCAACACATTCTGAGATTTCTGAGCTTTCTTGAGAAACGAAGAGGTCGCTTACCAAGTGCCATTATATTGTTAGTATGAAAACGCGGATTTACTTGATTAGAAAGCATCTTGATTGTTTGAGAATGACCCGTTTTAAGTAGCAAATTTTCCAAAGTTTGGATTTTTTCATTTTTATCAAGAATTTCATCAAGAAGAGAATCTTCTCGTTTTGAAAAATCAGAATCAAGCTTTTCTTTTCAAGATTAGAAAACATTTCTTTTGTTTAGAAAGTTGGTTATTTAAATCAGAAATTTCCTTGTTTAGAGATTTAATTTTCAAGTTGAATTCATCAAGTGTGTTATACTTGATTTGCAATTCTTTTCTTTAGAAACCAAATTTCGATAACCAATTTCTAATTCCGATTCTTTGTTTTTCTGAAATTCAAAAGCTTTTGCGTTCTCCTTGTAACTCTCAAGCTCGGTGTTAATTTAGCATTCGCGGCCTTAACCTCATGATTACCTTTCTCTTTCAATAATACCACAATTATTGATTAATGATTCAAAATAAGCACGGGTTTCCTCTCATGGTCTCGATATTTGTGCCACACCTCCATTAGGATCCACATCCGAGTTTCAGAGTTAGTATTGCCTTCGGATTGTCCGTATGTATCATAAGTAGGTGCTTATGTCACGAATCTTTGTTCATCATGAGTAAACAGACTAGAAACATTACTATAATTTGGTACCTCATTGAGTGGATCTGTGTCATAGACTGGAGGTGTATCAAAAGTACCACTTGATGTTGTGTCCTACGGATTGATTCTATGACTGGAGGTTGCAGTATTTTTGCTTTATCGCGTTTTGGATTCATGAATATTCATCGAGTCAATTCATTCAGTCTTCTTCGTGCTAACATCAACATTCGGAGCCTTTCAAGCTTCGTCGGTCGTTTGACACAAGATTCCAACTAAAATAACCTAATTTTGGCTTTGAGGTTGGGTAGCATTCGAACAAGTCATATAACATTATTCCCATGTTGATATCCCATATTCGATTCATAATCGGCCCCGATGTCCAAACAAAGCGCCTCGCATATTGCATCGATTCCCCATTTGTATACCCGTAGCAAATACGATTCCCAATAACATCAACCATTTGTCCTTCTTGACCCATATGCATACTTGGTTGAGCAAATTGCGGATTATATGATGAAATCCATTGGTTGTTGTTATTTGGTGTAGTCGGACTAATGTTTACTTCATTGAAGAATCCTTTTAAGCGATTATGAGACGATCTTCCTGGGTTGCCATTGATGAAGGTATGTAATGATAAAGTTGATGTAGGATCGATTCAACGATAAAGGAGTTGTGGTTGATGACATTAAGCCTCGGTTGAGGTGTTTCAAATACGCATAGAACCTTGGTTCTAAAAATTTTCTAAAATTTGAAATTCACTATAAAAATGAATTCTAAGGTCGTATGAAAAATTTGAGTTAAGACAATTTTGACGCCAAATTTGACCGAAAAATTTTGAATTTAGGCCCAAAAATTTGAATTTTTGACCAAAATTTTCACCGTTAAACCAAAATTTGAATCTCGTAAAAAATTGAACGCTTAGTCTCTTTAAATTTATTTTATTTATTTTATTTTTTTTTTATTTTTTTTTTTAAACCTTATGCGAGAAAGAGGTTAGGGCATGAACAAAGTTACGAGTAGGATATGGTTACGTAGAGATGGCTTAGTAGTAGGATATTATCGTGAGGGAAGCTTAGTAGGATCTTATCGCGAGGATCTTAGGCGAGGATTCCTTAGGAAGATCTTATCGTGAAAGTATCTTACGCTGTAACCTTAGGCTTATGCGTAACAGACAAAAAACTTAATTAGTAAAACCTTAAGCGTAAGTGTGATCTTATGCGTAGAGTTCTACTCGTAAGAGTTTATGCTTATGCGTAAACTTAGGTTAAAACCAAAAATCCTTTACAGCAATACGCAGTAGTAAGGGATATCCACAAGTCGAAGTGTTCCACACTTATCCAAGGAGGAGGTAACCTTTGAAGCTTTCTTCACCAAAAGTTATGAGTAGAAAACTAGGGTTTTGACCTTTTGACTTCTACTCGTAAGAAATTTCCAATGATTCAAACGATTCTCTTTGCAATTATATCATTAAAACACTCGAATAACCCAACAATGTTGACCTTTTTCACCCAAAGTGCTTATAAAAGTTACGAGTAGAAATGACCAATGAACCAAAATCGAGTTCAAAAATGATTTAAAACACGAAGTTTGAACTTTTTGCAAAAACTAGAATCTTTAACACTATATAAACCTTAGACCATAAGAATCTTGAAGATTTAAGTGCAAAAATTAAAGCTTTAAGCATGACACTCTTGAGAACGAACTACGCGTAACACCACAAAAAAACTTCAACCAAAACACTCCTAAACCATTGTTAGGCGATTGATACCAATTGTTATGACCAAAGATATATCAACCTTATCACAAATACCCACTTAACGAACACAAGTATACCACGATAAACCAACACTTTATGCGTAAATAATAGGAAGGAAAAGATGAAGATAAGAACTTGGTGACTTGAATGATATTCGTATGTATGTTTAGAGAGATAGAGAGAAGAAAGATGAAAACAATAAGATGTATATTGCTTCAAGGAAAACACACACACACACTCAAGCACACCCCTCAAATGACATACTTGAGGGGTATTTATAGTACAAGACAAAGAGATGCTAAGGCTTGGCCATGGGCGTATATGTGCTTGGTTGGTTGATTGGACTTGGATTTTATATAAGGCTAGCTTATCTTAACTTATAGCCATTTAGCTTAGCCCAATCCACGAGCCCGTTGACTATTCTATCACGATATCTAACACACGATATAAAGTTCCTAAATGTGAATGACCATCACTTCTAATAAAAACTATTAAGGCTAACAGTGACTTCTCCTATCCTTCACTCCTTCGGGAATGAGGATACAATCTTTGATCCCGGAATTCTTATGATTTAAGAATTCCACATTTGCTCCCCCATGGACCAATGATTGAATCAAAGTCAAGCTAGCTTATTCTAACAAAACATTAGCATTTCATGGGTGACAACCCATGTTTCTGACTTCTTTCTATTTTCTAACACTAAGTATGGGGAAATTTCCCCATTGTTTACTTGATGTGTGTTTGCTCTCTATTTTAGGATTCTAGATCGTGATGATTGATGCCTTTTCAATCCAAAATCCAATATCCGATCTTTTGCTAACGATTATCTAGGGATATCTTATAAATCCTTTTTGTGAAAAATATTTCGCACACTTGGCTATTATTATTACCTTTTCCGTTCTATAGTTTTCGACTACTGTCGGTACTTTGAATATTGAGGGCAATATTCAATTTAAGTGTGGGGAATTCGCAATTTTGATCATGTGTACCTTCTAGTACCCTTACACTTTTGACCAAAAATTTTAAAAATTTTATCGTTTTAAGTTAAGTATTTGCATTTAAAATAAGTGCTTTGCATAAAAATAATGCATTAATGCTTCGGTGTTAATGGTGGTTTAGTCTTGATTAGGATAGAACAAGGGGAATCCCGACTCTTTACAGAGTGTTGATCTAGTTGCTCTCTTAACATTTAGGCTAAGGTTTTACGCGTTGTGCAAATGAAAATGCTAAGCGTGGAGTAGTTGGTTCTCTTTAGAGCTTATATAAGTAATCTATGGATTTTTCTCCCAGAAGATCACTAATTGGATTGAAATACGTGCTCGTTTTCAAACTTTTGAACATTCAAATTGTCTTGTTACAATAAAAAAGTTTTTAAACAAAATTGATTTAGAGTCCGAGTTCAACTTTTTATTTAAATTTTCGGAAAAGCATACTTTCTTAAAATCTTAATAATGTTGCAAAATGAAAGTATCGTAAAGTGCTTGAATGCTACAAAAGTTGCAAGTTTAAAGTTAAAGTAAAAAGTGAAAAAAAAATGAAAATGAAAAAGTGAAAAAAAAAGTTGAAAAATGAAAAATGAAAAAATATATGAGTTGCGTAAATAAAGTACTATGTTGCTTATGAATAAATCTGCGAAACTTGTTTTTTTCTTAAATTTAAATCGGAAGTTGAACTCGTATTCGTCAAAGTTGTCTAAAAGTTTGAGGGTAATTTGGAAATTCTTGATTTCAAAGACCGAAAAGCCTGATACTATTCTCGAGGGTGAAAACCTAACCTCCTTAAAAGGGCAAGCTGAGAAGAAAGTCGCTACATGGAGTGATCTCACCTTTGAATCTTGAATTTCTAAATCATCGTCGGTTGTGATCCATTTAGATTTAGTTTTAACTTAACGACAGCCTCGTAAATCTTTGGAATTGAATTCCCGCTAATTCCAGTACTATTCTCTGTGAGGTGTCAAAATCCCGGTCACCTAAACTGATGTTTTGAGATGTGCCGAGAAGCTACATGGAAAAGGCCCTTTCGATCCTTAGATTTTCGTCGTTTCCGGTGAGTTAGTACTTTAGTTAAGTGGATAACAACCATAACAAATTTCGATTTTGATGATCAAACTTTTGAAAATGAGCACACTCACTTAACTTTTATAAATTGCGGGAGTAAAAAGTTAAGTCTCGACTTACATAGATTATTGATATAAGTAGTGTTAGCATTTTACAAAAACATTTGCACAATAAGTTTAAGCTTAGTTTGAGAGTATCAAAAAGAGGATGACGATTAATTCCCGGAGACACCCATTTTGTGTGAATCCCGTTTCGTGATGCCATGTTTTGATAATCAAGCATTTTATTTATTATCGCCTTGTTTAAATTTCGTAATGAATAAAAAGTCAAATTATTATTTATTCTTGATCCTTTCCTACTTCTTATGATCGGATTGCTAGGGACTAGCAATTGATAGTGTGGGGGGATGATGAGTGCCATTTTACTCATCATTTTAAGCCCGAAAAACCCACAAAAATGTCTAAAAACACTGAAATATAACCATTTATACTGCATACATCCTTGGAATGTGTTTTTATGTGTTTCAGGTACAAAGGATCGAAAACAGGGAAAAAACGGACATAAATGAGCTTGGAATGAAAAACGTGCTTGCAGACGGAGCTTGGAAGTTGATTTTCTGCATTTTTGGATCCCGGGAGACGTTGTTGGAGTGAGCTTGGGAAAACAAAATCAAAACCAAACCCTAAACCCGTAATTAGCTTTCTACCCTTTTCCCGAACCCAATTTACCATTTACCCTTAAAACGTTTTTCACTAAAAGCAATTATTTTTATTTTTAACCATTTTATTTACAATTATTTTTATTAAAACCAATTTTATAAAAAATATTTTTCTCTACAAAAACATTTTACAAATTACATCATAACACAAAATGAATACAAATTAACCTTTTCTCTTTTAAACCCTTAACCTTAATAGCCTCTACATATTGAACCCACAATTGAACCACCCAAATTTGCACCCTTTCCCCTTTTCACCCAATTTACCCACTCACCCATAACCTCATCCTGAAATAAAAAGCACTAAAATTCCTCTTGTTCTTCTAGTCACTCTCACCCTGATAACCATGCTTTTCAGTGCTTCCCCACATGGCCATGCCATGTTGGCAATCCAAAACCCTCTCATTGGGTGAGAAGTTAAAGACAAGAAATTGATGGCTCAGATTGAATCCCTTGGGCTCCAAGATGAATGAAGGGTTGAGATTGGTCTCAAAGAAGCACACAAGATGTCCATAGCTCATTCTCTCTCTGACAGAAACAAGACAAGAGAAAGGAGACTTACCCATATTTTAGTATAAATAGTCAGATAGGAACTTGTAAAAAAACTAGTCTAGAATTTCTGGTTCTAGTACCATTTTTAATTTTATTGTCATTTAAATTACATGTAATTTTAATTTTCAATGCACTTTAAATTTCAGTCTTTTAATTCCATTGTAGTTTTAAAGTATCTTCATGTTCTTGAATTCTGGTACTTGAGTTTTAAAAGTGTTTGTTCAAGTTGTTTAAACTCATTTTAAGTTCTTGTTAATGATGCAATTTGGTTTTCTTAAAATTCAACATCTTCACAGTTTCAAAATTATGTTTTACTGCCTTAAGGGGGTGTTTGGCACAAGGCCATTTTTTTGGCCAAAACTTACTTTTAACTAAATTTTGAATTTAGAACAACTTTAGGTTAGTACTATCAGTAGTTTTAGAGTAAATCTTAGAAGTTTCAAGTAGTTTTAGGCCTTTTTAGTTAGTTGCAAAAAATCTTTATATCTTGATTAGTAGCTAAGTTAAATTCTAGTTTAGGCCATCCCTAGTTGTCATTTATGCTTCAAAGTAGCTCAAAATAGGTTAGTACACTTGTTTAGAATATGGTACCAAGCCTCCTTTAGTCAAAAATCATTTTTTACCCACTTTCAGAAATTGCATTTACCAAAAATTTGCCCCAACAGCCCCTAGTTTTTGATTTTTAATTTCTTTATTCTAAGTCCTTTTGCTCTAAATTGTGGTACAATTATTATTTGGTTGCTTATCTACTAGCCTGTATTTTTTTTTCTTACTGACTTTTGTGGCTCCAACATGCCCCTTTAGAGCTGATTCTGTCAAGAAAGTGTGTTGATCTACTTTTGTTTTTGATTTTACATTTGCTCATTATTCTTCCTGTTAATCTGAGATTTTGTATGTTTAATATTTGGTTGGTTATATAGTTATGTCATATTTTTTTGATTTTTTATCTCGGCTTCTTGATAGCTTTTGATGAGCTTAAACTTGCCCCTTTGCCTGTTTTTAGATATTGCAGCCTTAGGCTTAGGATTGCTTATTTAGTGCTTTTAGCTTATGATAATTGCTTAATTTCATTCCCTTAGCTTATTAGGACTCCCATAGTTAGCCTTTAGCTTTATTTCCCCTAGAATAGCTTATAGCATCCCTTAGATAGCTTTTAGAATGCCTAAAATTTCCCTTTATTACATATAGAGTAAACTGCTTAGTATTTTGCTTCTTATCTGCTTATTCCCATAGATTTATAAATAGTCATAGTTATAAAAAATGTTCCTTATTATGTGCTTAATTAGTTTTGATAAAAAAAAAATTGAAACAAAAAATAAAATAATAATAAATTAGTTTTAACTACTTAGCTTATTTAGCTTTTCAATTGCTGATTTTAAAAACCAGTAGGTAGTTTTTATATTTTTCTTAGAACCAGTATTATACAAAGTATTTTTAGTAATTTCATCAGATTTTTATAAAATAGTTTAGTATTTTTTATAATTAAATTAGATTAAATTAGTAATTAATTCATAATAAATAATTAAAAAGTCAAAAAAATACCCGGCTTTTTCCTAAAATTATTTTTAGTCGTTTAGAATGTAGGAAAAATGGTTTCGCATCTGTAGGCCTTAAATTGCAAAGTTTTCACGTTTTAGGCTCGGTGCGGTCCCGGTTTTCACGTTTTTTAGTTTTAGCCCCTTAGGACGTTGTGTAGCTTCGTTTTATTCTTTCTTATGCTTAGTTGTAGTTAAATTTGTCATTTACTTTGTTCCCCTTGTCTTAATTCTTTCCTAATTTGTTGTAACGTCAAAAACAAAAAATCCCGAACAATTCAAGCATTTTAATAACAAACCTCAAACGTCACCGTCAATTCACACCTTGGGGAAGCGAACCGGTAACACTTGCCCGCTACCCTTATGAGTATTCGGGTTTTGGGTGTCGACCTATTTCAAAATTTGATTTGTATTTGGTGATATTTCTTATATATACTATTTGAAACGGATCATCAGCGTCTTAAAAAGCTATTAGTTCAAAACTAGAATCCTTCGGATACCGTCCCAAGTTAATGGTTCCTTGGCGATCGAAAGATTCTTTAGCCTCGAGAGGTGTCTTTCAGTTGGCCTTGACTGATAACGGGATCAAAGATATACAGAAAATACTATGTCTGGTCTACTATGTAGAAAACTAGAAGGGGGTTGAATAGTTTTACCAATTAAAACTTCGTTTTAAAATATTTAGATCAACTTATGTCAATCTATTTAAATGTGTATGATGGATTTTGATAGATAGATATGTAAATATGTATAACAAAGGTAAAGAGTGAGAAACACAAAACCACGACACGAGTGTTTATAGTGGTTCGCTCAAGCACTTCCTTTCCACTCCACTCCCCAGAGTTACCTACTGAGTGTTCATTAGCACTATACGACACAACTTCTTATGGCGACCTTCTACAACGCCTACTCTTTCGGTACAAGGCTAGAACAGGGTTCTTCGAGGTAGAACCACACCTATCACAACGCCATACACTACAAGGCTAGATACCGTGTTCTATTAGAAAGGAGGAACTACTACCCAACACTACACAACACCTATCCCAAAGGAGACCCTCTCCTTATTACAACATCATCAAGGATATCAATATCCTTGGACACAACCTATCTCTATTAGTACATCGATGCACCATATCGATTGTACACCCTTGGCATCTTTCACTAATGCCTTTGACATGATCTTTTGGCACCTTTCACTAATGCCTTCGACTTGACCCTTTTTGGCAACCTTCACAAATGCCTTTGACATGGACATTCAGCACCTTTCACTAATGCCTTCGTCTTGACCCTTTTGGTATCTTTCACTAATGCCTTAGACACAACACTTCTAGAGAGGAAGAAAGAACTATCAACAAAAGAACTTCAGTAGTCTTGATGATGATGAAGCATGGCAACTCATGGACTTGAGCTTGCTCGACTTCAAGAGGTGGTGATCTTGCCTTTAAGAGGAACCTAGAGAATCACACAAAAACAAACACAAACTACGTAGAAAGATCCTTTGGATCGAGGTTAGGAGTTTACAATACTAGGATAAAGTATGTGTGAAAGTGGCAATTTTGTAACGAAGAATTGGCTCACTATTTATTGACAAAAGTATGCTACTGTTCCACAGATCCCACAGATCCCTTGTTGGAGGAGTCCGTCTAGTGTATTTTGATGGATCCGTGAGACGCTCCTCCTTACCCAAGGGTTTTGGGTCATGGGTCATGGGTTATGGGTCATGGGTCCTAGACTTTGGACCATGGGTATCAAAGTAGATACAATGGGTATGGTCAATGGGTTATGGGTTATCTCCATGGGTCATGGGTAATACCCATTATCACTTATGCACAATGTCATGCAACAGGTCATGGGTTATGGATTATGCTCCATGGGTATGGTCATGGACTTTGGGTTTTAACCAACTACATTCAATGTATTAAGTCAATGGGTTAAATACTTAAACTTCTACCCATTATAATACATACTAAGTATGTATATATCTACACAATATGTAAACACTAGTTGTTGTACATATGCATTACTAAATCATGAAAGCACTATTACTTGTTTAGTGTTTTATATGAAAATGTAAGTGTGTTAGTAAACTATTGGCTCAAACCATTTACGTACTTTATTTGTTTCGTTAAAATGATTTTACGTTTGTTTTCGACAAAACATTAGAAGATCGTAAAATAAAATAATAATAAACATTTTAGCTTATTTGTGTTAACTATCTCCCTCTTTTGGTTGATGAAAAAACATAAGATTATTTTAAGGAAAGACTAAATTATTAAAATGTTGAATTGGAGTTTTTACTCTCTTCTCCCCCTTTTTGTCGAAACAAAAAGAGCGTTGAAAAGAAACTAACACATTGTTATAAGAAAAACATGTGAAAAGAAAGAAAAATAAAAAAAATAGAAAGTAAGTGAAGAGAAGTGTTCTCGTCTTAGATCCCCCTTGACGAGTCCATCCCATTGTAAGGGTGTCAAGTAAGTAGAAATACTAAACTGGTGCATTGCAATTATGTTTGCAAATGGTTTATCTTTGTGACGAATATCCCCCCGATGATTGCACCTTTACAAGGTCATGTAATGTAATCCTATGTAGAATATACAAATGATTTTGCAATGTTTTGCTTTGACAAGAAACTCCCCCTAGCAAAGGGTGTCAAAGTCTTCATGTGTATATTGAAAATCTACAAAACAAAGGTTAGAAAACAAGTATATAAAGCATAATTTCCTGCAAATAAGACTCAAGTTAGTAGTAAACAAGTCTTCTATTGCATGGTTCCCACGGTTCCCTTTTTGGAGGGATCCGTCTAAGCTTCCTGAGGGATCCGTCTGTCTGTAAGCTTGAGACAACAATGGTGATGAAAAAAGTGGTGTTAACATCAAAATGAGATATGTATTAAGGCACCAAACATATCTCAAGATAAAATGGCATATAACATGTAATTTCATTCAATAAAAATATGAGAAATGATCTACATAACTGTAAAACTAAGAGAATGACTTAAACATGAAATATGATTCCTAAACTATCTAAGTTAAGCTTAAGACGGAACACCACTGAGTCCTTAAGTTTAAGGTTGGGTTTTGTTTATCGTCGAAAAGTTCGAGGAGGTGATAAAACATGAAACGTTGCTCTTCACGTACTTCATGTATCAAGCCTTCAACATGTTGACAATGATAACACTATTTATCATGGCTAGGAAATAGTGGTGGTAGAAATCGAATGGCTTGAGACAAAAGTTTTGGTTGAGGCTACACAAAAGGATAAAGGTTAAGTGAGGAAGGTTGAGGATTCTCAAAAGAAAGAGGAATTTGTGGAGGTGGTTCAACCAAACGCCAGGTGGAATATGTGATGAGGATGGTGGTAGAGAGGTATCTACTTTCATGTGATCGGGTGGTTGACTTTGATGATTCCTCATAATCCAAAAGGGACTATTTGAGGGTGACGGAGAAAAAGATGTCGGGGCTAGTGTTGATTCAACACCTTGATTTTGTTGCTCTATTCTTTCTATTGAGGAGAATATTCACAATGATGGAGGATGGGATGGCCTAGGAGGCAAGTTCTCTATATTGTAAAGGTGTGGTGATGAGAATGGAGTGGTGAATGATATGGCTCTAGGCACTAAGGGTGATGGTTTAGTGGAAATAGGAGTGTTTGGTTTAGGAGGTATAGTGGTGTTGGCATAGGTTTTAGAACAACTTTTAGGGATTGGTTTGATTGGTTGAGTTGGTGGAGGGGAAATCCTAGCACTTGTCGATTTAACGGGAGATGATTCGGTTGAAGATATTTCGTGAATAACACGAGCAAGTTTCTTGGGTGGTCCTTTGGTAGATAAGTTACCACTAGGAGCTTTTCTCATGATGAGGTGATAAAAGGTTAGTGAGATAGAAGTCTAGTTGCTGAGAATTAAGTTGTGGATGGTGACTAAGAGGTCCTAACAAGATGGTTTATAAGGAGAAGAATTTAGCTACTGCATTCAAGACTTAAACCACTAAGATTCTTCAAAATGCAATGATTTGCATGCACAATAGTCAACTATAGGCTTGTACTAATCAAGGAGATTAATTAAGGAAAAATGGAGTGTTCAAGTTTAGCAAGGAAAGCTTGAAATGAATGTTTTAGCTAGGATTAGCTGTAACTGTCAGCCGGTTCCCACGGTTCCCTCCAATGAGGGATCCGTCTAGGCTAATCCTAGGGATCCGGCTCTCAGCAGCCAATAAAAGAGAAAAATGATGTTTTGTAAGGTCTAGTACCTATACATCTTGAGTGTCTCAGTATTCTTAAGTGTCTTAAATGAAATGTGACTTAAATGTTTAAGGGCAATGAGTGATAGTAGCTAATGATTGTCTTTTATGGAAGGAAATGAGACATTTTGAGCACCAATGGGTGATCAAGGATGACACTTGGAGATATGAAAGTGTCAAATGGTGTTAAATGATCCTAGAGATCAGATGGCAACTTAGGATAAATTTGAAAAATTCCTTAAAAGTTATAAGAAATGAAAAACTAGTTTTTGACCTATTTTGAGGTAAGGATGACTA
Organism: Chrysanthemum makinoi; assembly: GCA_910596185.1. Lineage (NCBI taxonomy): Eukaryota > Viridiplantae > Streptophyta > Magnoliopsida > Asterales > Asteraceae > Chrysanthemum > Chrysanthemum makinoi. The sequence goes on from OU343224.1 coordinate 51,351,209, forward strand.
AAATCAATTTGCTAAAATTGAGAGAGAATTATAAAACTAGATGTGTTGACATGTGAGAATTGATGTGTGAGTATTGGAGCGGAAGGATGATGAGTTTTGGTGAAATGAAAAAACAAAAAGCACCTTGAGTGTGATCCTAAAGGAGCTATGAGTGAGTGTGAAACTTACTGAGCTTGAGGAAGACTTAAGTGGTCCTAAGGCATTATGTTTAACTAGTGTGAAGTGTTCTAGTGGGTTGGTTTGATGTGTAGAGGTCTACATTGCGTTACTATCTCACCGGATCCCACGGTTCCCTAAAAGGAGGGATTCGTCTAGTACAAATTGAGGGATCCGGCAACTGCAAATCAGAAGCATCACAGAAGATGTGCAGTTTTTGCACTATACTATGCATACTAATTGCTACTAGTCTCTACTTTAAATGAACACCAAAAAAAGTAAATATCTCATAATCCATAAAATAAATATGAGTACAGAGATAATATCCAAACAAACAAGGTAAAACATCCACAAACATAATCATCCATTGCAAAATAAAATATATGTCTAAAAACAACCATAATCCTAATGTCTCTTTTGTCAATCTTTTCTCTTCCTCTTTCCCGCCGTCATGAGGAGGTTAGTTAGGCATTGGATCATCCCCTTCAATTGTTTAAATTCTTCGGACTCATTGGAAGAGTGGAAGTTGTTCAAAGTAGATTATGGGGTCTGTTGACGTTGGCAACGGTTGACATATTTCTTCTTCATCCGAGGATTCCGAGAGAGCACGAGGCCTTTTTCCATTGATCATGAACCGTTAGAAGGTTGTTTTGATTGGTACCATGACGTGATCAGCAAGGAAATGATCATCGTTGATAAGGGAAGGTTGCATTCAACATACTCACGGGTCGTGTTAGGAGCATACCATAAGGAAGTACCATGTTTTGGCTTTGAATACACCGGCCATTCTTTTCACCATGTAATAAGCAAGGTTAAATGGTCTTTGGTGAATGAGGCAATAGATCATTTGAACAAGACATGCATTTGGATGGTCTTTGTTTCTGACCAAACTAATGACATTTTCCCTAAGAATTTCTTCCCACTTTCTATAGATGGGATTCATTTCGAAGAGTTCCATTTGAAAGGGATCACGGTGAATAAGCTCTTTGTTGCGGTTGAAGAGAGATTGGTCGGGTCTAATTTTGAAAATGGTATCTCAAACAATTGCGGGGTCATCAAGAGGAGTGCGATAGATTGGTTTGGGATCTAGTGCAAAGGATTGAGTGGATATTCCCCAATCTTGGGAGTACATACAGATTCCTTCACAAGGTATGCGGAGAATTTGTGCAAATGTGTCGAGGGGTAGAGTAATGCTTTATTTATTGATGATAAACGCGATTGAGATATTTTCATCACTATTTCGAATGATCCTAACACTTTTGTAAAACTCAAATATGAAAACCGGACAAATTTGTTCATCAATATCATGGAGACAATCAAAGTTGATTGCCGAGAAGACTTGACGAATGTCGGTATTTTCATGGAAACATTCCTTAACTACACGACCTTCGTGAATAAGTCGTTTTTCAAGCTTTTTTAAGATTTTACGATCGGTTTTCGAAAGCTCCTCTTTTTGATAGTATCTGGAGAGGTAGTGGACGGTATCATAGTGGTCTTGTTGGGTAGCTTTGGGCATGGTTGATCCTAGAAAAACAAATATTCCAATTAGGTAAAATTTTTTGAGATGGGTTTATGGTTTTGATTTGTATTCACAATGTTGTAAACATAATAGAATCTTAATTATATGAAAACCCTTTTTAGTGATTAATTTTGCAAAACCTAATTTCATCAATTGATGTTTTAAAAAGAAAATTAAAAACCATAAACCCTAGGATGAAGATGATGAAGATTATAACATATGAGTATAATTACTTACAATGATGTTCTAGAAGGAGATGCTTGAGGATATGGAGCCCTATAGAAATGGAAGGTAATTTGGGTTGTTTTTGTGTTTTTTGAGGAGAGGGAAAAAAGAGCATAACTAGTTTTAAAACGATATTATTGTTTTCTCACACGGTTCCCGGATCCTTTGTAATTGGGATCCCGCTAGTACAACTCGTGGGATCCGCCATCAGTGGGTGAAAAGGGGTGTTTGGTGTTGTTTTTGTAATAAGTTATCCAATAGCTTATAGAACAAAAATAACTTTGAAGAATGAGGTTCCTAATTTAATAGACGTTTTGGTCAACGTGTTTTGATAGGCTAACTATCAAGGATCTATTTGTGACGGCGGCGTTGGTTAGACGATATTTAGAAAATCAAAGAGGAATACTATTCCCGATGATGAGTAAGTCGGGAAAGTGGTGAAGAGATACTTTTAAGAGACTTGCAACTATAAACGTCCTAATTTATGTAAAACAAATCAGCATAACCATGTATACGAACTATAGATAAAATTAGCTAATTTATGGATAAGTGAGCATACCTCTAAACTCTTGATATGGTTTATAGAGACCATATATCCGAAATACTTCATGAGCTTTTAAAGTAATCCGTTGTACTTAGTATAAGTAGGTTGTGATTACTTTTGTGTTCTTCCTTGAGAGTTGGCTTCATTTTTCTTTAAATAGAAATGAAGACTTTGGAAAAGTCCTAGCAAGAAGATTTCTTAAAAAAGAAATTGTTAGAATAATCTATCACTATCCAACATAACAGAAAAAATTTGATTTAAAAGATTTTCTTCTTTGTAGTTTTCAATCATACACGGATCGTATCAAGTTTTTAAACTACAAAATACTCTAAGAAACTTGGTAATGAAGCTCTGATACCAATTGTTAAAACCTAGAATGGGGGTTGAATAGTTTTACCAATTAAAACTTTGTTTTAAAATATTTAGATCGACTTATGTTAATCTATTTAAATGTGTATGTTGGATGCTGATAGATAGATATGTAAATATGTAATGCAAAGGTAAAGAGTGAGAAACACAAAACCACGACACGAGTAATTATAGTGGTTTGGTTACAAGGACACCTTCCTTGCCCTACTCCACTCCCTGAGTCACCTACTCGAGAGTTCATTAGCACCACACGAAACAACTCCATATGGCGGAGAAGCCACAATGTCGCCAACTCATTTTCCAGTACAAGACTAGACACCGGGTTCTTCCACGAAGTAGAATCACACCTATCACAACGTCGCCTACACTTTATCCGATACAAGGCTAGATACCGAGTTCCATTACAAAGCAGGAACTACTACCCAGCACTACACAACACCTATCCCAAAGGAGACCCACTCCTTATTACAACATCATCAAGGATATCAATATCCTTGGACACAACCTATCTCTATTTGTACATCGATGCACCATATTGACTTTACACACTTGGCATCTCTCACTAATGCCTTTGACATGATCTTTTGGCACCTTTCACTAATGCCTTCGACTTGACCCTTTTTGGCATCCTTTACTAATTCCTTTGACATGGACGTTCAACACCTTTCACTAATGCCTTCGTCTTGACCCTTTTGGCATCCTTCACTAATGCCTTAGACACAAAACTTCTAGAGAGGAAGAAAGAACTATAAACAAGAGAACTTCAGTAGTATTTATGATGACGAAGCATGGCAACTCATGGACTTGAGCTTGCTTGACTTCAAGAAGTGGTGATATCGCCTTTAAGAGGAACCTAGAGAATCACATAAAAACAAACACAAACTACATAGAAAGATCCTTTGGATCTGAGGTTAGAGAGTTTACAATACTAGGAGAAAGTATGTGTGAAAGTGGCAATCTTGTAATGAAGAAATGGCTCACTATTTATAGATAAAAGTATGCTACTGTTCCACAGATCCCACAGATCACTTGTTGGAGGGATCCGTCTAGTGTATTTTGAGGGATCCGTGAGACGCTCCTCATTACCCATGGGTTTTGGGTCATGGGTCATGGGTCTTAGACTTTGGACAATGGGTTTCTAAGTAGATACAATGTTTTTAGAAGATGTAATGCATCTAGTCAATGGGTTATGGGTTAGCTCCATGGGTCATGGGTAATACCCATTATGACTTATGCATGATGTCATGCAATGGGTCATGGGTTATTGATTATGCTCCATGGGTATGGGTCATGCACTTTGGGTTTTAACCAACTACATTCAATGTATTAAGTCAATGGGTTAAATACTTAAACTTCTACCCGTTCTATTACCCATTATAATACATACTAAGTATGTATATATCTACACAATATGTAAACACTAGTTGTTGTACATATGCATTAATAAATCATGAAAGCACTATTACTTGTTTAGTGTTTTATACGAAAATGTAAGTATGTTAGTAAACTATTGCTCAAACCATTTACGTATTTTATTTGTTTCGTTAAAATGATTTTACGCTTGTTATCGACAAAACATTAGAAGATCGTAAAATATAAATAAATTTTTTTACGGCTTATTTGTATTAACATACTGGCTGTTAGATACGTGAGAGAGCCAATAATACTTCGGTATTTGGTAGGGTCAACCAATTTCCCATGTAAATAAGCATCCAGTTTATTGGTATGTGCCATTGGTGTAGCATAGGTGTCACAACTTTGCATTCCATGTTTATTCAATATTTCAAGAGCATATTTGGACTAACTTAAGAAAATACCACGGGGTGATTGATGAACTTGTAGTCCTAAGAAGAACATAAGTTCACCCATCATTGACATTTTAAAATTTGTTTTCATTAGATGTGAAAAAGTGTTTGAGTACTTTTTGTGGATAGAACCAAAGATGATATTGTAACAATGCGCATTTTTCGGGTTACTTTTCATTTTCGAGAATTTACTATTCACTTTTACTATTCACATTTACTATTCACTTTCACTATTCATCCGTAAAATTTTTATTTCACATTCTCGTAAGATAAATTATTCTAGTAATATCCTGAGAGTTCGACAATCGTTAGATCATCTTCGCAAAAGTTATTAAGAAAACATCGTTATAAAGTTTCATTTTGGTCGGAACACCATTTAGTCATCACGCGCATAACGTGAAAATCAACTCACAATTTTTCTCACATCAGATAAATTTTTAGATCACTCTTAATTAATTTGAGAATTTTTAAGATTTCATTTTAATGTTACCAAATAAACCCTACTGCATCTAAACTAAACTTACGTTTAAACAATTCTACTTACATCCAGTCTTAACGATTCCTCGCACTGTGTGTTTCTAATATGTTTTGACACTTTTACATTTTTGGAAAAGTCAAACATATTTCCCTCCTCCTTTGACCATAAAGAAAATAACCTTGTACGTTCTACATTTTTGCTTAAATCGCGTAACTTTTAGACTTCACGTATAACTGTAAAGTTATCCCGCGTATGACAAAAACCACATTTTGACATCTCATATCACTTTTAGACTAATTTTAGTCTACTCTAAATAAATTCACGGTCGTTTCCCTGAAATTTCGTCTTTTCTGATAAACTGCGAATTACGCGTTTTTGACCCGTATTTCCAACTTTAAGCAGCGTTTTTGCACCCAATGAGACTTATCACCCATTTTATATTTTTAGATGGATTATAATGATGAGTCTCATAATTCCTACAAGTTTCGTATTTTTACGATACCCGATTTTACGTTTTATGGCTTAACAACTTACGGTTGGCATTTAACGGAACCAAATCATGCTCTAAACTCAAGATAATACCAAAACTATCCACCTAAGTCATCTTATCTCTATGTGACTGACTTAGGGGGGGAGTCATCATTTTGGTGGCATCATCCTAACCATGGTTTATTTAGATCATTACATGTGTCCTAACTTAACCATGGTTAATATTTAACCCAATATATGGTTAACCAAACTTACCCTCCTATAAATAGCAAGTGAAATGCATCCTAAGAACCCTCATATTCTGTTTTGGGTCGTTCATATCACAAATCATACATATCTTCCATCATTTGATCTATAAACTCCAAGTTTATGCAAAGAAGTTTCAAGTAGTAAGTTACTACATCAAATCTCTAGCAAGTTTAAGTGATCTTCTTGAGTTTAGATCCACTCAAGTCACTTAGTACTTCATCACCAACTCTTCAAGATTTTAAGGGTGCCAAGGTGTGGAAAGCTAGCTCAATCCGAAATCTTAAGGGTTCAATCAAAGTCCGATCCTTACTAGTTACTCATTTCTTGATTGAAAGCCAAAAGTTGTAAGCAACTAATCACCACCATCATCTCATCTTTATTATTCATAATCTTAACTATTGCATTCTATATATATAGTTACTATGTTGATTCATGATGTACATATACTCAATCACATGTTTTAATTCACATATTGTCGTAAAAGTAACAAACTAGTAAAATAGTCATATTCTATACGTTTGAAACCATTAAAACGAGTTACATATGGACTTTTTAACTTACATAATATGGTAGACAAGATAAAAAGGTAAACATAGCAACTTGAATCACCTGAAATGGACAAACGAGTCAAAAGTTATAGTCAAAAGAAGTTAGCAAAACCAAAACGCCGTAACTGCCAAATAGCTTGTTGTTAAGGGTCTGGTCGTGCTAAAAGTGGTACTTCTGGTCCGAATCATAAAAAAGTTAAAGCATGAAAGTTGTCTGGAACGACGTTTTCCTTCAGTATTAAAGAAGCTCGGACCTTGAAAACGCATAAACAGGCCATTATCTTTCAAAAACAGAAACTGCGCTTTTATATGGTCTCATAACTATACTTTTGTCACAACTAAAAGAAAACCAAGAGGCCTAATGGCCATAAGCTAAGACCACGGCTACGGCTAAGGTCAAGTCTGAGTCTCAATACCATGGTAGTCAAGACCAAAGTCACGGCAAGGCCATGGCTAAAGCCTCAAGGTTTATTTACCCAAGACCGTTGTCACACCCCGCCGGAGACGGAAACGCAAGTTGTAACATAATCAATATACATCACAAAGAGATATAGTACAATACCATAATTTAAACTTAAAGAAATATTATAACACTACAACCAGGTTCTAGCCGACCTTGGCAATTGAAACCTAAAGTTTGACTTCCAAAAGATAATATTTTACTACATGACGACCCAGATAACTTGTGACGACTCCTTTATTTAAAATCTTCATGATATAAGCTAAGAAACGATCACCTGAAATGCATGAGAAAAACGGGTCAACTATGAAAATAGTTGGTGAGTACACAGGTTTTATGTAAAATAAAATACCGATTTTTGAAGGTCTGACTGGCAAATGTCCTGTCAACTCACTATGTTACAAATCCCGCCCATACAAGACTTGTAACATATGAATTCACATACACTTCCATATTTTAAGTCTAGTAAATAATGCACATATGGTCACAATAACGCCTCGTATATAATAAAGTATGCAGCAAAGCCTCTAAAATAAATAATATGCGTCCGAGATTGGGAACGAGAGGTTGGCCGACCTCTAATAGCGCTTATCCATACTATCTCTGCTCGCACAAGGGAGCCGTACGAACGGTACGTATAATTGGAATGCGAACGGCAAACCAATAGGGGACTAACAATGCGAATGTACGAACAGTACATCATAACAACTATTATCTACTATCAATTAAGACTGCTCTGAACATGGGAGACTTGGCATTGCTCCGAACATGGGAGACTTTAGGTCAAGGACGTACGGTCCATCAGGTTCAAACAAGTCATAAAATTATAATTAAGTCCAAGGGTTCAAAATATATCAAATAGTTCTAATAAAACAATTTAAATTTATAATCATGCATTTCACCCCAAATAAGTAAAACATTAAAAAGGGGGCAGTGAATACTCACCTTGGCAAATAGCAGTCTAAAGCAACAGTCAATTAGAATTATCGGATGGCACCGACACGCGACCTAGATTAGTATGGCAAATTTAGTCTTTATTCATGATTATGACTCGACAAGGTTTAATAAAAGTTTTATTGTTGCTTGTGTGGCAATGATTAATGTTTAATATAATTTTTGTAGATTTTGGCTCTTGGAAGTGCATAAGTACATAATAAGAAAATATCATTGACGAAAGAATCTTCGGTTCGATGGCAACCGAAAGACGACGTACGGAAAATAGTTACTCATAATACTAGCCGTTAACTAATTATAACCAAAAGTCATTAAAAGTATATATATTTATATATGATCAATACTAATTGGTGATAAAGGTATATTAAAATCATACTTTATAATGGTTTTATTAAAAGATTTATATTAAAATACTTTTATTAGTAAGATTTTAGAGAATTTGGGCATGACTTGTGTATAGCCTTATTTGTTCGAGGTGATCAATGTCAAAGTTTTATAAAAAAAAATTTACCAAGTTTAATACTCAATGTTAGGTCACAAGGTTTACCACACAAGCTTAATAGAAAGATAGAGAGGCGATTGAACAAGATATCACACACACACACACGAGATAATATGACCGGTTATGCGTAGAGTGTTTGTGAAAGAAATAACTTGAACAACCAACCTTCAAATGAAGGTTTACAAGGGGTATTTATTGGAGGGAAGCTAGGGCAACACTCCTAGTTCCCTTCCTTTCCTTATTGGGCTAGGCCTAGGCTTATGGGCCTTCTACATAAGCCTAAGGCTAATAACAAACATAAAGGCCATAATAAGCTAACTATTACATATGAGTAACTAACACTTGAATAAGGTTTAGGAGTGATTCCAACAATCTCCCCTCAAGTGTTATTACATATGAGTAACAAACACTCAAGTGTTGGTGATGAAAACGGTGAAGGCGTTGATGTAATAGTAGCTTTGACGTCTTCGGACATTCTTCTTTCTTGTGAGAAGAATTGCCTTGATTTAAACAATCTCCCCAGTATAGAGAGATAGTTTACTTTGAACGGTTATGCTTTGACGTCATCTTTAACTTTGTTCTTTGATCATTGTTCTTTGTGATGAAAGTGATAGCATGTTGTTGTGTGATCAAGTCCGCCTCAGTGCTGCTTCGCTGCTAGTGTCTCCACGCCGTTCTTCAACATGCTCATACGCTCTTTGACGTTGGAATTCAATACTGATGGAGTTCTTTAAGTCTTAAACTTTGTAGATTCTCTGTATTGACGAAGAATCATTCTGACTGTTGTGTTGCTTTTGGATAGAACTTCCATTAGTGATGATGTTGGCGTGAGCATGAGAAGAATCTGCACGATCATTCCGCTCCAGAGCTTCCATAAGAAGAAAACATTTAAACGGTTAGTAATAAGCGGATTCCGCACTTACAAGTTTGAACTTCGAGAGTGTTAACAACATAGTGTGAAAACACAACTCTAATTTTACAAAGGCCGTTCCTGAATCGGAGTCCCACAAGTGAGATAACACGATGTACCGAAGTACACCTACGATTCAGATGAGTCGCCGAGGTACACCAAGCATCACCACGACATCGTAGACCGCTTGAGACCACTAAGCGCAATCCACGGGAGTTGCCGGGCCCGCTGTCGTGGTCGTTTGATGTTGACCCTAACAGGAGTTTCCATTCAATCACTGAGGATCACAAATGTGAACCTCTCATAAATGTTCTCGTCAGATTGCTAAGATCTGTGAAGGACTCGATATGAACCACTGATAACCTTATTATAGATCATCAAGTGATTAAATGTCAAGTGTACCTAAGAGATCTTTTGATGAATCTCGGGGCTCTAGACTCAATAGTGCGTTTTGGTTTTCCTGAAGGAGACTAGGTGGGAGAGGGTCTCCTTCTTCAATACCAAAAATCTCTAAGAGAAAGCCGATAGTTTACGTAGGGTTCCCTGTGAGAATGAAACAAGTTTCTGTTAAGAGAAACTTGAGTGGATAAGAAGGTTTAGTGCATGCGTCACCGGGTCCATGACGACTTTTAATCTTCAATACCGGCGTCACTAAGTGACAACCAATAGCATATGAATTGAACCCGGTTCTGCCTCTAAGTTGAATAATCTAAAGGGCTATTTCTTTTCACCCTTTTCTTTGCATTTCTTTTTAATTCTTCAACTCCTTCTTTCTCGAATTCTCATTTTCTCCTTTTTACAATCATACCTAAGGACTTCTAAATACTAACTATTTGTGGTCTCCTTGGGTAGATCCATCCGCTCAAGGATCATAGGACGGTTTTTCCTAACCTTAGTCACCTTATAACTCCATGACTAACCTATGTTGCCATAAAACCATGATGTGAAAAATCTCTCAAAGTGTATATGAATGAAAAACATTTTAGTACCACTGTTGAGATAAGATTTTGCATAAATACTCCCCTCCACATGTGCTTAAGTGTTTTAACGGTTAAAATGCACAGTGAGGAAAGAGCACATTTTGAATTGATTAACTCAAGATAGACATTTCCCCGCGAGACATGGTTACGTGGCATAGTTAAAGAGTTGCATTGTCAGCCTTTTAGGTGACAACTAGCTCTAATAACTACCTTGAAGGTGTAGACAATCCTCGAAAGGTCGTCAAACCCGCCAGAGTTCATGTTTATCAAGAGTTTCTCGAATGGTACATTCTACTCAGACAAGTCCTTTTTGAGACACGTTTACATCACTAGCGAACTAGCTTGAAATTATTACCCGTCCCGGACAAGTCTTTTCGAGTTACTAACAGTTAAGCATCGTCAATTCGTTGGTTAAGTCTGAATCACACAAATTCATTTGCATTTTACACAACATATTTCTTATCACATATTTTCTCCCCTTCAAAAATGGCATATTAAAGTGTTATTTTTGAAACGCTTGAGAATAAATATGACCATTTCGAGTGTTGCGGGAAGAATGACCAATGAGAACAATTTTGAACAAAGTTTTGATTCAAGTACTCCCCTCAACGAGTGATATAAACGGTTGAGGTTTTGAAAATCATAAGGTAAAGTACTTGTTCTTTTGAGCAGAACCTTGAAAAGTGAAAGGTTTGATAGGTTTTACTCAAAAGTAAGAAGCTTTCGCTCCTTTTATAAGGATTGTGGCAAGCCGCACCATAGGGTCCTTTACTTACAAGTACGGGTTGTACACTGTAATGTGTGCACAAGCCATTGACATAATTAATCAAACATCCAAAATGATATGAAGAAAACAATTCAAGGGGTACCATGAAGTGCAGTGATGTTCCCGTGAGTGTGCACAGTATGTATGCTGAAATCCGGTTATGTTTCTCCGGTCGCACTCACCACATAACTCTCCAATCGTCTCGAGTTGATCCCTTCAAACAACCGCTCATCAATCATTGTGATGATCCGTCTCACATCCCTCCTTTCCGAGAATTCCAGCTTAGGAGACCCAATTTTTCGGCGATATCCTTCAACCTGTATGCCAATCCATCCCTAACCAACTTCAAAGTATGATCCCCTCAACTTGTGGAGTTCGCTACACGCCATTAAGCAGATTCTTTGAAGTTCACTACGGTAAACAACGCCGAAAGGTTTGCTGATGAGTGTATATTGAGATAGCTGGTTGAGATTGTTAGCCTCGCTAAAGTGAAGTCATTACGGGAATTGCATTAGTTTCTTCTTTTACTCATTCACAAGGACTAGTTTAGTCAATAGTGCTAAGTTAGACTTGAAAAATACCTCCTAGTCCCAACTAGAGGGTAGAAGTTCACTTTGTAAAAGAAGGTGTGTGTGATTTCTTCTTCTTCTCTCTAGAAACACACACATCTTTCCTTTACATCAATCTAAACAATACCATGTCTTATTCATTCTTTGAGCTTCCCCGACCCCTAACCACATGAATTCAAGTATAATCGATCCTAAATTGGTATAACGAGCCGGGGTTGTGTGTTTATAGATTTGTGTGGTTTGAATGGTTGTTTAAACTGCTTTTTAACCGATTTATGTCTTGGAAATTTTTTTCCAACTTTTTGTGTTAACAGTTTATACAAATGCTTTGTATCATTTTGGTCAAGAAAGTCAACAACTTTATTTGCAATTTCCATGTTTCTGGTTCTGTCCTTGTGTCCAGATATCAGTTTCTTGGTAAACTAAGTTTTTTGACTGTTTTTGTCCATCTCGTGAAATAGTATATGGTCAACGTGGTGAAACGGGTAATATTGAAACGTTTTTCTGCAAAGTGCTTCTGGGTTTATTAGTATGAACGGCAAAATGGTCGGAAAAGGTCACCGAAAAAATGGTCAAATGGTCAAAACCCTATTTTTACGCTTTCATATTGCAAACAGAGTCGCGAAGTTACGCCAGATGAAAAGTGGCTCGTATGGTTTACATAAGATATCGACTTACGCGTAAGGCCAAGACAAGTTGGCCGATGAAGTTACGCGTAATATGAGCAAATATCGAAAATAGCTTATGCGTAAATGAGAAAAAGACCACATAAGCCCATTACCAAATACCAACGAGACTCGCCTCAGCTATGAACATCATCACATGAAACTTTCACCATATCCTAATCAAAATCAACTCATCCAATATCAACACTACCCTAACTCAACTCCATCTCATACCCATATCTCATCTCAACGAGAAAATGATTTATCTCGATTCCAATTATTTTTGTTGCAATCTTTTCAAGATTGTTTCAAATAAATCATATCATCATCATAGACCCTATTGAAGGCTTGCTTCATTTAATATCTGAATCATCTCAAGTGAGTACAAAAACTTCAGCCATACTTCTTGGATTTTTGATCGCGAATTATCAACAACAAAACGCAAACACATCAATCATTATTACCTACGACCCAACAATGGATCTTGAAGACATTAATTACTTTCTTGATCCGTCATGCCGTAGAAAAAGAAGATATCGTTATAAGGTTATGATTGAGCTTATTTGTTTCGATTTTGATGATGAGATGAGATGAGATGAGCTTTGATGTATTTTTTCTCAGTTGCTTTGGGAGAGATACATATATGATGGGAGGCTGCTTATATACATGTGAGTGTGGTTAGAGTGATTTAGGTTTCAACACTGTGACTTTGCTGTTAATTGTGGAGATGGGTCGGGTTTGTGATTTGATTTGGACGCTGGCTTTATTGAAGTTGGTTATCATCAAGTATCAAGTCATGTGAAGGAGTGAATTCTCAATGGTCGTTTATATTGAAATCACAACATGGTATCCGAATATTTTTCAAAATATAGGATACAAATTGAGTAACATTGAGATCATATGGTATTTTGGTTCACGAAAATTTCACGAGGTTACTATTCCACGGCTAAAGTTTTTGATGAATTTTAATGTGACCACGGAGATGACTCTTTATTATTTATTTTGAAGTGACGCCCATCTTCTTTCTTTCTTCCCTGCTAAGATGACTTGTCCTGGGCAAATATATTGAGTGTGATAAAGACTTGCTATCTAGTCACTTTGTGATTCTTTCTTTAACCCACAAGTAGCTATCACTTGATGTCTCCGTACGAGTTGAGGATCGTCAAGAGGTTTTGTACAATGGGTACACCGTTATTTTTCACAAGGATAGTACAAGCTTAAGTAACCCTGAGATTTTACTTCTTTCTCAAGTTCATATATTGGGTTATCTTCACATGTGGTTTACCTGATGTACCGTGAATTTTGATGTTGAGATGAGTTAGACAAAAATGGTATTGTTCATCGACATCTTCTCACTTGGTGATATGATTTATGATAGAATGCTTCCAAAGCATTAATGCTTCATGTACCAATGTATCGATTGGTAGATAATAAATCGTAACCTCCGGGAGAGAAATGTGTACATTATGGGTGAATATATGAAGATAAGCTGGAATGCATTTGGTGAGATGAAGATGTTGATATCTTATTCCCCCGAATGGACAATCTTGAAGAAGGTCGCCCAGCTTTTTCTACATTTTCGGCTGCATTAGAAGACTAAAGACGGTTCTAATTTAATTATCAAAAGACTTCTTCGAGGAAATTCATGAAAGGTTGTCAATTTGGGGAGAGGCACTAATTAGGGGAGAGCAAAAGGTCGATTTAATCCTAATTAGATTTGCTCGCATTGTTCTTACGCAAAGTAAAGAGATGGCGGTAAGATCATGAAGTTTGATGTGAAGACACTCTTGAGCTGCCAAGCTTATGGTTGTATTTAATTTTTCTTGTAGGGAACATTGTAAGAACTCCATTATGACATCACTTGGGGAGAGATTGTTAGCCTCGCTAAAGTCATTACTGAATTGATTAGTTTCTTCTTTTAATCATTCACAAGGACTAGTTTAGTCAATAGTGCTAAGTTAGACTTGTCTAAGTAAAAATACCCCTCCTAGTCCTAACTAGGAGGTAGAAGTTCATATTTTGTAAAGTGTGTGTGGTTTCTTCTTCTTCTCTAGAAACACACTCTTCCTTTGTTCAATCTAAACAATACCATGCCTTTATTCTTTGAGCTTCCCAGAACCACATGAATCATTGTTTTTATCGATCCTACAGAGATCGGGAAGAGTAAGCGTTGGAGGAGTGAAGTTGACACGCGTCTGATAAGATTCAACGGCAATCTGGAGGTCTTCAACACGTTCTTTTATGACTATGCGCGATGAAGATGAGCAGTGACTTGATGAATTCGTTGAATTTGGTTGAAAATTGTCTCATGCGACCACGTACTTTGGCAAGGTACATGTCTTCAATATCGTTGAGACAAATTCTCAAAGTCGACTTCACAGAATGCATACTCCCTTTCATCTTGTCTTTTGACCACAATCTTCTTAAGAAAGGTGTAGTCCCATTTGCATGAAAGACCAACATGTTGGATGGCAACGATGTCTTTAGTACTAAACACTGCATGTTGAGACTTCTGTAGTAGATTCATGATGAATCCCATACAATGCATCTCGGTCATATGCTTCCACTATGTTGGAGAACAAGTGATTGGCACGTTCCTCAATGGCAATGCAGTTGGAGTAGATAGGCTGCGGGAATGGAAGTGTCAAAGATGTAGCATATTTCCTTGAACCATCGCCACCATGGAGAAGAAATTCCAGGTCTTTGTTGAAGAAATATCAGAAGGGAATCCGTGGTTCATCTGGTTGGCCAATGGTCGGTAGGGGTTTGGTCCAATCGGTGTAATATGGAGGGTTGTCCCTTTTTGTGAAGTCAATGTTTGCTTCAGGGTTGAGCCAATCCATGTTGTTAGACATGGCTCTAGCAATGTTCTCAAGGTGATATTCAACCTCGATGGCACTTTCGAGTCTTTTTAGAAGTTGAAACGCTTCATTCTTGATTCGTCTCAATTATGATTTCGTCATTTTCTTCACATGGAACTTTTCTTGCAAGATTTTTGCATGCTCCAATGTAGAACCTTCACCCGGATCTTGACCTTCATCGAGGTAGGGAGTTTGATTGACAAGTGTAGAGAACCATGCAAAGTCTTGGTTTTATCGTCATCTAGCCATGATACGACTCGCCGGTCGTCTTCTTCTTCATTTTAGAAGGCCTTGATGATGATTCTGGTTTCTTCACTTGTTTGGGAGAGGTGGGTTGTTGTAGGGGCTCAAGGACCTCTTCATCGCCACCACCCGTATAATCAAAGTGATCATCGGTTATCTCGAGTCGGGGTGGTAACTCGAATCGCCCCGAGGTTTATCGAGAAGAGCGAGGAGGAGATGTTTGTTGAACAAGAGCCCGTTGTGGAGGAGGTTGCATCATAGAAGATTCACCGGACTCGCTCGACGCTTAGGTGCGTAATCTTTATCCTTATCCTTGTCTTCATCGTCTCTAGGACGCGTTTGACTTTTCACTTCAATCTACAAGCCTCTTGAAGTTGGTAGTCCAAAGGCAATGCTTGAAACAGCTTTCCTTCATCGAGGTAAATGTCCCGATTGTGCGACATTTGTGTAACAAGGTTGGCCACCAATTCATTAATCGAGAAAACTACCGGATCGGTTGGATTGATTGTTACGGTTAAGGGCGACGATCGAATAGTTTGCTTGGCGATCCGCATAAGATTTGGATAAAGTTGTTTGGTGAACAACTCCTTTGTGACTTTAGGAACGATTCCGAAGGTACTTTTTCGTGTATCCTTCGATCATTACGTTCAGTTCCTCTTGACGGTGATTTTTCATGAATTCCTGAACAAACTTCCTTTCTCCTTTTATCTTTTCATGCTCGTCATACATATCTTTGTCATGTGATCAAAGAAAGAAATTTAGCTTTTGTTGAGCACGTTTTCTTTCGACTTGTTTGACTTTGGTAATCCGTTTATGAGCTTGAGAAATCCAAGATTTAGATGGTTTCTTCACGGATTTGGATGATGATTTGGTTGACTTCTTTGATGGTGGTGGTGAGGAGTGAGATGAAGAATCGATGAGGAGGGACATGAGGAGATTCGGGGTCCTTTGGAGGTGCGAGTATCCTCCTTGGAACGAGTTGACTGCTTGAGAAGAAAGTCATCATAATCTTCTTCGTCATCATGTCCAGTTTTAGCCTTTTCTTCCGTCTTTTCCTTAGCTTCTTCATCGCTTTCTCTTTCTCGCCTTATTCTTTTCGGTTCCTCAATGTTAAGATCGAGACTCCTTCACAAGCGCTTGTTGTTGCACAAGAGTGGTGGCACCGCATCCCTTATCGGGTTGATTAACCGCATCGTGGTGAAGAGTGGACATCACCACTGATCCTCCTGGCCACCCATTTGATCTTTTGCAAATTCTTAAGCTTTTTGAATTTGTCTAACTAATTTAAACTTCTTCCTGTAGGATTGATCCAGAGCTCTTCTTCTTCTTCGAGCTTTCATCATATGACTCAAGTACGTGAGTCTTTCCTTTGCCATGTTCATTGGACTTGGAGGTTTAGCCGGAGGAGGTGTTACTTGCATTCAGAGTAGGTAATCTCGCATCTGCTTCAAGACCTTCGAGCTTTCGCCCACAAGCTTTTTTGCGTTCGGGTTTGGGAATTAGGATGGGAGCAGCTTCCTTAGATGGAACAAACCTCTTTGAAGGAGGGTTCCTCTTGGGGAACTTCCTTTGACTCACAAGATTGCCGTACTTCCTCAGACTTCCTCTTACGGTTCTCCTTACGTGTACCGAAGACTTGTCGTCGAGATGACCAACTTTGCCTTTTCTAACCGCTTCCGATACCTTTTGTATGCGTTGGAGCTTTCGACATCTTCGGTAGAAGGTGATCGCAACACAAAGACCTTGTTTCTTTGTTGAGGAATCCTTGATTCTTACAGTTAGAGTGGGTTCAGCCAACATGTCATGATTGTTGGGGTCACTGAGTCTCTTGGGAATATCCGATTAAGCCCAAGTGCTCTTTGAATCAACAATTTAGTGTATCGATGTAGGGATCTTTGAGCCAAGCTTTTTGAGGAATGACATCATGTCGTCCCATATCGAGCTTCAATTTCATGTGCTTCATGTTGACCAAAGCCGAAAAGATTTGCAGTTCCATGAGCTTGGGATGCTCATAGCCACCGCCACCACCAAAACAGACTTGGTGATGATGATGTAGAGAGTTCTCCAAGGTTGAGGAATATTTTAAAGCTCTACGTGAGAATGCTTAGTGATTACTCCCGTAGCCTCGTCATAACCGATATTGATTAAGAATTGGAGAACGAGCTCTTCAGAAGGTGCAGCATAGAATTTGGTTGACTCGATGTCAGGAATGAGAAGAACAGCCCTTAAGTCTGCAGGAGTGATGGTGACTTGTTTGTCATTGAGTCACTATCACAAAGATTGCTTCCTTTGACCTTTTCCATAGTATTCCGTAATTGTTGTATGTAGATCTCGTGCAATGTAAGCGAGTTGGTGAGCATGTTCTCGATACGGATGAGTCTTCGAATATCAATAGCAATCAAGCACGAAGATTCAGAGTGTAAGAGTATCAAAGTCAACACAAAGGTTATTCTTCCCTATCTTCATTGGATAGCCATAAGGGTAGATATCAACAATGGAGAGAACATTTGGTGCATCCACATTCATTTGTTCAGCCATGTCGTGATCCGAAATAACATTAGCCAAAAGAACCAACATATCGAAAGACATAATGTTAGTCAATAGAAGGTTTTATTGTCTAGATATTGAATGTACAGTGATAATGATTGTTACGAGTCCTAAGTCACTTGTTTGTCTAATAGTCTAATGACGCCGTGAATTGTTTCGTGAGTTAGTTAACTTTAAGTTTTAAAGTTTATGTTATCACTTATTGTTCACAACATATCAAACGATTAAGTTTATTAGTGACATTTTGGATTCGTGACGTTATGATTAGTTTATTTACAAGTTTGTAGACGTAACAATTCATCATGAAGGTCAATCCAGGGTTAAGCGTAGTATTGGCAAAGTTAAGCGAAACAGATTTATATATGCGTGAGCTAAAGCTTACGCCAGTAGGATCCTAACTTAAGCGTAAGAAATGTTACGCGTAGGAAAAGGGCACCTTATGCGTAGAGCTTACGCGTAGGCGTATATATACCTTACGCGTAAGGCTTACTCGTAAGAGTAGACCTTATGCGTAGAGGTCACGCTTACGCATATCCTTCACAGGATACGCGTAGTCCATTGTAGAACCTTACGCCAGAATCGTTATGCGTAGGAATATTCTTACGCGTAACATGACTACGCGTAGGGTAATCCTTATGCGTAGAGTTGCAATAACCTTGATTCGGAGAATTACGAGTAGTAAACCTGAAATAACATCATCATAAGATCAATATTAACACTAACACTCATTCTATATCAGATCATGGCATGACGGCATATCAAACAATTATGCGTAGAAAACCTTACGCGTAAGCTAAAACCCTAATAGTTCATAGTTTACGCATAAGAATTTTAGCCATAGGATTTGCACCAAAGTGTTTCTGGGAGGTCTAAGAAGTATACAGAGTATGTTTAACCAAGTTTTAACATCAAATAAGCCATGAATCAAAAATTACCCAATTCGTATGAACTAGAACCCTAATTTTCAATTAATGATTCCTTAGTGTTTCGGGTGATTTCGGGTTTAAATATGCTCAATTCAACTTGAAAACAACCTCATATAACAATCTTTATTACCAAAAACGTTCTTATTTGAAAACACCCAATTTAACGCATAAACCCTAATCAATCAATTGTGTTTCGGGTATGTTTAAGCGATGAAAATGTATTCATTGATGTAATGAAAACATTTTGGCACTATCATTTCACTCATAAACACACAAATATGATCATGTGTTCATGCTTTACGCCAGAGAACACATAATCCCTTCTAGGCAAAAATCTATCCGTTAGTTTGAAATAAAATTAAAAACCCATGCTTAGATTGTTGCAATGAAGGTATTAACACTTACAAATTGATGATCGAAAGCACGGATTTGTTAAACGATTATGGATCGTGGATGATATAGGTTATGAGTAATAAATGAAGAAGAAAAGTAGGTGGGAGGTGTTTTTGTTAAAAGTAACTTTAACATTATGACATTTTTGGTCCCTCCACCTTTTCCTTTTTCAAACAAAGCCATTTAACTTCCATTTTGGTTACCAAACAAAGATTTTAGGAAAGAAACTTTGACGACACTCCCCTTTGACTCGAGAAAATAATGAAAGGTTATAACTTTAGTCCGAGGAGTGTCATTGTACCAGAAAATTTACCACCAATGATAAAAGAAACAACCGGAATATGATAACATGCAAGTACACAGATGTTTTGAAACAATTAAAGTTATGATTTCTCCCCCTCAACACTTGATCGAAAAAATACTGAATTTTGAAAGATTATAGTGTTGACGGAAGAAACGTACTTGCAATGTTGAAAGAAAATAGATAGAAGAATATTTTTGATTTTATCAGGTTTTATATTTTTGTATTTTGTTTTTGAAAAAAAAAATTATTTACAAAAGATAGTTTTGGTGTTTGATGTGTTTTAAGACTGCTTTTAGGAGGTCATCCAATTCCTCTTGAGTCAAACACCTCATACCAATCCGTTGGACCAACTCATTAAACCTAGCGGGAGGCAAGGCTTTGGTGAGAAGATCTGCCAATTGGTATTCTGTACCCACAAAATATAATTCAACAAGACTGCTCCACGGATCCTTGATGAAATGATATCGAAGATCGATGTGCTTTGATTTCGAAAGTGCCGAATCTTTGAGTTGCACGAGATCGCAATGGCAGTCCGATTGTCGCAGACATCGGGATTCTATCAAATACGTAACCATAGTCTTTGAGTTGTGTTCTCATCCAGATGACTTGAGCACAACAGTCGGACATGGCTACATATTCTCGCCGGTTGAGGACATGATGTACAATCTTGCTTTTTCGATTGCCATGACACCGGTTTATCACCAAGAAATTGTAAAGCTCCTGAAGTGCTTTTCCGTGAGTCTAAGCATCCCGCGTGGTCGCGTCGAAAAAGCGATTAGTTCAAAACCAGAATCCTTCGGATACCGGATCCCCAAGTTAATGGTTCCCTTTATGTATCGGAGGATTCTTTTAGCCTCGAGAGGTGGGTTTCAGCTTGGTCGCGATCGATAACGAGAGCAAAGATATACGGCAAAGACAATATCAGTCTGCTGGTCTGTTAGATACATGAGAAACCCAATAATACTACGGTATTTTGTAGGGTCCACCAATTTCCCATGTAAATCGGCGTCTAGCTTCTTGGTATGAGCCATTGGTGTGGCATAGGTGTCACATGTTTTCATTCCAAATTTGTTTAACAATTCAAGGGCATATTTGGACTGACTCAAGAAAATACCACGGGTGATTGATGAACTTGCAGTCCGAGAAAGAATGTAAGTTCACCCATCATGGACATTTCAAAATTTTTCTTCATTAGTTTTGCAAAAGCGATTGAAAACTTTTTATGTGTAGACCCAAAATGATGTCATCCACGTAAATTTGAACAATTAAGATATGTTCCCGTGATATTGTATAAAAAGAGTTGGGTCAACCGAACCTTTGGTGAAATTATTAGCAATGAGGAAGGATGATAGCTTATCGCACCATGCCCGAGGAGCTTGTTTGAGACCATACGAGCTTTGTTCGCTTTGTAGACGTGATTCGAAACTCGTGATCAACGAATCCATCCGGTTGGTGACATAAACCGCTTTCTTTAAGTTGTCCATTGAGAAACGCCATTTTGACATCCATTTGATAGACCGTCATATTCATATGAGCCGCAAACGCTAGAAATATCCGAACAACCTCAAGACGAGCAACCGGAGCAAAAGATTCTTCAAAGTCAATACCCTCTTCCCGACGATAACCCTTAGCCACCAGACGTGACTTATTTCGGATAACATTTCCTTCAATCCAATTTGTTTTTCCAAATCCATTTGAGACCAATGACGTAGACTCCTGTTGGTCTTTCAACCAGCTCCCATACTTCAAGACGTTTGAATTGGTTGAGTTCTTCTTGCATGGATTCAATCCACTTGTCTTTTGTCATTGCGTCTTTGATGTTTTAGGTTCGATTGGCAGACGTGAGTGCATAAATGCAATGTTCACCGCTCGTGTGAAGACGCTTGTCTCGTAACGACTAGTTGATTCGGGTTGCCAATAATGTTTTCCAGAGGATGGTCTTTCGTCCATCTATGTGTGGAGGGTTGATGTTGGTATACATTGTGCATTCTCGAGGATTCAAATGGTTTGTTGAAGATTCCGCGACATCCGTGCAGCAGCCTCATTAGCAAACGGGTTGAAGAACGATTTGGATCAAAATCTGCAGTGGGGGTACAACATTCGAACATCATCGCCAGCTTCATCATCATTGTTGGAAGCGGTTTGTTCAACTGCTTGTGGTGGAGTCAATCGGTGTAGGTGCATCCGCAATGAGTTGTTGTAGCAGGTGTATCGTATTAGAGTATTATCGTTGAGCAAATGGAAACAAATGGATACACCGAGCACGCTCATCAATATCGCCACAACAGCGGAGCAAATAACCTTTCCATTTGTTGACGAGTAAGTCGGGGCTTTGTTCACCGATGATGGGGTTTGAGGGAAGTTTAAGCGGTTGTGACCGGTTCTAAGTCGTTATACTCGAAGCCATTTCCGTAAGTTCATCGAAATGAGCATGAATCGTTTCCATCACCTGCTTTGTACGACGATTCCGATTCGAAACCTTTGGAATTATCACAAGATCCGATAAAGACTCCAATTTCAACTTTGGCTTTGAGCTTTCCAAAGTCATCACGATCATTATTCGGATAGCAAAGAGATCCAAATACATGAAAGTGTTTTAGATTCGGTTTTCTGTTATGGACGAGCTCGAAAGGTGTTTTGTTGTATGCTTTTGTAATCATAGAACGGTTTTGAGTATAGCATGCAGAGATACAGCTTCTGCCCATAAGTAATCTGGAAGTTTAGCATTGATTAACATTGTTCTTGCAGCTTCCACTAACGCTCGGTTTCGTCTTTCGACAACTCCGCTTTTGTTCTGTACGTACGCAATAGATGTCTCATGTTGAATTCCCAATTTCTCATAGAATTCACGAAGAGTTTGATTAACAAATTCGCCTTTATCTGCTTCGATTAGTCGAACGGTGTTTCGGAGCTGAACTTGTATTTTCGTGAGAAAGGTGATGATCATTTGTGGAGCTTGATCTTTGCTTCAAAGAAAGTAGACCCAAGTCCAGCGTGAATAGTCATCAACAATTACTAAGATGTAGCGCTTGCCATTGATCGCTTGCACGCAAGATCGGGCCACACAAATCCATGTGAAGAAGATGAAGCACATGCCGAGAGTCGGTTCCACCTTTGAAGGAAAATGAGCACGAGTGCTTTTGCCTTGTTCACAAGCCGAGCAAAGATGATCTTTAGAATACCGAAACCGTGGGAGTCCTTCAACTAGTTTGTGTCGAGCAAGGTTGGTGATGGTTTGAAAGTTTAGATGTGAGAGACGACGGTGCCATAGCCGGGATTTTGTTGATGTTGCCTTTGAAAGTAAACATATGGGAGATGAAGCAACCATGTCTTTCATAGAGATAGTGTAGAGACTAGAATTACGCGATCCATTCATAAGGTCATTTCCTTGTAGATCACTTAATGAAACAAGTTTTCTCCCGAAAGCAACCTCCAAATCTCCATCACAAACCGACCTCTGAAACAGATTATGACCGAGGCCTTCCACATAGTAAACCTGCTAATTTCGATGTTCCCATTGACATAGTCTCCGTAGCCCATGATAGCTGCGAAGTGATCATTCCCGAACCCGACAAAGGCCAATGAACTTTGCAATAAAGTTTGATAACACTTTAAGATTGCCTGTCATGTGTCGGGAACATCCGCTATCAACAATCCAGAGAATGATCTCAGATCACCGCATTACACATACACGGATGGAATAGAAGTAGATGTGGAACCCGAAATGTTAGAGGGTTCCGTAGCGCTTAGAGTAGATATACAAACATCAATAGCTTTAGGTATCCACTTAAATCCTAGTGTGTTATATATCCATTTCTCCCATCTATAACTACTCTTTGCTTTAGTCTTAGTGAATGCACTAGGTGGTACTACATTCCTAGGAGGTGACACAGAGCTGCAGGGACAAAGAATGCGCTTTCTTAGAATCTAAAGATGGCGGTCTACCAAGCAATGCACTTAGAAAGATTAGTGGGCCTAGAGGTATTCTCGTTCTTAGGATTCCTTAAACGAGAGATGATAGCTTTAGCAACACATTTATCATGGCAATCGGAATTCATACTTTTACGACAAATATCACAAGGTGCATCGACCAATATCAAAAGTACTTAATGGTTTAGCATTCGTTACATCACTATTTCTATTACATTTGCCGAACGCAATATCTATAGTGGAGGCAACGTGAGTCTTATTCATAGTCCTAGGGTGTTCTTCTACTTTAGCATTCTTGATTGATCTTTTCTTAGGTCGCAACTTCCTATTCTTCATTGAGTGCTCTTAGGTGAAGTGCGGACGCTTGGAAAAGGCTCAACTATTCCTGCTTTCAAGAGAAGGAAGCACGCTTAGCTACTTGTGATTTGGGAGTAGAAAGTCTAGGTTCATGATTACTAAGTGTTACTGGGACTAATCTCTTAATGATGGTTGGCGGAAGTTGTTCATACTTTCCTAACATTTCTCTTAACTTGATGATAGTGTGAATCGATCTTGATTTTCGACCAACATTTCCAAAGAAAATGCATAACTTCCTTAGTGTGTGCAAGATAATTATCAAGTTCATTTGATGCTTCATCACGAGTCTTTTTGAGTAAATCAAATATGACACCATATTCCTTTTAGACTTTTAAAAGTTCTTGTTCATATTTTGAGATTTGACACTTAAAAGACACGCTTTGATCATCCAGTTGCTCAAATTTAGGATCAAGATTTTGCACGAATCTGGGCGATTTTATGTAGAAAAGCAATTTGTTGATCGTGAATATCTTTTTGACACCAATTAAGACGACGAATTGCATTTGAAAGTTCGTTTGACAATCGCTTGTTTTCAACTTTAAGGACTCGACCAAGCACATTATCGTGTTCTCAACATTTAGCACGTAATCAACAAAGATCGCAGAGGTATGATCAAATGCATATGACAAAGAATTCAATAACACAACATTATGGACATCAGAACAGAGGACATCTTCCAAGAGTCGATCAACATCTTTTCTCAACAGTTTCTTTTTACGCTTAGTATTAGAAATAGATGTTTCGTTTTCTAAAACGACCTTCATCAATCCAAGTTCCTTATGAAAATCCTTTTCCCAGGCTAATGCACAATTTTTCAAGTTTTTAACATTAGGTAAAAGATTTTTCTGAAAAATGTCTCTTTGTTCTCGCTCTAGAGGCGATTGAAAATGATCAATTTTGATTTTAATCGATATTCTATCTCAAGTTGTAAAATTTTGAGGTCAGCCATGAAGATGTCAAAATATCTAAGAATTTTTCGATTTTCAAGTTTTGAATTAACTTCACTGATGGAAGGTAAAGGACCATAAATTTGTGCATAATCTGGTTGGGGATTAACATTAGAAGACTCGGGTGTTTTAATGATAACCCTTGGTGTGTTAGAAGAATCCGTTGGTGTGACGAAAGTGACCGCTTTAGAATAGTTAAAAGGTTTGTTGTAAACAACTTTTTCTAATTTTGATCGACTCTCGCCTTCTGCATCTAATTCCTCTTGACGATGATATTCAACAACATTCATAACTGAATTATCAACTTTATATTCTTGACCGAAACTTCGGATTTGGTTTGAATATTTTGGTTGAAAGCTTAGGTTTGTAATCAGCAAGATTCGGTCCATATCCATTTGGATTGGGTTTTAAAGTGAACTTTTCAATGGTTGTGACCGACTCGCCATGTTTGTAAACAACAGTTTTAAACTCTTTAAGTTTGTTTTGCAAGCCGATGATTTCTTCAAGATGATCATCTATT
This sequence comes from Chrysanthemum makinoi, assembly GCA_910596185.1. Taxonomy (NCBI): domain Eukaryota; kingdom Viridiplantae; phylum Streptophyta; class Magnoliopsida; order Asterales; family Asteraceae; genus Chrysanthemum; species Chrysanthemum makinoi. Next base: position 51,376,425 of record OU343224.1, read on the forward strand.
CGCTTTGTTGAATGCTTTTTGTATGCAGAGAACTGTTTTTGACAAGTTAACAACTCACCCTTAGCTTTTTGATTTTCCAAGGTGAGAGCGTTAATTTGCTTTTTATGTTCATGTTTCATTGTTCTATTTCGCATAACAAAGCATTCTTCGGCGCTAGATCACGATCTGTCTTTCTAAATATTTTTCATTTTGATAAGATTTGGCAAAGGTCGCTTCAAAACCGCTTTTCACGCTTTTCTTGAGTTTTGAAAAAGTTGAGTTGCTTTTGTAAACATTCAAAATCCTTGGTTAACAGTGCATTTTTGCATTTCAAGTCCCGATTGATTGCACGACATTCTTCCACTATGGTTTGTTGGTCTTGTATTAAACGAGCAAAATCTGGATGAGGCAAAAGTTCGGCGTGTTCAACGTGAGTCTCAACATGATCATTACGGAGATCCTCAAATATGACCACGGAGTCAATTTGATTATCAAGGGAAACCGGTTGGTCATCTTGATCGTCAAATATAACTACGGGTCTAGTTGAAAATCGCCGAATGAGATGTGGATGACTCATTTTGAACATTCCGAGCCTTGCCGGATGCAGATGTTGGCGGAGATATGAGATCAGAGATAAATATGGTTTGTTCGGTACCTGAGACAAGCCATCAGTGTCATACACTGGGCCTGTGTCATGCATGTGTAACTCCTGCATATTAGCCATCAACATAACAGTGCATTGGCCTGCAAGTCCTCCATATCATCATCCGAGTCAAGATTCGCCATAAAGCTCGCTCTTTGTCCGTGAGAGATCCACCAGCTTCATCCTTAAGAGCCAAAAGAAGAGCCTCTTTGAAATAAGCACGGCCCTTAGTCCTTGGCTTTGGGCATGCATTAGCCAGGTGTCCCTTCTCATTGCAGCTGTAGCATCGAAGACCATTCAACCCATGCTGAGCATTTCCTGCTTCCACCACTTTGAGCTCGTTGTTATTCCTACCCACAACATTAAACCCTTGACCACTTCCCATCCGACCATAACCACGATTCTAAACTTCAACTCGTCCATTGTTTACAACAGCTTGATTCCTTGTATTAGATGAGGAACGAATACGGTTGTTGGATTTGTTGGTATAACGGCTAAAGGCATTAGCAATCATAGCAAATCCTTGTTGCAATGCTTCGAACGGATCAGATTCCTCATTATGAAGTGCTTGATCATTGTTGTTGTAAGGGACCAACTGATTTTGTTGAGGTTGTTGTGATTGATCGTTTGGTGGGTTTGAAGCAGTTGGTTGAGTTGTTGGTTGAGGAGAATAATTTTGTTGAGCATATAAGGCAAGTTGTTGATTTTCCGGATGTGTGGGTGAAGCAATTTGAGCACGGAGAATCCTTTCCCTATCAACTTCCTTTTCATGAGGCTTCAAGTAATCGTATAACAATCCGTAGGTAGACTGATGCATGTTTTTAGCTTGACGGAGAAAAATGACATACTTCTCCCATTCAGAACCAAGACTACTTAGGAACTTAGTATTCACTGCAATTCTTGGCATGTGGATGTTGTGTTTATCCAAATCATTGATGATGTCTGAAAATCGGTGATGATAGGACTCGAAAGTGTCTCTCCAGTGTTCAATCATGAAGTGTTCATAAGCCAAGTAAATTTTGGATTCCAAATCTTCCGGATTGAGTACTGATCCTTCCATAAGAAGACTAATATGATCCCACATTTTCTTTGCAGTCTTTTGAGCATCAACACTACGAAGAATTAGGTTTGGTAATCCTAAGAGGATATATTCTATTGCAAGCTCATCTGCTTCATAGTGTAGAAGTTCTTGAGGATTCAAGTCTGCAACAGTAGCAATGTTCGCTTGTTCATCTCTTGGTGGAATGGCATTTGGATCTCCGGTACAATGACAAGAGGCATCTCAAAAGGACCATCCAAGATAACCTTCTTTAAGAACTTTCCATGTGGCTTCTTTAGATCACAAAATCTAAAGAACCTTATTACCCATTGATCGTAGTTTCCGGGAGTGAGCATTGGAGGTCTATCAAGTGAACCAGCCTCATGAATTGATTGTTGGTTGCTTAAAGTTTCAAACATCTTTGCAAACCAAGTGGGTTCCTTCATAGTGATCCTTGATGGATGTTGATTAAAGTCATTTGTGTACGGTTGAGCTTGAAGACTTTGTGGTGGTTGAACCATTTGAGGTTGTGGATTTGTAGCAAGTTGTGGAGTATGTTGTTGATTAAATTGTTGTTGATAAATTGCTTGTTGTTGATTCCATTGTTGATGTTGTGGAGTTAGTTGTTGTTGACGTTGAGGATGAGGTTAAGTGTAAGGGAAATAGTTAGAGTATGGTGGTTGTGACATGTTGATAAACTTGTGTTGGTAAAAATGGATCTTTGTAGTCGAATGAACCTTTGTAGATGAAGTATCCTTAGGCGTAGAAATAACCAAGAACCAAGTAGTACTTATGCGTAAAAACACCAAAAATTACGCGTAACAATAAGGAGTTACGCGTAGGTTTTAGCTTACGCGTAAGGAGGGAGAAAAGGCTAAAGTTATGCGTAGACAACAAAGTTAGGCGTAGAAACTTAGGCGTAGGATTTAGCTTATGCGTAAGACAAGGCTTAGGCGTAAGAAAATCTTAGGCGTAGGATTTCTACGCGTAAAGTTGAGCTTACGCGTAATTTTAGGGTTTTATCCCAAATGATCTTTTACACTATCACAGTGCAAAAGATATCCAAAGTCGACGTATTTTCGGACTTATCCAAGTAAGAAAACACGGAATAAACCACGAAAATGAAGATCAAACCAAGGATAATCTTACGCGTAATTTTAGGGTTTCAATACGCGTAGGATTACTCGTAATTTTGATTTTGCCCAAAGATGTTTCTAAACCAGTTTTTGTGTGATGAGATAGCTTCAATAACACCAAAATAACACAAAAGTATGAGACTTGATGATCCAAAGCACTCAAAACAGTTATGCGTAGAATGACACCCACGAATAAAAACTAGTTCAAAACAATGATCCACGCATAAAGTTTGAAACTTTTTGTCAAAAACAAGTATTTTAACACCTTAAAACGTTGAAAGTACAAGAATCTTGGATTAAAAAATGTAAAAACCAAGTTTTGAAGCGTACCAAAGATCACGTTATCTTTACGCGTATAACCAAAATCAAAAAACTTCAAAAACAAAAGTGTGCACCCAACTATTTGGCGATTGATACCACTGTTAGGTCACAAGGTTTACCACACAAGCTTAATAGAAAGATAGAGAGGCGATTGAACAAGATATCACACACACACACACGAGATAATATGACCGGTTATGCGTAAAGTGTTTGTGAAAGAAATAACTTGAACAACCAACCTTCAAATGAAGGTTTACAAGGGGTGTTTATAGGAGGGAAGCTAGGGCAACACTCCTAGTTCCCTTCCTTTCCTTATTGGGCTAGGCCTAGGCTTATGGGCCTTCTACATAAGCTTAAGGCTAATAACAAACATAAAGGCCATAATAAGCTAACTATTACATATGAGTAACTAACACTTGAATAAGGTTTAGGAGTGATTCCAACACTCAATATTGCAAGTAAATGTTTACCAGTTTATACTTTTAACAATAGGAGTATAGGACCATTCCATTTGAGTCGTACAAAATATATGTTTACATTTTGATTTAGAATTGAAATGAGTAATACAAAAAAAATATTAATTTATAGTTTTACGAGTAAAACTCATTTATCTGTTATTAAAGTTTCTTTTATTAATACCCAATAATTTAAAGTCTATATTTCCGTTAGCTTGATTCATGATTTAACCTTATGATTTAACCTTATAGTGTAAATGGTATGAAATATTAAGTTCCGAGATATGACGTGTTTTTAATAAACCGTATATATATAGGTATGACGGGTTACGTTGTTTTTAATGTGTCGAAAACGACTTGTCATATATGTCGAATAAGCGAGACCAAACTTTCCTCTCGGGTTTCTCTTATTGGGCCACGGTTCAAGTTTATAGCCAAGCCCAACACTAATTAAAATCATGTGCCCAAATCTTACAAGTATTATGCTTCTTTTTATGCTTAGGTCGTGATATTGAATGTCAAAGGTTCTACTGATATAAAATTTTAAAACAGTTCAAAATGGTCATCAAGAATGTCTCATTTTATTTATTTATTTATTTATTTTATTTTTTTGTGG
>OU343224.1:51380713-51497247 GCA_910596185.1 Chrysanthemum makinoi
GATCCGAATTTGGTTCAAAGGGAAAAAAATGAAACCAATGTTTGAAACAATTTCTTAATAGCTTAAAGGTTTAACTGCATATTAGCCAATATTAGAACAAACAAGACCTTAGTATCATTTAACCCTACTGGTTACCCATCGATTAAGCAAACAAGAAACAAAAATAATAATAATTAAGCACTTCCAATAAGCCAACCTAATTATGTCTATTTCTCTTCATAGTAACTTACAATATTACCATTAAAAACAAATCCGAAACACATAAATTCGAATTATACCAAAATTTGATGACAAATTAATTTGAAATCTGAAATTAACAAAAATATTATTCTTACACTAATAATTCGTAGGTCGAGGGTGATGAAACGGACACCAAATGCTTCGATTAGAGAGACTTGAGATGAATTGAGACGAATTGATACTTGAGCAAGCTTCCTTACCCCTTTGATTACAAAACGCCCATGGTAATTTCAAAAAGCCCTTTGATTTGACAAACCCTAATTTTTGGATCTTTTGAGGATGATGAAGAAAACTGTGATCAATTCGCTCTAATTGTAGATGGGGTTAAGGAATTGATTGCTCTAGCTCTTTTGACCTCGTGTATAGGATGTTACCCTTTCTTGGCTCTCGTAAATCCTCCATAGCACGCTTCATGTGATGTCTAGGCTAATAGGGATCTATTTGTGGAATGGAGGGTGACAATCTTTTGCGTTTCAGAAGGGAGGAAGGATTCAGTTTTTGTATTTGTTTGGGGATAGGGAGACACGTGGGAGACGAGCAGAAAAAAAAAGAATCTGATAAGGTTTGAGAGGGGTAGGCGTGAGATAGAGGGAGATATATTAGTTTTATGATTAATTTTATTATTATTAATTGTATTTTATTTACTCCTTACTGTATAACTTGTTCCGTACTTGATAACGTTTATTTACGTAGAATATTACTCGGGTATCCGTATTTTATAAATTATATATTTTGGAAACGTTTTGACGGGTGAAATATTATGGTATTATTATTACTTTGAAATTAGAAAGTAATTTCGTGCCAATTTTATTATGGTGTTGGTACTCGTGTGGTGCTGGGACATCGAAAAACACGAGATGACTTCTCGTTTTTGAGTTATAATGATCAGAAAATAAATAACACACATTTTCTGATATAAATAATAGCCGGAAAATTGACGGATTGTCACAACCGTTAACTAAGGTGATCATATTTATGAAACGACGAGATATTTACTAAAAACATGATAAGCTTTATGATATAACAATCTTCATTAAAAATCTATGTTTTATCTACTAAGTGCTACAAAACTAGGGAGCTTCATGTGAGGGGTTTCATTTGAGTAAAATGTATCGACGAGTTGATGGATTTACGATTTGAAGTGTCCTAGCTCCTCGAACGTTTACTACATGACCTCTGAATTGTGATGGCCCGAACGGTAGTACGATATATATAAACTATACATGTTTTTACAACTAGACCATTTCTATAAACGACATACACAAATACCATGTACTACATCATGATCAACATAGAGACGTATATAGGTTTGTTATTTCTGTCGTATCATTATTTCAAACCTAAGTCGCAACATCCTATTCTAGGTTGCCCGTAGGAGTTCTCACGGCATATCCATCATTCTCGTTATACATTTGATATCATTTACTCTGAGGTGAGTTCATAGCCCCACTTTCTATTACTTAATTGATTTACAAACCTTTGGGGGAGATACATGCTTTATTTTAAACCGAACACATTGCTTTCAAAATGTATGCTTATCTGATTGTTTTATTAGCACTAAGTTACCCCATTTGCCAAACTTAAGTCCCTAAATCATGAATCATTAATCACTGAGTGAAGGTGGGCGCGAATATTGTGAATAGATCTATTAGGATTGACGAATCCCGTTTGTTTGACCAGGTCCGGTAAACAAACGCACTATATTTGAGTACATTAGGTAAAAATGGCAATTTTACCTGTTAAGGGCACGTATCAACAGTTTCTCCAATTAAATTTGGAACACGTTAACGCCTTGATTGCATGATGCTTAGTGAATAATAACTGTTTTGTTTTCAACATTATGGGTGTATAATAACGTAACCCACACAAACATTATGTGTTCAACATTTAACAATAAACTCTATGAATTCACTCAACCTTTGTGTTGACAGTTTTAAGCATGTATTTCAGGTCCATATTGTACGAGGTTGGCACGGAGGAGCACGGATACTCAAGAAGGCTATAAATTTTATTATCATTCGAAAACCAATTGAATGTATTTTGTAAACTTGGAACCATTTGGGACCTCATTTTTGTAAACTCTGATATTTGTATAAATCGAATGATAAATCTTTTAAAACGACTCCATTAGAGTTTGTTTTCTATTGTTATGAATGTTGTGCCATGAAGTAACACCCAGTTTGAATTCCGCTACGTATCACGAAATTGGGGGTGTTACAGATTGGTATCAGAGCCACAGTTATAGAGAAACGGGTCTAATTGAGACTTAAACTATAACTACTTTTACAAACAAAAACATTTTATGGCCTTCCGTTCTCCGTGCCTTCCATCCTACAGACGATTATGTGACTTTTAGGCATTTTAAGCTATACAAACATACTAGTATATTGATATATACACTTGACATAATTTCAATCATAAACAAAGTACTCAACATATCTGCGTATGCCTATTCTAAGGCATTACGGCACAATCATATTTTCCCAATCTCCCAATCATACATCTACTCATGCATTTTAGGATTACTTAAACTTCCTCCAAGACATTGTAACCGACTACAATGGTCTTTCCTACTTCCCAGACATTGTGAGATACAATGGTCTCATTTATTTTTCAAGACAATGTGAGATACAGTGGTCTCTATTACATTCTCAGACACTGTAAATCCTACAGTGGTCTCATTTATTTCTCAAGACATTGTGAGTTACACAATGATCTCTCCATCTTTTCTCAAGACATTGTGAGTTACACAATTATCTCTTCATCATTTCTCAAGACATTGTGAGTTACACAATCGTCTCTTCATCATTTCTCAAGACATTGTGGGTTACACAATGATCTCTCTATCATTTCTCAAGACATTGTGGGTTACACAATGATCTCTCCATCATTTCTTAGACATTGTGAGTTCCACAATGGTCTCTATTATTTTCTAAACATTGTGAGTTGTACAATGGTCTCAACTATTCCTCAGATATTGTAAGTTATACAATAGTCTCCAAAAATTATCTTATAAACATTATATGATATTGTTTTACATGAAACCCGTCACAGTCTATCAATTTCCCTAATGGAAATACAAGAAATGGGATTTCTAAATGACAAAGTGACTCATCATCTACAAAAGCTGAAGTTCAGCAACGTTCCTTACATTCATCAAAATTCTCTTCTGAAACCTTCATTGTTAAAGGTCCGTGATTCTAGCCAAGAATGGACTATTTTAGAATTACTTAAAATTTTCTTTCCACACGTATCTACCCATACTATCTTCTATGCAATGGAATGTGAAAACATAGGTTACAAGTCTTTTATGGCCAGGACTTGCAACTGGATGGTTTGATATCGCCTTTGCTTAGTAGAAAATTTCTCAAAAGCTATGGACATATCACAAGTATACCTAATTTAGGTATTTGAAAAATTTATCGAGAGACACGATAGTCTGATTAACTATGTTCGACTTAAAATTTTCAAACATTGAGAACAGTTATACAAGGGTTATATTCAAGTTAATTTCCTACTTAAACTCGATAAACCACCAGAATTCATTAAAAAAATCTAGAGACACGATAGTGTCTTACCACTCAGTAAAATCTTAACATCTTATTTATACTACCTTATTTCATTCTTGAAATTTTCATACATGAGATAATCCGAACTACTATCTTGAGATAGTCATCAAATCTTCTCGTCATTTGTTAGAAGTACTAGCCTGAATAGGTTTCAAGGATATCATTCCGCCATATTCCTTTAAAATTCACTTTTGATTTTAAACTAAACTTGACATGTCTACCTAAGAATAATGGTAAACATACACTACACTCTTCGAATCATCAACATATCACATCATTATCTGAACCACTTATAAGTCAGTATGTAAAACTTCACAGTATCACGTTTCTTTCAAACACTAGTAGACATAAACACTATACGATATAGCCTTCATCCCGAAACCACCTAAGACATGATCAACTTTGGAAATGGTTTGGATAACCACTTGCCACTAGCAAGACTTTCCAACAACAATTATCACATCATTATAAACCATTTCACATCAACAATACCTTGCACCTTTGATTAACAACAATTACCCTAAACAACATCAAAACTATTCCATTTGAGGCACTATATAGACGAAAGTGTCAGTCAACCATTTGCTGCACTAAGGTGTTCAGAGATCAACTACGAAACAACTAAGGAAACCATACAAATACAAATTTGGCTACATGCCACACACTATCGTCAGAAACAAAAATTATAAGGCGTTAAAATTTAACAAAAACTCCATGTTAGAAATTAAGGTATTGTTGAAAACCTCAACACAATAAGATATTATTCATTTTTAGAAAAGGGAAAAGCCAAACTTGAGGTATATTAGACTCTATAAGATTTTAACAAAACCCTTTAGATTACCAACTTAAGCCACGACCGAAAACTTAGGATGGTACATAACACATTCTATGACCAGAAACTTAAGAACGCAACAAAAAAAAAAAAAAAAAATTAAGATTCGGCGCATACACCGACGTTTTCCTAGAAAATTCAACATCGGATAACACACATTGAATTCCGGGACGAAATTCCCATTAAGGTGGTGAGACTGTAACAATGCGCATTTTTCGGGTTACTTTTCATTTTTGAGAATTTACTATTCACTTTCACTATTAATCCGTAAAATTTTTATTTCACGTTCTCGTAAGATAAATTATTTTAGTAATATCCTGAGAGTTCGACAATCGTTAGATCATCTTCGCAAAAGTTATTAAGAAAACATCGTTATAAAGTTTCATTTTGGTCGGAACACCATTTAGTCATCACGCGCATAACGAAAATCATCTCTGTCAATTTTCCTCACATCGGATAAATTTTTAGATCACTCATAATTAATTTGAGAATTTTTAAGATTTCATTTTAATGTTACCAAATAAACCTTGCGCCGTACGAAACTAAACTTACGTTTTAAACAATTCTACTTACATCCAGACTTAACGATTCCTGCACTGTGTTTCTAATATGTTTTTGACACTTTTACATTTTTGGAAATGTCAAAAATATTTCCCTCCTCCTTTGACCATAAAGAAAATAACCTTGTACGTTCTACATTTTTGCTTAAATCGCGTAACTTTTAGACTTCACGTATAACTGTAAAGTTATCCCGCGTATGACAAAAACCACATTTTGACATCTCATATCACTTTTAGACTAAGTCTAGTCTACTCTAAATAAATTCACGGTCGTTTCCCTGAAATTTCGTTCTTTTCTGATAAACTGCGAATTACGCGTTTTTGACCCGTATTTCTAGCTTTAAGCAGCGTTTTTGCACCCAATGAGACTTATCACCCATTTTATATTTTTAAATGGAGTATAATAATGAGTCTCATTATTCCTACAAGTTTCGTATTTTTACGATACCCGGTTTTACGTTTTATGGATTAACAACTTACGGTTAGCATTTAACGGAACCAAATCATGCTCTAAACTCAAGATAATACCAAAACTATCCACCTAAGTCATCTTATCTCTATGTGACCGACTTAGGGGGGGGAGTCATCATTTTGGTGGCATCATCCTAACCATGGTTCATTTAGATCATTACATATGTCCTAACTTAACTATGGTTAATATTTAACCCAATATATGGTTAACCAAACTTACCCTCCTATAAATAGCAAGTGAAATGCATCCTAAAAACCCTCATATTCTGTTTTGGGTCGTTCATATCACAAATCATACATATCTTTCATCATTTGATCTATAAACTCCAAGTTTATGCAAAGAAGTTTCAAGTAGTAAGTTACTACATCAAATCTCTAGCAAGTTTAAGTGATATTCTTGAGTTTAGATCCACTCAAGTACCTTAGTACTTCATAACCAACTCTTCAAGATTTCAAGGGTTCCAAGGTGTGGAAAGCTAGCTCAATCCGAAGTCTTAAGGGTTCAATCAAAGTCCGATCCTTACTGGTTACTCCTTTCTTGATTGAAAGCCAAAAGTTGTAAGCAACTAATCACCACCATCATCTCATCTTTATTATTCATAATCTTAACTATTTCATGCTATATATATAGTTACTATGTTGATTCATGATGTACATATACTCAATCACATGTTTTAATTCACATATTGTCGTAAAAGTAACAAACTAGTAAAATAGTCATATTCTATATGTTTGAAACCATTAAAACCAGTTACATATAGACTTTTTAACTTACATAATATGGTAGACAAGATAAAAAGGTAAACATAGCAACTTGAATCACCCGAAACGGACAAACGAGTCAAAAGTTATAGTTAAAAGAAGTTAGCAAAACCAAAACGCCAAAACTGCCAAATAGCTTGCTGTTAAGGGTCTGGTCGTGCTAAAAGTGGTACTTCTGGTCTGAATAATCAAAAAGTTAAAACACGAAAGTTTTCCGGAACGACGTTTTCCTTCAATATGAAACAAGCTCGGACCTTGAAAACGCATAAACAGGCCATTATCTTTCAAAAACAGAAACTGCCCTTTTATATGGTCTCATAACTATACTTTTGTCACAACTAAAAGCAAACCAAGAGGCCTAATGCCCATAAGCCAAGACCACGGCTACGACTAAGGTCAAGTCTGAGTCTCAAGACCATGGTAGTCAAGACCAAAGTCACGGCAAGGCTATGGCTAAAACCTCAAGGCTTATTTAGCCAAGACCGTTAACTAAGGTGATCATATTTATGAAACGATGAGATATTTACTAAAAACATGATAAAATTTATTATATAACAATCTTCATTCAAAATCTATGTTTTATCTACTAAGTGCTACAAAAATAGGGAGCTTCATGCGAGGGGTTTCATTTGAGTAAAATGTATCGACGAGTTGTTGGATTTACGATTTAAAGTGTCCTAGCTCCTCAAACGTTTACTACATGACCTCTGAATTGTGATGGCCCGAACGGTAGTACGATATATATAAACTATACATGTTTTCACAACTAGACCATTTCTATAAACGACATACACAAATACCATGTACTACATCATGATCAACAAAGAGACGTATATAGGTTTGTTATTTCTGTTGCATCATTATTTCAAACCTAAGTCGCAACATCCTATTCTAGGTTGCCCGTAGAAGTTCTCATGGCATATCCATCATTCTGATTATATATTTGATATCATTTACTCTGAGGTGAGTTCATAGCCCCACTTTATATTACTTAATTGTTTTACAAACCCTTTGGGGAGATACATGCTTTATTTTAAACCGAACACATTGCTTTCAAAATTTATGCTTATCTGATTGTTTTATTAGCACTAAGTTACCGCATTTGCCAAACTTAATTCCCTAAATCATGAATCATTAATCACTGAGTGAAGGTGGGCGCGAATATTGTGAATAGATCTATTGGGTTTGACGAATCCCGTTTGTTTGACAAGGTCTGGTAAACAAACGCACTATATTTGAGTGCATTAGGTAAAAATGGCAATTTTACCTGTTAAGGGCACGTATCAACAGTTTCTTCAATTAAATTTGGAACACGTTAACGCCTTGATTGCATGATGCTAGTGAATAATAACTGTTTTATTTTCAAAATTATGGGTGTATAATAACGTAACCCACACAAACATTATGTGTTCAACATTTAACAATAAACTCTATGAATTCACTCAACCTTTGTGTTGACAGTTTTAAGCATGTATTTCAGGTCCATATTGTACGAGGCTGGCACAGAGGAGCACGGATACTCAAGAAGGCTATAAATTTTACTATCATTCGAAAACCAATTTAATGTATTTTGTAAACTTGGAACCATTTTGGACCTCATTTTTGTAAACTCTGATATTTATATAAATTGAATGATAAATCTTTTAAAACAACTCCATTAGAGTTTGTTTTCTATTGTTATGACTGTTGTGCCATGAAGTAACACCCAGTTTGAATTCCGCTGCGTATCACAAAATTGGGGGTGTTACAGATATGATCCACATAAATCTGAACAATTAAAATGTGTGCCCCATGATATTGAATAAACAATCTTGGGTCGACCGATCCTTTGATAAAATAATTAGCAAGGAGAAAGGATGACAACTTATCATACCACGCGCAGAGGGGCTTGTTCGAGACCATAGAGAGCCTTGTTTAGTTTGTAGACGTGATTATGGAACTTTGGATCAATGAATCCTTCTAGCTGGCTAACATACACTGTTTCCTTTAGTTTACCATTTTAAAAATCCGTTTTGACATCCATTTGGTAGACAGTGATGTTCAAGTGAGCCGTAAATGCCAGAAAAATCTGTACAGCCTTAAGTCTAGCTACCAGTGCGAATGATTCTTCGAAGTCAATCCCCTCTTCCTGTCTATAAACCATAGCCACCAGACGTGACTTGTTTCGGATAACCGTACCTTCAACATCTAACTTATTCTTCCAAATCCATTTGAGATCAATGACGTAGACCCCTGTTGGTCTTTCAACCAATTCCTATACTTCTAAATGTTTAAACTGGTTGAGCTCTTCTTGCATGGATTCAATCCAGTTGTCGTGAGTCATTGCATCTTTAATGTTTTTGGGTTCAGTTTGACTAAGTGTGAGGGCATAAATGCAATGTTCTCCGTCAGTCTGAAGGCGTTGTCTAGTTACGACTGGTTGGTTTGGGTTGCCAATAATGTTAACAAGAGGATGGTCTTTAGTCCATCAGTGTGTGGATGGTTGATGTTGGTATACATTGTGAAGATTTGGTGGATTCAGATGGCTGGTAGAAGATTCTGCAACATCTGGATTTGCCATTTCATTAGCGAAGTGGTTAAAGAACGCATTTCCATCATAATCCGCGGGTGCAGGTACATCTTGATTAAGAATATCATCAGTTGGGTCATTGTCATTAGAAGCGGTTTGTTCAGCTGTTGTTAGAGATTCAATCGGGGGTGCATCAACAACAGTTGTTTTTGTTTCAGGTATATCAGGTATATGATTATTATCAGGTTGAGCAGCGGAAACATTTGATACATCTGGAGCACGTTGATCAAAATCTTCACTAAACAATGGAGCAAACAACGTTTCCATCTGACGACAAGTAATTTGAAAGGTTTGATCAGCTGATGATTGAGGGAAGTTGAGATGGTTATGTTCGGGTTCCAAGCTGTTTTGCTCAGAACCCATTTCTGTGAACTCATCAAAATTTGCGTGGTTTCCATAATTTCCTTTGTACGATGATTCCAGATCCGGTATTACCCTTTGAGTTTTCACAGTATCCAACGAAGACTCCAATGTCAGCTTTGGCCTTGAGTTTTCCAAAGTCATCACGATCATTATTTGGGTAACAGAGAGCACCAAATACATGAAAGTGTTTTATGTTCGCTTTTCTGTTATGGATAAGCTCATACGGTGTTTTGTTGTGGCGTTTTATTATCATAGAACGGTTCTGGGTGTAGGATGCAGTTGACACGGCTTCTGCCCATAAGTAATCTGGAAGTTTTGCATTGATCAACATCGTTCTTGTGGCTTCTACTAACGTATGGTTTCGTCTTTTGACAGCTCCATTTTGTTCTGGGGTCCGTGCAATTGATGTTTGATGCTCAATTCCCACTTTCTCATAGTATTCTTGAAGTTTAGTTTACAAATTCAATTCCTTTGTATGTTCTGACTTGTCTAACCGTGTTACGGAGCTGAACTTTACTTCTTAGAAAGGTGATGATCATTTGTGGAGCTTGATCTTTACTTCTAAGAAAATAAACCCAAGTCCATCTGGAGTAGTCATCAACGATTACGAGAATGTAGCGTTTGCCATTAATCGTCTGCACACGCATCGGGCCACACAAATCCATGTGAAGAAGATGAAGAACATGCTGAGAGCTGTTTTCCACCTTTGAAGGAAAATGAGCACGAGTGCTTTTCCCTTGTTCACAAGCTGAGCATAAGCGATCTTTTGAATACCTAAACCTTGGAAGACCTTCAACCAGTTTGTGTCGTGCAAGGTTAGTTATGGTTTGAAAGTTTAAATGTGAAAGTCTTCTGTGCCACATCCATGATTTTGTAGATGTTGCTTTAGAAAGTAGACAAATGGGAGATGAAGCGATCATGTCTTGCATTGAGATTGTGTAAAGGCTTGAAGTGCGGTTTCCAGACATAAGATAGTTTCCTTGTAGATCATGAATGAAGCAAGTTTTCTTCCTGAAAGCAACTTCCAAATCACCATCACAAAACTGGCGGACTGAGAAAAGATTGTGTCCAAGACCTTCAACATAATAAACCCTGCAAATTTTGATGTTCCCATTGATGTAGTCTCCGTAGCCTATGATAGATGCGAAGTGATCATTCCTGAACCTGACAGTGCCAAAAAACATTTAGCAACACATTTATCATGATAACCAAAAAACATGCTTTTACGACAAACAATGCAAGACGCTTCAAACAAAACATTCAGAGTACACTACTACAAAAAATCTCACAGAAACCGGTCAAAATAGCCCATGAAAAGTGGTTTTGGAACCACTCTCTGAAGGGGGGTATCTCCATGATTGAAACATAAAGAAACCGGTTTGGCAACCTGTCTCTATTAGAAGCATCGACACTGGTTTTCTCTTTAAAATTAGTCTCCATTATAGAGTAAACAAACATATTTTTATTGGATATTGTCACCGGTTCTCCCACAACCTGTTTTTATAGATGCATCTAACCTATCTTTATAAAGAGTAAAAAGATATGTTATTATCTCAAAACATGTCTTTTTGGTAAATCTATATTATTAAAAAAAAATCATTTCTAAAATTTTCCAATTTTTTAGAAATTGAAAAATTTTAAAAATGATTTTTTTAATAAAGAAATATTAATAAAATGCATCAAATATATATAAAGTGATTAAAATACACTACAAATGTTGAAATCAACAAAGCAAATTAAGATAATTCGTCAATTCAACTAAACATAAATCCTAAATAAAATCCAAATTAAAACACTAGAATTCGACAAACTATAAAGAAAAACACTAGAATTCAACATAATTGAACATCATTATCTGGGATTAATCGCGCCAAAATGTAAACCATGCACCAATGATGGCGTTCAACTCCTTTTTCTCTAATGGACGCTCGTCACTCCAAGGTACCTACATGTAAACTTATGATATAATTGGTCATACAACAACTAAGACGGGTTTTCAGTGCAAGAATTAAACTGCCAAGTTATTTAATAATGACAAATGACACACAACATAAGGCGATCAACCATGTCATTAGCATCAAAGAAAAATCAATTTACAAGCGCGCATTAGCCTAAAACCTGGAGTATATATATATAAAAAAAGTTTTCCTAAATTTGACGTTAACCTTTTGGATGTTGTAATCAGCAAGTGTCCGACCATCCTCTAATTGCTTCCCGGCAAATATTAATGTTTTCTGGTCTGGTGGGTTGATAAAGTGTATCAGCAGTCAACGGTTCTGCAAAGTCAAATCAAAGTGTATCAGCGTATGTCAAATCAAAGCCGAAACCAACAACTAAATTAAAATATATTGAGTTTAGATCTACTAAAATAATACTATAAACGCATACTTACCTTTATGCATTTATCACGTTTCGAATTTATTTAGTATGCCCCATGATGGTTTAAACTACTAAAGAATACAGATTTTGACATACCCGTCATATGATGCCAAGTGTCTGCATAGCTATACTTGAAGTAGCCCCTACATTTGCCAATTGAGGATGACCATTCGGTGACATTTTCGGCATTCCCTCTTCACCATCTATAGATATACGAAAAAAATAAATAAATAAAAAGTTCATTCTCCAGCAACTTAATATGTACCTAATATAGAAAGCTTAGGGAAGCTCTTGCTTACTGGACATGTGAACAGATGTAGGAGTACGGCTAGAAGTTTTGGAATCTTTAATGCTGCAAACATTAAACAAACATCACATTTCTTTTCAGCAACTTTTCGAGTATCATCTCATTATATATAACAGCAAACATTATGCTTAATTTGATTTAGTCATTTACCATTTCTAGTGTGCGAGTCTTAATTTTTTTTTACTTCATGTGTGATAAAATGAAAATGTGACCCACAAAATATAGAATAAATAATGCTATAAACGAATGAAGAGTAATAAGAGGACTATTCCTTGATAGACTCCTAGTTACCTCATCAATGGGCGTGAACTCCCTTTCAAAGTAGACTTGGTTTCCTATGCTAAATGCCAAGACAAAGTATTAGCAGCAGGGGTACACCTTCTTTATCCTATAAATCCAATCACATGGTTAGCAAAAAGCTTATTAGAGAACAAAAAGCTTATTAATTTTGCATACAGATTATTTGAATCTGATTACAATACGTATCCATAAATTTCCTAAAAGAATAAAGAACTATGTCACCTCAAGTACCTCTATCACTCTGTATGGCCAAGACAGAAATTGTCAATCTCATGAGCTCCTTCTAAAAGTTTCTTTGGGAACGCGACCTGCCATACACATAAAGAAGAAGAGCATGTTTAATCAGATCAATGCTATAGTGTATATAATGCATACAGACTAATGCTTGAATATCACTAAGCTTGCCCATTGTCACTTATTACAACTGCACTCACTTTCTTCTATGTTGACCAATTAACATCACGTCATTAGTCGATAACAATGACAACAAGTTGGAAATTAGTGATATACCGATATGCTTTATGTTGGAAAATTTAGTGCACTTGTGGGAATAGTTCACACCTTGTAATGGGTTAGGAGGTACAGAGTGTACACCCATAAGGTCCATGAACACCCTGACTCTTGTAGTGGTTTGTATTAGTAGTGCTTGGTGAAAGTACTGTTGTGGTTACCACTGATTATCAGTGTTTCCACTGAAGCAAGTACTTCCACTAGATCGTGTTTCCACTGAAGTAGTGTTTACTGAAGTAGTGTTTACACCGAAGCGTGGTGTTTCCACCGAAGTAGTGTAACCACCGATAGCACTATGAAAGTACTAATGAAAGTACTGCTTGTAACGGTTTTGACCTATTCAAGTGGCAGTTTCAACCGCTTAATGACCACGTTTAATTGGTCATGTAACCACTAACGGCTATAATGGGGATAATTATGAGGCTATTAATGGGCCGATTAATACTCATAATTCCATTGAATTAGCCAAGAGTATTATCCTATAAATAGGATATCTGATTATGCATGAAGAACACACAGAAAATGTAAACACTTATTAGCGAAAGGGTTATAGAATTGTGCCTAATTCTCTAACTGCATTTGGTCTTATCCCAAGTAGATATTCGTGATACCCAGGCATTAGGGTCGAATAGTTTACTTTGGAAAGTGATCACACGATTCCAAGTGATATCCGGTAACCACCAAGTGGTATTCGTTACTACTGACCATCTGTTTGTTTCTACTGAACAGTTGAGCATTTTTGCTGAAGTTGATTATCTTAACCCTGTTGCTGTGACATAACCGCCAACAATCAAAGTAAACTATTTTGTGATAATCAATGGCAACTACTGCAATGAAACACATGGCTTCAAACTTTGCTAAGCTGGACAAGTTTGAAAGGGTGGACTTTAGGAGGTGGCAGAAGAAGATGCACTTCTTGCTGTCAAGTATGAGTGTGGTGTATGTGCTGACCACTCTAATTCCTGATGATGGGGATGATGCTACGGTTGAGCAGGTCAGGAGGAGGAGCAAATGGGAGAATGATGACTACATATGCAGAGGCTTAATTCTCAATGGTATGTCTGATTCTCTATTTGATATTTATCAGAACTTTGAATCTTCCAAAGAACTGTGGGATTCCTTGGATGCCAAATATATGGCTGAGGATGCCTCAAGTAAGAAGTTCCTTCTTAGTAATTTCATAAATTACAAAATGACTGATTCAAGACCAGTTATGGAACAATACAATGAACTTCTTGGAATACTTGGAAGGTTTACACAACACAATATGAACATGGATGAGGCCATTAAAGTCTCTTGTGTCATTGACAAACTCCCTCCTTCTTGGAAAGATTTCAAGCATACCTTAAAACATAAGAAAGAGGAGTTAACTCTGGTTGAGTTGGGCAGTCATCTGCGCATTGAGGAATCTCTCAAGATGTAGGATAATGACAAGCCAAAGAGTAGCAATGCTGTTGGACCATCTGTTGTCAATATGGGGGAGCATAACAATTCCACCAGGTACAATGACAACAAAGGCAAACGCAAATTTCATGACAACACAAGGGCAGATCCTAACAAGAAGGCAACACCTACTTGTTGGAAATGTGGCAAGACTGGTCACATTAAAAGGGACTGCAAAGGTGTTAAAGTTGGTGGTAAAGCCAATGGATCAAGCACTAATGGTTCAGGGAGTGGTGGTTCTTCCAACTCACTGAAAGGTCAGAATATGTTTAGTAAGTCTTTTCAGATTTATTATGTTACATATGTATCTGAATCTCATTATGTGCAGGATGATGATGTTGCGTGGTGGGTTGACTCTGGAGCAACAGTACACGTGTGTAAAGATAGAAGCTGGTTCAAGACTTATGAGTCACTGAATGATGGTTCTATTCTTCACATGGGAAATGAGTCAACAGCCTTGGTGCATGGTCGTGGTTGTGTAGATCTTAAGTTTAGTTCTGGAAAGATTGTAACTTTGTTTAATGTTATTCATGTTCCTGATATAAGGAAGAACTTGGTTTCAAGTAGTGTTTTGAATAATCATGGATATAAACAAGTTATTGAATCTGATAAATTTGTTCTTTCTAAGCATGGTGTTTTTATTGGTTTTGGTTATTTATGTAATCAAATGTTTAGGCTTAATGTTACCACTGACAGTGTTATTTCAGCTTTTGTGACCACATATGACCAGACTGACTCTACCCTATGGCATGCTAGACTTGGTCATGTTCACTATAAACGGATGCAAGATATGTCTAGGGATGGTTTAATCCCTGCTTTTGACATGGATACTGAAAAGTGTAAAACTTGCATGTTGACCAAGATAACCAAGAAACCATTTCAGGGTGTTAGTCGTGAGACTAAGCTCTTGGAGCGATACACAGTGACTGTGTGATTTGCATGCCACTCTTCTTTGGGGAATAAGAAGTACTTTGTGACATTTATTGATGATGCTTCTAGGTTTTGTTATGTTTATTTATTACATACTAAGGATAAAGCATTAGATATATTCATAGTTTTTAAAACTGAAGTTGAATAGAAACTTGGGTCCTTGATCAAAATATTAAGGACTGATAGGGGAAGTGAGTACATAGATACTCTGTATTTTGAGTCTGTTGGTATTATCCATGAAACGACGCCTTATACTCCTCAGCAAAATGGTATTTCGAAAGGAAAAACAGGTGTCTGAAGGAGATGGTTAATTCCATGTTGTCCTATTCAGACTGAGTCAAGGGTTCTGGGGTGAAGCTATGTTAACCGCTTGCTATTTATTAAATAGGGTTCCCAACAAAAGGAACAAGGTTACCCCTTATGAACTCGGGACTAAAAGGAAACCCAACCTGAACTATCTCGGGTCTGGGTTGTAGGGCTGTTGTAAGACTCCCTGATCCAAAGCAAAAGACTTTGGGTGAAAGAGGCATTGATTGCATCTTTGTTGGATATGCTGAGCATTCCAAGGCTTTTAGGTTCTATGTTATTGAACCTAATGAATATGTTTCAGTTAACTCTATAATTGAATCAAGGGATGCAGACTTTGATGAGAATAGATTCTCATCAGCCCAAGACCAAGTCGAGGATTCCTAATTGAACTCTTGACACTGGTGTATCAAAGGTCCCTGATGATAAACCATCAGTGGTCCCTGATGAGGTTGTGGTTCAACAACCTGAACCTGTGCTCGGGAAGAGCAAAAGGGTCAGGACTCCAAAGTCATTTGGACCTGAGTTTCAACTATACTTAGTTGAAGGAACAAGGGATGAGGTCTCGGACCAATACTCCTATTGCTTCATTGTTGAGGATGATCCCAAGACATTTGAAGAAGCAATGAAGTCCCAGGATATTACTTTCGGGAAAGAAGCAATCAATGATGAGATGGATTCCATTATGGGGAACAACACTTGGGTGTTGGTTGATCTACCTCCTGGTTGCAAACCTCTAGGTTGCAAATGGATTTTCAAAAGAAAATGAAGGTAGATGGAACTATTGAAAAGTTCAAGGCTAGATTAGTTATTCAGGGCTTTAAACAAAAGTCGGGGATAGACTATTTTGATACTTATGCCCCTGTGGCTCGATACCATAAGACTGCTAATTGCTATGGCATCTATTCACAATCTGATTATTCATCAGATGGATGTGAAGACAGCTTTATTGAATGGTGAATTGGAAGAGGAGGTTTATATGAACCAACCTCAGGGCTTCATCTTGCCGGGCAATGAAAACAAGGTGTGTAAACTGATTAAGTCTCTTTATGGACTTAAGCAGCCACCTAAGAAATGGCATCAAAAATTTGATGAAGTGGTTTTTTCTAGTGGTTATGTTCTTAACCAGTCTGACAAATGTGTATATAGAAAATTTGATGATTTTGGTAAAGGAGTCATCATTTGTCTATATGTTGATGACATGTTGATTTTTGGCACTGACCAAAATCGAGTTGACTGACAAAGGAATTTTTGTCATCAAGGTTCTCCATGAAAGACATGGGGAGGCTGATGTTATCCTTGGTATAAGGATTAAACATGAAAGTAATAGAATTTCTATCTCTCATTCTCATTATATTGAGAAGGTGCTGAGGAAATTCAATTACTTTGATTGTACTCCAGTGAGTACTCCTATGGATACTTGTGAGAAGTTGATGCCTAATCATGGCAAGGCTGTATCTCAACTTGAGTATTCTAGGGTAATTGGCTGCCTGATGTATGCCATGACTTGTACAAGACCTGATATTGGTTTTGCGGTGGGAAAATTGAGCAGGTATACTAGTAATCCTAGTGCTCATCACTGCAAGCAGTTCAAAGGGTACTGAAGTATTTGAAGAGAACTATGGATTATAGTCTCTCATATACTGCTTACCCATCAGTGTTGGAAGGTTACACTGATGCAAGTTGGATCAGGAACACTGAAGACAATTCGTCTACCAGTGGTCGGGTATTCCTACTTGGTGGAGGTGCAATTTCTTGGGCATCCAAGAAACAAACTTGCATCACCAGTTCAACAATGGAATCTGAATTTGTGGCTTTAGCAGCTACTGGTAAAGAAGCTGAATGGTTGAAAAACTTGCTCCTTGAGATTCCATTGTGGCCTAAACCTATAGCACCTATTTCTATCCGGTGTGATAGTGCAGCTACATTGGCTAAGGCTTATAGCCAGATGTACAATGGTAATTCTAGATACTTAGGTGTCGAAATAGCATGATTCGTGAGCTTATCATGAATGGGGTGGTATCTATAGAGTTTGTGAGATCTCTACAGAACTTAGCTGATCACTTGACGAAGGGTCTGGCTAGAGACTTGGTTATAAAGTCTGCTAAAGGGATGGGTTTAAGTCCAACTTAGTCAATGAATGCTAGGACACCCAACTCCCTCCTAAGGAAACTTGGGAGCTGAGTTCAATGTGGAAATGACCATTCATGGACTGAGCACATGTTTTATTTACATCCCAAGGTTGTGCTCAGAACCTGCTGAAAGGAGGATGAAGTCTTTACTTCTTAATGGTTATTTTTCTTTGAAAAAGTGCTTGGCAAGAGCATGAATAAAGAGGAACCACCTATGTAAATGTTGAAGTTTTGCCGCTTCAGGAAGCTTTGGACTTTTAGCTTTTACAACATTTATGAATTTGGATATGGACACATGGCTTGTATAGTGTCGGGAGCTTTTAAGTGTTTGAAAACTTGTGTGTATTTTATCTTCAAGTATTCAAATGGGTTGAAGGGTTCAATTCTTAGAACACCCTGATTCTCGAATATTTGAAACGTGTAATTTACTAAGATGGAAATTCAATCCTCAAGACATTTTCATTTATGCACATGTTTTGCTTGATGTTTAATTTTCATGCAAAGAAAGTGAACTAAATTTGGGGAGGATTGTTGGAAAATTTAGTGCACTTGTGGGAATAGTTCACACCTTGTAATGGGTTAGAGGTACGAGTGTACACCCATAATGTCCATGAACACCCTGACTCTTGTAGTGGTTTGTATTGGTAGTGCTTGGTGAAAGTACTGTTGTGGTTACCACCGATTATCGTGTTTCCACCGAAGCAGTACTTCCACTGGATCGTGTTTCCACCGGTGGTGTTTCATGAAGTAGTGTTTACACTAAAGCAGTGGTGTTTCCACCGAAGCAGTGTAACCACTGATAGCACTATGAAAGTACTGCTTGTAACGGTTTTGACCTATTCAAGTGGCGGTTTCAACTGCTTAATGACCACGTTTAATTGGTCATGTAACCACTAACGGCTATAATGGGGATAATTATGAGGCTATTAATGGGCGATTAATACTCATAATTCCATTGAATTAGCCAAGAGTATTATCCTATAAATAGGATATCTCATTATGCATGAAGAACACACAGAAAACGTAAACACTTATTAGCGAAAGGGTTATAGAATTGTGCATAATTCTCTAACTGCATTTGGTCTTATCCCAAGTAGATATTCGTGATACCCAGGCATTAGGGTCGAATAGTTTACTTTGGAAAGTGATCACACGATTCCAAGTGATATCCGGTAACCACCAAGTGGTATTCGTTACTGCTGACCATCTGTTTGTTTCTGCTGAACAGTTGAGCATTTCTGCTGAAGTTGATTATCTTAACCCTGTTGCTGTGACATAACCGCCAACACTTTAAGCAAGTGCCAATTGTGTAAAATCACACTATGCTAGCACATCCTAACAATAATTTCATAAACTTGTAATCAAACTAAGTTGAATGTTCGTTATTACATTTTACAAGAAAACGACTATATCAACAAATAGCTTTTTTATCACTAAATTTAATTCACAAACATTCAATATAGTGAATAATTTTTTTAGAGTTAGCGATTAAAGTCTAAGCAATAAATCAGAGGTGATTAGGATATACATTATGCAACAAAAGGTTGTAGTTTAAGTCAAGTGAATTTTTTTTAACTCTATCAAAACCTTGTTCCATCAATAGTACCACTTTGATTATACTGGTACTCTATACAAAATCAGTAGCAACAATGTTCATAGTATCAAAGCATTTTTTAAATTATAAATTACCAGTAAATAACAACTATGCATATAATATCATCATCAATTACCATCTTAATTTAGAAAAGAACAATTGATATAAAATTTCAATTAACAAAAGTTCACAACTTTAAACCATATAAAGATATGAGAAATACATATACTTTTAGGCTATTCTTGACATATCTAATGGTAGTAAGAGTAGATCGGTGGTTGACAGATCCACTGGCGCCGATGACGTGGTAGGGTGGTACCAGATCTGGCAATGGTGTAGTGGTAACGGCAGTTCCCGATGGATTCAGTGGTGGTGCTTTAATGGTGGTACCACATATGTTAGAGGTGGATGTATAGGTTGTTCCGGTGATAGTAGCGCCGGTAATTGTGGTTAAAAAGTGGCGGATCCCAACGGTTTAATGGTGGTGGTTGCGACGGTGCCGACGGTTTAGTGATGATGGTTGTGTAATAAAGGAGAAGAGGGATAGTGAGAGAGTTTACGGGTATTTTTGGCGTAATGGGCTGGGGCTGGGGCTAGGACTTTTATTATAAGCCGAAGTTGAATTTGTATTTTTGTAGACTTGTTTGGCAAATGGGCTGGGGCTGGGGCTTATTATTGCAAAATTACTAAAAAGGATATAATTAAATGAGTTTTATGGTATATGTTAGATATTTTTGTGTGTAAATATGTAATTTATGGTTCATACGATCCGGGCTAAAGTTTTTAGCCCCTTTTATAGGGCTAAAGTTTTAAGCCCCTTTTAAGGGCTTATGATTTCATAAGCCCGCATGACAAACGAGACTTATTTTATAAGCCGACTTATTTTAGAAGCCCAAGCCCCATAAGGCCCTCCCCAAAAACACCCCAAACACACCCTATGTGTGTTTTATGGTGTTTTACTATGTATTTTGTGATATTTTGTTACTTTATATATGTGATGTAATGGACGGTTAAGATTAAAAATGATCTAATGGCTGAGATTTTCTCTTCTTATCATAATTTTTGTAAGACCTACAATTATAAATAATTTATATAATAGTATAGATAAAGTCGTAAAATTTAATAAGCACATTACCACATACTTTTAAACACATAATCAGCTGTAAACAACATATCTATAATATTAAAAATAATGTAAAAATGGATTGTTGTATTATACCTAACTTGATAACGATGACGATGATTACGATGACAACGGTGCCGCTGTTTGGGTTTCGATTGACGACTAGATAGAGACAGAGATGGTGACGATGGTGCCGGTGTTAGGTTTCGCTTGTGGTGGTCGATAACAACGGTGGAGTGGTGACGGTGAAAGTGATCAGAGATCATTACGGTGATCGAAGACTGTGAAAGTGATCGGCAAAATTACGAGCAACTAGGTTGTGAATGGGGTGCCCTTTGGTTCATTTGCTAATTAGGTTATGAGAGATTTTGAGTTAAATGAAAGGAGCGATATGATAAGAGAGAGGGACAAATGAGCGATTTGTTTATTTTGCTTTTATTTTTATCTTATTAATTTTTATAATTAATAGCCTAAACATATATTTGGTGGAGAAAAATTTATTTGCAGACCCTTATTTTGCTACATACTGAAGGACACATCCCTACCATTAATTTAATTTGATCTAATGGGAGGAAATTAATCTAAGATTTAATTGATTAAACATTTTTCTTGTCTTTCTTATTATTTTTGTTTTCCTTATTTATTCGCATACGCTAAATACATTTTTTTAGAACGGAAAATAACTATCTCACAATAGAAACATTTTATTGTTTTTAAATGTTTTCGTCCGTTTTCATACGTTCTCGGCCGCTTTCAGATGTTTTCATACGTTTACGTCTGCTTTCATACGTTTTCTTCTGTTTTCATAAGTTTTCGTCTGCTTTCATATGTTTTCGTCTGTTTTCATTCGTATTCGTCCGTTTTCATACGTTATCGTCCGTTTTCATACGTTTCCATCCGTTTTTAGACGTTTTTATTCGTTTTCAGACGTTTTTGTACGTTTTCATACGTTTTCGGTCGTTTTTAGACGTTTTCGTCCGTTTTCTTACGTTTTATTCAATTTCATCTGTTTTTGTCCGTTTTCATACATTTTCATCCGTTTTTATATGTTTTCGGTCATTTTCATACGTTTTCATCCCTTTTCATATGTTTTCATTTGTTTTTTTTTGTCTTTTTCAAACATTTTTATACGTTTTCGTCCGTTTTCATACGTTTTTATACGTTTTCATCCTTTTTTGTACGTTTTCATCTATTTTCATACATTTTCATCCGTTTTGACACATTTTCGTCTACTTTCATACGATTTCGTACGTTTTTTTCCTTTTTCGTACAAAAAACGTATGAAAACATAAAAAACATATGATAACGTAGAAAATGGGAAAACATACAAAAACGCATGAAGATGTACAAAAACGTACGAAAACATACAAAAAAGTATAAAAACTATTAAACATGTATAAAACATACAAACCCAAAAAAAAATCACTTTTGAACAACTAAACCCAGTTTAACCAATAGGTCTCAAATTGTGACATGTGAAATTTTAAGTTCATGATAGTGTAATATTGTTTACAAGTCAAGCTTTTTAGTTTAATTTTTCTTGAACTACATTGGACTGATGTGTTTTGTTTATGTGATTGCTTCATATTAAAGCTTTAACAGTTGTAATATTTTGAGTTGATCATAATTTACATGTCTTATTAGTTAAAATATATACGATGTGTCTATATCACTTGTGATATTTTATAAAAATTGTTAATGTCTAAATCACTTTTGATATTTTATAAACGAACAAATATGTTTTTTAACCTTTAATATCACCTAAGATATTTCATTGCTCTTTATATTTTTTTAGATATTTCACCTATGTGTTTTCTAATATTTTTATATTTTTCATGTAAAAGATGGTTTTTATTTAGAAATAATTACATGTTTGGTCCTAAATATCACAAGTTATTTTGAAACCTATTTAGTCCCTATTTAAAAAAATAGGGATCATCTGTGTAATTGTTTTTATTACACGGATAGTCCCTATTTCCCATAATAGGGACTAAATGGGCAACAAGTTTTAAAAATAGGTATGTGTGGTGTAATTAAAATGACTTAGGGACTAAACATGTTATTTGGGGTAAACCATAGGGACCAAACATGTAATTTTGTCTTTTATTTATGAAATATCACAAGTGATATTAGATATTAACTATATTTTTTTATTTATTTTGATATTTGTAAGTGACACTTAGTTATCTCTTATGATATAACACTGTAAGGAATATAAAGAGTATTTAAATTGTCATTCTTAGTTACTTAAGAGTAATAACTCAGTATGAAAACAAACGAGAACGTATGAAAATGGACGAAAACATTTGAAAACGTACGCAAACTTAGGTAGACGTCTAAAAACGTCCGAGAACGTATGAAAACGGACGAAAACGTATTAAAACATCTGAAAACGGCCGAAACCATATAAAAACAGACAAAAACATATGAAAACGGATGAAAACGGGCGAAAACGTAAGAAAACGGATGGAAACGTACGAAAACGGACAAAAACCTAAAAAATGGACGGAAATGTATGAAAACAGACGAAAATGTATGAAAGCGTATGAAAACGGACGAAAACGTATGAAAGGGGACAAAACATTGGAAAATATCTGAAAATGGCCAAAAACGTATGAAAACGAACGAAAATGTATAAAAACGTACGAAAACGGATGGAAACGTATGAAAACGAACGAGAACGTACGAAAACGGACGGAAACGTATGAAAATAAACGAAAACGTACGAGAACGGACAAAAACGTGTGAGAACGGCAAAAAACGAACGAAAACGTATGAAAGCGGACGAACACGTATGAAAATGTCTGAAAGCGGCAAAAAACGTATGAAAACAGATGAAAACGAATGAAAACGGATGAAAACGTATAAAAACAAGAAAAAGTTTTTATTTTGAGATAGTTATTTGCCATTCTTAAAAAAAGAAAAAAAAAAAGTTTTAGTATACGTGAATAATAAGAAAGACAAGAAAATAAAAAAAAAACGAGAAGATAGGTTTAACTAATTAAATCTTAGATTAGATCCCCATCATGAGATCAAATTAAATGGATGGTGGATACGTATCTCTTAGTATGTAGCAAATTAAGTGTATGCAAAAAAACTCACCTCATATTTGGTGACTTTTTGTACCTTTAGTGGGTAATTGTTATAAATTTTGTAGTGTACAGAATACATAACGAAGTATGGGCATATATATTAAGCCGACATTTTCAGCCCATCCCCTCTACTAATTCTGAAGTAATTATACAGTTAATGTCCTTATACTTTTAATCATATCTAGAGTCTAACAACTTAACATGTTATAAAAAAAATACAAAGATACGAAAGCATCAAAACAACGGGTCTTACATAAAATATGCTATCTTTAGGTTTTCTTGAGCAATTATGATGGTTTTAATTTATTCTTTTATAAGCATTTATGGTGTGTTTTAGCTTTTATTCAAGTAAACAACTATTTTTCTGAAATAGTTATTTGCACATTATTTTCGGAAGTTCAAAATAGAGAATACTCACACCGGTTATTTTTTCAAAAACGGTGTCTATAGCATAAATACATAAAGACATATTGTTACCCGCACACCAGTGTCTTTGATTATGTAAAAAGACCCAGTGTTACCCGCAAACCCAGTTTTTATGCATTTTGTAATATGAAAACTAGTTTTTTCAAGAAAACCAATCTCGGTTCCTTTCATTCCCGCTAGTTTTTTACCATAGGAACAGGGTTTTATATAACCAGTCTCTATTTAGGGGTGTTTATAGCCTTTTGTGTAGTAGTGGCGTACTTGAAGATTCAACATTCGTTACATCACTTTGTCTATTACATTTCTCTAACGCAATGTCTAAAGTAGGTGCAACAAGTGTTTTATTCAAAGTCCTAGTGTGTTCTTCTACTGCAGGGGTCTTTACTGATCTTCTCTTATGTTGCAACTTCCTATTCTTCCTGTTTGTGCTCTTAAGCTGTGAAGTGCTAATGCTAGGATTAGAGGCAACTACTCCTATAGAAGTGGAAGGAAGCACATTAGTATCTTGAGGTTTGTCATTAGGCATTCTAGTGTCAATTTTAAACATTCCAGGTGCAAGGACATTTGTGTTACTAGACTTATATTTCTTAAGTTTCACCAACTCCTCTTTCATCTCTATGATAGTGTATAACAAATCTTGGTTTTCAGAGCGAATGTTGCCATTAACATTTAAGACTTCTTTAGTGTATGCACGATGATCATCAAGATCTTTTGACGCTTTAGCACGAGTCTTTTTGAGCAAATTAAATATGATACCATATTCTGTTTTGACTTTGGAAATTTCTTGTTCATATTTGAAAATTTGACACTTTAAAGACACGTTTTCCTCATCCAGTCATTCGAGTCTAGGTTCAAAAGTTTGAGCACTTGACTGTTTGAGTTTATTTTGCAAAGCAAGTTCTCGATTATTACAATCTTTTTGACACCATTGAAGACGACGTTTTACAATTGAAAGTTCATTTAAAAAATGCTCATTTTCAGCTTTCAAGGTTTTGATTTGAGACACATTATCAATAATCTCAACATTATCAACATTAATAACAGAATTAAGAGTAATTTTATCAAAAGCAGAAGCAGCAGTATAATACAACACAAGTGACATGGTATCAACACAGATAACACCTTCCAAGAGTCAATCAACATGATTTCGTAAAATTTTCTTTTTCTTTTTGGTATTTGAAATCGATGTTTCGGTTTTGTTGAAAATTGTTTTCATAAGTCCAATCTCTTTATGAAGATCCCATTCCCAATATATTGCACACATACGTAAATTTCGAACATGGGTAAAAGTCGCTTTTGAAAGATATCTCTTTTTTTTCGCGCATAAGGCGATTGAAAAGTTTCAACTTTTATTTCCGAATTAAGTTCAATTTCACGTTCCAAAAGATTAATGTCAGACATCAATGTATCAAAATATTTAAGGATTTGACATCTTTTGGGTAATGGTGTGATTTCACTTAGAGAGGGTAAAGGACAATTAATTTGTGCAACTTGTTTAATGGGACCAACATTAGAAGAGGACTTAGGAATTGGTTTGATAACCCAAGGTGTGTTTGTATTATCCTGTTGTTTAACAAAAGTTATAAGAGGGCCTTTTGAATAATCAAATGGTTTGTTATATTCAACTTTTTCTATTTTGAATCGACTCTCTTCTTCTGCATCGAATTCATCTTCACGATTATATTCAACGACATGCACTACAGATTCATCAAGCATATGTTTGATACTATACAAGTTTGGATGTGTATTGAATGCTATATTGAAAAAACGTGGTTTGTTATCAGCAAGATTTGGCCCATATCCATCTGGATTTGGCTTAAATGTGAACTTTTGAATCATTGTGATTGACTCACCATATTTATAGACAATATTTTGAAACTATTTGATTTTGTTTTGCAAATTGACAATTTCATCGAGATAGAGATCTATTTGTTTCCTTGAATGTTGTTTGTATTCTGAAAACTATTTTTGACATGATAACAACTCAGACTTGGATTTTTGAGTTTCCGAAGTAAGAGTGTTAACTTTTTGTTTATGTTCAAAGTTTTGTTGTTCTATTTGAGAAAGAAATTCATTCTTGGAAACAACTAGATTACGTATCTGTTTTTCTAAAGATTGTTCATTTTGGTATGACTTTGCAAAAGCGACTTCAAAACTATATTCACGTTTCTCTTTTGTTTCAAAATTTTTGAGTTGTACTTTATAGCATTCAATATCCTTAGTCAATAGTGCCACATTTTCTCAAGGATTATTATTAATCTCATTGTACTTCTCCAATTGAGATTGGGTAGTCTGAAATAAGGTCATGAGCTCTGGATCTGGATTAGACAAAGGCTCATTTTCTTCAACTTGAGTCTCAACATATTCATCATTTAGTTCCTCAAATGTAATCACGGGGTCAACTTGATTATCAACGGTAACTGTAAGGTCATCTTGATCGTCAAATGTAACTACGGGATCCATTTGATTTTCTTCGTGATGAGATGTAGATGGCTCATGTTGAACACTCTGTTCCTTTTCGGATGCAGATGCAGGCGGAGATATCAGATCGTGTATAAGACATATGTTAGGATCCGGTACCTGAGACAAGATATCAGTGTCATACACTGGGCCTGTATCACTCATGTGGAGCTCTTGCATGTTGGCCATCAACATTACAACTGCGTTAGCTTGCAAGTCCTCCATGTCATCATCAGAATCTGCATTAGCCATGAAGCTCTGTTCCTTGTTGGTAAGTGTTCCACCAGCTTCATCCTTGAGAGCCAAGAGTAAAGCCTCCTTGTGATAAGCGATGCCTCTTGTTCTCAGCTTTGGGAAAGCATTCACCAAATGACCCTTTTCATTGCAGGTGTAGCATCGGAGACCATTATTCCCATTTTGAAAGTTTCCCTGATCAACAATGTGAAATTGTTGCTGTGGAGCACCCCTGTTATTCCTTCCATTAGCATCAAATCCTTGACCACTACCCATCTGACGACCATTTCCTCGGTTCTGAACCTCAACCCTTCCATTGTTAACAACTTCTTGATTCCGTGTGTTAGATGAGGTATGAATACGGTTGTTGGATTTGTTAGCAAATCTCCCAAAGTCTCGAGCAATTAACAAAAATCCTTGATTCAACGTATTGAAAGATTCTGCATCCTCATTCGATGTCTCACTGTAGATTCCTGAATTAGTGTTGTTGTTGTTAGGAACCAGTTGAGTTTCTTGAGCAGATTGTTTTGGTGGATTTGTAAAGATAGTAGGGAGCATTGGAAATTGTGGATAACAAGCTTGAGTAAACAAAGCAAGAGTTTGATTATCCGGTAAAGGTGCAGTGACTCCGCGGAGAGCTCTGTCTTTGTTTACTTCCTTTTGGTGGTGCTTCAAGTAGTCATACAACAACTCGTAGTTTGCTTTGTGAAGATCTTTGGCTTGACGGATGAATGTAACATACTTTTCCCAATCAGGACCAAGACAGCTTAGCAACTTTGTGTTGATTGCAATCCTTGGCAAAATGATATTGTGTCTATCCAAGTCATTGATGATGTCTGTAAACCGATGACAGTATGACTCTAACGATTCCCCTGGTTCAATCATGAAGTTCTCATATGATAAGTAAAGTTTTGATTCCATGTCTTCTTGATTGAGTTTTGTGCCTTCCATTAGGAGATGGATGTGATACCACATTGCTTTTGTAGTTTTCTAAGCATCAACACTGCAAAGAATTGGATTGGGTAAATCCAAAAGGATATATTGCATTGCAAGTTCATTAGTTTCAAGATGAAGTAGTTGTTCAGCAGTAAGTTGATCCATTTTGAGAGTGGAAGTAACATCATCTCTTGGTGGAGTAGCAGTTGGATCTCATGGTACTGTTGTAGTAGGCATTTGAAAAGGACCTTCAAGGATGACCTTCTTCAAAAACTAACCATGTGGTTTCTTGAGATCACATAACCTAAAGAACCGCATTACCTATTGATCATAGT
This sequence comes from Chrysanthemum makinoi, assembly GCA_910596185.1. NCBI lineage: Eukaryota > Viridiplantae > Streptophyta > Magnoliopsida > Asterales > Asteraceae > Chrysanthemum > Chrysanthemum makinoi. The sequence continues at coordinate 51,408,587 of OU343224.1, forward strand.
TTCCGGGAGTGAGCATTGGAGGTCCATCAAGGGATCCAGCTTCATGAATGGATTGTTGGCTACTTATAGCTTCACACATCTTTGCAAACCAAGTGGGTTCCTTTTGCGTTGTAACATTCATAGCATACTTCTATGGAAACTGATACTGAAAGTAGTTAGCATACTGATGTTTTTGTGGGTATTGCTGAAGGAATTGTTGTGGTGGAAGTGGTTGTGTAATTTCCAACTTGTTGTTGTTGTTGTTGAAATTGTTGTTGAGGATATTATTGTAGTTGTTGTTGATGTTGTTGTTGTTGTTGAGGATATTCATGAGGAAAGTAGTTGGAGTATGGTGGTTGAGACATTTTAGAAACTTGTGTAAATGATGGATCTTTGTAGTGGAATGAAACTTGATGTTGTTTATTGAAGAAGTACTTTAGGCGTAACAATAGCTTAGGCGTAAACTGCTCAAGTTAGGCGTAAACTTGTCTTAAGCGTAAACTGATGAAGCTTATGCGTAAACTCTGTATTACACGTAAACTTTAGAGTTAAACGTAAGCTTAGGCGTAAACTAAATGCTTAGAAGTAAGTAACCTTAGGCGTAAGATTTAACTTAGGCGTAAAGTGTTACTCTTAAGCTTTTATGTTTAGGCGTAGGATTAAGTTTTTAACCAAAATCCTTCACACTTGTCCAAGTGTGAGAGATATCCACAAGTCGATGTGTTTTTCAGGCTTACCCAAGCTAGAAAAATACTGAGTTAGCAACAGCTTTGAAGATCGTGACGAAAATTCCTTATGCGTAAAACTGCTAAGCGTAACTTCTGACTTAGGCGTAAGATTAGGGTTTTACTAGGCGTAAACTTCAACGGAATTTACCAAAACTTATTTTTATGCAATAAAATGTTTTGTAAACTCGTTTTTAATGATGAAACAGTTTCAAAATCACAAAAATAACAAGAAAGTTTGAACTAGATGAACCAAGATGAAATTTAAGCTTATGCGTAAACTAAGTACACGAACCAAAAATGAGTTTAAAAACAATGTAAAACACGTAAACCTTAAACCATAAGAATCTTGAGTTTACAAGTGTAAAAAATCAAAGTTTTATGCAAATGAAAGATGAATAACGTGAGTACTTTAAGCGTACGTACAAAACTTCAAAAACAAGAGTGTTTCACCCAACTAAATGGCGTATGATACCACTGTTAGGTCACCTTAAATGAACACACGTATGTAGATTTTAGAAATGAGATGAGAAGGGAAGGTTGAACACAAACACACACGTATGAATAGAGAAAGTTATGCGTAATATTGAAAGTGAACAACACCTCTCCAAGGTGAGGTTTACAATGTATTTATAGTGGAAGGGAGCTAGGGCAACACATCTAGTCTCTTCCTTGGCCTTTTGGGCCCTTGCATAGGCCTATGGGCTTTCTACATAAGCCTAGCACTTAATTACAAACATAAAAGCCATAAATATGCAACCTATTACAATGAATTAACTAGCACTTGATAATACTGTTTAGGAGTGATTCCAACACTTTGTAAATATTTTTTTTAAACAAAAACCAAAATACAAAATTATAAAACCAACAAAAACACATAAAAATCTAAAAATTCTGAAAATTCCAAAAATAGTTTCAAATGCATGTCTTCTGGTATCGATAACATCTACGGTCCTAGAAATGTCATTCAATAATGACACGGGTCTTTAGATGAAGTTCGAGCAGAAGTTCATATGTGTTTCTCAAAACATGCCTATACAAATCCTTTTGTATTAATAAGTGGTCTTAATCAATGGGAATCAATGGTGCATAAATTTTTCATATTCAATCAATGGCTTCTCACGCTTAATTAAAATCGAGTCATTGATTTAGGGGGAGAGTTATGTTCAAAATTTATGATTATCAGTCTAGTTGCCTCAACTTATGGAATTCTATCCCGGCTTTCATACATGATGGGGTATCAATATTGCATTTTGTCCGATATAATCTCATGTGTTGATTATGTGTTATATTTAGGATATTAATTGCTATCTGCTAATTATTTCCTAGATATTCATGTAATTATGGTCAAGTCATTCATTATCCTGACTTGCTCACCCGTGTAGTTTTGTATCTCATTCATGAAAAGTGTTGTAAGGGTTCAAACTGAATAGAACATGACAAATGTACACCTTAAATAATTAAAGGGATAAATTGTATAATGTACGACAATCATTAAGATTGAGAGTGCAATTTGTCAAAGAGAAGGGCCAATAATTTCAATTTAGGATAATCTTTGCGATTTGTCTATTACAAGGACCAATTTTGTCATTTTATGAAGCTTGTGTGAGTGGGTATAAAAAGGAGTGCGATTTTTCTAATCAAACTTTTTCAAACCTTAGTCAAACCTCAACACTCATCTTTTTCTCTCGAGTCGCTGTGATTTGATCCTTTTTTTTAATCGTTGTGTGATTCAATTCTAGGTATATGCAAAATTAAACGCTCATTTACTATTCAGATAATACTTAGTCCATCATCTGTCTAATAACTGATCTTAATTGCATTGTTTAGGTTGAATTTACTCTGATCCCCTTCTCACTATTTAGGTTTGTTATTCTCTTTTCATTTGATTGTTCGGTTTAGGTTTTAACCTTGTTGAATTTGCTTATTAATGCTATCAATTATATCCCCTTGAAATATTTGCCCCGATTATGCGTTTTGAAGCCTTTTGATTTTTTAGTTATTGCACTATGGTGATGAATTTGGTGATGGTTGAATCGTTGTTATAGATGTGTGTTTGATTAAATGTGTTTTGAACTTAAATTGGTACGTTTGTTAGTATTTGGATCTTACCTAAGATTTTACATGAAAATGCTTGAATGCGTTTCTGGGTTGGAAATTATGTTCTTGGTTGCGAGTTGTGTTTATTGCTCTTGGATGCGTTTAAGCTTTAGTTCTTAGATGGGTTTTGATGAAAGTGTTCCTGAATGCGTTTTATTAAGATAATGTGCCTGGTTGCAATTTGGTGGATATTCTTGGATGCGATTTGATTATACAGGCTTGGCTGCGTTTTGTCATATATTCTGCCTTTTGATTAGATATTGCTTAGGTGCGTTTTGATACCAAATTTATTGGTGCAACTTGTTAGATCACTGCGTTTTGTCTAAATATGTCTAGGTGCATTTTGTGTCAAATCGCAGCTCATACGGTTTAACGATAAAAGAATATTCTATCATAAAATGTAGGACCCACCATGACTATAATTTAATTCACTGCATTTTGTCAATCTAGACTGTGTTTTGTCTCTTGCCACTTGGTTCACTGCGATTTGTCATAATTATGCGATTTGACCTAGTGCGTTTTGTGTTAGTGCATTTTGACATACTGCATTTTGACCTAGTACGTCTTGACAGACTGCATTTTTTGTTGTGCATTGTGTGTCTACTTTGCGTTTTGATTGGCTATGCATTTTGTCTGGGTGCATTTTGATGACTGTAACTTAGTTAGCTGCGATTTGATCTTGTCTCTGAAGTATGTTGTGATGGGTTTTGTCCCCAAATGTCCTGTCTATGTTACAATTTGGCCTCTTGAGATTTGTCACATTTGACTTGATCATCACAAATTAACAAGATAGTGTTTTGTATATCTTGTAATGGTGATCAAAGTGACATAATCCCGGGAGTGTCCCTTTTCTCTTTAAGTGATTTATATCTATTGCAATGTCCTAGGATTTTCAATGCCTTGGTGTTCAATCTCATATGTTCTTTTCATCTAAGTTGTACTTCTCATCTAATATTATCACCCTGCATATATCTTTCTTTGTGGATGTCTTTGGTACAAATACTATTGTTAATACAAATATCGTCATTAAATCTTTTTCATATTTTATGATCTTTACCTAAGTTTGTTAACGACAAAAGTAAATTTCATTTTTGTAAAGTATAAAGCTTGTCAAGATTAATAGATATTAAAACAAGCTTTTCTTAAATAAAGTCTTCATCACTCAAGCATTTACATTATGATTAGTCATATATCAATTAACTTAGATATCTTTCTAAACCATAATGTATGTCAACATTTTTAGATCAAGTATGTTTTAGTTTCTTAAACAAAACATTACATATGTATTTACAGTTAACATATTATTTCTAAAAATAGAAAACAACATATGATATCATGGGTTGTATCATTGAAATCTCTAGAGGATTTCATAAGATATTTTGTTTAGATTTGGACTCTACATATCTTACATGATCTTGGTTTGATTTGGTTGACTTTGCTAAAATCTTTGTAATCTTACTGTCAGACCGGCGACACCAAAATATTACAAGGGCGGAACTCTTATTTTGGTTTCGTGGTCCGTGGTGACAGCAGAACTGTTTAGCTATAAATAGCAAGCCAACCCAAGTTGTTTTCTCATCCCTTTCTAGCATAATCACATACATTCCTTCTTTTTATTATTTCTAACTCAGTTTCATATCATTATAGGGGTCCTCTTTTGTAGCAAAGAAGAACAAGGCATAATCAAGCTTCAACAAATAGTTTGAAGTCTTGTTTGTTTTGTTGTTATATGATCTAGCCTTGTTCATACATCACTGTTGTACCAAACAATCTTAAACCTCTGAGTGTGAGTGGTTGGTATTTTAGTCCTTAGAATACATAGTATGTGGGAGTGGTTGTACCCTTGTAAAAGAACTCGACATCTAGCTTTGTGTCGGAAATAGTGTGTAAGCGAAGTGTAAAGGTTTCTCTGCCGGTTAAAGGAGCTTGTTGACTAGTGAAGATAAAGTCTCGAGTTAGAGATTCGGGGAGTGGAGTAGGGCAAGTAAAAAGAGTCCTTGTAGACTGAACCACTATAAAAAACTTGTCGTGGTTTGATTGTTTCTTTCCTTGTTTACTCTTTATATATAGCTTCCATATTGTTTATTATTCATTAACATATCTTTGATCAATATCAATTGATCTTACAATAAGTTTCAAAACATAGATTTTAAACGGTAAACTATTCAACCCCCTTCTAGTTTTCCACAATTGGTACCAGGCCTCGTAGCTCAAGAATTTCTAAAATATATTGTATTTAATAAACTTGAAACGATCCATGGTTTCCGAAAACTTTAAAGAAGGGCAATCTATGCAAAGACCACCACTCTTTGAAACCAATGGATTTATCTATTGGAAAAACCGTTTTGAAGCATATGTAAAGTCAAAAGATATAGATCTTTGGTTTGTTATCACTAAAGGAGATTTTAATCCTACAACAAAAGATATTTCAAGTGATGATCAAAAGAAACTAATTGCTAAAAATAATGAAGCTAGAATGATGGTTTATAATGCTTTGCCTAGAAAAGAATAAGAAAGAATTTTTATGTGTGAAACCGCAAAAGAGATTTGGGAATCTTTAATTATTACACATCAAGGAAATTCACAAGTGAAGGATAACAAAATTGATCTTCTTGTTCAATAATATGAACAATTTGTTATCCCTGAAGATGAAACCATTGATTGTGGATTTGCTCGCTTTATTACTATTATTACTTCTCTTAAATTACTTGATGAAACTTTTTGTAGTAAGAACTTTGTTAGGAAATTTCTTAGAGCACTCCATCCGAAGTGGGGAGCAAAAGTAACGGCTATTGAGGAATCAAAAGATCTCTCAATAATGTCACTTGATGAGCTAATTGGAAATCTCAAAGTACACGAAATGGTGATGGAGAAAGATTCGAATATCATAAAAGGAAAAAGAGAGAAAGTCAAATCCGTTGCTCTAAAGGCAAGAACGAAAACTTGTGATGATGAAGAATCTTGCTCGGGTAGTGAAGATGAGGAGTATGCTATGGCTGTTAGAGATTTCAAAAAGTTCTTTAGAAGAAGAGGAAAGTTCGTAAGGCAACACCGAGATGAAAAGAAGCCATTCCGAAAAGACCGAGATGAAAAAAAAGGGAAAAGGTGAAAGGAAGTGCTTTAGATGCGGTTATACAAGTCATCTAATAGGAGATTGCCCCAAGCCACCTAAAAGCAAAACTCAATGAGCTTTTGTAAGTGGTGCTTGGAGTGATAGTGAGTATGATGAAGAATCAAGAAAGGATGAGATCGCTCTAATGGCACATGAATCAAACGAGGTACATTCCGACTCATCTTACTCTTCTATTGATGATGACACTTTGAAAAAACAATATAAACAATTATGTGAGCTTAGCTTAAAAATCATAACTAAAAACAAGTTTTTAAAGACTAAAAGGGAATTTTTAGAAAACGAAATTTATGAGTTAAAAGAAAAGGCAAAATGATTAGAAAAGGCCAAAGCAAATGAAGATGGTTGCAAATCATGTCAAGAGCTTAGTCTTGAAATAGAAAAGGTAAAACTCACACAAGAAGTTCTCATTGAACATAACTCTAAATTTAAAAGATTTAAGAAAAACATTTCTTGTGCTGATGAATAGTAAAAATTCAAAAAGTACCAGGAAACACAAGTGGATTAGGTTTAATGAAGTACTAATTCCAAATAGTCAAACCAAAATGGCCAAAAAATACAAACAAACGGTCACATCTGCTGCAGTACAACACGGACCAGACGGACCCAAAAAATTGGTTTCGTCCGTTGAAAGTTTTGGTGCTGTGGCATCTGCAGTAGGACAAAATGCTTGCAAAACGAACGGTAGTGAATTTGTCAAGGTAACAAAGAAAACCAAGGATGTTGTTAAACTAAAATCTGCTGTTACATTAGGAGTAGGACTTGCTAGAAATGAATTTAGATCTAAAACTACTAAACAACAGCCTAAAACACCTATTGTCAAACGCCCCTTTCCCAAGAGCAACTACAATATACAACCCAACTATCAACATACCAGTTGGAATCAAAACTACCCAAGACCATATCAAACTCCAAATTACATGCCATGGAAGCCTTACCCATCATTTCCATACATGAACCAAGTAAATGGTTTGTTTAACCCAAACGGACCCATGAGATATTGGGGACCAAAAGCTTGAGTTATTTGTGTCATAGGTATGCTTGAAAGTTGGATTAGAACCAGATGAATGGATAAAAGATAGTGGATGGTCAAGACACATGACGGGTAACAAAAGCCTCTTCTTAACATACCAAGAGTATGACGAAGGTAATGTCAGTTTTGGTAGCAATCTCAAAAGCAAAACCATTGGCAAAGGTACGATCGCTCATAACTACCTAACTATTGAAAATGTTGCTCAGGTTGATATATTAGGATTTAATATACTTAGTATTAGCCAACTATGTGATAAAAAGTATAAAGTACTATTTGAATTAAATGCTAGTAAAATACTAAAAGATGTGATGCAAGTTTTACTGACCAGATTTTAATATTTATAAAGTCTCATTATACCTATGGTCTACCCTAATGCACTAACGGGCAGTGTACCCGGTCTTGTGTAGTGTAGTAATCGGTAAAGCCGAGGTCGTCCCAAGAGCTATGTGTGTTGGATTATTACTAAGTCTAGGTGTCACAGATTAATAATGGTTTCGATAGGGATTTAATTAATTAAACTACTAAAGAAGAATAAAGCAAATAAAAGCAAATAAATAGTAAAGGTAAATCAAGAGAGGAGAGTGGTGCTAACCTAGTTAATCCTCCTAGCTATTTATGTCTATGTCTACTTACTTCCAATTACTTCAGGTGGGGTCAAAGTCGAGAGGACATCATTTGGTCAATTCGCCCTAACCTATCAGCAAAGATGCCACCACAGGAGAAGTCAGGTGTCCCTTCATAAGTCTTGTTGTTCTTGGTCCCCTAAGCCAAGTCATTAAGTACCGCTACATGCTAGATTTATAATAGTGAGTGCCCGACCGTTAGGAACTTAAACACTCACCCCCTAATTCTTAAGTTCATCCAAACGATAGGTGATCAGTTGGTCAAATCGCACAAGTAGAAAGGGTCGTCAGTTGGTCATATCTTACCCTTCCCGTCTCAGTCCACTCACCTAGGGTTAGTTGGTCGTATCTCCTAAGCCATTGGCCTCTACCGCCATTCAAAACTACCGAACCAAGGGTGGCTACCAATAAACTATGCGTGCATACACTTAGAAATAATTGTACGGAAGTAAAGTAAACGCAAACAAAACAATTAAGGAATCATAACTAGGCCAGCACCAAGAGGTGCTTAGCTGCTCATGTTAATCATACAAACCAATTCAATATTCAAAGGTACGAAATACATGAATTAAAAGTAAAAGAAATATAAAATGCTAATGCTTATCGTAGGGGAGTGATTTCTCCCTTGGAGACAGCTCCGTATGCTCCTCTAGACCTGCCTTGAGCTTTTTCCCACATTCTCTGAGTGTTGTGTGTGGAATGGGATGATTAGAAATGCTGGAATTCGTGGGGTATTTATAGGCCAGATCTTGGTTACGGCGTAACTAATATAAGAGTTACGCCGTAACCTTCTATTTCATCGCATTTTGCACTAGATCTGCTGGTTACGGCGTAAGCTTATGAGTGGTTACGCCGTAGTCTTCAGTAAACTTGGTTACGCCGTAGTTGATGAGATAGTTACGGCGTAAATATCAGCGACGTGGAACCTCATTTGACCTAATATAGTTACGTTGTAACCTTTGGGAAGAGTTACGCCGTAACCTTCTGATAAGTTGGTTTTCTGAGTCATGCAATAGTTACGGCGTAATGTGAGAGACGAGTTACGCCGTAACTTCTTCAAAGTAGCATACTCTGATAAATCTTTTGATATTTCTCCAGTTCCGCGTCTCTTTAGCTCCAATGCTTATAATTTACCTGAAAGTGGAAAACAATGGAAAACAAGCGTAAATCCATATAAATGATATAAATTACAGGCATTATCGGGGGAAATTGACACTTAATAATTAGGACTATTTGATGTTATCAAATATCCCCCCACTTGAACTCTACTTGCCCTCAAGTAGACCTTATTACAAAGATTTCTAAAAAGATATCTCCCATAAACTGGAAAATATACGTTTACAAATCCCTTATGCTAGAATAAAACAAAGCCGAACACCTCACGAAAGAGGAACAAAACACTCAAATCTCTCAACTATTCTAAGTGTCAATTTCGGGGTGATCACTCAATCGCACAGTCATAGCATGTATTATATCATAGGCTTGGCGGTTATACAAATCTCCACCACTAGAGTTAAGGGCTAAACAATTCTCGAAGGCAATATGGGTAGACACGACAAAGGTTAAGGGGTGATTCGTCATTACTAACATGTCACGGGGAAGTGGACAAAATCATTGATACATGACCAAATCCATGGCCAAGACACCAAAGATTGCTCGCTGCATCACCTAGACATGCTTCATGACTAAAGGGTAGGATAAGACATGGGATATATAAATGGTGTAAAATAAAAAACAAGTAGGTAGTCTAAATCTATAACCAAGTCATCACCACTTACCGTCCGCCTAAAATTCAAGCTTTGAAGTCAAGAAACCAGATCATGAAATATAAGGTATATGTGTCATTAGAGGACGTCGTGATGGGCACACTATCTTTTCTCCAATTGTTGGCATAACTACCAACTCCAATCTTCAAATGTGACCGAGGTGGCCTCCTCGATACTGTTAGGAATTGGAAATTCCATGTTAAAGTGTCGGTCACCCCAATTATGGTCTAGCGTATGTTAGTTCGTAGACGTGTCATTATTTATGTTATTTAGTAGTTAATTAGTTAGTTTGTAGCGTAGTTTAGTTTAGTGTAACACCGTGGAGGAAGGACGGGTCTTTACCCACTGTATGCCTGATCCACAGTACGACAGGAGGACGTATACTTTGTAACTATAAATACCCCTTCCATCCATGGAAGGGGTGGTGCTTCTTTCAATCTAATCTTTCATTTTGTAAAGCAACTCTCTACCAAGAACACCCTCTCACTCTTTCTCTCTCTAAAACATGGCATACTTGTATTTCCATCATCCAATACCACCCGAATCATGAACACAATAATATTTACGATCCTACAAATGGTACCAGAGCCAGGGTTACTGTGCTTTGATGATTTATTGTGGTTTTGTATCTTGTTTTATGCTGTTTTCGTATTTTGATTGGTCTGAAATTTATTTTTTCCAATTATTGTGGGTAGAAATTTGGTATTTTTATGGTTATTGTTTAACAAATTATGTATCCTTTTGGTCTAAAAAACGTCTTGGTCCCAACAGAGTTTACAATTTCTTGTCTTGTGTCATATTTGTCCAACATTTTTTGTCTCATATTTAGTGATGTTTTTGTCACCAATATGTGATAAAGTGGTCAAATGGTTTCTTTTTCTTGGTCAAACTGGGCAAACAATGGATTTCATTTGCAGTTTTCTGGGTAAACTAATAAGCTGGTCGGAAATTTTGGTCAGAAAAACTCTGTTGGAATCACTCCTAAACCTTAATCAAGTGTTAGTGATTCACATGTAATAGTTAGCTTAATTATGGCCTTTATGTTTGTTATTAGCCTTAGGCTTATGTAGAAGGCCCATAAGCCTAGGCCTACCCCAATAAGGAAAAGGATGGGAACTAGGAGTGTTGCCCTAGCTTCCCTCCTATAAATACTCTTGTATAACCCTCACTTGAGGGTTGGTTGTTCATTTTATTCACTTTCTTTCACTCTACGCCTAACCGTGCTACTCTTAACGTGTGTGTGTGTGTTTAACGTGTTCAACCGACTCTATCTCTTCTCTATTTCTTTCATTGATGCTTGTGTTGTAAAACTAGTGACCTAACAGTGGTATCAATCGCCTAATAGTTGGGTGAATCGTTATTGCTTTTGAAGTGGGTTTTGGTCCTACGCGTAAGGCTAACGAATGATACTTTGGTTCGCTTAAAAACACGTTTTTTACACTTTTTAATCCAAGATTCTTGTACTTTAAATGTTTTAAGGTGTTAAAATAACTGTTTTTGGCAAAAAGTTTCAAACTTTACGCGTGGATTTACGTTTTTAAGCTAGTTTTTGTTCGAGGGTGTCTTCTTACGCGTAACCGTTTTAGCCGTTTTGATTCATCAAGTTTCATACTTTTATGTTATTTTGGTGATATTGAAGCTATCTCATCACAAAAATCTGATTTAGAAACAACTTTAGGCAAAATCAATTTTACGAGTAAATCTACACGTATGAAAACCCTAGTTTTACGCGTAACTTTATCCTTGGTTTGATCTTCAGTTTCGTGGTTTACTCCGTGTTTTCTTGCTTGGATAAGCCTGAAAATACATCGACTTTGGATATCTTTTGCACTGTGATAGTGTAAAAGATCATTTGGGCAAAACCCTAAACTTACGCATAAGCATAAAGCTTACGCGTAGAAATCCTACGCATAAGATTCATCTTACGCCTAAGCCTAGTCTTACGCATAAGGTAATCCTACGCATAAGTTTCTACGCCTAACTTTGTGTCTACGCATAACTTTGGTGTTTTTACACATAAGTCCTACTTGGTTTATTGTGATTTCTACGCCTAAGGACACTTCATCAACAAAGGTTCATTCGACTACGAAGATCCATTTTTACCAACACAAGTTTTCAACATGTCACAACCACCATACTCTAACTATTTCCCTTACACTTATTCTCAACGTCAACAACTACTAACTCCACAACATCAACAATGGAATCAACAACAAGCAATTTATCAACAACAATTTAATCAACAACATACTCCACAACTTGCTGCAATTCCACAACCTCAAATGGTTCAAACACCACCAAGTCTTCAAGTTCAACCCTACATAAATGACTTCAATCAACATCCATCAAGGAACACTATGAAGGAACCCACTTGGTTTGCAAATATGTGTGAAGCTTTAAGCCGCCAACAATCAATTCATGAGGCTGGATCACTTGATAGACCTCCAATGCTCACTCCAGGAAACTACGATCAATGGGTGATTAGGTTCTTTAGGTTTTGTGATCTGAAGAAGCCACATGGAAAGTTCTTAAAGAAGGTTATCTTAGAAGGTCCATTTCAGATGCCTACTGTCATTGTACCCGGCGATCCAAATGCTAATCCACCAAGAGATGAACAATCAAACATTGCTACTGTTGCCGACCTGAATACAGAAGAACTTCTACACTATGAAGCTGATGAGCTTGCAATGCAATATATCCTCTTAGGATTACCTAACCCAATTCTTCGAAGTGTTGATGCTCAAAAGACTGCTAAGGCAATGTGGGAACATATTCATCTTCTTATGGAAGGATCTGCACTCAATCAGGAGGATATGGAATCCAAAATTTACTTGGCTTATGAACACTTCATGATTGAACCTGGAGAAACACTAGAGTCTTATCATCATCGATTCTCAGACATCATAAATGATTTGGATAAACACAACATCATCATGCCAAGAATTGCAGTTAATACTAAGTTCCTGAGTAGTCTTGGTCCTGAATGGGAGAAGTATGTCATTTTTCTCCGTCAAGCGAAGAACATGCATCATTCTACATACGGATTGTTGTACGATTACTTGAAGCCTAATGAAAAGGAAGTTGATAGAGAAAGGATTCTCCGTGCTCAAATTGCTTCAACGTCAAAACCGGAAAATCAACAACTTGCCTTGTATGCTCAAAACAGTTATCTTCCTCAACCAGCAACTCAACCAACTGCTACAATCACACCATATGATCCTTCGTAGCAACAATCTCAACAAACTCAATTGGTTCCATACAACAACAACAATGATCAAGCACTTGTCAGTGAAGCTAATGAGGAATCTGATCCGTTTCAAGCATTGCAACAAGGATTTGTTATGATTGCTAATGCTTTTAGCCGTTATACCAACAAATCCAACAATTTCGTCCTCATCTAACACACGGAATCAAGCTGTTGTGACAATGGACTAGTTGAAGTTGAATCGGGTTATGAATTAGATGGGCAAGTTTAATGTGTGGGTACAACATAGCTTGATAACATGGAAATGCAATGGGTTGAATGGTCTCGATTAAATGAGGATGACGTAGGCCAAAGCCAAGGACAAGGAGCAAGGCTTATCACAAAGAGGCTCTTCTTTGGCTCTAAGGATCTATTATGGCATCAGACATGATGATATGGAGGATTTGCAATGCATTTCAAGTGTATGACAATGTTCAAAACAAACCATATTCATCTCTATCTATTATCTCCACCAACATCCAATCTCGATCAGGTTCAAATGATCGTCCACATCTCATTCTGACGATTTTCAACTAGACCCGTAGTTATATTTGACGATCAAGATGACCAAATGGTTTCCCTTGATAATCAAATTGAATACTTGAGGATCTCATCATGTGTTGTGACTCACGTTGAACACGCTGAACTTTTTCCCCTTCCAGATTTTGCTCGTTTAATACAAGACCAACAAACCATAGTGCAACAATGTCGCAATTAATCAGACTTGAAAAGTAAAAATGCAAAACCAATGATGTGCCCGGTTGGTGCAAGTTTTAAATTTATAAAAGGTGAATTACAATATTACCAATAAGAGCAAGTATACTCGTCCATATAGCAAGATTATGAAGGTAAGTCGGGATCGCCAGGATTTGAGTGAATCTAAACACAAGTTTGAATTCAGAGCCTATCAAAACATATAATAGAGCAAAATAGATATATGAAATTCAGATGATTAAAAACTACACTTGCATAAACTAGTATCATATCATAAATTAATGTGATTGTGTTAACCTCTTAACATGTTGGTTATGATAATTAGTTGGTGTACTAATCTATTGTTCTTACAAGTCAAACTTTGAACAAGAGTTTAGTTTATAAAAACAAGCATTAAGTTTAACCAATCAATTCAAGATCAATTCAAGTTTCATAAGTCTACATACATAAACTTAAACACAAAAACATCCACTTGTTCATGAAATTGCTTAAGAAATGGTCAATACAAAAGGTAACCGATCATAGAAAAAAGGCTACAATTGATTCTCAACAACTAATCTTACGACCATTTAGATGTTTCCAACCAATCCAATTTGATAATCAAAAGCGTTTCTATTACAACCACACCTTAGTTCCTTTGTATAATCAAGAATAATGGGTAAAAACAATCATCCATAGACAAAATGATTATGACTAGTTGAATAACACGAAGTTCTTTCGACCCCAACGATTACTACCAATTAGCCAAACTTGATTAACAAATGTCACTATGAAACTTTAGCACAATTGGATCTTAGAATTAACTTGAAATTGAATTAAAACATTTTAACACAATCACTAACTAATCATATGATAATCAACATCATTTAAGCAAGTGTATAAAGAAACTAGCCACTCATAGCAAACATGAACATAAACTCATAACTTTGATCATTAGAAAACATGATTAAAAGTCTTAAAATGCTTGGAATAAGATTACAAATGATGAAGTGATGTTTCCCAAAGGATCGTGGTGGACTTCTTGGTGTTTTGGCCTCCAAAGGTGGAACTTCCGAACTCCAAACTTCCTTGGATTTCTAAGGACGAATTTTAAGAGCTTAAGGCTTGGTTTGATGAGTAGAGAGATTTGTAATTGCGGTGTGTCTCATATGCTCACAATTAGCCTCTATTTATACTATTTCCAAGGCCTAGGGTGTTAAATGCTTAACTTGGCCTCCAAGGAGTGAGGAAGGGACTAGAATACACCAAGAGAAGGACCTAGAATCGTTTGGATGCAAAGGGAAGGCTTAGTGATGAAGATTTGGCAACCGCAGCTTCTCCAACCGAATCGGTCATATGACCAACCGATCCGGCTGGTCCTCAATAATAACACACCGACCGATCCGGTTATGGGGTTGCAACCGATCGGTCGGTTATGGCAAAAACATTAATTCCGACCAAATTCCAACCGATCCGGCTGAAGGTGTAACCGGATCCGGTTGGATCTTCTGAGATACAAAACTTTGATCTTTTCTCTTCACTCTGCCTTGTAGAACTTGGTTCTTCAATCACTAAAGTCTTCAAAGGTACTTGAGATTTAGCTTTACTGAAACGGGAATCTTCGATTAGCTGCATATTTCCACATTTTCCTCCATTCCCCTGCACTTGGTTATAAATACTAGACAAACATCTCTAGATACGATTAAGTACTAAAATCACGCAAATATAACCAAATAACAGATATAAAAGTACACATAATGCTACTAAAAACATGCACAATCTGAGTGTTATCAAATTCCCCCACACTTAAACTTTGCTTGCCCTCAAGCAAATCTAGGACAAACATCCACTGGTACCAGATCGTGATTATGAAAAATGTGATGCAAATCAACCAAGTATAAATACGAGAGAGGATTCATCAATTATGCTTATCAAGGTGAAACATCAAGATGTTTGACAATATCCAATGATTTTCTTGCATGATTAACATTTCAGAACACCTCACGAAAAATAATGGAATATAATTCACTCAATCACTCATTTTTAGTGGAGTAACAAGATAAATCACACTCATTGCTCAGTCGTGATTAGATTATTACCATAAGCTTGTACAAGAAACAAAACTCCACCGACGTGGCGTGAGCACCAAGTAAAAACATCTAAAGAGGGCTTTTATTCGGGTTATAATGATAGGCTTCGGGTTAGGGTATGGATAAGGCATGGGAATGTTTATGAAATTGGTGTTAAAATAAAATTGAAGTTAAGTCTAATACCCATGTTGCTAGCTACCAAACATTCCACGAACCAAATAAATGAATATAGCTTCAATTTCTTCTTTTCTGCTTTCCACAACTTTTTGCTTTGCCATGACAATTGTTCCACGAACATAGCACATTGGCTATTATTTTCATACTTTCAACACATTTTTTTTTTAACATAAACTCATCGCATGGCTCAATCAATCTCATAGGATGTGGTACTCATAATCATTTGAACAATCTTCACTTTCCAGGCAACTAGCAACCAACCGATTAGACATTGATACGGGATAGGCTAAAGTTTAAAGTATAAAATCTTTTTGTATTTTCTGGGTGAAGCAAAAATGAAAAGGATGGCTCAGAGGGTGTAACTAGGGTATCTAGTGCTAAAAATGAGCACTACAAATGGGTCCATGTGGGTGGTTAACTAACCAATGAGGCTAGCTAATATATCATTAGATGTAAAATGGAAGGCCATTTGGGTTAAATCCTAAGGTGCCTCTTTATCACACGAATTCACTTATATCGCACAAATGCAATCTCACTGCGGTCTGGTAATGATTTACAAGCACAAGTTCTAGAATAAATAAAATCACCGACACACTCATAGCAAAAAGATC
This sequence comes from Chrysanthemum makinoi, assembly GCA_910596185.1. NCBI lineage: Eukaryota > Viridiplantae > Streptophyta > Magnoliopsida > Asterales > Asteraceae > Chrysanthemum > Chrysanthemum makinoi. Next base: position 51,424,758 of record OU343224.1, read on the forward strand.
TAAGCATAAAAGGTGTATGCTAATAAGAAATAGGCTCAAATCCTCACAATTTAGTGGAAAGGTATAATATGTGCTAGCAAATGTCATCGATCCCAAAATGGATTGCAATAGTAATCGAAACACATCTCGAAATTTCAAATATTACCAATTTTACCAGTGGAATGATCCAGTTATTCTAATAGATAATCCTAAAAGTGTGAAAACAACTAGATCACAAGGGCAAGCAAAATTTAAAATTTAAGCATGAAAACTCTAATTTTCTCTATTCACCCCCCCCCCACACTTAAGTTAGACATTGTCCTCAATGATAAACGAACTTCAAAGTATAGAAATAGGGAAAACAGAGATGAAACCAGATATGTCAGCGAGTTTATCAGCTTAAAATCTTTCTTCATTCCTGGCGTCCACTAGAGAAATCATTACCTGCATATAATCTTATAAACAAACAAAAGGTTTTATTAAAAAGATGGCACCCCCCCCCACACTTAAGTTCAACCAAAGGTTTAAAACTTTGGGGAGTGACCACAGAAAATCAAATCTGAAACACACGGGTTGCCTCCCAAGAAGCGCTTGTTTTATTATCGAGTCATCACCGACTCGAGTCTTCCCGAATTTATTCAGCTGCAAGGACAGCTTTGAACATTTTGTAAAGTTCGGGGATGTACATGAATTCTTCACCAATAGCTTCAATATCGTCCCAGACGAACTCAGCAGTTGGTTTCCATGGAACATTTTGTGGGATTCTTCTAGGAAATGGTGCTACAAAGGTGATAGTTTCGAATTCATTCTCATGGTGTCTCCAGGACACTGTCGCAACTGAAACTTCATTCGTTTGCTCCTTGTCGTAGTATAACTTGATTCGGTGTCCATTAACAATGAAACTTCCACCTTGTTTGTCATAGAGTTCGACATACCCGAATGGATATCCATGTTTAACGACATATGGTCCAAACCATTTTGGTTGTAACTTCGGAGCTTTGAATTTGAATTTCATGTTAAAAAGCAGAACTTTATCTCCGGCTTTGAATTCTTTCCGAATTCGTAGCTTTTTATCATGATAAGCTTTTGTTCTGGCTTTATATAGTTTGGAATTTTCATAAGCTTGGAGTCTTAATTCATCGAGTTCGTGCAATTGTAGAAATCTTTTCTCTCCAGCTATTTTGAGATCGGTGTTACATTGTCTGAGCGCCCAATAAGCACGATGTTCAACTTCGAACGGCAAATGACAAGTCTTCCCATACAAGAGTCTGTAAGGAGTTGTACCAATTGGTGTTTTATAAGCCGTACGAAATGCCCACAAAGCATCATCAAGTTTTCTTGTCCATAATGAGGGATTGTCTTTTACTGTTTTTTCCAGTATTCTTTTGAGAGCTCTGTTGGTATTTTCGACTTGACCACTAGTTTGTGGATGATAAGCAGTCGCAAATCGATGATGAACTCCATATCTTTTCATGGTTTTTTCCATTTGTTGATTGTAGAAGTGAGTTCCTCGATCGCTTATGAGTGCTTTGGGAATTCCGTAACGAGCGAAAAGCTTTTTGAGAAAATTAACGACGACACGAGCATCGTTTGTCGGTAAAGCTTCAGCTTATGCCCATTTGGACACGTAATCTATAGCAACGAGAATGTATTCGAATTTGTGGGATTTAGGAAAGGTCCCATGAAATCTATTCCCCAAACATCGAATATTTCGCACACTTGAATGCTTGTTAATGGCATTTCATCCCTTCGAGAGAGATTGGTGTTTCTTTGACAAGCGTCACAGTTTTGAACAAGTGTATGTGCTTCTTTGAATATTGTTGGCCAATAGAATCCAGCATCAAAAACTTTCTTAGCTGTGGTGGAAGGACCATAATGTCCCCAGTTGGGCCATGATGACATTCGTCAAGAATTTTACGAGTTTCAGAACCAAAAATACATCTTCGGATCATCCCATCGGGACACATTTTGAAAAGATATGGCTCTTCCCAAAAGTAGTATTTGAGTTTCGAAAAGAATTTGCTTCTTTGAGCATGAGTTAGTCCTTTTCTGAGAATTCCTCCGCGAGGTAGTTTGCAAAGTCAACAAACCAAGGATCGTCATTTCCGTCGATGGTCATGAGAGTTTCATCGGGAAAATAATCATCGATTTCTTCTTCTTTCAACTCCTCAAGATTAGGATTTTCGAGACGAGATAAGTGATCAGCAGCAAGATTCTCTGCTCCTTTCTTATCTTTGATTTCGATGTCAAATTCTTGGAGTAACAAAATCCATCGAATAAGACGTGGTTTAGCGTCTTGCTTGGTGAACAGATACTTGAGTGCTGAATGATCGGTAAAAACGACTGTTTTTAAGAGCACAAGATATGATCTGAATTTGTCAAAGGCAAAACGACAGCCAGAATTCTTTTTCGGTGACGGTATAATTTTGCTAGGCACTATTCAGTGTCTTGCTGGCAAAATATATAGGCCGAAAGTGTTTTCCTTCGCGTTGTCCTAAGACAGCTCCAACAGCAAAATCGCTTGCATCGCACATAAGTTCGAAGGGTAGTGACCAATTAGGTGAAACCATGATCGGAGCACTAGTAAGTTGAGATTTCAGTGATTCGAAAGCTTTTATGCAATCAACATCGAAGTCAAAGATAGATTCTTTCTCAAGAAGTTTCGTCATCGGACGAGATATTTTGGAGAAATCTTTGATGAATCGGCGGTAAAAACCAGCATGTCCTAAAAAACTCCTAACGGCTTTGACGTTGGTTGGTGGTGGAAGTTTTGAGATGACATCGACCTTTGCTTTGTCGACTTCCATTCCGGCACTAGAGATTTTGTGTCCAAGCACAATTCCTTTGGTTACCATAAAGTGGCATTTCTCCCAGTTGAGAACAAGATGTGCAGCTTCGCATCTTTCGAGCATTTTATCGAGATTAGAAAGGCAAGCTTCGAATGAATCTCCAAAGACTGAAAAATCATCCATGAAAACTTCCATGGAGGTTTCTAGCATGTCTTGGAATATGGCGATCATAAACCTCTGAAAAGTCGCGGGTGCATTACAAAGACCAAAAGGCATACGCCGATATGCATAGGTTCCAAAAGGACAAGTAAAGGTGGTCTTTTCTTGATCGTTAGGATCGATGGGAATTTGGAAATATCCTGAAAATCCGTCGAGGAAACAAAAGAATTTATTTCCTGCTAGTCTTTCAAGCATTTGTTAAAAAGTGATCCATGAACGGTGGCTTTGTTTAACTTACGATAGTCAATACAAACACGCCAACCGGTGACAGTTCTAGTTGGAACTAGCTCATTTCGCTCATTAGTTACAACCGTCATTCCTCCTTTCTTGGGAACACAGTGAACGGGGCTTACCCAAGGGCTATCCTCAATTGGGTAAATGATTCCAGCATCGAGAAGTTTAATGATTTCCTTTTTAACAACTTCTTTCATGTTGGGATTGAGTCTACGTTGACGTTCTACCACAGGTTTAATCCCTTCTTCAAAGTTGATTTTGTGTTTGCAAAAATTAGGACTAATTCCTGGGATATCAGACGTTTTCCAAGCAAAAGCTTGTTTGTGATTTTTGAGCACGGAAACTAAACTTTCTTTCTCATTATCCTCGAGCAATGAAGATATGACTACGGGAAGAAGTGAGTTCTCCTCCAGATAAGCATACTCGAGATGATTTGGGAGAGGTTTGAGTTCGAGATCCGTGGGCGGTTCTTCGATAGAGGATTTTATTCGCATCTTGTCATTGAAAGTAATTTCCTCAAAATTTTCTTCCTCTTCCTCCATTTATTCTTCTTCTGAGTTATCTCCTTCAAATTCTATTTTCATGAAATCATCAAATTCTTTATCAGAATCTGTTTCATTGATTTTTTCAGAAGTAGTCATGAATGGATCGGATTCGTTCAGTAATGCATCTAATTCCTCATCAGTGACTTCATCAATAACATCGACGTTAAAACAAGTGTCATCACTGGAATGTGGGTAGCGCATTGCTTTATCGATAAGAAAAGTGATTCGATCTTCCCCAACTCCAAGGTTGAGTTCTTTTCCTTTAACTTTGATGATTGCGTCGGCGGTATTCAGGAAAGGTCTCCCTAAAATGAGTGGGACTTTACTATCTTCTTCCATTTCCAAGATTACAAAGTCCACGGGAAAAATGAATTTACCGACTTGAACAAGCATATTCTCAGCGATTCCCACAGGATATTGATAGGAATGATTTGCCAATCGGATGCTCATTTTTTTGGTTTCAGTGTTGTTGCACAACTTGGAATAGAGTGAATAAGGCATCAAATTGATACTTGCGCCAAGATCGGCTAAAGCATCATATTTAACTTTATTCCCGAAAGTACATGGAATAAGAAAGCTCCCAGGATCTCCGAGCTTTGGTGGAATTTTGTTTTGAACTATAGCTGAGCATTCTTCGTTAAGAAAAGTTGCTGATATTTGCTCAAGCTTGCTTTTGTTATTAAGAAGTTCTTTCAAAAATTTCCCGTAATTGGGCATTCCGGCTATAACATCAATGAGAGGAACATTGAGTCTAACCTCTTTGATTATTTCGATAAACTTCTTATAACGCTCTTCCATCTTCTCTTTCTTTAGGCGTTGAGGATAAGGAATTTTTGGTGTATACGCCTTGACGGATGGAATGTCTTTCTTTTTGGTGGTTTGAGTTGTGTTTGGTTCTTCGTTTTCATCCTCACTATCAATGGTGACAGGAGTATTAGGATTAGGTGGTGGATCGTACGAGAGACCACTTCTTGTGAAAACAGCATTGATATGTTCATTTCTTGTTTGGGGTGGACGGTACGTCTTATCATTTGATGGTTTTGGATTGGATTGAGTGTTACTTGGCAATGAACCAGATGGTCTAGAGGAATGTTGGTCAGAAAGTCTGCCAAGCTTGTTTTCAAGATCTTGGATAGATGCTTGATGATTTTTCTGTCCTTGCTCAACTTTGGCTTTGAGATTGAAAAATTGATTTTTGATAAAATCATTTGCGGATTTTTGACCAGCCACGAATTCTCTCATGGTTTTTTCGAATTCGGTTTCTTCTGTCTTTTTGTTGGAACTTTGGTGTGGTGGATCGTCAGTTCGTGGTTGGGAATCACGGTTGTCATCCCTTGGTCGGCGATCTTGCCAATTTCCAGAATTTCGACCGTAATAATTACTACGATATCCTCCTCCACGGTATCCTCCTTGAGCGTAATTTGCTTCTCCTTCTTTCGGTCCACCCATAGGTTTATCGTCGCACTCGGACGATGGATGATTTCCTCCACAATTGTTGCATCCGTCTCGCATTTCCTTCATTTCATCTTTGATATCTTTGTACTGCGAGTCGATTTTTGAGGTTAACGCTTCCATCTTCTCCATGAGTTTTGAGGTATCGGTGTTTTCGACAAAAGCAACGGTTTTTCGGAGAGGTTTGGTTTTGGAATCTTTGGACCAATCAAGTTTGAGAAGTACTCGATCTTCGAGCAACTGATGTGCATCATTGGGAATTTTATAGAGAAAAATTCCTCCAGCATCAAGGATGCCTTGAGAGATTTCATCTAGTCCATGGTAAAAGATTTGGATAATGGTTCCTTTTGATAATCCATGTCCATGACAACTACGAAGCAAATCTTTCATTCGAAGCCAAGCTTCGACAAGTGATTCATTTGGGTTTTGGTTGAAAGCACGAATTTCTCCCATTAATCGGTCAAACATGGCAGGTGGAAAGAATCGGCTCACAAAAGCTTGCCTCATCTCCTCCCAAGTATTGATGATTCCCGGGGTTAATTCATTGTACCATACTTTAGCATCTCCGGTGAGTGATGATGGGAAAAGTTTGAGTTTGATGGCATTGACATCGGTTTCGCCATAACGAAACATGCCGCAAATTTTGATAAATTCGGCAATGTGCTTATGCGGATCGGCCCGCGCACGGCCATCGAATTGTCGGTCTTTGATCATAGAAAGGTGATGTCCCTTCACGGTGAAGTTGTCACCAAGGTTAATAGCAACAATAGCACTTTCGGGTGTTGGTGCTACGGTTCGGTTGGTTCCCCACATGGGTTGATCGTCCGCCATGGGAAAAGGTAAATTGGTGAAAGGATTGTAAACAACTTTGGCTTCAATGAGGTTATCAAATGGTGGGTTTGGTACTCTTGGTACACGATTTTCCAATGGTATGAAACGTGTTCTCCTTCTTCTTCGAATCAAACGTTCGGGATTGGTAAGAGGTGTAATTGGTTCAATTCCCGTTGCTCGAGTGTTCATACAATGACCTAGAGAATCCAGGCAATATCTAAACACACGGACAAACAACGAAAACAGTTTTATATGGAACAGAGGAAGTAACCGGATCGGTTTCGGGATGCGACCGATCGGTTAGACCAGTTGAGTGATGGGACAAATTGTAACCGATTCGGTTGAGGGACAACCGGATCCGGTTAAGGTTTCTGTGAAATTTTTTTTTTTTTTTAGTTGAATCGGCTGAGGGGAATTCAAAAACTTGTTGAAACACAATCAAATCCCCGGCAGCGGCGCCAAAAACTTGATGTGCCCGGTTGGTGCAAGTTTTAAATTTATAAAAAGTGAATTACCAATATTACCAATAACACATACGAGCAAGTATACTCGTCCGTTATAGCAAGATTATGAAGGTAAGTCGGGATCGTTCGCAGGGATTTGAGTGAATCTAAACACAAGTTTGAATTACAGAGCCTATCCAAAACATATAATAGAGCAAAATAGATATATGAAATTCAGATGATTAAAAACTACACTTGCTTAAACTAGTATCATATCATAAATTAATGTGATTGTGTTAACCTCTTAACATGTTGGTTATGATAATTAGTTGGTGTACTAATCTATTGTTCTTACAAGTCAAACTTTGATCAAGAGTTTAGTTTATAAAAACAAGCATTAAGTTTAACCAATCAATTCAAGATCAATTCAAGTTTCATAAGTCTACATACATAAACTTAAACACAAAAACATCCACTTGTTCATCAAATTGCTTAAGAAATGGTCAATACAAAAGGTAACCGATCATAGACAAAAGGCTACAATTGATTCTCAACAACTAATCTTACGACCATTTAGATGTTTCCAACCAATCCAATTTGATAATCAAAAAGCGTTTCTATTACAACCACACCTTAGTTCCTTTGTATAATCAAGAATAATGGGTAAAAACAATCATCCATAGACAAAATGATTATGACTAGTTGAATAACACGAAGTTCTTTCGACCCCAACGATTACTACCAATTAGCCAAACTTGATTAACAAATGTCACTATGAAACTTTAGCACAATTGGATCTTAGAATTAACTTGAAATTGAATTAAAACATTTTAACACAATCACTAACTAATCATATGATAATCAACATCATTTAAGCAAGTGTATAAAGAAACTAGCCACTCATAGCAAACATGAACATAAACTCATAACTTTGATCATTAGAAAACATGATTAAAAGTCTTACAATGCTTGGAATAAGATTACAAATGATGAAGTGATGTTTCCCAAAGGATCGTGGTGGACTTCTTGGTGTTTTGGCCTCCAAAGGTGGAACTTCTGGAACTCCAAACTTCCCTGGATTTCTAAGGACGAATTTTAAGAGCTTAAGGCTTGGTTTGATGAGTAGAGAGATTTGTAATTGAGGTGTGTCTCATATGCTCACAATTAGCCTCTATTTATACTATTTCCAAGGCCTAGGGTGTTAAATGCTTAACTTGGCCTCCAAGGAGTGAGGAAGGGACTAGAATACACCAAGAGAAGGACCTAGAATCGTTTGGATGCAAAGGGAAGGCTTAGTGATGAAGATTTGGCAACTGCAGCTTCTCCAACCGAATCGGTCATATGACCAACTGATCCGGCTGGTCCTCAATAATAACACACCGACCGATCCGGTTGCGGGTTGCGACCGATCGGTCGGTTATGGCAAAAACATTAATTCCGACCAAATTCCAACCGATCCGGCTGAAGGTGTAACCGGATCCGGTTGGATCTTCTGAGATACAAAACTTTGATCTTTTCTCTTCACTCTGCCTTGTAGAACTTGGTTCTTCAATCACTAAAGTCTTCAAAGGTACTTGAGATTTAGCTTTACTGAAACGGGAATCTTCGATTAGCTGCATATTTCCACATTTTCCTCCATTCCCCTGCACTTGGTTATAAATACTAGACAAACATCTTTAGATACGATTAAGTACTAAAATCACGCAAATATAACCAAATAACAGATATAAAAGTACATATAATGCTACTAAAAACATGCACAATCTGAGTGTTATCAACCAAGGACTTTGAATGTTTACAAAAGCAACTCAACTTTTTCAAAACTCAAGAAAAACGTGAAAAAGGTTTTGAAGCAGCCTTTGCCAAATCTCATCAAAACGAACAATATTTAGAGAGACAGATGCGTGATCTAGCCGCTTCGAAGAATGCTTTGTTGTCTGAAATAGAACAACTAAAACATGAACATAAAAAGCAAATTAACGCTCTCACCTTGGAAACTCATAAAGCTAAGGCTGAGTTGTTAACTTGTCAAAAACGGTTCTCTGCATACAAAAAGCGTTCAACGAAACGAATAGATGATCATCTGGAAGAAATCATCGGCTTGCAAAACAAACTTAAAGAGTTTAAAACTGTTGTTTACAAACATGGTGAGTCGGTCACAGCTATTGAAAAGTTTACTTTAAAACCAAATCCAAATGGCTATGGACCGAATCTTGCTGATTACACACCTAAGCTTTCAACCAAAGCATTTAAACCAAATCCTGAAGTTTCCAGTGCAGAATATAAAATTTATAACTCTGTTATGAGTGTTGTTGAATATCATCGTCAAGAGGAATTAGATGCAGAAGACGAGAGTCGATCAAAATTAGAAAATGTTGTTTACAACAAACCTTTTAACTATTCAAAAGCGGTCACTTTCGTCACACCAGCGGATTCTTCTAACACACCAAGGATTATCATAAAAACGTCTGAGTCTTCTAATGTTAATCCCAAACCAGATTATGCACAAACTTATGGTCCTTTACCTTCCATCGGTGAAGTAAACTCAAAACCTGAAAATCGCAAAATTCTTCGATATTTTGACCTTTTCATGCCTGACCTCAAAACTTTACAACATGAGATAGAATATCATTCTGAAATCAAAGTTCAACATTTTCAATCGCCTCTAGTGCGAGAACAAAGAGACATTTTTCAGAAAATTCTTTTACCAAATGTTAAAAATTTGAAAAGTTGTGCATTGTCTTGGGAAAAGGACTTTCATAAGGAACTTGGAATGATGAAGGTCGTTTTCGAGAAAACAGAAACATGTATTTCTAATACTAAACGTAAAAAGAAACTGTTGAGAAAAGATGTTGATCGACTCTTGGAAGATGTCATCTGTGCTGATGTCCATAATGCTGTGTTATTGAATTCTTTGTCATATGCATTTGATTATATCTCTGCTGATACTGTTGATTCTGTGGTAAATGTTGAGAACACTGATAATGTGCTTCAGATCGAGTCCTTAAAAGTTGAAAATAAACGATTGTCAAACGAACTTTCAAATGCAATACGTCGTCTTAATTGGTGTCAAAAAGATATTCACGATCAACAACTTGCTTTTCAACACAAAATCGCCTAGTTGCGTGCAAAATCTTCTTATCCTAAAATTGAGCAACTGGATGATCAAAACGTGTCTTTTAAGTGTCAAATCTCAAAATATGAACAAGAACTTGTAAAAGATAAAAAGGAATATGGTGTCATATTTGATTTACTCAAAAAGACTCGTGATGAAGCATCAAATGAACTTGATCATTATCTTGCACACACAAAAGAAGTTATGCATTTTGCTGGAAATATTCGGTCTGAAAATCAAGATCCGATTCACACTATCTTCAAGTTAAGAGAAATGTTAGGCAAGTATGAACAACTTCCGCCTACCGTGATTAAGAGAATAGCACCAGTAACACTTAGTAATCGTGAACCTAGAATCCCTACTGCCAAATCACAAGTTGCTAACGTGCTTCCTTCTACTGAAACAGGAATAGTTGCCTCTTTTCCAAATGTCCGCACTTCACAGCCTAGGAGCAATACAAGGAAGAATAGGAAGTTGCGACCTAAGAAGAGAACAATAACAAATTCTGAAGTAGAAGATCACACTAGGACTATGAATAAGACTCACGTTGCTTCCACTATAGATATTGCGTCTGGCAAATGTAATAGAAATAGTGATGTAACGAATGCTAAACCTTTAAGCACTTTTGATATTCAGTCTGATGCACCTTGTGTTATTTGTCGTAAAAGTATGAATTCTGATTGTCATGACAAATGTGTTGCTAAAGCTATCATCTCTCGTTTAAGGAATTCTAAGAATCGGACTACCTCTAGGCCCACTAATATTTCTAACTCTGTGCTTGGTAGACCGCCCTCTTTAGATTCTAAGAAACGCATTGCTGTCCATGTAGCTCCAGTTTCACCTCCTAGGAATGTAGTACCACCTAGTGCATTCACTAAGACTAAAGCAAATACTAGTTGGAGATGGCAGAAATGGATCTATAACACACTTGGATTTAAATGGATACCTAAAGCTATTGATGTGTGTATGTCTACTATAACTGCTCCAGAAACCTCTAACATTTTGGGTTCCACATCTACTTCTATTCCATCTGTGTCGTTTGTGTGTAATGCAGGTGATACAGATCATTCTATGGATTGTTGATAGCGGAAGTTCCCGACACATGACAGGCAACCTTAAACTGTTATCAAACTTTATTGCAAAGTTCATTGGCACTGTCAGATTCAGGAATGATCACTTCGCATCTATCATGGGCTACGGAGACTACATCACTGGGAACATCGAAATTAGCAGGGTTTATCATGTGGAAGGCCTCGGTCACAATCTATTTTCAGTAGGTCAGTTCTGTGATGGAGATTTGGAGGTTGCTTTCAGGGAAAAATCTTGTTTCATTCGTGATCTACAAGGAAACGACCTTATGTCTGGCTCGCGTAATTCAAGTCTTTACACTATCTCTATGCAAGACATGGTTGCTTCATCTCCCATTTGCTTACTTTCAAAGGCAACATCAACAAAATCCTGGCTATGGCACCGTCGTCTCTCACATCTAAACTTTCAAACCATCACCAACCTCGCTAGACACAAACTAGTTGAAGGACTCCCACGATTTAGGTATTTTAAAGATCACCTTTGCTCAGCTTGTGAACAAGGGAAAAGCACTCGTGCTCATTTTCCTTCAAAGATGGAACACAGCTCTCAGAATGTGCTTCATCTTCTTCACATGGATTTGTGTGGCCCGATGCGCGTGCAAACGATCAATGGCAAACGCTACATCTTAGTAATTGTTGATGACTATTCACGCTGGACTTGGGTCTACTTTCTTCGAAGCAAAGACCAAGCTCCACAGATGATCATCACCTTTCTCAGAAAAATACAAGTTCAGCTACGAAACACCGTCCGACAAATCAGAACAGACAGACGCACTGAATTTGTTAACCAAACTCTTCGTGAATTTTATGAGAAAGTGGGAATTCAGCATCAGACATCTATTGCACGAACACCAGAACAAAACGGAGTTGTTGAAAGACGAAACCGAACATTAGTGGAAGCTGCAAGAACAATGTTAATCAATGCTAAACTTCCAGATTACTTATGGGCAGAAGCTGTATCTACTGCATGCTATACTCAAAACCGTTCTATGATTACAAAACGCCACAACAAAACGCCTTTCGAGCTTGTCCACAATAGAAAACCGAATCTCAAACACTTTCATGTATTTGGATCTCTTTGCTATCCGAATAATGATCGTGATGACTTTGGAAAGCTCAAAGCCAAAGCTGACATTGGAGTCTTTATTGGATATTGGGATAATTCTAAAGGTTTCCGAATCTGGAATCGTCGAACAAAGGAGGTTATGGAAACGATTCATGCTCATTTTGATGAACTTACAGTAATGGCTTCTGAGCATAACAGCTTAGAACCCGGTCAAAACCGCTTAAACTTCCCCCAAACCCCATCATCAGCTGAACAAAGCCCCCAGCTCACTCGTCAACAAATGGAAAGGCTATTTGCTCCACTGTTCAGTGACGATATTGATGAACGTGCTCCAGGTTTATCCGTTGTTTCCGCTGCTCAACCTGATAATACTCATATACCTGATACACCTGCTACAACAACTAATGTTGAAGAAGCACCACCAGTTGACTCCACCACAACAGTTGAACAAACCGCTTCCAACAATGATGAACCGGCTGACGATGTTCTGAATGAAGTACCCCCACCTGTAGATTTTGATCCAAATGCGTTCTTTAACCCGTTTGCTAATGAGACTGCTGCACCAGATGTCGCGGAATCTTCAACAAGCCATTTGAATACTCAAAATCTGCACAATATATACCAACATCAACCCTCCACACATAGATGGACAAAAGACCATCCTCTGGAAAATATTATTGGCAACCCGAATCAACCAGTCGTTACGAGACAACGTCTTCACACAGACGGTGAACATTGCATTTATGCACTCACTGTCTGCCAATCTGAGACTAAAAACATTAAAGACGCAATGACAAAGGACAACTGGATTGAATCCATGCAGGAAGAACTCAACCAATTTAAACGTCTTGAAGTATGGGAACTGGTTGAAAGACCAACAGGGGTCTTCGTCATTGGTCTAAAATGGATTTGGAAAAACAAACTGGATGCCGAAGGGAACGTTATCAGTAACAAGTCACGTCTGGTGACTAAGGGTTATAGACAGGAAGAGGGTATTGACTTTGAAGAATCATTCGCTCCGGTTGCTCGTCTTGAGGCTGTTAGGATTTTTCTGGCATTTGCGGCTCACATGAACATCACGGTCTTTCAGATGGATGTAAAAACTGCTTTTCTCAATGGACAACTGAAATAAACGGTTTATGTTAGTCAGCCAGAAGGATTCATTGATCCAGAGTTCCCTAATCATGTCTACAAATTGAAGAAAGCTCTCTACGGTCTCAAACAAGCCCCTCGGGCATGGTATGATAAGCTATCATCTTTCCTCATTGCTAATAACTTTACCAAAGGTTCGGTCGACCCAACTCTTTTCATACAATATCACGGGGAACATATTTTAATTGTTCAAATTTATGTGGATGACATCATTTTTGGGTCAACTCATAAAAAGTACCCAATCGCTTTTGCAAAACTAATGAAGAAACATTTTGAAATGTCCATGATAGGTGAACTTACGTTCTTTCTAGGACTGCAAGTTCATCAATCACCCCGTGGTATTTTCTTGAGTCAGTCCAAATATGCCCTTGAATTTTTACACAAATTTGGAATGCAAACCTGTGACACCTACGCCACACCAATGGCTCATACCAAGAAGCTAGACGCTGATTTACATGGGAAATTGGTGGACCCTACAAAATACCGTCGTATAATAGGGTCTCTCATGTATCTAACAGCTAGCAGACCTGATATTGTCTTTGCCGTATACCTTTGCTCCCGTTAACAGTCACGACCAACTGAAACCCACCTCTTTGAGGCTAAAAGAATCCTCCGATACATCAAGGGAACCATTAATTTGGGAATCTGGTATCCGAAGGATTCTGGTTTTGAACTAATCGCTTTTTCAGACGCTGACCACGCAGGATGCTTAGATTCACGGAAAAGTATTTCAGGAGCGTTACAATTTCTTGGTGACAAACTGGTGTCATGGCAATCGAAGAAGCAGGATTGTACATCGCTGTCCTCAACCGAAGCAGAATATGTAGCCATGTCGGCGTGTTGTGCTCAAGTCATTTGGATGAGAACACAACTCAAAGACTATGGTTACGTATTTGACAGAATCCCGATGTACTGCGACAATCGGAGTGCTATTGCGATCTCGTGCAACTCAGTTCAACACTCAAAATCAAAGCACATCGATCTTCGATATCATTTCATCAAGGATCACGTGGAACAGGGTACAGTTGAATTATATTTTGTGGGTACAAAATACCAATTGGCAGATCTACTCACCAAAGCCTTGCCTCCTGCTAGGTTTAATGAGTTGGTCCACCGGATTGGTATGAGGTGTTTGACTCAAGAGGAATTTGATGAACTCCTAAAACAATCTTAAAAACCTGTCAAACACCAAAATCTCTTTTGTAAATATTTTTCCAAAAACAAAATACAAAAATATAAAACCTGATAAAACAACAAAAATATTCTTCTATCTATTTTCTTTCAACATTGCAAGTACATTTCTTCCGTAAACACTCTAATCTTTAAAAATTCAATATTTTTCCTATCAAATGTTGAGGGGGAGAAAATAAACACTTAACTGTTTCAAAACATCCGTGTACTTGCATGTTATCATATTCTGGTTGTTTCTTTTATCAATGGTGGTAAATTTTCTGGTTCATTGACACTCCTCGGACTAAAATTTAAAACCTTTCATTATTTTCTTAAGTCAAGGGGGAGTGTCGTCAAGTTTCTTTCTTAAAATCTATCATTTGGTAACCAAAATGGAAGTTAAATGGCTTTGGATGAAAATGGAAAAGGTGGAGGGACTAAAACCGCCAAAAGCTTAAAGTTATTTTAAATAAAAACACTTCCACCTAACTTTTCACCTCACATTTAATACATACACTAAACCTATCCTACGCCTAAGATTCGTTCACCAAATCTGTGTTTTGGATCATCAATTTGTAAGTGGTTTAATGTTTCTTACATGTTTTCAAACAATGGTTTTGATTTTTACATGAATCCAACGGTCAAATTCTTGTGTATGCTTGATTTTGTGTTCTACGCGTATGCGTATGAACACATGATCAAGATTATGTGTTTGTGGTTAAAAAGATAGTGTCAAAACGTTTTTATAACATCAATGATATCTTTTTTATCCTCAAAATGCACCCAGAAACACGAATTGATGGATTTTGAAAATTAGGGTTTATGCATTGGTTTGGGCGTTTTCATATGTGAAGGTTTTTGGTGTTAAAGATTGTTGTATAAAGTTGTATTCAAGTTGAATTGAGCATATTCAAACCCAGAAATCACCCAGAAACACTAATGATTCATAAATTGAAAATTAGGGTTTATATTCATACGGTTTGGGTATTTTTGATTCTTGACATTTTTTATGTTAAAACTTGGATAAACATACTCAATATACTTCTTAGACCTCCCAGAAAAACTTTGGTGCATATCCTATGGCTAGAAATCATATGCGTAATTCATGAACTTTAGGGTTTTGACTTACGCGTATGACTTTCTACGCGTAAACTGTTTAATGAGCTTTCATGCCATGATCTGTTATAAGATGTATGTTAGTGTTAATAATGATGTCATGATGATGATATTTCAGGCTTGCTACGCACAAAACTCAGAATCAAGGTCATTGAAACTCTACGCATAAGGATCACCTTACGCGTAGAAAGTTATGCGTAAGAGAAATCTTACGCGTAACTGTTACGCGTAAGGTTCTACAAAGGGACTACGCGTATCCTGTGAAGGATATGCGTAAACAGTGACCTCTACGCATAAGGTCTACTCTTACGAGTAAGCCTTACGCGTAAGGTTTTATATACGCCTACGCGTAAGCTCTACGCATAAGGATACTCTGTTCCTACGCGTAACATTTCTTACGCGTAAGTCAGATTCCTACGCATAAGCTTGTGTCCACGCATATAACCCCTGTTTACGCATAAGCTACCATTTCTACGCATAATCCTTGTTCAAACCTTCGTTATGAATTGTTACGCGTGCAAACTTGTAAATAAATAAATCATAACGTCACGAAACCAATAATGTCACTAATAAGCTTAAACGTTCAATATGTTGTGATTAATAAGTGATAACATAAACTTTAAAATTTAAAGTTAACTAACTCACGAAACTTTTCTCGACGTCATTGGACTATTAGACATACAAGTGACTTTGGACTCGTAACAACCATTGACATTATACGTTCAATAATTAGACAATAAAACCTTCTGTTGACTAACATTATGTCTTTAAATATGTTGGTTCTTTTGGCTAATGTTATTTCAGATCACGACATGGCTGCTCAAATGAATGTGGATGCACCTGAGGTTCTCACAATTGCCGATATCTTCCCTAATGGCTATCCAAGGAAGATTGGAAAGAACAATCTAAGAGTTGATTTTGAAACCATCACATGCTCAGAGTCTTCCTGTTTGATTGCTATGGATGTTCTTAAGAATCATCCCTACCAGAACATGCTCTCACACTCTACTATTGTTCCAGAGATCTACATTCAACAATTCTGGAATTCAATGCAAAGGATAAAAGGTCAAAGTGCGGTGACAGTGAAGCTCAATCACAAACAAATCACCATCACACATGCAGATCTACGGGCTGTTCTTCTAATTCCTGACATCGAACCAACTGACTTCTATGCCATACCTACTGAAGAGAAAGTTCTGAAATTCTTGATTGATATTGGCTATGATGAAGCTTCAGGAATAATTACTAAGCACTCTCATGTGGAGCTTAAGAACATTCCTCAACCGTGGAGAACCCTCTACATCATCATTACCAAATCTGTCTCTGGTCGTGATAGTGGTTATGAGCATCCCAAGCTCATGGAACTACAAATCTTTTAGTCATTAATCAACAAAAAGGACATTGAAGTCGAAGCTCTGATATGGGAAGACATGATGTCGTTTCTCAAAAAGCTTGGCTCAAAGATTTCCTATGTCAGATACACAAAACTGTTGATCCAGAGAGTAATTGGACTTCATCCTAATATTCCCAAGAGGCTCAATGACCCCGACAATCACGATATGTTGACTGAGCCTACCCTATCAGTCAGAATCAAGGAATCGTCAACAAAGAAACAGGGTGTTGTGTTACCTGATCACCTTCTGACTAATGAAATCAAAAAGCTCGAGACATACAAAAGGTATCTGGTAGCAGTAAGAGAAGGCAAAGTTGGTCATCTCGATGAGAAGTCTTCTGGTACACCTATAAGGAAAACCAGAAGAGGAATTAGAGGAAGTGCTGCAAGCACTGAGATTCAGAGGATGTTCCCCAGGAGGAATCCTCCACGAAAGAGGACAATTCCCGCCAAGGAAGTTGTTCCTATTCCCGTATCTAAGCCTGAACCGCAAAGAAAGCTAACTGACGAGGACTCTGAGGGTACTGAATCAGATGAAGAGACTTTCTACTCTGAAACTGCTGAAGATGAAACTACAACGATATCTAAACCTCCTAGTCCTCCAGCTGATCAAGGAAAAGGGAAGACTCCAGTACTTGTGCCATATGAAGAAAGCTCAAGCTCAGATGAAGAGAAACTGGATAAATCGTACAGGAAGAAGTTCAAATTCGTGAGACTTCAACACGTCGCACAACAATTTGCTAAAGAACAAATGGGTGGCCCCGGAGGGTCGAGTGGTGGAGCTCAACCTTCACCAGGTCCTGATGCGGTTAATCAACCCGATAAGGGATCTGGTGCCACCACTTTGGTACAACAACAAACACGTGTGGAGGACACTCTTGAAGAACCAGAATCTGAGAAGTTAGAGAAGGTAAAAGCTGATGAAGAAGCTGCAGCCAAAGCCAAAGCTGATGAACAAGCTAAGTCTCGAAATGAAGAAGATGTTGAGTATGATAAGTTTCTTCTAGATAGTCCTGCACGATCAAAGGAAGAAACTTCTGAGCCACCAAAGGACCCGGAGTCTCCTCACATCTCATCATCATCGGATTCATCTTCTCATTCTTCACCACCACCATCAAAGAAATCAACCAAATCATCATCCAAATCAGTAAAGAAGCCAACTCCATCTTGGATCTCTCAATCTAAGAATCGAATCGTTAAAGCTGTCAAACGAGTAAGAAAGAAAGATATTCTCTATAGAAAGTTGAATTTCCTCGCTGATCAGATAACGTATCTTCATGATGAGAATGACAAGATGAAAGTTGAAAGGGAGTATGTACAGAAGCTTATGAAGGATGATCTTCAAGGTAGCATGGACG
Source organism: Chrysanthemum makinoi (assembly GCA_910596185.1). Lineage (NCBI taxonomy): Eukaryota > Viridiplantae > Streptophyta > Magnoliopsida > Asterales > Asteraceae > Chrysanthemum > Chrysanthemum makinoi. The sequence continues at coordinate 51,442,708 of OU343224.1, forward strand.
AAATTATCAAAGGATACTCTCATAAGTTCCTTATGGAGGTCGTTCCAAAACTGACAAAGGAGATGTATACCAGACAACTTTATCCGAATCTCTTACATTTAGCCAAACAAGCCATGAAAACAACTCCGATGAATTTGAGCATCAATCCAGTTGAAACTACAATCTTCTCAGATGATGAATTGGTGAACCGGCTAGTAGCCCAAATGTCAAAACGCTCTGCAACGTTTGCCTCCCACGAAGCTAAGTTGTTTGAAGCATTGCTGGAATACCAACTCAAGTCATCATTCAGAGAAGAAGCTGTAAGGCCTAAACGTTCAAGAGATGACGATGACAAAGATCAAGATAAGGATAAGAAGCCTAAACGCACAAAGAATTCTGGTGAATCATCTTCCATTCAGTACTCAATGCAGCCTCCACCACAAAGGACTCCTGCTCAACAAAGATCCCCTCCTCCCTCTTCTCCAGATAAACCTCAGGATTCTGAGACAACACCCCAGACTCAGAAAACCGGTGACCACTTTGAGTATACGGGTGGTGATGATGAGGAATACCATGAGCCCCAACAACAACCCGCCTCTCCCGACAAAGTACAGAAACCAGAACCCTCATCTAGGCCTAAGAAACAGAAGAAGAAGGCGCCCAAGGCAGACGTCCTATCATGGCTAGATGACGATAACACAGAGGAATTTGAATGGTTTTCTACACTTGTTAATTCCACTCCCTACCCTGCTGAAGGTCAAGATCTGGTAGACGGTAATACATTGGAGCATGCTAAGATACTGCAAGAAAAATTCCGAGTAAAGAAGATGACGAAATCTGAGTTGCGGCGAATCAAGAATGAAGCTTTTCAACTGTTAAAAGATAGCTCAGAAAGTGCCATCGAGGTCGAATATCACCTTGAAAACATTGCTCGAGCTATGTCTAATAACATGGATTGGCTCAACCCAGAAGCAAACATCGACTTTACCAAGCGGGACAACCCTCCATATTACACCGACTGGTCTAAACCTCTACCAACAATTGGCCAACCTAATGAGCCTAGAATTCCATTCCGATATTTCTTCAACAAAGACTTGGAATTTCTTCTACATGGTGGCGATGGCTCAAGGAAATACGCTACATCTTTGACACTTCCATTCCCGGCAGCAATTTACTCTAACTGCATAGCCATCGAGAAAAGATCTAACCACTTGTTCTCCAACCAAGTGGAAGAGTACAACCGAGATGCAATGTATGGGATTCACCATTGGCCGGAACGCCAAAGAATCTACTACAGAAGCTGCCAGGTTTAGAAATCTCAAAATGAAGTTTTCAGTACTAAGAGTATCGTTGCCATCAAACACGTTGATCTTTTGTCTAAATGGGACTACACTTTTCTCAAGAAGATTGTGGTCAAAAGGCAAGACGAAAGGGATTATGCATTCTCTGAAGCTGACTTTGAGAATTTGTCTATCAATGACATTGAAGACATGTACCTTGCCAAAGTACAGGGTCACATGAGACAATTCTCAACTGAAGTACAACGTGAATTCATCAAGTCATTGCTCATTGATGAGTGTCTAAATACTCATCATTTTTGTACCAATTAAACTGCAAAAACATCTGAAAACACTCAGAAATGCATCAAAATGATAAAAATATCACAATTAAGTGTTTTATGTGTTTTAAATGCAAAAATATCAAAATCTGGTGAAAAACGTATCAAGTTTGCATAATTGGCAGTTTTAGTCCCCCAAGTTTCAAAAGTTGTCAAAAACAGTCCCTGGTAAATCTAAATAAAGAAAAATCTCATTTTAAATCCTTAGGGATTCTTAAGTTGTCAAAATTGGTCCTTGAGATTTAAAATTTCAAATTTACAACTTAAGTCCCTGAACTTTGAAATTTGGCAAAAATAGTCCTTTGAGAATTAGAAAATGTCAAAAATGGTACTTGTACTATTAAAACTTGTCAATTTTGGTCCTTGTGACAACTTTGGGAAATTGGCAGGATTGGTCCTTCAAAAATCAGAAGTTGCAAATTAGGTCCTTGAAATATTAAACTAAACCATGAACCTTTGAACCCTTTGCACATTTAGACCCCTGCCTTTAAACTTTTGACCCCCCTGTCATTACCTGTTTTTGAACCCCAAGTCAAACTCCCCTTCTCGCCACCTCCTGCTTATCCTCTTCCCCACTAGTGCCTGCAACATACAGGCCCTCTCCCATCAACTTTTCTCCTTTCCCACCACCCCCTCATCATCACAAACCACTGCATTAAATGCCACCCCCCCTAGTTGATAAAATCAGAGGCTACAAGTCAAAAACAGTCTTTCCCGCCAAATTGATAAAATGGCCAAAATGCTCATTACTCAACCATTGGTCAAGAAAAGAGGTGGGATACTCTCAGAAGGCTACGTGGAAGAATTCTAGAGCATAAAAGAGGAAGAGGAACAAGAGAGAAGGACAGTCTTTACTTTTTAAATTTTTGTATGTCGTATTTCCTTTAAAATGTTTTAAGTAGCTTTAAAATTGTAATTTCAAGTTTAATTATATCAAACTCAAGTATTTCATTGTACTTTAACTGTTATCAAGCATCAATTCAAGTTTTAGTTTACATTTCATGTTTTTTGTCCACTGTTGCAAATTTAAGTTTCAATTTCTTATCTTCAAATCTCTAGCAGCTTATTTATAAGCTCATATAAGCTTATATAAGCTTATAATAGCTTTTTGTAAGCCTGTATTCAATTTTCAAGCATCTTTGGAATCTGGTCAACAAAAGTCAAAGTGGGGCAAAATTGATGCAGATATGGTGATAGGTGATGCAGACATGGAAATGGGTTGGTTTTGAGTTCAATGGGTTGGTTTTGATAGGCTAGTAGTTCTGGTTTGACTGTTTTCAAGCCATTGTGGCTGGGATCATTTGTAAGTAACTTTCAAGTTTCATAAGCATAATCTGTTTTTGTAGTTTTAAATAATTAAAACCTGTTTAAGTAGCTATATTTAGGATAAGTAAACTCAGATTAATCAGTTGTATTAGCTTAATCAGTGGTTAGTATAGATTTAAAGTTCAAAACAGTTATATAAAGGGGTGTTTGGTTCAGCTTGTTACACTGTATTAGATGTTGGTTCAGTAGTGGAAACTTGTTGCTTTAAGTTTGTTAAGTTCATTTGACCTCTAATCTGTCTTAGTCTTTGCCTGCAAAACACCCAAAGTCAAGATCCACTTCAAATCTGTCTAAGTCTTTATCTGTTGTGATTTTGTGAATCCAAAAGCTTGTTTCATGTTTGGAAATCAGTAGCATAGCTTGTACTAGTTTCATTTAACCATATTACATCAATATCAGTTAACAAATTAGGATCAAAGTTCACAAAAGTCAAACTTGTCTCAATTGCTCAAAAGTCAAATATTTGTACAACTCAGTTTTGGCCCAACTACAAGGATTTTTCTTGGGTTCATTCTTGGACCAAATCAAATGAAACTCTGGGTTATAAAACTTCAGTTGGTCAAGATACTTGTTATGATTTTTACTGATTTTTAGAATTTTTCTAAAAGCTTCAAAAAAGCTCTTCAAGCAGGGCTTATCGCCTGCTCACACACTCTCAGTCAAAGTGAGTTTTCTCAGCTTATTGTTAAGCTTGTCAAAAGCTCCACAGAGCTTCTCTAGGTCCAGTTTTTGGTTTACATGTTCTTAGCCAGGTCTAGTATAGTTTCCAACATTTGGTTTTCATTTATAGCTTATTAATAAGCAAGTGCTTAAGCTCAAAGTAGCACTCAGAATCTGTCTTAGCATAAGTGCTCAAATCAATCAAATCACAAGAAATTGCAATTCAGAGGTCAAGGTCATTTGTAATTTGTTGTTTTAAAGTACTTTTAGCATTTCATAGCTTATGTGTTAAGTTGGTAGCTTATGGTGATCATTTGGCTTATTCAAGTGCTTATTACATAAGCACTTATATTGCAGTTTCTTATTCCTCTACATAACCACATGTTTTTCTATTTTTCTTAGATTCATAACATTATTTTAGAGTTTTCCTGAAATTTTCATAATTTTCCAACACTGTTTGCTATTTTTCATAATTAAAAACAGTTTTTAGGATTATTTAAATAGCTTTTAATACAATTAATTCAGAAAAAGTTCAAAAAATAATTTTTCATTTTTCTTAGGTTTAGATAAATATAAAAAGTAAAAAAAGTAATTTTCCAGATTTTTCATAGTTTATTTTGTAATTTTTAGTAATTTAATTAGTTTTTAATAGTTTAAAATTCATAAAATAATCAGAAAAATATAAAAATAGTTTTGAAAATTCTATTTTGTTATTTTAGATTTTTCCAAGTCATAATTTTATTTTTCTAGCTTTATTTCCTATTTTCTTGTAATTTAGGTTATTATTTAATAGTTAAAATAGTTTTTAATTAATAATAATTAATTAAATAGTTATAAAAATAATTTTCTTTTTCTTAAAATTTTCTTATATCATTAGGTTTGTAAAAATATCATTTTCATATTTTTAGGATTAATATTGTGTAAGTTTCACGTTTTTATTTGTACGTTACGTAGTTTTTAATTCAGTTTTATAAAACATAAAATCAAAAACATCAGTATAAAATTAGTGATAGCGTTTATTTAAGATAGTTTAACTTTTTAATTTCCTTTAATTTGTATTTAAGTCACTGTAATTTATTAATCTTTTCTTTAGTTATTAAATAACTCAAAACCTTTACTGATCACTATCCTTAGTGGTTATTCGACATCTGATTGTGTTAAACACCAGTCATCCTCCGTGGGACTTAACGACCCGGGAATCCACTGTATTCTCCTGATCTAAATTGCATTTGGTGTGTGAGCTGTTTTAAGTTCCTTACAGTTAGCCATTCACAAGTGGCTAGCTCGCGTGAGAAAACTTGACGGTTTTGCACCAATCAAATTTTGGCGCCGCTGCCGGGGAGGCTGTAAGCGTGTTCTAAGCATTTTCAGACCCGTACTTGCACATATACCACAGTTTGTAAAAAGTTTTTTGTAAAAGTTATCATAAATCAAAAAGTTCATTAACACTTTTCCTAAAGTGTTAGAAACACCAAACAAAATATAAAACAACAAAAACAATCGTAACGTTTTTTAGCTTGTGTTTCCTTTAAGGTGATTCTTAAAGAGATACGATTTGGTTAAACGAGACGATACCAAAAATATTGTCAAAAGTTTTAAACCCTTTGCACAAATCATACCTACGTCTTTTCAGTGGTACTTAATATATACATAAAAATCAACCACCGCAAATCAAGGCAGTACACCTACTAACTGGGGGTGTGACCATAATAAGTTCCCGAACATCAGATTTAAAACTTGCCTTTGTGTCCTTGTGATTTGGTGTACCTTTTTCAAAGAAGCCATTTCATTTGTGATTATTGGTTAAGTTCACTTGTCGTTTTGCCTCGCATTTGTTTTGAAAACTGATTTTTATACTTAGTGCATGCGCACTCGTTCTTCCAGTTCTACAAGTCCACTTTCGGAACTTGGAAAGATTCCTCGTAGACGTAGAGGACGTTCAGCTCCTTCAGCCGTGATTGAGGAACGTCTACCACCACCACCACCGCCGTAATGGCGAAGACAAGCCGATGAATAAGCTTCTCCAAGCACCCATCGAGGGTTACGGAGATGCTATTGTTGTCCGGCCATCGTGGCTGACACTTTTGAGCTCAAAACCGGGTTACTTAATCTGGTAACCCAAAGCCAATTCTATGGTTTTGAGCGGGATGATCCTCATGCACACATTCGATGGTTTAACAAGATTGCATCTACCATCAAATACAAGAATGTCCCACATGAAGCTATCAAGCTTCTTCTGTTCCCATTTTCTCTAGAGGGACAAGCCCGGAATTGGCTTGAGAAACAACCCCCTCGTTCCATTGAGACATGGGAAGATCTAGTCACAAAGTTTGTTAACGAATTCTATCCTCCATCCCGAACTACAAGTCTTAAGAATGAGATAATGAAATTTTCTCAGAGATTTGATGAATCATTCGGGGAGGCATGGGATCGTTACAAAGAGTTGCTTCGCAAGTGTCCGCATCATGGTTTTACCGAGTTAATGCAAATGGATACTTTCTACAATGGTCTGAACCAGACTAATCAAGACTCTTTGAATGCCTCCGCAGGAGGTAATTTCTTGAGCAAGACCACAAAAGAAGCCTTGCAAATCATTGAAATCAAGTCCCAGGTCCGTCCTTTCCGCACAAAGACATATCACACTGAGTCTAATGCTGGACCTTCTACTTCATCTCCCGTGAGTACATCCAGCACCGATGCTAAGATTGACAAACTCACGGATATTGTTCAGGCTTTGGTTCTTGCTAACCAAAAGAAAGTCACTTTCACACAAGCACCATCATATGGTGAAGTGAAGAAAGTTGAAGTTTGTGTTACTTGTGGTGGTCCTCATGCATACTACAACTGTACTGCCACCGATGGTAGTCCGTTTGAAGCTAATGCTATAGCCGGTACTTCAAATCAAGGAGGTAATCAATACCGTCCTCAAAATGAACTAAACTACCGTGCTAACACTTATCAGGCACCACCTGGTTTCAACCAGAATCCTAACCGGAATCAGAACCAACCAAGAATGAACCAAGGTTATCAAAACCAAGGTAATTTCTATCCCGGACCCAATCAAGGTTTCCAACATCAAGGAAATCTTAATCAAAACACTTACAATCGAGGGAATCAATTTCAGGGGAATATGAATCCTAATCAAGGGAATTCTGGCTATAACCAGAACATACGGCCTCAAATCCCTCCACCTCCTCCTGTATCAACATCTGATGAGCTTTTAAAACAATTCATAAAGACTCAAGAGGAGACAAACAGGGTGTTGGTCAGTCAGATCGCTGAATTAAAGAAGTCTTTAAATGATCGACCCTCGGGCTCAGGTACTTTACCTAGCAACACGATCGCTAATCCGAGGGGCGATGCAAAGGCGATCACAACCAGAAGTGGTGTTTCGTATGATGGACCTGCTATTCCTACTACCTCTTCTTCTTCTCTCCCGAAGGTAGTGGAAAGTGAACCTGAGGCGACAAAGGACAAGGAACTTCCTACTAATAACGGAAGTACCAGCACTGTCCATCCTCAGGTTGTCCAGAAACCCAAATCCAATCCAGGAGTTGTTTTTGAACCTCCTGTAGCTCCCGTTGAAAATAACAAATCCAAATCTTCTATTCCTTACCCATCACGTTTACATGAGCAAAAGCTCCGCGAGAAAGCCAGTCATCAAATGGAAAAATTCTTTCAAATTTTCCAAGAACTTCATTTTGACATAAGCTTTGCGGATGCTATCATGTTGATGCCCAAGTTTGCATCAACTCTCAAACACATGTTAAGCAACAAGGAAAAGCTGTTTGAAATGGCTAAAACTCCTCTGAACGAGAACTGCTCTGCAGTTATCTTGAAGAAGCTTCCCGAGAAGCTTGGAGATCCTGGAAAATTTCTCTTACCTTGTGTATTTCCAAGAATGGTTGAATGCTTTGCCTTAGCCGATCTTGGTGCAAGCATAAACCTGATGCCTCATTCAGTATGGAAGAAACTTTCTCTTCCGGACCTTACTCCTACATGCATGACTCTCGAGCTTGCAGATCGTACAATATCCCATCCTCTTGTGATTGCCGAGGACGTATTTGTGAAAGTAGGAAAGTTCCATTTTCCAGCTGACTTTGTAGTTGTTGATTTCGATGCTGATCCACGGGTTCCTCTCATTGTTGGAAGAGGATTCCTGAGAACGGGCCGTGCTCTCATTGATGTATTTGAGCAAGAAATCACATTACGTGTTGGTAATGAAGTTGTCACCTTTAACCTTGATCAAACTTCGAGGTACTCCGCAAACTATGATTCTGAGTCGGTTAACCGAATAGATATCATTGATGTTGCTTCTGAAGAGTACTCTCAAGAAGTTCTTGGTTATTCTCATAATTCTGTGAGTGGGGATCCCACCACATCTTCTCAACCTATCATAGCCAATTCTACTCCTTCTCTCACTCCGTTTGAGGGAAGTGACTTCATCTTGGAAGAGATTGAAGCATACTTGGCTAGTGATTCTGTTCCATGGGAAATTGATCACGCTCCAATTGACATCGAGGGGGACATACTTCTCATTGAGAAAATGCTTAAAGATGATCACTCATCAACCCCTCACACTAGTGATGCAATTCCAGAAGAGATTAATCACCATGAGATTAATCCGGAGGGAGATATTCTTATTCTTGAGAAGTTGTTAAATCAGGACACTTCTCCTCCACTCCCTCCCGTTGAACTTCATAACAAGGAAGTCAAGTCAGTTGAGAAAACTGAAGAATTTCCTGAAGTCGAACTTAAGGACTTACCGCCTCATCTCGAGTATGCATTTCTTGAGGGTGATGATAAATTACCTGTCATTATTGCTCGAGATTTGAGTAAAGATGAAAAGACTGCTCTCATAAAGGTCTTGAAGTCACACAAGCAAGCAATTGCTTGGAAACTCTCCGACATTAAGGGTATCAACCCTGAATTTTGTACTCACAAAATCTTGATGGAGGATGACTTCAAGCCAGCAGTTCAACATCAGAGAAGGGTGAATCCAAAAATCCATGATGTTATCAAACAGGAGGTTATCAAACTTCTTGATGCAGGATTGATTTACCCAATCTCAGATAGTCCTTGGGTTAGCCCGATTCACTGTGTTCCAAAAAAGGGTGGCATAACTGTTGTCACGAATGAAGAAAACGAGTTAATTCCAACTCGATTGGTTACGGGATGGCGTGTGTGTATTGACTATCGTAAGTTGAATGACGCCACCCGTAAAGACCATTTTCCTCTACCCTTCATGGATCAGATGCTTGAGAGATTAGCAGGGAACGAATACTATTGTTTCCTTGATGGTTTCTCGGGTTACTTTCAGATCCCCATTGATCCACAGGATCAAGAGAAGACCACATTCACCTGCCCATACGGAACTTTTGCCTACAAACGTATGCCTTTTGGCTTATGTAATGCTCCTGGCACGTTCCAACGATGTATGATGGCCATATTCCACGACATGATCGGGGAAACAATGGAGGTGTTTATGGATGACTTCTCAGTCATTGGGGATTCATTTCAGACATGTCTCTCCCATTTAGACAAAATGCTTAAAAGGTGTGAAGACACCAATCTCTGTCTAAATTGGGAGAAGAGCCACTTTATGGTCAAACAAGGCATAGTCCTTGGCCATAAAATTTCAAAAAACGGGATTGAGGTAGATAGAGCAAAAGTCGATGTTATTGCTAAACTACCTCATCCTACTACCGTCAAAGGTATTAGGAGTTTCCTTGGTCATGCCGGGTTCTATCGTAGATTCATACAGGATTTTTCTAAAATCGCTCGGCCTATGACCCATCTTCTTGAAAAAGAAGCTTCTTTTATCTTCTCTCCTGAGTGCGTCGAAGCTTTTGAAACACTAAAGAAAAAGCTTACGGAAGCACCCATTCTAGTTGCCCCCGACTGGGATTTACCCTTTGAGCTCATGTGCGATGCAAGTGATTTTGCTATCGGTGCAGTCTTGGGGCAACGTAAAACCAAGCATTTTCAGCCTATCCACTACGCGAGCAAGACTATGACTGAAGCTCAAACCCATTACACCACTACAGAAAAAGAACTATTAGCTGTGGTGTATGCATTTGAGAAATTTCGGCCATACCTCATCTTGACCAAATGCGTGGTGTATACGGACCACTCGGCTCTCAAATATCTCTTTGCAAAACAAGATGCAAAGCCGAGATTGCTCCGTTGGGTTCTACTCCTGCAAGAATTTGATATCATTATACGTGATAAAAAAGTAGCTGAGAACCTGGCTGCTGATCATCTGTCCCGATTAGAGAACCCTCACTAGGATGTGTTTGAGAAAAAGGAAATAAATGAAACATTTCCTCTCGAGACACTCAATGCGGTTTCTTTTCGTGGAAACTCTTCTACCCCATGGTTTGCTGACTTTGCAAATTACCATGCGGGTAACTTCATAGTGAAAGGGATGTCGTCCCAACAGAAAAACAAATTCTTTAAAGATGTAAAACATTACTTCTGGGACGACCCCTACTTGTTTAAAATTTGCGCGGATCAAGTCATCAGGCGATGTGTGTATGGTCAGGAAGCTATTGACATTCTCAAAGCTTGCCATGCTGGACCTACTGGGGGACATCATAGCCCCAACTACACCGCCAAGAAGGTGTTTGATTCCGGATTCTACTGGCCTACTATCTATAAGGATGCCCACGAATTTGTCAAAGCCTGTGACGCTTGTCAACGTCACGGGAATATCTCACAAAGAAATGAAATGCCGCAAAACGCCATTCAAGTGTGTGAGATCTTTGACATCTGGGGCATTGACTTTATGGGGCCATTTCCTTCTTCTCGCGGTAACAAATACATACTCGTGGCCGTTGACTACTTGTCAAAATGGGTTGAAGCTAAGGCTTTGCATACCAACGATGCCCGAGTTGTTGTGAAATTCTTGAAATCTCTCTTTGCTAGGTTTGGAACTCCACGAGCCATAATCAGTGATCGTGGTACGCATTTCTGCAATGACCAGTTTGAAAGAGTCATGCAGAAGTATGGTGTAACTCACCGTCTCTCTACTGCGTACCACCCCCAAACAAGTGGGCAAGTGGAAGTTTCCAACCGAGGGATAAAAAGAATCTTGGAGAGGACGGTTGGTGAATCCAGGAGCAAACGGCTCTTGGTAAAGATATCTCAAATCCGTTAACGGCTTTCAATTTGCCCAAAATTGTATGGTATTCAGCTCACCATATCCTTAAAAGTGAAGAGTTGGCTAGCCCGCAAGTTTATGGCTTGGTGATATCTCAAACCGTAAAGCCCAAAATTGCAGTTTGGAGCTCGCAAAGTTTATGGCTTGTGGTAAAGGCATAATTGGTAATCAGCTCACCAAAGATAATATTGATAATTTATCTAAGAGTTGGCTAGTCCGAAGCAAGCGGCTTCGGTAAAGACAAATCAAAACCGTTGAAAGCTGATGATTTGCTCAAAATCATTTGGTTATCGGTGTACCAAGGTTCTTACTTGAACTGAAACATTTGGCTACTCAGAAGTAATGGCTTTTGGTAAAGAGATGAAATCCATTAATTTTTCTCAAAAATATTGCTAGGGACTAGCAATATCTTAGTGTGGGGGATTGATGAGTGTCTAAATACTCATCATTTTTGTACCAATTAAACTGCAAAAACATCTGAAAACACTCAGAAATGCATCAAAATGATAAAAATATCACAAATAAGTGTTTTATGTGTTTTAAATGCAAAAATATCAAAATCTGGTGAAAAACGTATCAAGTTTGCATAATTGGCAGTTTTAGTCCCCCAAGTTTCAAAAGTTGTCAAAAACAGTCCCTGGTAAATCTAAATAAAGAAAAATCTCATTTTAAATCCTTAGGGATTCTTAAGTTGTCAAAATTGGTCCTTGAGATTTAAAATTGCAAATTTACAACTTAAGTCCCTGAACTTTGAAATTTGGCAAAAATAGTCCTTTGAGAATTTGAAAATGTCAAAAATGGTACTTGTACTATTAAAACTTGTCAATTTTGGTCCTTGTGACAACTTTGGGAAATTGGCAGGATTGGTCCTTCAAAAATCAGAAGTTGCAAATTAGGTCCTTGAAATATTAAACTAAACCATGAACCTTTGAACCCTTTGCACATTTAGACCCCTGCCTTTAAACCTTTGACCCCCCTGTCATTACCTGTTTTTGAACCCCAAGTCAAACTCCCCTTCCCGCCACCTCCTGCTTATCCTCTTCCCCACTAGTGCCTGCAACATACAGGCCCTCTCCCATCAACTTTTCTCTTTTCCCACCACCCCCTCATCATCACAAACCACTACAATAAATGCCACCCCCCCCTAGTTGATAAAATCAGAGGCTACAAGTCAAAAACAGTCTTTCCCGCCAAATTGATAAAATGGCCAAAATGCTCATTACTCAACCATTGGTCAAGAAAAGAGGTGGGATACTCTCAGAAGGCCACGTGGAAGAATTCTAGAGCATAAAAGAGGAAGAGGAACAAGAGAGAAGGACAGTCTTTAGTTTTTAAATTTTTGTATGTCTTGTTTCCTTTAAAATGTTTTAAGTAGCTTTAAAATTGTAATTTCAAGTTTAATTATATCAAACTCAAGTATTTCATTGTACTTTAACTGTTATCAAGCATCAATTCAAGTTTTAGTTTACATTTCATGTTTTTTGTCCACTGTTGCAAATTTAAGTTTCAATTTCTTATCTTCAAATCTCTAGCAGCTTATTTATAAGCTCATATAAGCTTATATAAGCTTATAATAGCTTTTTGTAAGCCTGTATTCAATTTTCAAGCATCTTTGGAATCTGGTCAACAAAAGTCAAAGTGGGGCAAAATTGATGCAGATATGGTGATAGGTGATGCAGACATGGAAATGGGTTGGTTTTGAGTTCAATGGGTTGGTTTTGATAGGCTAGTAGTTCTGGTTTGACTGTTTTCAAGCCATTGTGGCTGGGATCATTTGTAAGTAACTTTCAAGTTTCATAAGCATAATCTGTTTTTGTAGTTTTAAATAATTAAAACCTGTTTAAGTAGCTATATTTAGGATAAGTAAACTCAGATTAATCAGTTGTATTAGCTTAATCAGTGGTTAGTATAGATTTAAAGTTCAAAACAGTTATATAAAGGGGTCTTTGGTTCAGCTTGTTACACTGTATTAGATGTTGGTTCCGTAGTGGAAACTTGTTGCTTTAAGTTTGTTAAGTTCATTTGACCTCTAATCTGTCTTAGTCTTTGCCTGCAAAACACCCAAAGTCAAGATCCACTTCAAATCTGTCTAAGTCTTTATCTGTTGTGATTTTGTGAATCCAAAAGCTTGTTTCATGTTTGGAAATCAGTAGCATAGCTTGTACTAGTTTCATTTAACCATATTACATCAATATCAGTTAACAAATTAGGATTAAAGTTCACAAAAGTCAAACTTGTCTCAATTGCTCAAAAGTCAAATATTTGTACAACTCAGTTTTGGCCCAACTACAAGGATTTTTCTTGGGTTCATTCTTGGACCAAATCAAATGAAACTCTGGGTTATAAAACTTCAGTTGGTCAAGATACTTTTTATGATTTTTACTGATTTTTAGAATTTTTCTAAAAGCTTCAAAAAAGCTCTTCAAGCAGGGCTTATCTGCCCTGCTCACACACCTCAGTCAAAGCTGAGTTTTCTCAGCTTATTGTTAAGCTTGTCAAAAGCTCCACAGAGCTTCTCTAGGTCCAGTTTTTGGTTTACATGTTCTTAGCCAGGTCTAGTATAGTTTCCAACATTTGGTTTTCATTTATAGCTTATTAATAAGCAAGTGCTTAAGCTCAAAGTAGCACTCAGAATCTGTCTTAGCATAAGTGCTCAAATCAATCAAATCACAAGCAATTGCAATTCAGAGGTCAAGGTCATTTGTAATTTGTTGTTTTAAAGTACTTTTAGCATTTCATAGCTTCTGTGTTAAGTTGGTAGCTTGTGGTGATCATTTGGCTTATTCAAGTGCTTATTACATAAGCACTTATATTGCAGTTTCTTATTCCTCTACATAACCACATGTTTTTCTATTTTTCTTAGATTCATAACATTATTTTAGAGTTTTCCTGAAATTTTCATAATTTTCCAACACTGTTTGCTATTTTTCTTAATTAAAAACAGTTTTTAGGATTATTTAAATAGCTTTTAATACAATTAATTCAGAAAAAGTTCAAAAAAATAATTTTTCATTTTTCTTAGGTTTAGATAAATATAAAAAGTAAAAAAAGTAATTTTCCAGATTTTTCATAGTTTATTTTGTAATTTTTAGTAATTTAATTAGTTTTTAATAGTTTAAAATTCATAAAAAAATAGAAAAATAATCAGAAAAATATAAAAATAGTTTTGAAAATTCTATTTTGTTATTTTAGATTTTTCCAAGTCATAATTTTATTTTTCTAGCTTTATTTCCTATTTTCTTGTAATTTAGGTTATTATTTAATAGTTAAAAATAGTTTTTAATTAATAATAATTAATTAAATAGTTATAAAAATAATTTTCCTTTTCTAAAAAGTTTCTTATATCATTAGGTTTGTAAAAATATCATTTTCATATTTTTAGGATTAATATTGTGTAAGTTTCACGTTTTTATTTGTACGTTACGTAGTTTTTAATTCAGTTTTATAAAACATAAAATCAAAAACATCAGTATAAAATTAGTGATAGCGTTTATTTAAGATAGTTTAACTTTTTAATTTACTTTAATTTGTATTTAAGTCACTGTAATTTATTAATCTTTTCTTTAGTTATTAAATAACTCAAAACCTTTACTGATCACTATCCTTAGTGGTTATTCGACATCTGATTGTGTTAAACACCAGTCATCCTCCGTGGGACTTAACGACCCGGGAATCCACTGTATTCTCCTGATCTAAATTGCATTTGGTGTGTGAGCTGTTTTAAGTTCCTTACAGTTAGCCATTCACAAGTGGCTAGCTCGCGTGAGAAAACTTGACGGTTTTGCACCAATCACTCATCTTCATCAGACGCATAGTCATCAAAGAACGTGTAGAAGATCTCCAGCTTGTAGTTGAATCTTATCAGACCCGTGTCAACCTCACTCTACCGCAGCTTGATCTTCCCGACATCAACCAGCTCTCACAATATACGCTCATCAGCAAACCATTTGGCGTCGTTTACCGCAGTGAACTTCAAAGAAATTTCTTAATGGCGTGTAGAGATCTTCACAAGTTTGGGGATCACACTTTGAAGCTGATTAGGGACGGATTGGCTTATCGGTTGAAGGATATACATCAGAAGATTGGGTCTCCTAAGCGATGGAATTCTCAGGATCGAAGGGATGTGAAGAGGATCATCACGATGATTGATGAACGGTTGTATCGAAGAGATCAGTTCAGAATATTGGAAAGCTATGTTGGAGGTCGACCCAGGATTAACATCACCGGCTTTCAACGCCCGACTCACACCCCTGGCAACATCTCTGGACTACCTGGTACCCCTTGAACTGCTTCTTTCATTATAACTTTGGATGCATGATTTATTATGACGATGGCTTGTGCACACATAACAGTGTACAACCCGTACTTGTCAAGAAAGGACCCTGTGGTACGCTTCAGTGCCACAATCCTTATAAAAGGAGCGAAAGCTTCTTACTTTTGAGTAAAACCTATCAAACCTTTCACTTTTCAAGGTTTTGCTCAAAAGAACAAGTACTTCCCCTTATGATTTTTCAAAACCTCAACCGTTTATATCACTCGTTGAGGGGGAGTATTTGACTTGAATATCTTTGTTCACAAATTGTTCTTAGTGGTTATCTTCCTACAAAACTCAAAATGGTCATATTTATTCTCAACATTTCTTCAAAAATAACATTCATATGCCATTTTTGAGGGGGAGAAAAATACGTGATAAGAAATATGTTGTGTTTTGCTCATCAATTCTCGTGCAAAAAGACTTCAACCCATGAATTGACGAGATCTTAACTGTTAGTAACTCGAAAAGACTTGTCTGAGTAGAATGTACCATTCGAGAAACTCTTGGTAGACATGAACTTTGACGGGTTTGACAAACTCTCGGGGTTGTCCACACCTTCAAGATAGTTATTAGAGCTAGTTGTCACATAAAAGCTGACAATGTAACTCTTTAACTATACCACGTAACCGTGTCTCGCGGGGGAATGTCTATCTTGAGTCGATCAATTCAAAAGTGCGCGCTCTTCCCTCACAGTGCAGATTTCCGTCAAAACTCTAAAGCACATGTGGAGGGGGAGTATTTCAGCTAAAAGATAAAACTCTCACAGTGGTTCAAACATGTTTTCATTTACAAACCCTTTGAGAGATTTTCTTGAAAATGGTTTTATGGCAATGGAGTTATAAGGTGATTAAGGTTAGGAATAACCGTCCTATGATCCGCCAGAGCCGGATGGATCTACCCAAGGACACTACCAATAGTTAGAATTTAGAAGTCCTTAGGTATGATTATAAAAAGGAGAAAATGAGAATCGGAGAAAGAAGGAGTTGAAGAATTAAAAAGAAATGCAAAAGAAAAGGGTGAAAAGAAATAGCCCTCCAGATTATTCAACTTAGGGCAGACACCGGGTTCAATTCATATGCTACTGGTTGTCACTAGATGACACTGGTACTGAAGATTAAAAGTCGTCATGGACCCAGTGACGCATGCACTAAACCTTCTTAGCCACTCAAGTCTCTCTCAACAGAAGCTTGTTTCATTCTCAAGTCTCTCTCAACTATCGGCTTTCTCTTAGAGATTGCTGGTATTGAAGAAGGAGACCCTCTCCCTAGTCTCCGCTCAGGAAAACCAAAACGCACTATTGAGTCTAGAGCCACGAGATTCATCAAAAGATCTCTTAGGTACACTTGACATTTCATCACTTGATGCTCAACAATAAGAACATCAGTGGTACGTTATCGAGTCCTTCACAGATCTTAGCAATCTGTTGAGAACATTTATGAGAGGTCCACATCTGTGATCCTCAGTGATTGAATGGAAACTCCTGCCAGGGTCAACATCAAACAGCCCTGACAGCAGGTCGCTTCGGTAACTCCCCGTGGATTACGCTTAGTGGTCTCAAACGGTCTATAGTCGTGAGGTGATGCTTCGGTGTACCTCAGCGACTCATCTGAACCGTAGATGTACTTCGGTACATCGCGTTATCTCACTTGTGGGACTCCGGTTCAGGAACGGCCTTTGTGAGAATTAGAGTTGTGTTTTCACACTATGCTGTTAACACTCTCGAAGTTCGAACTTGTAAGTGCCGGAATCCGCTTATTACTAACCTTTCTTATGTTTACTTCTTATGGAAGCTCTGGAGCGGACTGATCGTGCAGATTCTTCACATGCTCATGCCAACATCATCACTAATGGAAGTTCTAACTAAAAGCAACATAAAAGTCAGAATGATTCTTCGTCAACCAAAGAATCTACAAAGTTAAAGACTTAAAGAACTTCATCAGTACTGAAATTCAACGTCAAAAGGCGTATGAGCGTGTTGAAGAATGACGTGGAGACACTGTAGCAGTGAAGCAGACCTGAGGCAGACTTGATGCAGACAACAACAACATACTATCACAACCAACACAAAGAACAATGATCAAAGAACAAAGACAAAGATGACGTCAAAGCAGAACTGTTCAAAGAAGACAATTTCTCTACACTGGAGAGATTGTTCGAATCAAGGCAAATCTTCTCACAAGAAAGAAGAATGTCAGAAGACGTCAAAGCTACTATTACATCTGCTCCTTCACCGTTTACATTCATTCATCACTAACGCTTAGGGGGAGATTGTTGGAATCACTCCTAAACCTTAATCAAGTGTTAGTGATTCACATGTAATAGTTAGCTTAATTATGGCCTTTATGTTTGTTATTTTCCTTAGGCTTATGTAGAAGGCCTATAAGCCTAGGCCTAGCCTAATAAGGAAAAGGATGGGAACTAGGAGTGTTGCCCTAGCTTCCCTCCTATAAATACTCTTGTATAACCCTCACTTGAGGGTTGGTTGTTCATTTTATTCACTCTCTTTCACTCTACGCCTAACCGTGCTACTCTTAACGTGTGTGTGTGTGTTTAACGTGTTCAACCGACTCTATCTCTTCTCTATTTCTTTCATTGATGCTTGTGTTGTAAAACTAGTGACCTAACAAACTCATTGAAAAAAAGTCTTATTTCTTCATAGAGACTTGTCATAAGTGTCCAGATTCATTATACCCGATGAGTATTGACTCAGAGGCGGTTTGTGTTCATCTTAGCGAGTTGTGACTATAATGACTTAGCGACTTGTCCTTTTTAATGGTAGCGAGTTGTTGACTATTCAGTCAACAACTGAAGCGAGTTGTGCTAGCGAGTTGTCCTTTATAATGAAGTAGCGACTTGACTATTGACTATTGAGTCAATAGCGACTTATAAGGTTTAAATGGCTTAGCGATTTGTGTTAAAAAGGGGTAGCGACTTGACCTAGCGACTTGACCTAGCGACTTAACCTAGCGACTTAACCTAGCGAGTTGTGACATGTAGCGACTTGACAGAAAGGATGAAGAAGAAACGACCACAAGACCACAACCACAATATCAAATAAACAAAATGCCAATCTAAACTCTCGACCTCAGGTTCATCTAGCCATCATCGGTTCAAGACTCTAAGCAAAACTCGTAAAGAAAAATGAAAGTGGAGGTCGAATATAAACCATGACAGCCGAACCAATAACAACATCAAATCATCTACCAACATCATCAAGACCTCAGTTACATTACATCATTGGTCCATAGATCTCAAAATAAATTACGAGTTGCAACGAAGCCTATCTCTACAGACCCGAAACAAAACCAACTTCTACTACAAATCCCAATCTATAATTACTCATCCTCCTCCTACAACTTCTATCTCATATCCATCATAACCAAGACTCGACAAACAAGTATTTAAAATAAAAGTTGATCTCTGAAACAGGTTCATTTCTAATCTTGCAAAATATTTTTTTCGAACCTTTATCATCATGGATCTTTCAATATGTTCGAAGACGAAGCTTCAAATTATTATCAAATCATCAAAGAAATAAAATATAACAATTGTGTTATTTTTATCTCTTTAATTCATTCATAGACAAAATTAAATACGAAGTTTCACAACATCAAACCTACCTTGAAGTGTGTCCTAAAGCCGATTCAAGAACCATCCCTGTGGCTTAAGACGAATCATATCACCTAAGCCATCCCTGTGGCTTTGATGATGAGCATCGAACCATCACTACGGCGAGGTCAATATTAATTGTCATGGTATGAAAGGTGTTTGCACGAGTCTTGTTCGTGCTTCTTGATATGATATCTTCTAAAATAAATTAAAAGATGGAGATGGGATTCGACTGATATGTGATTTAATTTAGGAGATGATTTTTTTTATAGCTCTAATTTGGGAAAGATTTGTTTGTAGGCGTTTTGTTTGTGTGAGAAATTTTAGGGTTAGTGTGAGATAGTGGGGAATTTTATAACCTGATATTTAGGGTTAAATGATATCTAAATGGTTTGTGGTAGCAACTGGGTCACGTATTTGGGCCACCGAACAGATCTTTATCATGGGCCGTACCATATAATTCTTAAGTGGGGTGAATTAACTAATATTGGTCTTGGGCTCTACTCCTTTTGGTAATATGGATCGAATGTGACATACATTAACATATTTGCGTTGAAGTGTTTGATGTTGTAATATCACTCAAATATTTGTCTAAGTGTCATGCTACATTTTGATCATATATTTGACCGAGTATCGTGGTTATTCATGTGGGCTTGGACTAGTTTTTATGGAATAAAACATGTTTATCTGGGTTTGATGATGGGATATCTTAAGACTGTGAGATTTGGTGATGATGTAATTTGTTAAGTGCGATTTGATGATGCAATTTGTTGTTGAAATTTGTTGAGCTATGAGATTTATGATAATGTGACTGGATGACATGATTTAGTGATTCGTCATGTTACGTGTGTTGGCAATTTGGTGTATACATTGTCGCGAAGGTTATTATGTCACGGCTTTGATGTTTGTAATATGTTGACTACGGGGTTGTTGTACGGTATTTCTCTTTTGACTTTGAAGTGAGGTTTTTCCGGGCGCGTTTACTTATTTCAACTTCTTTCTTCCTACCCTTCCGCGAAGATGACTTGTTTGGGCATTTATAGAGTGTGATAAAGACTTGGCTATTTAGTTACTTTTGTGATTCTGTCTCGCTTAACCCACAACGTAGCTATCACTTCGGTGTCTCACTCAGTTGAGAATGTCAAGAGGTTTTGTACATTGGGTACACCATTTCTTTTTCACAAAGATTAGTACAAGTTCAAGTAACAAATCTAGGGAATTTTACTTCATGATCAAGTTTCGCATATCGGGTTTACTTCACCATGTTGTCACTGCAATAGCCGACAGAATGCGTGAATGATGTGTTTATCAAAGTGTTTATTGGATGGTTGATGATATTGTTGATGCTGGATAATGAACCGTTGATGAACCACTGCATGTTCCCCTAAAACAGATATTCACCGAAACCAAAGTTGTCATAACACATTCAAGCTGACATTGTTTACGGTTTTGTCTTGATTTTGTAAAATCCCGCGAAAGAACCTATTTCTCGGTTTAAATCAGAGACTTGTAAAATTCCGTGACAATGGAAACATCCTGGTAATAGTAAAGTGCATTTCCAGATCTGTCTTACAGTTTATTCTTGGTTTTGTAAAATCCCGCGAAAGAAACTATTTCTCGGTTTAAACTATAGAATTGTAAAATCCCGTGTTGATGGCATCATCCTGGAGATAGGGAAAGTGTAATTCTGGATCTTATCTGATGCTGGTGCTACGGTTTCTACTTCGAAGAAGGGATAAAAGGGTGTACTTCCTGAATTGGATGTGTGTTTGGATATTTGTCATGGCACTTTGGTTATTACATGGTTTCACGGGGTTATGTGCCTTTAACCATGGTCGGGATGGAAACCATTATCAGAGTTCGCTTAAAACGTCAAAGGAGGCTAGATTTGAGCTTTTAACCAGAAGATGTGACAACAGGGTTAATTCACTATTATTTATTTGAGGTTGAAGTGAAATATCACGGGCGAGTGTACTTAGTATCTGAAGGTATCGGACATGGTTGGATGAAGATTCTTCGAGATCCTTGTTCGAGCTTTTTCCAAAAACGAAGACTTGGAAATCTAGTTATTTTTGAGAGTCTTTTCCTTTTCTTTTACCACTTGGGGGAATTGGGCTCTTATTGCCACAAAAATAACTATCACTTTAAGGAGTTACATTGTAGTGCTCAGTGTCACATTTAAATTGTGGATTTTCAAGAGGTTATGTACGTCTTATACTTGATGGTTGGTTGGATGAAGAGTATAGAGTACTTAGAGATTCAATGGAGGATGAATTCTCGGCACCGCTCTTTGTTACATATGTGCAAGTTTAAGTCACGAGTTCGGGTTAGTTTACTTCAGGGTCAAATTCATCGTATTGGGTTTTCTCCATCAGCTGTCACGACAAAGAGCCTACTGAATGATAATGGGGTTGATTACAAGTTTTCCAAGAGAGATTGAAAAGAGAGAGATTATGACGTATGAACACTACAGTTCATGCCTCGTTCTCCAAAGAAAAGAAAAGTGTACGCGTCAGTGCGCTTTATCTTCTGAAGAAGAGAAATCTTCTTAATTATGACCATTCTCATCAACATGCTTCATGCTTTTTCCATGCGCTTCAGTCATCAAGTGAACCGAACTACTGTTAATTGTTTTTCTTATTCCACTTGCTCAACTATAATGACGATGGCGACATCCTGTGCTAATTTTGCGGGGGAGAAGTGTGAATATACTACATTGTCGAAGTTATTCACTTGCTTAATAAAGAATGGAAACTACGTATGCAATTCTTGAGGGGGAGAAGAAGTGTGAAACTACTGCATGATGATTGATATATGAGAATAAATGGTCAAACGGCTCCAAACTCATGTAAGAACCGAGCTTCTTCTTATCGGGTCAGCTTTACATGGAGTTTCTTCTAAGAGCCGTTGGTTGACATCTTCACACGGGCTGATTTGATTAATGACAAAGTGCTTCTAGTTGCTGGGCTGATTTCTTTGATGAACATCTTTCTGTTCTTGTTTGATTGGGAGGGATCTTAATTTAAGGAGATTTGCTATTTGTAAGTTAACGGGAATGCATTTGGTGAGTTGAAGATGCTGACTTTCTATTCCCCAACTGGACAATCTTGAAGAAGGTCGAGTCTATAGTATGTTCTACATTTTCTGGTGCGTGTTAGAAGGCTAAAGACGAGTAGCATTTATCAATCTAAAGACTTCTTATTAATCTGGGCTGTTATCAAACAGATTGTCGGTTTAGGGGAGAGCACTAATTGGGGGAGAGTGAAAAGTCAGATTTAATCCCTAATTAGACTTGCTCATATTCTTCAGCAAATTGATTCTCACAGATATATTTGTGCTAATGGTATTCTTCTCAAAAGATTTTGAGTATTTGGGCTTACAATGAGTTGCTGATTCTGAAGTATCAAAACCAGCAAGGGGGAAGGAGACACGCATCTAAACGCGAGTAAACATTGATGAACTGTTAGGTCACCATATTAGTAACACAAGCATCAATATAAGAAATAAACAAGAAGTGATCGGATGAACAAACACACACACACACGATATGAAATAAAGAAGAGTTATGCGTAAAGGGGAAATGTGTGAATTGAACAACCAACCCTTAAGTGAGGGTTTACAAGGATTATTTATAGGAGGGAAGTAGGGCAACACTCCAAGTTCCCATCCTTTCCTTATTAGGCTTGGGCCAAGGCTTATGGGCCTTCTACATAAGCCTAAGCTTAAAAACAAACATAAAGACCATAATTAAGCTAACTATTACATATTAATTACTAACACTTTAATTCTAGTTTAGGAGTGATTCCAAAAATCTCCCCCTAAGTGTTAGTGACTGATAATATAAATGTTGTAGGTGCTGATGTAATAGTAGCTTTGACGTCTTCTGACATTCTTGTGAGAAGAAGTGTCTTGATTCGAACAATCTCCCCAGTGTAGAGAAATTGTTTCCTTTGAAGTATTCTGTTTTGACGTCATAATTTTCTTTGTTCTTTGATCTTTGTGACGGAAGTGATAGTATGTTGTTTCTGTCTGCATCAGGTCCGCTTCGTTACTCCAGTGTCTCCACATCTTTCTCCAACATGCTCACACGCTCTTCAACGTTGGATTTCATTGTTGATGTAGTTCTCTAAGTCTTTAAACTTTGTAGATTCTTTGATGATGAAGAATCATTCTGACTTTGGGTTGCCTTTGATCATGTGAGAACTTCATATAGTGATGTTGTTGGCATGAGCATGTGGAGAATCAACACGATCTTTTCTACCCGCAAGCATCCATAAGAAGAAAACATAAAACATGGGTTAGAAATAATCCAGCGCTTACAAGTTTGAACTTCGAGAGTGTTGACAGCATAGTGTTAAAACACAACTCTAATTCTCACAAAGGCTGTTCCTGAACTGGAGTCCCACAAGTGAGATAACGCGATGTACCGAAGTACATCTACAGTTCAGATGAGTCGCTGAGGTACACCAAAGCATCACCTCACGACTGTAGACCGTTTGAGACACACTAAGCGTAATCCACGGGGAGTTATCGAAGTGACCTGCTGTCATGGCTGTTTGATGTTGACCCTGGCAGGAGTTTCCATTCAATCACTGAGGATCACATGAGTGAACCTCTCATAAATGTTCTTGACAGATTGCTAAGATCTGTGAAGGACTCGATAATGTATCCCTTGCGTCCTTATTGTTGAACGACAAGCGATGAGTTGTCAAGTGTACCTAAGAGATCTTTTGGTGAATCTCGTGGCTCTAGACTCAATAGTGCGCTTTGGTTTTCCTGAGCGGAGACTAGGGAGAGGGTCTCCTTGCTTTAATACCAGCAATCTCTAGGAGAAAGCCGATAGTTTATGTAGGGTTCCCTGTGAGAATGAAATAAGCTTCTGTTGAGAGAAACTTGAGTGGCTAAGAAGGTTTAGTGCATGCGTCACTGGGTCCATGACGACTTTGATCTTCAATACCGGTGTCATCAAGTGACAACCAGTAGCATATGAATTGAACCCGGTGTCTGCCCTAAGTTGAATAATCTGGAGGGCTATTTATTTTCACCCTTTTCTTTGCATTTCTTTTTAATTCTTCAACTCCTTCTTTCTCCGATTCTCATTTTCTCGTTTTTCATAATCATACCTAAGGACTTCTAATTCTAACTATTGGTGGTGTCCTTGGGTAGATCCCTCCGGCTCTGGCGGATCATAGGACGGTTATTCCTAACCTTAATCACCTTATAACTCCATTGTCACAAAACCAATTTGCACGAAAAATCTCTCAAAGTATTTATAAGTAAGAAACATTTTGTAATACTTCGAGAGTTTTATATTTTGCAGAAATACTCCCCCTCCACATGTGCTTAAGAGTTTTGACAGAAATCTGCACGGTGAGTGAAGAGCGCGCACTTTTGAATTGATCAACTCATGATAGACAATCCCCCGCGAGGCACGGTTACGTTGCATAGTTAAAGAGTTACATTGTCAGCTTTTAGGTGACAACTAGCTCTAATAACTACCTTGAAAGTGTGGACAACCTCGAAAGGTTGTCAAACCCGTCAAAGTTCATGTCTACCAAGAGTTTCTCGAATGGTACATTCTACTTGGACAAGTCCTTTGCGAGACACGTTTACATCACTAGTGAACTAGCTTGAAATTATTACCCGTCCCGGACAAGTCTTTTCGAGTTACTAACATTTAAGATCTCGTCAATTCATTACTTAAGTCTGTCGTACGACGATTCATTTGCAATTTCACAACATATTTCTTATCACATAAATTTTTCTCCCCCTCAAAAATGGCACATAAATGTTATTTTTGATGAAATTTTGATATGGAATATGACCATTTTGAGTTTTGTGGGAAGATTTCCACGAAGAACAACTTTGTGAACAAAGATTTTGGTTGACAAATACTTCCCCTCAAAAAGTGATATAAACTTTTGAAGTTTTGAAAAAAAAATCATAAGGGGAAGTACTTGTTCTTTTGAGCAAAACTTTGAAAAATGAAAGTTTTGATAAGTTTTACTCAAAAGTAAGAAACTTTCGCTCCTTTTATAGGATTGTGGCACTGAAGCGTACCACAGGGTCCTTTCATTACAAGAATGGGTTGTACACTGCTATGTGTGCACAAGCCATTGTAAAATGTAAATCACACATCCAAATAGTTAATGAAAGAAACAGATTAAGGGTTACCGGGAGAATCAGGTAGTCCAACAATAACTCCAGGAATGCGTTCAGGACGTTGATAGCCTGTGAGAGATATGTTGGGACGACCACCTACGAAACTCTCCAAAGTTCTGAATTGATCCGTTCTGAACAACCTTTCATCGATCTGTGTGATGATCCTCTTCACATCCCGTCACTCCTTAGAATTCCATCTCTTTGGTGACCCAATGCCTTCATGTATCTCCATTAACCGATAAGCTAAACCATCCCTTACACTCTTCAGTGTATGATCCCCAAACTTATGAAGCTCGTTACACGCCATTAAGCAATTTCGGTGTAGTTCACTATGGTAGACTACTCTAAATGGTCTGCTGATTAGGGTGTATTGAGGAACGTGGTTTGTAACATATTGGATTTCACATACACATCAAACCATTAACACAAGAGGCGTACAAGATGAGTTTTAGAGAGACAAAGAGTTAGAGGTTTGGGAACTTAGTAAGAGAAAGAAAAATCTTATTATGAGCTCCAACTCTCTACCTTGGGAGGTAGAGAGTATCTATAGTTCTTACATAAATCGCCACCTACGGGCTGTGGATCAGGCATACAGTAGGTAAAGACCCGTCCGTCCTCCACGGTGTTACAAACTAAATACTACTTAACTTATAATAATCTACTACTACGAGCTTTCTAACGATTACATATACTTGAGGTGACCGACTCTTTAATAACTGGATTTACTAAATCCTAACAATCTCCCCCTAAGGGAGGTCACCTCAAAAATACATTGAATGCAAACAGATATTACATTAAAATTGTTCTTGGATTCTTGTTAAAGTTCTTTGCTCTGAAGCTCGTAGTCATTGATTCATCATTGATGCATGTTTGGTTAATCCAAGTGGAGGTCTTTATCTGATCCACGTGATAATGAGTTCTGAGCCAGCTATGAGATCATCAGCTATCATAAATCTATGACTCATCCTTTGTGGTGTTGGTATTATGTGAAGTTTGTGACTTTTGGACCGACATGCTCACATTATGCATCATGATTTCTTCTCATCAGAGTAGCGGAAGCTTTCGTTGATTCATGATATTGGCAGCAGCATAGCAGAAGCATGAAGTGAAAATATCAGAGTCATTGATGCACTTATCATGATTTCTTTAGAAATGAATGTATTGTGTGAGCATTCGGCTATGGATTGACCGCTTCATTCTGATCAGCTGCAAACGTCAGGCGTACCTGCATACAACAGTTAGCAATAAAGCCTACGAAAGTGTCTTTGATCACTTTCGTTGAATTGAGGTACACGGCCCACGGTTCCCCGTTGATCAGTACAAGTACTGCCTGTGATCAGGTAAAATTCCGTAGAATTTCCTTGACAGGGTTTCGCAGCTGCTCTAGCTATTCTCAAACCGGAACGTCTCAAAAAAGACAACACGGAGTGAGTGAACCAGCGAATTGAGATTCACTGATTGATAAAAATAGATTTGAAAAACAACCGAGTATCGCTCAATAGAAATTGTTTTTGCAATACAACGAAGGTTTTAATGAAAATCAATTATCAATCATAAACACCTTTTATTTTGAAATATTTGTACACAGTCGATGTGCTAAAGAAAAGAGTTTTTAATTACAACGACCGGTTTTTTCAAAGGTATCCGTCAATCCATAACCTGAACCAGGATTGATTCAAAATTTGAATCGCCCCATTGTTTCTGTTCAGTTGTCACATTGTTGATCTATTGAATAGATCCCACATACCACCTACCAGGAGCTTGTTTGATGTTGGCTCCAAAAGGCTTTCCATCTTCATTGTGAATATGTTTGCATATCACTCAGATGTTCTGGCAATACCACAAGGATAATGCGTAGGACTCATAAAATATAATCTCTCTTTCCAAATTGTGTGAAACAGAGAGTCTTCATTGACAGTGTCCTAATGAGATTTATTAGATGATCTCGTGGCTCTAGACTCAATTGTGCATATTTAGATCCTATGCCGGAGACTAGGGTGAGGGTCTCCTTCTTCAATATCAACAAACTCTAAGAGAAAGTCGATAGATAATGTCGGTTCCCCGTGAGAATGAAACAAGCCCTTTTAAGAGGAACTTGAGTAGCTTGGGAAGTTTAGTGCATTGCGTCACTGGGTCCATGAAGTCTTGTCTTCAATACCAGTGTTACCTTAGTAAACACCAGTAGCATATGAATTGAACCCGGTTTCTACCCTAAGGTTGAATAAATGGAGGCTATTTCTTTTCACCCTTTTCTCATTTCATTTCTTTTTCATTCTTCAACCCCTTTAGTGCTTACCAAGACTTCATAACTAGAACCTTGTTGTGTTTATTCCAGTACTAGCTCAGTCTCAGTCCGCACTCTTCCCATATCTCACTTTTCTCCTTTTTTCAATATACCTAAGGACTTCTACACTATCTAGTGGATTGTCCCTGGGTAGATCCCTCCAGTTCTGGCGGATCATGGGAACAAATACCTAACCTTATCATCCTTATGTCACCATACATAAAGTAAAGTTGGTCGGTCTTTCTGGTATTGTTCATCTGCCATTGGAACCAATCGAAAACCATTTAAAAATCAATTCAGATACTTGTGATATATTATCAAAGCATTTTGTACCTGAATTGTTTTTGATATTTTTAGAAACAGAGCTCCCCCTCAACATGTGAATCACGCATCATTTTGTAATAGAAATAATTTTCATCTTTGAGGGGTTGGCTTGCATCTAAGAGTAGCTATATAAAGAATGTGGTTTTCAAAATAGTTGCTCCCCCTCAATATGTGCATGGAAATTTGAAAATGTTTTGCACATATTAGGAAAGAACTGCACATTGAAATCAATTGATCACATTTCAAATCTTTGTGGTTTAAGATAGATGCTCCCTCTCAACATGTACATGGAAAATTTGAAATCGTTTGGCACATGTGGGAAGGAGAGCTTGTACATCCTTATAAAACCATTTACCGAATTATCAGTTTAAATCCTATTTAAATCACAAATTCTCCCCCGATCACAATTATCAAATCATTTGAGATTTGTGATCTCTGTAGATTTAAATTGATTTTGAAAGCTTTTAAGGAGAATTGTGACTTGATTATGAAAACGTTTTAACTGATAAGGATCAGATTTTGAGACTTTAAACTCCATTGATTAAACATGTATGATTATCTTTTGAAAACAATTGTATGACAAATAACCTTTTGATTTAATTGAAATCATTCTCCCCCTCAATCAATGACATAAGTTGTTGATTGAGAGATAGATATTTTCACAAACGTTAAGTCCAGATGATTTTCAAAAATTAGAGTCCGAGTTATTTTTCAAAGCAATTAGTTTTCATAAGATAGTAAGTAATTGTTTATAGAATCAAAGCATGAGATTTGAAAACCAAGATAAAGCATGGCTCTATTCTTTCTTTGAAAAATGTGTTACTGCCTGAAATGACAATAAACCATTGTTTCACTTTCTCCCAAAAATTATTATTATTATTATTTTATTATTATTATTATTATTATTATTTTTTAAAACATTCGAACAATATCTAAAGTCCCGTGTCATTCTTTGAATGACAGCACAAAGATCGTAGATATTATCGAATCGAGGAAACCATGGCAAAAAGACAATATTTTTGAAATTTTTCAAGATTTTCAGATTTTTATGGATTTTTGAAAGTTTTATATTTTTCTATTTGCTTTTTGAAGGTTTTGTAATTTTGTATTTTGCTTTTCGAATAGATATTTACAAGAGATAGATGAAGGAAAAACTTTTACTCCTCTTCTTCCTCTTGAAGACGTTTGAGTGTTTCCGGTTGTAGGCTCTTAAGACCAAGTCGTGGAAGGATAAACTCAAAACGTTCTCTAGGAAGAGCTTTGGTGAAGATGTCTGCTAACTGGTATTCAGTCCTTACAAAATAAAGTTCCACCACACCGTTTTCTATTTGCTCCCTGATGAAATGATGTCGTATGTCGATGTGCTTTGCTCTTGAGTGTTGTACGTTGTTGCATGAGAGAGCAATAGCACTTTTATTATCACAGTACATAGGGATTTTGTTGAATTCAAAGCCATAGTCAGATAATTGGGATCTCATCCATAGGATTTGAGCACAACAAGATGACATGGCTATGTATTCAGCCTTTGTAGAGGAAATAGAAGTACTCATTTGCTTCTTTGAAGACCAGCTCACAAGCTTATCACCCAAAAACTGAGCACCTCCAGACGTACTTGGACGAGTATCTTGACATCCTGCATGATCAGCATCTGCATAGGCTGTTAGTGACATTCCGGTGTCCTTCGGGTACCAAAGTCCCATATTGATGGTTCCTTGGAGATACGGAAAGACCCGTTTAACTGATTCAAGGTGCTTTTTGGTAGGTTTAGCCTGATATCTAGCACACATGCAAACAACGAACAAGATGTCTAGTCTACTAGCCGTGAGGTACATCAGGGATCCAATCATACTACGATATTTCGTTTGGTCTACCATGATCCCTGAGTGGTCCTCATCTAGTTTAGTATGCTCTATCATGGGAGTGTCAACAGGGTCACTAGAATCAAATCCAAATTTCTTTAAAATCTCATTTGCATATTTAGATTGATTTATAAAAATGCCTCCGGGACTTTGTGAAATTTGTAATCCCAAGAAAAATGACATTTGTCCCATCATTGACATTTGAAATTTAGAACCCATTTCATTAGAAAAACGGTCACACTCATTGGGGTCAGTCGAGGCAAAGATAATATCATCAACATATATTTGAACGTGAATTAATTGTTTGCCTGACTTCCTGGAAAAGATAATATCAGGTTGGCTGACGTATACGACTTCTTTAAGATCTCCGTTAAGAAACGCCGTCTTTACATCCATCTGATAAACCACCATGTTCTTACTTGCAGCATTAGCCAAGAAGATTCTGATCGCTTCGATACGAGCAACAAGAGCAAATGATTCTTCAAAGTCAATACCCTCCTCTTGACGGTATCCTTTTGCAACCAATCAAGCCTTGTTCTTTAAAACATCACCATGCTCATCAAGTTTCACTTTGAAGATCCATTTTAGAGCAATGATCATAGCACAATCTGGAGCAGGTACTAATTCCCATACATCAAGTCGATCAAACTCATAAATTTCTTCTTGCATGGCATTGAACCAGCTGTCTTCATTCATGGCGGTTTTAACATCTTTTGGTTCGATCTTAGAGAGTACGGGGTTGAAGAAGCACCATAAGGCATCGGTTGCAAGTTGTTTTCGTGTGGATACTGGACGAGAGGGGTTTCCAATGATTTTGTCCAATGGATGATCATGTGTCCATTTTCTGAGGTGTTCATGTGGCTGTTGTTGAGGAACTGAGGTAGCAGAGTCGATATCTCCTGATAAAAATGGTTCTGATGATGATTCAGGAGCAAATATGTTTTCAAATGGAGCATCTTCGGGAGTAGCAAAGGGATTAACTTCATCATGAGTGCCAGAAACAATTCCATGATGTACATTCGATGATTGATGATTGGTTGATGAGACAGAGTGATCAGCAGCAGGCGCTTCTTGGCTTAATGATATTGAAACAGAAGGGTTGACTTCATTTACAGGGATAGGAGCAGCCTCTGATGATGGAATTGACATTTCATTAGCATTTGGCTCATAGTGTTCATCAAACATTGGATCAAACAATTTATTTAAATCATTTTCTAATGGAGGTACATAAGGAGTTGCTGGTGAGTGATTTGAAACGAGAGTAGAACAGATAGGACTACTTGATGAAAATTGAGTTGCGGGTCCAGAACTGGTTTGTCCCGGAGCCATTTGACCGGTAATCTTATCGAACGTAACATGAATTGTTTCCATGATATTTCGGGTTCTCTTGTTGTAGATTCGGTAACCTTTCTTGTTTGGTGCATAACCAACAAAAACTCCAATTTCTGCCTTTGCTCTTAATTTACCTAAATCTTGACAGTCATTCGTTGGATAGCACAAAGCACCAAACACACGAAGGTAGGAGAGATCAGGCTTTCGTTTATGAACAAGTTCATATGGAGTTTTTCCATGAGAGGTATGAATAAGGGAACGATTTTAGGTGTAGCAAGCAGTGGCAATGGCTTCAGCCCATAGAAACATTGGAACCTTTGAATAAATTAGCATTGTTCTTGCGGCTTCCACAAGAGTTCGATTTCGTCTTTCAACTACACCATTCTGTTGAGGAGTTCGTGGAACACTTCTTTGATGACTGATTCCAACACTTTCATAAAACAGAATTAAGTCTTTGTTAACAAACTCTGTGCCATTGTCTGTTCGAACTATTCTAACAGTATTGTTGAGTTGAACTTGTAGCTGTTTGATAAGTTTGATGATGACATCTGGAGTTTCATCCTTTGTCCTAAAAAACTTTACCCAAGTAAATCAAGAGTAGTCATCAACAATGACTAAAATGTATTTCTTCCCATTTATTGTTTGCACTCTCATTGGTCTGCATAGATCCATATGAAGGGTATAAAGAACTTCCATTACTGAGTTTGTGGGTTTTGGTTTGTGGGCATATTTCGTGCTTTTACCCAATTGGCAAGCTGAACAAAGATGATATTTTTCATATTTTAATCTGGGTAAGCCTCTGACAAGATCCTTTCTGGAAAGGTTATTAATGGTGCGGAAGTTCAAGTGATTGAGACGACGATGCCATAACCATGACTTTGTTTTAGAAGCCTTTGACAGCAAGCAGATTGGAGAAGACTTCATCACGTCTTCGATAGAGATGGTGTATAGGTTAGAACCACAAGTACCTCTTAATAATTCCACACCATCAAGTTCTCTAACGAAGCAAGTATGTTTTCTAAAGGCCACTTCTAGATCGGAATCACAAAATTGACCAACAGAGAACAAATTATGACCAAGACCTTCCACATAATATACCCTAGAAATTACACTTTTGCCAACTACATAATCACCATAACCCATAATTGCTCCAAAATGGTCGTTTCCGAATCTAACAGTCCCGATGAATTTACTCACAAAGTTCATGAGCCACGACCGGTCTCCAGTCATATGCTTGGAACAGTCTGAGTCCAGGTACCACAGAACGATTTGAACGATCTGCAGTTGAACACAGACAAGAATGGATAACTGGATAATTGGGATCCCCATGCAAGAATGGGTTCCACTTGGTTAGTAACAGTGATTGGAACACCCACATCAGAGGTAGAAACAATGGACTCATTAGAAATAGATGCAGTGCTAGTGTCCGTATTTGACCTATTCAAAGTATGTTCGCTTCTTAAGGGAATAGTTCTACCAGTAGGCATCCATTTTCTAGTGGGCATTGATTTAGCAACTTTAGGGCAAAGCTCATTAATCTTACGGCCAGTAGGTATCCATTGATAACCTATATTACTAAATTTCCTTCCTGTGGGTTTCCACTGTTTTCTAACTTTCTTTCGCCTTTGCCTTTTAGCCTTCTTAGCTTGATTTTTTGCATTAACAGTTTTAACTGGGCGTTTAACAGCATTAGACAAATCATTCACACCACATTCAAGATTAGTAACAGAAACCACGCAATCATCATTACATGTTTTGCCAAAAGTAGCAGAATTCGCATTAATTACAGTACGCTTAAAGCTAACACTAGAATCAACAGGATTCATTTTATTAAATTCAAACTTAATATTCCTAGGGTGATCTTCTACTCTCTTCCAATGCACATTCTTAGCTTGCGAGGTCCTATCTTGCTTGGTATTCCCTGGAGGCTTTGACCCGCTTGCTTTAATGTCACTGATTACTCCTGTAAAGGGAATTATGAGAACATTAGTTGGTTGATCTACTTTTTGCATTCCTGAACTAGATTTGCAGGGATCTGAACTACTTGAAGGCACATTAGTGTTTACTTTCTTAAAACTGGGCATAGTATGATTTGAATGCTTGGCACTAGGCATAGAACAAGGCATCACAACTTTTCCTTTCGTACCTAAGGATTTTGGACATGTTGCAATTAAACATTCTAGCAGCTGTTGAGATCGTTTGGCCTGAATGCAAGCAAACCTAATTACTCTATCAAGAGGTTTGTTAATGAAATCCTCTTCCACAATCTCACGGAGACATTCTAGGCTATCCTTAAGGTGAGCACAATAGTTATGAAACACAGGTTCATTATTCCTAAGATGAGGAGGAATGTATTTAACAGTCACAGTATATTTGTAGTCTAAGGATGACTTTGATGCAACATTCTCATTAAAAAAAAGTGGCAGTTTCCCTTTTTCCTAACTCCTCAGATTCTCAATTTCTTTTTGTAAAGACTTTATTTTTTCGTTGTTTTGGTCACGAGTGACTTTCATTGAATCATATAACCCTTTAAAGTGTCGTTTAACTTTTTCATTTTCTTCTAGAAAACTCTCGTTTTCCTTTTGTAAAGCATTAACTAAGTTTTGAAGATGAAAAGTTTCAGAATACTGAGAGTCTAAAGGAGGAGGCATTTGGCAGCCAGTCACATTGTTCTTTTCACCCTTTAATTGAGAGATTTGGGCTTTCAATTTTCTGATCGTGTTACAATGAGCTCGAATCTGTTCATCACGTTTGCTAATTTCAAAAACTCATCAAATTCAGGAGCATCCAAGGATGTCTTGATATTTGAGGTTTTAACATTTTCTTTCAGATGTTGATATTTTAATTGCAAAGCAATATGCTCAACTTCCAATTTAGAAAACTGTTTCACCAGGTTATCATGATCATCCTGTTCAACTTTATCATGCATTTTAGAGTTAGTTTTTTCAAGCTCAATGACATGATCATGGGAGACTTTCAGAGCAACAGATAATTCATGAAATTGAGAAGCATTAATGGAACAATTTGTAGTAGTGTAAAACACATCTTGAGCAATACATTCAGAAATAAGATTCTCATTCAAGGTATGCAAGTTCTTCCTCTCAATCTCATTATATTTTAATTCTCGCTGATAGTCACTAACCTCAACAATCATCGCTTCAAATTCCTTTTCCATTTCTTTAATGTCTAAATCCATCCCCTTTTTAAGACTCTCAAATTGACCTTTTAGTTGTTTAAAGAAAGGCATGACCTCAGTTAAATAGTGTAGGATCGAAATATTATTGTGTTTGATGATTCGGGTGGTCTTGGATGATCAAAATACATGTTTGCCATTAGAGAGAGAAAGTAGAGAGTTGGGAGATGTCGACCACCATATATCTATATGTTTCCCATGGATGGAAGGGGTATTTATAGTTACAGAATACACGACCTCCTATCGGCTTGTGGATCAGGTATACAGTGGGTAAAGACTCGTCCTTCCTCCACGGTGTTACACTACGCTAAACTACGCTAATAACTAACTAATAAACTAACAAATTACGTAAATAACGATACGTCTAAGAGCTAACATATGCTAGACCATAATTGGGGTGACCGACACTTTAACATGGAATTTCCAATTCCTAACAATCTCCCCTTAAGGGAGGTCACCCCATGAAATACATTTTGCATCCTAGCATTCTTTCTTTGTCTTTAGATCTCGAGCTCGTAGACTTCAATTCTTCAATTCCGCAATCTTTGTGCTTGTGTAGCGATTCTTCAAAGTCCACATAATGTTGTACTTTTAGTGGAGGCCTTTAACTGATCCACATCTTTGATGATCTTTGAGCTTTCATTGAGATCATCAGCCACAATAAATCTCTGGATCACCCTTTATTGTGTTGCCATCATGTGAAGTTGTGACTTTCGGACCGACATGCTCACACTTTCTGGATCATGACATCTTTCCATCAGAGTAGCGGAAGCTTTACTGGCTCATGATATTTGCAGCAGCGAAGCGGAAACATAGTATAGAAATATCTGAGCCAGGTTCTGTAGATATGCACAAGTCATGATTTCTTCAATTAAGTCTGGATGCTGTGAGCATGCGGCTTTGGATTGACTCCTCAATTCTGATCAGCTGCAACCGTCCAAATGTACCTGCAAACAACAGTTAGCAATAAAACACACGAAAGTGTCTTTGATCACTTTCGTTGAATTGAGGTACACGGCCCACGGTTCCCCGTTGATCAGTACAAGTACTGCCTGTGATCAGGTATGTTGGATCTATGTACTCTAACCAAACTAACTTAAATAGCTTGTTAAGGTTTAATAACCTCGGATAAATCCTAAGTTATTAACAAAGAAACACTGAGCAAACTCTATTAAGTATGCGGAATTTACTTAACAAAGCTAAGAAGAATAACTTTAACTTGATACGATTTTATTAATAACACTAAATCTACTTATTATGCAGACTCTTTAACAACTCTAATAATATCGAACTTCTCTAAACTTGTGAACTTGTAAACTCTAAAACTCTAATAATGTCGCGTGTACTTCTAATATCAATCTAGGGGTCCTTTTATAGACTCAAGGATAACCCTAAACGATTTACAATTTGTATCCTTGTACGACAAGTAATCTAATAAAGAATATTCTAGAATTACAAGACTTTCTATAAACGAATAAAACAGTTCTTTGTTCTTGCAGTACTTTGACTTCAATCAGCAGTACTTTGACTTTATCTTTAGCAGTACTTTGACTCTTTGACTTTTTCCAGTACTTTTATCATTCTTCAGCACTTTCATATCCCAACAATCCTCCCCTAACTTGAATTCTACTAGCTTGACTTCAAGTTCCTTTGTGAATTTTATCTTTAACAGCTTTATATTTAAGAAAAGATTATATCTTAGACATTGGATTGTATCTCTGTAGTTTCTGTGCTTGTCAAAGTATCTTTAGAATTATTCTTTTACAGCATCATCAAGCTCCATCTTTTCAGCAACACAACAACATATGACAATTTGTACATTAATTCAGTTTAAGTTGCAATCTATTCTCATCACTTCCAGGTGTGTTAACTCATGTGAGAGGTGAATCATTGAAAATTTAATGGATTTAAGTGCTCTTTACCAAAGCCATTAACTCTGGAGTAGCCAAATGTTTTGGTGTATAAGACCATGGTACATTGATAACCATATGATTTTTAGCAAATCATCAGCTATCAACAGATTTGAGTTGTCTTCACCAAAAGCTGTACCCTTCTGGACTAGTTAATTCTTTCATCATGGTGAACTAATTACCATATAATGGTTTTTCCATAGCCTTTACCACAAGCCATTTTCTTGTGGGCTAGCCAACTCTTCACATTAACTAATATGGTGAGTTGATTACCATACAACTTATTAGCAAGTTGTTAACTAAAAACGGATTTGTCATATCTTTACCAGAGCCGTTTGCTCATGGATTAGCCAATCCTTTTGTAACCATGGTGGATTGATAACCTATTGATGTTACCATCTCAAAAACCATTTATTTTATTCAACCTTTGTTCCAAAATATTTGTTACTTAACAAAAAGGTTTCTTTCAAAAATCACTTAACTGGTTAAAAGCTGCAAGCAGTACTTTGATGAAAGTACTGTTTGATCAGCAGTACTTTGAATAAAGTACTGATTTATCAAAAATAATTTATTCAATTAAAATTCATACCAGTTATTCTTCATCATCAGCAATAGTAGTCCAGTTGATAAACCAATTGATGAGCATACAAGCAATTTCATTGTCTTCTTCAACTTCCATTCCTTGCTGTAGCATCCTCCTCATAAGATATACTGAAAGAGGATATCTTTTATTTGCAAACATGTGAATCATTGTACCATTTTCCAGCTCTAGAACATGAACTCCAGATTCTTCAAAGAATCTCCAGCAAACAATTTCCCAATTCTCTTGATTTTTCCAAATGCCATCAGTGCTTTGCTCTTCAGTTTCCCATATAGTTGTGAGATCTCCAAGCAGAACTAAACCAATTCCTTCTAATGGATTATGTTCAAAATAACTTCGCACCACATGATATAAATAGAATAAATCTACTCTGTCTATGATGTGCAATAGATCCCATAGCCTGTTGAACACTCTGAAGCTTTCATCTTCTCTATGAAACATCAGCTAACTTCCATCTTTGGATTCCACAACTTCAAAAGCAATAATTTGTGATTTGTTCATCTTCATATCATCATCTTCCTTAGAATACTCAAAATCTACTATCCTTAGATAATTTCTTAGTTCATCCCTAGTCTCAGATCTTAACTCAACTTTTTCTTTGTTAGAGAACTGAACATCTTTAACTTCAGTTTTTCTTTTTCTTTTTAAACTTTTCTTTCTCTCTTCTTCTTTCCATGTAGCTTCATCTCTAAAATCTTTTATGCTTTCAACATTTTTCTTATAAGCTTCTCTAGCAGCATCATACAATCGTTTCATCTCAAAATAATTAAACCTCTGCAATCCTTTATACCCTTGACTTTTAAGATAAGCCATCATTGTATTTCTGTCTTTAGCTCTATTAGGTCTTCTTGGTAAGAATCTAACAGGAATAGGTGACTCTAATGGTTCATCAGCTTCAGCATTCAATTCCTCTTGCAACTTCTTAGCTGCTTCTCTATTCTGAGCTTCTTCAGCTTCCTTAGCTTCTCTATCTTTAGCATTTAATTCCTCTTGAATCTTTCTAGCTGCTTGTTCATTCAAATCTTCTTGGGCGGCTCTTATCTGTGCTAAAGTTAGTTTCTTCTTCTTTACTTCTACCAAAACACCTTTTCCTTTATCCTTAGGATCAATAGCAGGTTGAGAAACTCTTGATTGTTCCTCTTCTTGCACTCCTGGAATATTAACACCACCCCTTGGTTGTGATAAACCTTTCAAATTACAGTAATGGTTTCATCATTACTTGCAGTATGGATGGGTTTGGGTGTAGCTTCCTCTTCTTGTATAACAGTAGAAGGACCAACAGCGTCTTCATGTACAGTTGTAGGACCAGCTTCCTCTTCAAAGTCTAACAACCTTGGAGTAATCAAATCTTGCCTGTAGGATCCTTGTTGTTGAAAAGCAGTACTTTGATCTTCAGTACCTTGATCATCAGTACTTTTAACTGGAACATCAATAACTTGTTCCTCAGTTATTGAGAAACTCTTGCCTGTAGGATCCTTGATGTTGAAAAGCAGTACTTTGATCTTCAGTACCTTGATCATCAGTACTTTGAACTGAAACATCAATAACTTGTTCCTCAGTTTCTTGAATGACCTGTTTTTCAGTCTTTTCATGTTCTTCAGTACCTTCAGGTTCATTCTCCTTAACAACATCTTCTTTCAAATTCTCTTCTTCTAAATTCCTCCCCAATTGGACAGAAGATTGTTTGTGAACCTTTTAGTGTTTGGTTTTCTTAGAATGCCTTTGACTTTTAGCACTAATACAATGAAGCAACACATGCACTAAAAATTTCCATTGAGGACAAAATAGTTGTTTCCTGAATGTTTGTTCTGTTAAAGACCCTTCATAACCAATGTGTCCAAAAGTATCCTAAATCAACTGCTTATCAAAACGAATAGCCCCGTCTTCATCATTAAACAATAAGTCTTCTCGAATAGAGGCTTCAGTAATCTTCACAGTTCTTCTAGCAACTGTAGCTCTAATATAAAATTCATCATTCTCCATAATATCCCTAGCAGTAGCCAAAAATTCTTGAATCCAGGGTTCAATTATATCCGGCTCCACTAAAAGAGCATAACTGAGTGGTGATCCAGTAAGATAATCGATTATATCATGAAAAACCACATTAGGTTCAGTCTTGTCTAAATTAGCCACCATATTGTGCTTTGAAACTGTAGGACGATTCGCAATAGATGATTGTATAATCACAGTAAAAGAGATGACGAATAATATAGGTGAAAGTGAGAGAAATATGGAAGAGATTCTAAAGTATCAATATGAGAGGGAAAATCGGAGAGTAGTTATTTGTAGGTGAGATTTAAAAAATCACAGCCATAAATACCAAAGTTACCGTTAGATATAATTACCCCTCAATATTACCGTTGGAACAGTACTTTAATAAGACGAATAGTACTTCCACGTATGCAGTACTTTCTAAGCAGTACTTTCATAAAAAAAACAGTACTTTTCCAAATTCCTCTGTATAACATAAATATCCTCCCCTCAAGCAATGCATAGGACTATATGAAAACTAAATAGTCCTCCCCTTAAATGTAGCTCAGTAGTTAATCATGCCAATGCTCACCACCAAGTGATTGAATCTTGAAACATCAAAGCCTTTGGTGAGTAAGTCAGCTACATTATCATCCGTGTGAACCTTATCCACATTAATGAGCCTGTGCTCATAACAATCTCTGATAAAATGATGTCTAATCTGTATGTGCTTGGTCTTGGAATGATAAACTGGATTCTTCACAATACAAATGGTACTCTCATTATCAATATTGATAGGAGTATTCTCGAAATTGAACCCATAGTCCAAGAGTTGATTTTGCATCTACAAAACTTGTCCACAACAGCTTGCAGCAGCTACATATTCAGCTTCAGTAGATGATGTTGCTGCAATTGTTTGCTTTTTACACTGCCATGAAACTAATCTTCTTCCAAGATATTGGCATCCACCTGTGGTTGATCTTCTATCATAGTTGTCACCTGCATAATCACTATCTGAGAAAGCTTCCAAGTGAAAAGGTGAATCTCTTGGATACCACAACCCCAACTTAGGTTGTTGTTTCAAATAACAGAAAATTCTCTTCACTGCATTCATGTGAGAAATCTTTGGTGAGACTTGATATCTTGCACATAAACAAACTGCAAACATGATATCAGGCCTTGATGCAGTAAGATACATAAGACAGCCAATCATTGATCTGTATAACTTGACTTCAACTGGTTGTCCATCTTCATCCTTGCCCAATGAGTTAATGGATTTAATAGGTGTAGTAACAGGCTTCATGTCATCAAAATTGAACTTCTTAAGTATGTCAGTAACATACTTGTCTTGACTTATGAAAATTCCTTCCCTTGACTGCTTAACTTGAAGTCCCAAAAAGAAAGTTAACTCACCCATTGAACTCATTTGAAATTCATTCTGCATCAGCTTCTCAAACTCCTTGACCATGGACTGTTTAGTAGCTCCAAATATGATA
This sequence comes from Chrysanthemum makinoi, assembly GCA_910596185.1. NCBI lineage: Eukaryota > Viridiplantae > Streptophyta > Magnoliopsida > Asterales > Asteraceae > Chrysanthemum > Chrysanthemum makinoi. Next base: position 51,482,509 of record OU343224.1, read on the forward strand.
TCATCAACATATATTTGAACTAACATGATATCTTTCTTATCTCTCTTGATAAACAAAGTCTTATCTATAGCTCCTCTCCTATAACCATGTTGCAATAAAAAGGTAGAGAGCCTTTCATACCAGGCTCTTGGTTCTTGTGGTAAGCCATAAAGAGCTTTGACAACTTTGTAGACTTTGTTAGGATGTTTAGGATCTTCAAAACCAGGAGGTTTTTTGACATAAACTTCCTCTGTAATCTTGCCATATAAAAAGGCACTCTTGACATCCATTTGATAAACCTGAAATCCCATATAAGAAGCAAAAGCAAGAAAGATTCTAATTGCTTCTATCCTTGCTAGAGGAGCAAACACTTCATCATAATCAACTCCTTCTTCTTGTCTGTAGCCTTGTGCAACTAACCTTGCCTTGTTGTTGATGACATTACCTCTTTCATCTCTCTTGACTCTGAAAACCCATCTGGTTCCAATAACTCTCTTCCCATCTTGAAGATCACATAATACCCAAACTTCTTGAAGTTTAAATTGAAGAAGTTCTTCTTGAATAGCTTCAACCCAACTTTCTTTAGTCAATGCTTGAGCAATATTCTTGGGTTCCTCTTGAGAGATAAAACAAGTAAATAGACATGTTTGATGGTCCTTATGATTCAGCCTGTTTTGTTTATACACAAAGCTAAGTAAAGCATTGTGAGGTGTTGAAAAAGTCTTAGCTCTGTGTCTAGTCATCACTCCAGAAGTAGAAGGACCAATGATTTGATCAGTAGGATGATGCTTATGAATTCTTAAACTGGGAGACTATGGAACTCCATAAGTATCATCTAAATTAGTAAAATCAACATCTTCATTGGAATCTGAGAAAATTCCTTCATCTTCAAACTCATCATCAGTTTCTTCTAATCCAGGCATGGTAGGATCATCCAAATTCTCTAAAGTACTGGTAACTGGTGCAGCAGTACTTTGTTCAAAAGTACTGTCCAAAGAACTATGAGAGTACTCTGTAGTTTTGTTCTTCTTCTTTGCCTCTTCATAAGCTCTTCTCTGATCATCAGTGTAAGAATGTGCTAAAACATCTTGAAGAAGCAACTGATTAAGTTCTTCTTGAATAGATTGATCCTCAGCAGACAATGAGGATTTTGGTTCATCAGTACTTTGTTTTGAAGCATCAGTACTTTGTTTTGGAGCATCAGTACTTTGCTTTGGAGCATCAGTACTTTGCTTTGGACTAACAGGATATTCATCAGGTACAACATCAGGTCTAAGATGAACTCCATGAACAACATACTGTAAGTCTTCTCCATCATGCACAGGTTGATTTTCTTCTCTAACAGTGTGACAACTCGTAATTTCAGGTCATTTTACAAACTTTAAAAGTTTCACTATTTCATCATTTATTGTAAACTACGTTTACAAGTATCAAATTCGCGTAACCTTAATGGTTTAGCTGAGAATTCATGAACATAACATCAAGGACATTTCATATAGACTAGATTTAGTCTACACAACATCGATAACATCATTTCATATCGGTTCATGCATGGTTTTGCATTTATTCATTAAACGTTTATTTTTCCTATTAAATAAACGCTATCGCGTAAACATTATTTTGAAACATTGATCCGACACTTCCAAAAATATTCCTAACATATTTTTATACTCCTTTTAAGACTATAAAAATTATATTATTGGTTTACCTGATGTTTTCAATTTATTTTGGACATAAATTGTTATATTTGTATAATTACAACGGTTTTCTTAAAAACTACACGATAATTATTATTTCATTCAAATTTTGCAAGAAATGTATTTTTATAATTTTTATAAACTCAATATATTTTATCTTGACCCGTTAAAATTTATTTTTATCTAACGCTATCCTAAATACTCAAATGTGTATTCAACTTACCACATATCTTCAAGTAACTTACACTAAACTACACTTAAACATATTTAAAAAAATATATATATATAAGAGATGACAAAACCCCCTTGTCGACACAAGGGGGGTGAGTCACTTGTGCTTGCCTAAAATATCTACTAAGTAAATGCTTTATACTCACACATAACACATACACTCAACATATCTCAAAGTGAAAACCATTTCTTCCTCTCTTCTCTCTTGCAACCGGCCACACCAAGGACCAAGGAAGAATCATCATAAAAAATTTCTAGTCAAGATTTAAACACTCTAGTCTCACTCTTTATTAAGGTTTTGCAATAAAAACCTAGGGTGATTAGGAAAAATCCTTTGTCCATAAACCTCATCAAGTTTACTAGTAAGCATCCATATTCATCATCATATTTCATATTTATTTTTATGGTCATTTCATTTTACTTGAGAAAACATGCAAGTCATATGATGTTTATACACTTTTTCATTGATTTTAAGAGTTATATATATATTTGTCATCCTATAATTACTCCTTGTTATAAATCACTCTTGGTGATGTCTAGGAACCCATGACACCCTAAGAAGGTGTATGGTAGGATTAGAATAGCTTCAGAGTTGTTTTGAATGGGTTAGAATAGGTTTGGCCCGAGAAAAACTCATTTCGACAAGTTTTAAAAAGGGTCTGTCCTTATTTTCAAAATCTGGAAAATTCGGCAGTGGATAAAAATTTTTGGCCTAGATATTTAGAAAATACACTTTAAAACGAAAACGTGGCCGCTTGAAAGGATTAAAACGGAGCTATAACGAAGAAGTTATGAATTTTTCAAGTTAGGTGACGAAAACTATAATTTTCTGGAAATTTCAGCATGTTATGTTTATTTTGTACGAGTCAAAAATGAAACTTAGGCGTTATAAATTATATCGACTTATCAAAAATATATTAGTATACATTGATACAAAGCTAAGGACATATAAAACGTAGAAAACGGATTCGTAATGATTAAATTATACACGTTTACAAAAAGTTGTCGTAACTTTATTATATAAGGAAAACTATTAAATTTCTAATAGACAAGTTTTACGGCAAACAAAGTGACCATGTTGGAGGTTGTTTTTAACATTGATGTAGAACTTTTTATAAAGTGATGTCTTCTAGTAAAAGTAAGTTCGCCAAGTATATTTTTCAAAATGTTCGACCGTTTGACTAGCGGAGTTGTAATGAATTAATTACGGTAACTTAAACTTTGCCGAAAACCATCCTTAAACTATATTTTGGGACACAAGTACCATACTTAACCTATATTTTTCTTTATGTTCAAGACCTCTAGGATGGAAACTCATGTACTAAAACTTTGAGATAATGATACAAGCTTCCCAAAACCGTTGAGTTCGTTTTCTAAAGCTCGACGTGCACCATTTTACGACTAGCTTTTAGAGGCCGTTTAGTCACTTTCATGAATATTTCAACAACATTATTTTACGACGAAAAGTTATAATTTCTTAATAAATCACTAAATGATTATCGTCGGATATCATTTCAACGTAAAAACATGTGGAGTAATTTAAAAATGGTCAAGACGTTAAAAGATTATTTTTCGACGAAAAGTTATTTTCAAAAATTTATAACTGGTATAGATATCATCCGAATTGCATGCATAACATTACATCATAACTTATTATGTATCATATCATTCATAATAGGTCAAGTTTTGAGATTCACGCTACATTTCGGTCTACACACTTTTGTCATCGCATCAATTCATCAAGTGAGTTTTCATAGCCCCGATTTATTTAAGTTTTTACTTTATTTCAAACCTACGGGAGAGAATACATTGCACATCATTATTTTATGCGAGCCAAGTATATTCAATTCATTACATTGCTTTAGTTACCTCATGCCAATTGAATGTCCCCATTATATAACATGAACCGTTATTTTCATAGAAGCGAGGGTGAGTGGATAGATCTATCGAGGGTGACTCCTCCATCCGGTTTGGTGGATTCCAACTGGTTAAACGGATGCATTTCATTTAATATCATTATTGAGTTGTTTGGCAAACACTCTGTTGGGGCGAACATCATGATCAGTCTAGTTTCGGTGTCATGGACTTATAGCAATTGTATCATTTTTGTGACATCATTGTCATACAAACTTATACTTGTGTAGTCGTATCATACATATAAATAAACTCTATGAACTCACTCAACCTTTGTGTTGACACTTTTAGCAATGTATTTTCAGGTAACTAAGGCATTCACTTCATGGCATGCATGTGGACATATCATAGAGTCGCGGTGACGACGCGTCTCACATGGATTTATACATTTTAAAACATCGTTTGACTTGTACCAAACTTATTTTCCGCACATGTTGATTTTCATTTGGACCTATCTTGTAACTCTGAATGTTTTATTAAATCAAGCGATGTATTTTCCAAACGACACTTTAGGTCGTTCAATATAACTGTGATTGTGATGCTCTGACAGTCAATCCCCAGGAATTCCATTCCGCTGCAAAACAGGTAATTTGGGGGTGTGACAGATGGGTATCAGAGCTTCAGTTATAGAGAACTAGGTTGCATCATTGACCCTAGACTATAACTACATCATCATAGCATCTCATTATTTCATCATAAGTGCATAGTCACTATACATGTGGTTTCATACGCACATTTTACGAGTTATTTACTTTCATTTCAAAATCGATTGTCACATAGATGCCTTCAAATACCCATCCCATCATACTCACATCACTTTGACATGGAGAATGCCCTGTCATTCCCTATTATAATTTTAACATTAGTTGACTCAACACCGATAACATCAGATGATGAGACTGAACCCTTTTAGGAGGACGAAGTTGCACCTACACCATCGCGATCACTATTGATTCACTGAAGGATCAGGACAATTTTTATCATTCGGTTGGGACAGATTATACCATTTGGTATAACTTATAGGTTTAGTCCTAATGAACCTATTTTCTTAACTCACCACAAGGATTTTTATTATCATCATTGTCATCATTTTCATCATCATTGTCATCTAGAGTACCGTCGTGCCATCACTTCATAGACACTACTCGTACACCTGACTTGCAGCTTGGGAAGCGTGCATGATTTGACACACCATTATCATTTATCACTAAGACTATAGACACTACACAGTCTCATAGGTTTGAGGACTGTGAGATTTCTAGGGCTATTGCTGCTAGACCGCCTACTACTCCTACACTTGAAACACGATTAGACTACCACAGAACATATAATAAGCACCTTTCTAGCTAATGTAATCTTTATCCCTTATTAACTCCATGATAATCATAACCTTTGTTTATTTCATTCCTTATTTCAATTGCCCAATTTTCAATCATTTCGCGACAATACATCATTATCTTACTAGGGGTTAGGCCAACTTTATTTTTGACCAGATAAGAGACTATTAGCACTCTATGAAGTTTCCCCGTGTATCCTACAAACCATTCAAAAAAATATATTTCAAGTTATTTTGCTACCATTTCATGAAATTATTTCACTTAATTTTATTTCAAGCTATTCTACACTATCTTAGAAACATTGTTTCATAATGTTTTAAAACAAAGTTGTTTCGTTACCACCCTATCAATTGGCTTTCAGTTATTTTATCAACTATTTAATACCATCATGCGAAACAATTTTCATATTACTCGAAAAAATTGTTTGAACCATTGTCTCACAAAACAAAGTTGATTACCATCTAAAATTTCGAGAAACATAACACCATTTCAACAAAACAAGCATCACATCAATTGTCCTCGATTAACCATGCTGATCACCTATGTATAATTCAGGGAGAATTATGTCATGAAAGTAACAAGCATCATTTCAAATCTCTTAAAACAATCTTCACTCAAAGCAAGGCTTTGTAATCAAATAAATTGTTCATAAATATTTCTTTTGATAACACTCTATAGATGCTCACGCCATTCATTCCTCACTCAACCGATAAGTTAGAATTTGACGAGTGACTTTTTTTAGGAAAGGCTTCCTATATCATCTATGAGGAAGATTTCTCGATACAAGAAAACAATGAAAACATTCTAGGACTACCAACAAGGACTAGAAGTATATAGTAAGACGTTTCAAACTCAACAAAAATCTTAAGCCACCACGGGACAATCCGAACCACTATTTTTGGTTTAGAAGCCAAATTATATCATCTCAAAAGTACTAGCTAGACCGAGTTACGAGATTTAGTACGAAGCAAATACCCACTATGCAACATCATAGGGATAAACCAAGTCTTCTAACTGAGACTACAGAACATTCCATTTAACATGGCTTCAACAATATGTGAACTTCCATACAATGAGTTTTCCTTAAAGGAAAATGTGGTTAAATAAGGTTATCGATAAAACTCCCCTAAGGCATTGTGTTCTCTAGAAATTCCAGATAACCTCACATTTATATTAAGAGATGCAACATGTTTGTACATATCGGACAATCAATGACTCTCCATCTACAAGTGAAATTAGAACAAACATTCCTTGGTATAGTATAAGCTGATATCTACTTTCTGGCTAGCATGATAACAATCTAAGTGATGAAATATTTTAGAAGCGCTCAATATCGGAACAAATCTTGAAAATCAATCACTACACCACATCACTTAAATATTTAAGGTTTTGTGACTTTACAACATATTGCATGGAAACACTTCGATAATCAAACAATAAACATTTTAGTCATGGAGACTAAGCACCTTATGCAAGTAAGATTCAAGTAATGACATTCGCTAAAACTAGAAACGCGAGGAATCACAACTGTTACCCATAATCTATTCCTTTCTATAAGGTCCTTTTCGACATATTTAACATTTTGAAATTTGGCACGAGACACGTAGTATCAATTTCAGTTGTACATAATATAAGGAAGCCGATTTTCCTTAGATTTCTAGCAATCATTTCAATCTTTTCATGGAATCTATTAGGACATGAGTACCCCCTATTATCCTCATCTCAATGGTTTGAGCGAGAGAACAATTCCCACATTAGAAGATATATTCAAGGCACGTGTGATTTTTCTAGAAATGATTTGGCAAATCATTCTTCATCGAACAAATTGCTTTACAACAATAGTTAGCACATGAACATATGACTACACCATTGAGGCACTCTATGGTTGAGGTGTCAATCACTTAATCACAGGTCAAAACCAGGAAAGTTTAACTCACAAGTCCATAAGTTATTCATGAAACAACAAAGTGATCGAACAGATCAAAAATCAGTTACAAGTAACAACATATAGCTAGATAAGCTATGTCGATATACGACGCAAAATTTGGAAGTATGTGCCATAAGTCGCAAACCATTAGAATTTCAAGTTGGCAACAAATATATGTTCAACGTCCCATCTTGGAAAGGCGTGGTACGATTTAGAAAACATTGAACGACCCAATACGACTCAAATATCCTCACCTTTCACCGGTAACACCGTAGGACCCAACATGGACTGAATTCCTTTTTGGATGGGCAAATGTGACAACTCGTAATTTCAGGTCATTTTACAAACTTTAAAAGTTTCACTATTTCATCATTTATTGTAAACTACGTTTACAAGTATCAAATTCGCGTAACCTTAATGGTTTAGCTGCGAATTCATGAACATAACATCAAGGAAATTTCACATAGACTAGATTTAGTCTACACAACATCGAATAACATCATTTTCATATCGGTTCATGCATGGTTTTGTATTTATTCATTAAACGTTTATTTTTCCTATTAAATAAACGCTATCGCGTAAACATTATTTTGAAACATTGATCCGACACTTCCAAAAATATTCCTAACATATTTTTATACTCTTTTTAAGACTATAAAATTATATTATTGGTTACACCCGATGTTTTCAATTTATTTTGTATATAAATTGTTATATTTATATAATTACGACGGTTTTCTTAAATACTACACGATAATTATTTTTTCACTCAAATTTTGCAAGAAATGTATTTTTATAATATTTATAACCTCAATATATTTTATCTTGACCCGTTAAAATTTATTTTTATCTAACGCTTCCCTAAATACTCAAATGTGTTCAACTTACCACATATCTTCAAGTAACTACACTTAACTACACTTAAAACATATTTAACATATATAATATATATATATATATATATATATATATATATATATAAGAGATGACAAAACCCCCTTGTCGACACAAGGGGGGTGAGTCACTTGTGCTTGCCTAAAATATCTACTAAGTAAATGTTTTATACTCACACATAACACATACACTCAACATATCTCAAAGTGAAAACCATTTCTTCCTCTCTTCTCTCTTGCAACCGGCCACACCAAGGACCATGGAAGAATCATCATAAAAATTTTCTAGTCAAGATTTAGACACTCTAGTCTCACTCTTTATTAAGGTTTTGCAATAAAAACCTAGGGTGATTAGGAAAAATCCTTTGTCCATAAACCTCATCAAGTTTACTAGTAAGCATCCATATTCATCATCATATTTCATATTTATTTTTATGGTCATTTCATTTTACTTGAGAAAACATGCAAGTCATATGATGTTTATACCACTTTTTCATTGATTTTAAGAGTTATATATATATTTGTCATCCTATAATTACTCCTTGTTATAAATCACTCTTGGTGATGTCTAGGAACCCATGACACCCTAAGAAGGTGTATGGTAGGATTAGAATAGCTTCGGAGTTGTTTTGAATGGGTTATAACAGGTTTGGCGCGAGAAAAACTCATTTCGACAAGTTTTAAAAAGGGTCTGTCCTTATTTTCAAAATCTGGAAAATTCGACAGTGGATAAAAATTTTTGGCCTAGATAATTAGAAAATACACTTTAAAACGAAAACGTGGCCGCTTGAACGGATTAAAACGGAGCTATAACGAAGAAGTTATGAATTTTTCAAGTTAGGCGACGAAAACTATAATTTTCTGGAAATTTCAGCATGTTATGTTTATTTTGTACGAGTCAAAAATGAAACTTAGGCGTTATAAATTATATCGACTTATCAAAAATATATTAGTATACATTGATAAAAAGCTAAGGACATAAAAGTAGAAAACGGATTCGTAAAGATTAAACTATACACGTTTACAAAAAGTTGTCGTAACTTTATTATATACGGAAAACTATTAAATTTTCTAATAGACAAGTTTTACGGCAAACAAAGTGACCATGTTGGAGGTTGTTTTTAACATTGATGTAGAACTTTTTATAAAGTGATGTCTTCTAGTAAAAGTAAGTTCGCCAAGTATATTTTTCAAAATGTTCGACCGTTTGACTAGCGAAGTTGTAATGAATTAATTACGGAACTAAACTTTGCCGAAAAACCATCCTTAAACTATATTTTGGGACACAAGTACCATACTTAACCTATATTTTTCTTTATGTTCAAGACCTCTAGGATGGAAACTCATGTACTAAAACTTTGAGATAATGATACAAGCTTCCCAAAACCGTTGAGTTCGTTTCTAAAGCTCGACGTGCACCATTTTCGACACTAGCTTTTAGAGGCCGTTTGTCACTTCATGAATATTTCCAACATTATTTTAAACGACGAAAAGTTATAATTTATTAATAAATCACTAAATGATTATCGTCGGATATCATTTCAACGTAAAAACATGTGGAGTAATTTAAAAATTGTCAAGACGTTAAAAGATTATTTTTCGACGAAAAGTATTATTTTCAAAAATGTCATAAGTGTATAGATATCATCCGAAATTGCATGCATACATTACATCTAACTTATTCGTATCATATCATTCATTGTAGGTCAAGTTTTGAGATTCACGCTACATTTCGGTGTACACACTTTTGTCATCGCATCAATTCATCAAGTGAGTTTTCATAGCCACGATTTATTTAAGTTTGTACTTTATTTCAAACCTACGGGGGAGAATACATTGCACATCATTATTTTTATGCGAGCCCAAGTATATTCAAATTCATTACATTGCTTAAGTTACCTCATGCCAATTGAATGTCCCCATTATATAACATGAACCGTTAATTTCATAGAAGCGAGGGTGAGTGGATAGATCTATCGAGGGTGACTCCTCCATCCGGGTTGGTGGATTCCAACTGGTTAAACGATACATTTCATTAATATCATTATTTTAGTTATTTGGCAAACACTCTGTTGGGGCGAACATCATGATCAGTCTAGTTTCGGTGTCATGGACTTATAGCATTGTATCATTTTGTGACGTCATTGTCATACAAACTTATACTTGTGGTAGTCGTATCATACATATACATAAACTCTATGAACTCACTCAACTTTGTGTTGACACTTTAGCAATGTGATTGCAGGTAACTAAGGCAATCACTTCATGGCATGCATGTGGACATATCATAGAGTCGCGGTGACGACGCGTCTCACATGGATTTATACACTTTAAAAACATCGTTTGACTTGTACCAAACTTATTTTTCCGCACATGTTGATTTTCATTTGGGACCTATCTTTGTAACTCTGAATGTTTTTATTAAATCAAGCGATGTATTTTTCCAAACGACACTTTAGGTCGTTCAATATAACTGTGATTGTGATGCTATGACAGTGAATCCCCAGGAATTCCATTCCGCTGCAAAACAGGTAATTTGGGGGTGTGAAAAATAGGTACATAGTTCATAGAAGGAGTTAACACTTCAAGATCAAACATACAATCTTGAACCTTCTTAGTGACTCTATTGTACACTCTAAATCCCTTACTGTTGGTACAATAACCCAATAAATATCCTTCTTCTGACTTGCCATCAAACCTTCCCAGATTATCAATTGTGTTTAAAATAGTAAGAGGGCATCCAAAAGGCTTCATAAAACAAATGTTGGGTTTGTTGCCCATCACAACTCATAGTGTCTTCATCTGCGGCTTAGTAACTGATACTCTGTTAAGTACATAGTAGGCAGTACTTACAGCTTCAGCCCAGAATTGAATAGGTAGTTGTGAATCTGCTAACATGGTTCTGGCTTCTTCAATCAAAGTCCTATTCTTTCTCTCTGCAACACCATTCTGCTGTGATGTTCTTGCAACACTGAACTCTCTTTTGATTACTTTGTTTGCACAAAATTCATCCATAAGCTTGTTCTTGAATTTAGTTCCATTATCACATCTAATACCTCTAACCTTGAGTCTCAATTGGTTTCAAGTGCTATTATGAGAGTCTGAATAGCATCAAAAGTATCATCTTTAAATCCCAAAAAATACCCAAACTGAATCTACTGCAATCATATGTTACAACTAAACAGTTCTTTTTCTTGTTTAAACTTGCCACATAAACAGGTCCAAACAAATCCATGTGTAACAGCTCAAGAGGTTCTCTAATAGTCCTCTCCTCAAGCTTTTTGCATGAAGCTTTGTGTTGTTTACCCTTCTTGCACGCCAAACAGGAGTGATCATTCTTGTAAGTCTTTGAGGTAAACCTCTAACCAAATTTCCTTTGACCATTGTTGATATTCTTGAAATTGACAACCCATCTTCTATGCCACTGATGTGCTTCTTCATATGTTGCTTTTGCCACCAAACATGTGGCTCTTCCATAAGAATGTAGACTCTTCATGTCTAAACTATACACATCATTTGTTCTTGTTACTCTAAGCACTACCAAGTTATCATCAATAGGCTTGAATTCAGGAGAGGATGGAGATTCTGTGTCACTGAAATAACACAGGATGCTTTTTTATCACGATTTGAGAAACTGATAATAAGTTGAACTTGAGCTCCTCACATATGTAACATTCTCAAATCTATACCCCTGCTTTGATAGTTCTTTTGCCAGTAATCCTTCCTCCATTAGGATCATTCCCAAATGCAACTCTTCCTCCACTAATACATCTAAAATCTGACAGGATCTCTTTGTCTCCTGTCATACTTCCAGAGCAACCACTATCTACAATCAGATGAGCTTTAAGCTCCTCTCTGGTTACCTCACAAAGATAAAGAGAGTTAGTGACTTTTTAGAACCCAGCCATACTGACTTATGTTCCCTTTGTGGAGTTACAAACTCAAATTCTTTGAGTATGTAATTTCCACTGTTTTTCAAAACATGATCGAGATTATCTTTTGATTTTTAGCATGTGGATTTTCAAAACTTTCTAGATTTTCAACACAACTCTCTTTTACAAGTTCATTTTCTTTTTCTTGTATCACAAAAAAATCTGATTCACTTTTTGTTGAAAGTACTCTTGTCCCTCAACAGTACTTTCCCTCTTACCCATTATTGTTTTAAACACTTGGTTCCTGTGATCTAGATCCCCTATGTGAATTATAATACCTTCTAGTTGATAGTAATGAGATCTCCTAGGACCTATTCCAAGAATGTGAGCGTACCTTGTTTTGAGGAAGCAGTACTTTGAGAAAGTACTGGTCGTGAAGGTACTGGTGATCTAGAAAAAAGTCTTCTCTGGTGTGGGTACCTATGATCTGGTGAGAAATTTTTGTGATTGAGCATTTTTGAATTATTCCAGACTGGTTTGGTCTTTCTAGGTTTGTGGTTGGCAGACCTGTTCTTTGGGAATTTTCTAAGATATTCTGAGTGATGTTCACAATCCTTGATTAAATGAGTAGGACTAAAACACACAAAACACAGTTTTTGACCCATACTCCCAAAGTGACTTCTTCTATGTCTATAACCAAAGTTATTATTCCTTCTAAGTGAATGATTAAACTTATTGTGACCAAAGGTATCCCAAAAAGGTTTAGCAGTATTGTTTTGAAAAGATTTTCCTGAAGGTACCGCTTGTGGAGTAGTACTTTGAGTTGAAGGTACTGCTTGACTTTAAACATTATTTTCAACAATTTCTTTGGGGTTTCAGACCTAACTGACCAAATAATTTTTTCTAAACTCTAGACTGTCTACTCCAAAACGAGAAACATCAGGCCTAGGGGGTTGATGACTTCTAGTGGGATGGGGAACTGCATGATAACCATTGTGTTTCTTATACTCAGGAGGTGGTTCACTAATTGAATCCTCATTACTAGATGTGTCTACATAATTAATGAGTTCATCATCACTAGTGGTTATATCCTCTAGGTCATTATCAGTTTGATTCTCTTCTATGTTATCAAAGTCCATTCCAAAACCTAAGCCAATTTTTAATGTAAGCTCTTCTTTGTTTTTGAACATAAGTAGCATGTGATAGACCAGATTCACCCCAAGCAGCAAACTTAGCTAACAAATCATCTCTTTACTTAATCAGTTTCTCTATTTCGAAATTTTACGTTTTATTTCCATTCACTTAGTTTTTAACTGATAGTCCTATTGTGCATACTTTTCAGCCCAAGCTACTTCATTATTTTCATGTGTTAAGATTTTGGCATCCATAGATTCTAAGGTTATTTGATAACCAGCTACCTCAGACCTAGCCCTAACATAATTATCTCTTTCAATCACATAACTGCCAAGTAATTTTTGATAAAAATCATGACAATTTGAGCATACCTCAGAGATAGGAGGTGAACTTGATGAAGTAGCCACCAATGCAAGTTGAGCAGAATCATCTTCACTCTCCAAGCTCCAATCAAATCCTCCAAAACCATCTCCAGATTCCAAAGCAACATGTTCAGGTTCCTCATCAAAAGCAGTGCTCCAGTCCAATTCTTCCACTGAATCTTCAACTACTGCTTCCACTGCTACCATACAATAAGTCACTGGTTCATCATCAAACTCTTCAGTCCAGTCAACTTCTGATAACTTCTCTTGAGCAACCAAAGCCTTTTTTCAGTAATTGGAATTTCTTTGAGCTCCATCTTTGGTTTTTCAGACAACCTGTTTGCTTGATACTTAGCAAACCTGCACTCCCTAGCAAAGTGTCCAGTCTTTTGACAATTGAAGCATTCAATCTTGGATTTGTCAAAAGTAATACCCTGTTTTGGTTTGAAGTCAATGCTTTTTTCTGTTTTCTTCATGTACTTCTTAATCCTTGCAGTGATCATTGCAACTTGCCACCTGATATCAATTTCTTCTAAAGCATCCTCTTCAATCTGTGAGAGATCTTCTTCATAGGTTACAGGTAAAGAAGCTTGCTGTGCAAAGAAAGAGCATACAACTTCATCTGAGTGCATGATAGTAGTCTGTGGAACTTGCTGAGGAGGTGTGTAAATAGCAGTACTTTGAGCCACAGTACTTTGAGGAGAAGCAGTACTTTTGATGGAAGTACTGCCCTTCTTTTAAGATGACAGAAAAGCAATACTGTGTGATTTGGAACTGGTTTGGCAACTCATCTCATGCTCATATACCTTCAGATGATTGTAGAGATCATCAAAGTCCATAATATCCAAACCTGGTTGTCCTCTGATCATAGTAGAAATCACATGCCATGTGGATGGCAAACTCCTTAAAAACTTTAGCTTAGCATCTTCACCAATGCTTCCTGCCTTGTATAACTCCAGCATGTTGAGGAGATTTTGAAATCTATCATATGTAGCATCAAGACTCTCTCTTTCACCAACAGTAAAAGTTTCAAACTGTTGCTTCAGCAGATTTCTGTGCATCTTCTTAGAAGCTTCATTCCTCCAAATTGGTCTTGAAGCAGCCCAGAGCTGCTTAGCATCTTTAGCATCATGAAACTTCAAGAGATGTCCATCATGTATAGCAGATAAGAGTATGTTAAGAGCCTTCTCTTGATTCCTTATGGTAGTGCTGGTAGAACTGGTTTAGGTTGCTTTGGGTTGTCCAGGAACATCAACTAGTTTCGGAACACTTCATTACCATTGACAATTACATTCCATAGTGCATGGCCTGTAATGGCAATGTACTGCCTCATCTTCATGCACCATAGATCATATTCTCCTTCTGATAATGGGAATTCTGAGTGAGGTGATTG